>JAJHSJ010000004.1:4614244-4670272 GCA_021015155.1 Magnolia officinalis | reverse complement strand
CTCTGCTTCATCTTGATCTTCTGCTTTAGAATTGATTCATCCCTAGGCAATCTCTATTCTGTTGTCAATCTGTTTGCCTGACCTAAGGAGTGATCGGTTTGGCTTGTTCATGATATTGCCCTTGGTTAAAATTAGAGCTAATCTCATACTGTCCCTTTGGATTAGCCACAAGTTGGCTAGGGAACTTGCCCTTCTCCCTCTCACTCATGTGGCAGCTAGTTGACCCATTTGTACTTCCAGCTTGGCAATATTGCGCATTTGCATTTAAGCTTTACTGGTTAGCTAGTAAGGTTTGTTGGGTGTCTTTTTGGAATTGGACAGAACTCTGCATAAAAAGATTGAGTGTATCCTCAAGAGATGGTTTCCTTGATTGTGCAGGCAGTTGTTGATATTGCGGAAACTGTTAAAGTTGTTGACTGCCAACTTGGGGGTGCGGTTGCATGGGAGGATTTCCAGATGGTCCTCCTTGTTGTGGTCCTTTTGCCCAAGAAAAATTTGGATGTCTAGCCCACCCTGGGTTGTATGTGTTCGAGTAAGGATCATTCCCAGGTTTTTGAAAAGTATTCATAGCATGTACTTGTTCAGAGAGAAGTTCTGGGGATGCTGCACCAGATGGACAAGACTGCATAGGATGGGCAGGACTAGAGCATATGGCACAAGCCTCGGCTTGATTGTTTGTGGAGGTCCATTATTTAATACCAGAGCATCAACTTTCTTTGTCAGGTTATCAAGCTTGGCGCACAGATCTGGCATGACTCATATATCATATATACCACCTCTCTTTTGTGGTTGGGGACTTCTGTCACCTCTATTTAAATAGTCCCATTGCTAGGAATTTTCGCACAAGGTTTTAAAGAAGTTCCACGCTTCGACATCACTTTTGGTCATGAATGACCCTCCACTGGTGGCATCAACCATGCGACGTTTCTGGGGTGTCAAACCGTCATAGAAGTTTGAACCTGTTGCCACTTTTCAAAACCATGGTGTGGACATTTAAGAAGTAAGTCCTTCCATCTTTCCCAACATTCATGAAAGTGCTCACCCTCTTTTTGAGTAAAATTGGTAATTTCCCTACGGAGTGCATTAGTTTTGTGAACAGGGAAGAACT
The DNA here is from genome assembly GCA_021015155.1 of Magnolia officinalis. Lineage (NCBI taxonomy): Eukaryota > Viridiplantae > Streptophyta > Magnoliopsida > Magnoliales > Magnoliaceae > Magnolia > Magnolia officinalis. Next base: position 4,669,164 of record JAJHSJ010000004.1, on the reverse strand, counting down.
TGTTTAAGAACTTCCTAGACAATTGATCCCATGTAGTAATAGACCCAACTTCTAGAGAATTCAACCATGCTTTCGCCTTATCTTTCAAGGAAAAAGGAAACAGGCGTAGGCGGATCGAATTGTCTGAGAAGTTTTGGAACTTAAAGGTGGAGCAAATGTCTAGAAATTCTTTCACATGATGATATGGGTCCTCCTTGTCTAAACCATAAAAAGAAGGCAACAACTGTATGACCCCAGTCTTGAGTTCAAAGTGTTTTGCCGTGGTGGCGGGCAACACTATGCATGAAAGCGCATTGAATTGGACAGGAGCTGAATAATCTCTAAGAGCTTTAGTTCCATTCTCTTCCGCCATTTCAAATAGGATGTTTCTAAATCTTCTACGAAAAGTTCTTTCTATTTCTGGATCAAAAGGTGCTAGTTCTATGTTTAGAGATTTACGTCCTAGCATAAACTATGTTATTGCAATGTAAGAAAGAAAACTAAACTAAGAAGCAACCTAAGAGAAATAAAACTAGAACTATGAGATTCTAAAACAAGTTAAAACTATGTAAATAAGAATGGGAAGAAGAACCCGGAAAAGGAGATGATTGATGTCAGAAGATTTAAGAAGCTCCTCCTTCACTTAGTAGCTTTCTTCCTCAATTCCTGTAAAAAATAAAAACAAATTAAGTTTCCTAAAATAATGATAGAAAAATCCTAAGTAACGGTTAATTTCTAAAAAAAGAAAGTTTCTAATCTTAGAAATAACAAGCTAAGTTAGTTTCTAAAAAGGGAAGAATTTCTAAAACTAGAAATAGAAAGTTACTTGAAAGAGGAATCTAAATCTAAAATTAGAAACTAAAAAAAAATTCTAAAAAAAAAAAAAAAATAAAATAAAACCCTAATTCTAAAAATAGAAATTAGAAAAAGTAAAGAATTTAGAAAGGGATTACCAAATTAGAAGTTTATTTCAGGACCCTACAAAACAGGAAATAGGTTAGTTTCTAAAATAAAGAAAAGAACTCTAAGTTAGTAAATCCTAAGCTATGAATTATGATAAGAGAGAATCCTAAATTCAATTTGGAACGAAATAGTCCCCGGCAACGGCGCCAAAAACTTGATGTTTTATTTTAAACCAACATGATTTAAATGATTTTTAAACTCGCAAGTATACGAATCAGATGTAGATATGGTACGTATTACGAGATCGTTCCCACGAGGACTGGTCGTCACAATTAAAATCTATGATTCTCCTTAACTAATCCAACAAATAATGGAGCGAATTACTAAGCACAATTCTATAAAAAAAACAATTGAGAATAGGGAAGAAAATTCAATCAGAGAGAGGGCACTAGGACTTTCGAATCCACCCCTAATTATCCTAACCCTTGTTTTGTCTGTTGATTCACCTTAATCTAGATTGATACCACTTATATAGAGAAAGCACAATCTGTGTCCTTAATCGGGCATACAGAATGTCTAATTCCTTTAAGCAATACCATGAATAACATATCCCATGTCCTTGATCGGGCACATGGAATGTACAGTTCATTAAAGCACCCTGTTTCTTCCTCTATAAGAAACCTGTTCATGATCAGACACAAGCACCTAGAATAAGCTTCCAAACAACATCCATATATATACTTTGGTCAAGTTCATAGATGGAGAAGTATAGAATTTAAACCAATCAAGCCCACTTAGAGAAAGAAACAAATCAATTAATATTCAAAGTAAATTCAACCAATACAAGAGCTAATCAAATTAGGGGTTTCATCTCAGCCCTATCTGAGAGATTAGTGACCCATAAAATCCATTAAAAAGATGGATAAACAAAATTCATAAAAAGGGAACATCAAACCAATCTCTCTCTCTCTCTCTCTCTCTCTCTCTCTCTCTCTCTCTCCTTTCTTCTCTTCTCTTCTCTGGATCTCCTCCCTGGATCTGGAATTCCTCCAATTTTTCAATCCTTTCCCACGTCCAAAACTCCTCTTTTATAGCTGCTGGAGGGCTGGAGTCAGTGGCAGATTTGTAGCAGGTAGGGGTGTACACAAACCGGGCTAGCCCGGTTAGCTCGCTCGACCCGGCCCGAAAAGCTCGACTCGGCCTAACCCGGAACTGAGTTCGGGTCAGGACAGGCCAATTTTCTAGGCCGAAACTGAGTTCAAGCCGAGTTCGGATATCTCCCAGTTCGGCCCGACTCGGTCCGAAACCCGACTCGCCCCGGCCCAACCCGACCCGGCCCGACTCAGTCCAAAACCCGGTTCATGATATATATATATATATATATAATATATATATATATATATATATATATATATATATATATATATATTATATATATATAATATACTAGTTCTTGTAATTTGAAAGGTTTAAAGCCATATATGTAATTTCTAAGTAATTTCTAACTGCTCATGTCTCATCCATCACTCTGCAAGAGTATCAAATCATTTCTTCATGAAGATTGTGAAGATGATTTGCAACATGGCAAAATGTCATGTGTACAAGATCTGGGTCAGTCATCAGGTGGGCTAGCCCTGGTTCCCACTTATCAGTTGGGCCACATTTCTACCAGAAGAATCAATGGTTGGAAAAACAATAATGACTGACTGGTGAGTCTATCATCCTATTTTTTGAGCCATTGGATGTTCAAAGTGGGACCCAATAAGGACTGGCCTAGATGTGAAACACATGTGCCACATTTCTTGTCTTAATATGGATTAGAAAAATGAAATCTTAGTTCCATCCGGTTGGATGTACTAATTAGATCTTCTAATTCGAAAATCAGGCCGGTAAACACCTTAGGTTGGCCACAGGTATAAAACAAATAAACGGATAAAACAAATTCTCTAGTCACCCATTTGTTTTGGGCAGTATGGTCATCGGGAGGAATTGAACGTTCCAGGCCAGAAGATTTTTTGTGGAGTCTATAGTTCAACTATCTAAACTGTTGATCGAGGGCCTTGTAAATTAATGGAACATGGATTACCTGCCAAAGCCCTTCCCATGAACTTGCTGTAAGGTTCGAAACTGGCTCAAACTCAAGTTCGAAACTGGCCCGAACTCGAAGGTTCGAAACGGCCCGAACTCGGCCCGAACTCGCCCGGGCCCGGTTCGGGCTGGAGATGTTGGCCCGGTGACCAGGCCCGATCGGGTTCGAACCTGGTGTGGCTGTTGAACGGGCCTGGATGAGCTGAGGCCAGTTCGACTCGGCCCGACCCATGTACACTCCTAGTAGCAGGACACGGAGTGCAACTTTTCGCTGCGAAGCTCAGTGGGCCCCACAGAAGTGTTTTCATAAAAATTCCACCCCGTCCATTGCATTCAGGACGAAATTTTAGTAAAGAATGGTGGTTTTAAACGTCCATTAACGCGGCCAAGAGAAGAAATCACAATAAAATCAATTTTTAACGTCCCAGGGCAGTCCACTTGTGGCCTCTGTATCACACATGTGTACATGTATGGACACAAAATATCAACATGGTTTTGTAGTGCTCGAGGCACTCTACAAGATGAACGGTTTGGATGAGCCGTACGGGGCATGGGTGGGGCCCACAATCAGCAGTAAAACTGGCCAGCGACCGTCGTTACGCAGACGCCAAAACGGGGACGCGGATCTCTTCCGCTGTCCGTTCTGGTGGGGCCCACTTCGATAATGTTTTTATCAATCCAAGACGTACATTGGATTCCTCTCAAAAAATCGTTCAGGAAGGGATAGTTCTGGTGTCCATTGATGCGGTCCACCTGATTTTCTGTTCCACCGTCCAATATGTGTTTGAACGGTTAAAAACCAATATTCGTTGTCTTCTGAAATACTGCCACCTAGGCGATGGTAATATGGACGTTGGAAATCTAATGGACGGTCTGGATCACACTTTTGAAAAATAGGTGGGTTCCACAACGCCATCCGATCCCCGGACGCGTTAACATTGCCTGGAAACGGCAGTTGCCGTTTTGAGAGAGAGAGCCGCGGGTCAGCGGTCGGTTTGACCGAATGAAGGTGCGGTGCACCGCTAGTGCAGAAGTGCTCTATGCACACTCTGTACATGTGGGGTCCACGACGATGTTTCTGAGAAATCCAATCAATCCATTCATTGTTTCTCCTCAATTAAGGCGCTGAATATGAAGTTGAAGCATTTCCAGAAATCAGGTGGGCCCAGAATCAATGGTTTATGGGCTGATTTGTCAGTTGGGACACTTCCATAGTGATCCGAGGGATGAAGTTTGAAATGTACGGTTAAGTTTTGTCCCTAATCCCATGTATAAATTTTCGAGCCAATCGGATAGAGAGAACCATGTGATCTTGCATTCTGGACCAGTTTCGGGCTTCTTTAACGTGAATGGCTTGATTTTCTTAGATCCCTGGCGTATAAATTCTTCACTATTGGTTCTCTGGAGTCCATCCCGTGCTCTGGTGACTTTGGATCATCAAATCCATGCTTTTAATTCTCTTTTCAGTCCAACACTCATTATTATGTCCTGTAATGAAAACACGATTAAAACACTCCATTAAACCTTATCATGTACGTAAAATTAGGCAATTACTGGGGTTGATATGCAATATTCGACCCTGATCATCGATCCACGGTGAGACACAGGAAGTGGGTACTACACCAATACAAGGGGCCCAGATGGAGGACTACAAATTCACTTTCCATTTCCACGGACTACTTAACTTTTACCCAGTTATTTCACCCTTCCTGCCATCTAATTCTTCAAATCCCGGTAACACTATATAACTATGCTTTCTCCACTTCAAATCCATTGGAAGCTGAGCAGCATGTGGGGGATTTCCGTTAGTCGAATACTTCATTTAAGTCGGGACCCATCAGATCAGCGATGTAGATCACCAACCCCCAATCCTAACTTCCCATTTCCATCCGGTTAAGGCTGAGGGAACACATCACCTGTACGTGGATGAGCGGGATGAAGATAACCTCTCCGAATTCCTCGTCTTAACGACGGACAGGGCTCAACGAAGACGGATGGACTTCGCTGTTTCCCAGGCGTCTTGCTGAATACCGCCGGATATCCCTTGGGTTATGGCAGTTTGGTTAAGATCTACGGTCCAAACATGCGCGTGGGTTACGAGGATGGGATCAAGTGATCCCATCCCACCTAATCCCATCTAATCTGTCTGGCCAAATAGGCCCTTAGCCTGTGGGCTGGTTTGGGTTTCTGTTGGACCCAGTTACAAGTATTATATTAAACCGTTGAGGACAAATCAATCTTTTCGCCAGGAGGTGAAGATTAAACAGGAAATGATACAATACATCATGCCTATCGTGCTGTGGGCATGTTTGGACGGGCCCATCCCATGGGATTGGATTGTATTAGGGTGGATTGCAAGTAATGATGGCTGTATCAGTGGATTGTTGGCAATCCCATGGGATCCCTGTATCCAGGGAATTCACCACCGAGTGTGTTTGGCTCGCCTGGCCAATCCCGGGATTAAGTCAACAAATCTCGGGATTGCTCCGTCTAACCAAACATGTCTAACCAAACATGTCCCAAGCAAATGGATGGGTTAAGATGGATTGGGTGGATTTCAAGGTAATGATGGTGATGTCAGTAGATTGCTGGCAATCCCATGGGATTGCTATATCCAACTTTTGCCTGTTTGGCACGCCCGGCCAAATCCCGGGATTGCTCCCATCCTAATACAACCTAATCCCATCCACCCTGCCGGGCCAGACAGGCCCTGAATGGATTAGGAGAGACCCAGCCTCACCCAAGATGGTGCGGCCCATACCTTGGGGCCTAGATTGATGCATGTATCTTTGTTTATCCATTTTCTAGATTATTTTATGATATTATTCAAAAAATATCTAGAAAAAGCGTCATGTGAGAAAAAGAGTCATGTGAATGTGATAGGGTTGAGAGTATATGTAAAATCAAAATTCTTTTATAATAAAATAATATTTTCGTTATTTTCATGCCCTATCTTAGACAAGTGTATATAACACATATTTTTATGCTCTTAATTATTGCAATTTGCATTCGTGTAATATCAGTTGGGCCATCTTAGCGAGTTTTCACCAATAGATAGAAAAATAGAAAATAAAAAACCAATCTAAAACTTGTAAGCCAATACAATTTAAAAATCACCCTTAAAATTCATCCAAGTTTATGGAATCAGCTGGCCAAGGTAGCTCTTGGAGTGTTCCATAGGAGGCACCTGGGTCTTAAGTTACTTGAGATAAGCTTCTCATACCTTAAGAAGCTTATCTTGGTTTCTATTTGACTAAGTAAATTTAAGTTAAAAAAATAACTAACAATTGATCTTAAACCATATTTATTTCTAATAAGTTATTTATCTACTTATTGTAAGTAGAAAAAGTAAGTTATTTGGTAGTATCCAAAACGGCCCTTAATCCTAACATGTCTCAACTTATGAAGTGGTTTGATGGAATAAATTTTTTAAATTTATTTTTATTTTTATTTTTATATGCGCACACACCCCCACACACTCACGCTGGTGGAATTTCACCACCTATGGGTACCCGAACCCTTGACCGGGAGTTGAAACTCCTGAGAGTCTACCACCCTAGCAAGAGTAAGGACCCCGGTTTGATGGAATATACACACCATGTTTTGCCCCCACATGCAAATCATGGGTGGCCTCATCTTTCCATTGTTCCCAGTGGTGTGGCCTACGTGTTAGATGGTCTGACATAGAGGGTTCTTACCTGATGGATGGATTGATCAGGCATTTGGCTACATAGAGGGTTCTTACCTGATGGATGGATTTGTTGTACCGGACATTGCGACTAGTCAGGTGGTACTGGTCGGTGCTACGTGGGCCCGCCATGATGTACGTGTTTTATCCATTCTATCCATTCACTTTTATATATCATTTTATAGTAGTGATTAAATGTCCACCTTTAAAAACCTTATAGGGCTGGCTGTAATGTTTATTTGACATCCAACCTTTTGATTAGGTCATACAGACTTCAGCTTGATCTAAAACTTTTGTGGTCCAAGAATTTTTGAATGGTAGGTGTTAAATCAACACTGTTTCCTATGATGTGGTCCACTTGAGATTTTGATCTACCTCATTTTTGTATCTTTTATTCAAATGATATGAAAAAATAGATGAACGGCGTGGATGAAACATATACATCATGGTGAGCCCACAGACCGCCGGCCACTAGCCAAACCGCATCCGTTGTGACTGCTCTGTAGAACAGGCGTTGTAAAGGATTACGTTTCTGTGAATATCCCTATTTCTTTTCTTACACTTTTCCCTGTTTTTGCCGAAAAAGCCCAGAGCCAACGGCTATATTTTTGGCAATGCGCTAGATCCTTTTTCCTGCGAAAAATCCTGGCCTCTTTCCCGGCAATGCTGGCCTCCGCATCTCTGTACATTTCTCAGCTTCAACTGCCCCAAATTTCTCTTCGCTTAATACCCTTCCAGCCATTACCACCATCAAACTACAGAAACAAAAGCAGCATAAACGCCAATAAAATCCTAAAAAGCCCATGTTTTTCCAGCAAAACCCCTTCAATTTCCACCCAAGTAGAAAACCCAGATGCCGAGTCGCCAGATTCTCTGTATTCTTTGTCCATTGAGCGATTTCTTCATCCCAACGTGCTTGCTTTGATGCTTCAGTCGTGTCTGGATGCGAAAGAAGCCAGAGGCATTCATACAATCATTGCGAAAGGATTAGGAAGATCCATAACGTTTGTAGATAACAATTTGATCAGTACATATGGGAGATTCGGTGAATTAGCTGATGCCCGTCGAGTGTTTGATAAAATGTCTGATAGGGATGTTGTTTCGTGGACGGCAATGCTTAAAGAGTATCTGAAAATTGGAGCGAATGGCACAGTTTGTAGGTTGTTTAAAGAGTTGATTGAAAGTGGCGTTCAAGCCAATAGCTCAACCTTTGTTTGTGTTTTAAATATGTGTGGTAGGAAATTGGATTTAGAGCTTGGGGAACAAATTCATGCTTCTGTTGTAAAAGGAAATTGTAGCAATTTGATTGTGGACAGTGCTCTTGTTTTTTTCTATGCACAGTGTGGAGATTTAACGGGCGCACTTAGGGTGTTTGATAGGATGCCTGAACGAGATGTCGTTTGTTGGACAACAATGATCACGGCCTGCGCACAACATGGGTATGGAGATGACGCAATTTCAATGTTTTCACAGATGCAATTCGATGGATTTAGCCCAAATGAGTTTACGGTGTGTAGCACTTTGAAGGCTTGTGGAGAAGAGAAGGCTTTGAAATTCGGGAGGCAGCTACATGGTGCCATAGTTAAGAAAATATTTAAAGACGATGTGTTTGTAGGTAGTTCCCTAGTGGGTATGTATGTGAGATGCGGGCAGGTGTTAGATGCTAGAATAGTGTTTGATAGGATGCGGAGGAGAAACACGGTTACATGGACTTCTATGATTGCGGGATATGCACAAAATGGGCTTGGTGAGGAGGCCATAAGATTGTTTCAGAGAATGAAACGGCGGCGTGTATTTGCTAATACCTTGACGGCTGTTAGTGTTCTCAGCGCTTGCGGTTTGATAGGATCTCTAAGCATGGGAAAGGAAGTACATGCAAAGATTTTGAGGAATATGATTGAGAATAATCTGTATATTGGGAGCACCCTTGTGTGGTTTTATTGCAAATGTGGGGAGTACGTTTACGCGACAAGGGTTTTAGAATCCATGCCTTTGAGAGATGTTGTCACGTGGACTGCCATAATTTCGGGCTATGCTCGTCTTGGGCATGGCTCAGAAGCTCTGCAGTCCTTGAATGACATGTTATGGGAAGGTGTGGAGCCGAACCCATTTACTTATTCTTCAGCTTTGAAAGCATGTGCCAAGCAAGAAGCTGTGAGGCAAGGGAAATGGATTCATTCATCTGCGAATAAGACCCATGCTTTGTCTAACGTCTATGTGGGAAGCTCGCTTATCGACATGTATGCAAAATGCGGATGTCTTGAGGATGCCATTCGAGTCTTTGATAGGATGCCAGAGCGCAATTTAGTCTCATGGAAGGCAATGATTATAGGTTATGCAAGGAACGGGCACTGCCAAGAAGCTTTAAAGCTCATGTACCGAATGCAAGCAGAAGGTATTGAGGTGGATGACTTTATCCTTGCAACAGTTGTTACTGCATGTGGGGATTTTGAGCGTGATTCGGAGGGTTCACAGACAAGTTGCTTGCAATCTAGATGAGTTCTAGCTTTGAGAAATCATCAGTGGCGAACTGGGTCGGATTGGATCCAATGTGACTGTGATCAGTCTCTTCTAAAGCCACATTATTTGGCCATGCGAAGCAAAAGACATCCGTTGATTTGAACCAGTAGCCTTTGGTCCTTGAAGGGAGTGATATATGCTGTATTGATATGGGTAGGAACTGGAACAAAAGCAGAAAATTCTGGATATTCCTTAAGGTTTTCTTATGGACCACTACCTGTCGGGCATGGATACTGCTCCTTTTTTCAGATATCCATGTAGCATTGAATTGCCTGACTACAAGATGTTGTATGTGACTATATTGTTATGCAGTTGAAGTCAACTTGCTCGATTTTGATTGCTCTCGCTCCATGCACTTTAGTATCAAGAGATATTGTACATTGGTCTTTTATTTAATTTATTATGGGGAATGGTGATTCGTGAAGGTATAATCACATGTTTTGTCTCTGCAATCTGGGTCTGATATTATACACCTTGTGTGATTGGGTAATCTCTTCAAACTCCAACGTGCCATTTCCCTGTTTTATGGATTCTGTTTTCCTATAAGAAGCCGGTTGCCTTACCTATTTCAAAATGACGTGTATGTTCATGTTTGTGCAGGACTGCTTTTCTCATTTTCTTTCCTAAATTACATCCGTATCCTTGCATTTCAGATCAATCTTACATGGATTCCTGTGTGGGAACCCGTACCCAATACAATACTTCCTCTATAAGTGGTATGCTAGGGGTAGTTTCATGTGGGTCCCTCCAGAACATTCACTAATGATATGCAATGTAATTTCACAAATGAGTTCATATTGTAGAATTTGATAATGCTAACTAATGGTGTGCATTCTGATGCATTGCCTAACTGTTATTGGTGGGGCTTCCCTGGCATGCTTCATATGCTTGGTGTTTGGGGTGCCACGGAATTGGAATCTTGCTTTCACTGCCCAAAATTACAATTGAGATAAAAATGATTTGGATGCATAACAGAAACCTAGAACACTCAAATGTGTCCGAGTTGCAATAGCGAAGTCAAGATAAAATCTTGTGATTGCTTTCTCTAGGCAAACTTCAAATCATGTTTTGTTTTTTCAGCAGGAAAGAAAATACGAAGAAGATGTAATTCCAGCAATAGTATTGACATGGGTCAGATACCTTGCTATGCTAGTAGGGTGTGTTTGGATGCCACCCAAAAAAATAAATAAATAAATAAATAAATTCAGCAACGGACATGCATTTTCCAGGAAAGCTGCCCTCTCCGGGTTTTTCTTTCTTTCGTTTGTTTAAGCCAGGAGCGATGCTCTGATTGATCGTCTTAACATAAGTGCTCATACATACCACGTGCTTAAAAATCCGAACCCTTGATCAAACTCACCATTACAAATACACCCAAATGAAAATTGAGGCCAGCTGGATAACTAGGTTGTCCACAGTCTAGGTTCATCATAGCTGTTTGTATGCTCTCAAAGGTAAGGAGAAAAATGCATTTTTAGTGGCATCCAAACACTCCTTTAGGCATGTTTGGCAAAAATGGAAGGGAATGAAAATAAAGCTTGTAGATAAAATTCTCATATTCTTTTATATGTGTACAAGAGTTCTCATATTTTGAAATAAAGGGAAATTAAAATGTAAAATGTGAAATGTTAAAGAGGTTTCTAGGTAACCCACATCAAACTAATAAAGATTACTTCCATGAAAGGGATGAAACCACAGACCCCATTGCTCGTTACCGCAGTGTGCTTGCTCATTCCGCCATTGTTCGATCAAGGCCTCTTCGGGCAAAATGCAATACCGACAGACTGGGCATGTCGCCATCTTCCGTTCCAGCCATTCATCTAAGCAGTCCTTGTGAAACACATGCTTGCATTCCAACTCCCTTGTCATATCACCTTCCTCCAATTTGCATATGCAAACCGCACACTTGACATATTCTTGCTTCGATCGTTTTTCAAACTGGATCACTGGAACTTTTCCTTCCACCAACGCCAGATACCCATGCATCGCCAGGGGATGCGACGGCTTCCGATTGAACCCAATGAATCTAATGGCTGATTTGATCATGTGGACCACTTCAGAGAGTAGCAAAGATAAGATTATTAAGGCTATTGTATAAAAGCTACATAAGAAATTTGAGAATCTAGAAAACTTCATCTCTGTTTGGTAGGAATCGGAAATCACTGAAAAACTAAGAAATGAAATTAGATGGAGAATCTATATATGGTTGTTGGATTCTTCGTAGAAAAACGAAGACATTGGTTATTTTATTTCCGTTGATTTTTTTAAATCATTTTTTTTGGAACACTGGATCCACATATGATAGGTCACCATTTTTATAAGGAAAAAAAAATAATGGTGGCGGCCCATCCAACGGTGCACATGACATAGTTGTACGGAGATTTACAATATTTCAAATCGCTAACTACAACATTTCCAATCGCTAATCTTGGGTGGGGGCACCAAAGAAGATTTTGAGCAGAAGACAGAAATCATCTCATTTTGCCCATCTAATTCGGGCCGGTCACCGCTTTACTTTCAACCATCCATTTCACAGCCACGAGTTTGATTGTCAGGATTGCTCGATCCTTGTCAATTTCGAGCTATGATCCGTCCGTGACGTACCCCGGAATTTGGATGGTATGGATAGACGTACACGTGTACCATGTGTAACGAGCACTGGTCACTACCGTTTAGCTACAACCACAGCCTTATCACTTTTCTGAAGAAAGGAAAGCCAGCCGCTCGGATTGACCGCCTTTTTAATATTGGAGAAATTCTACTGCCCTACCGTAAGATTATCATACTGAACATTCATATCCGAAAATATGTCGCATATATGGGGCATCCAATCCGTGAAAAAGGTCACTCCTATCATTAAGATTGCCTGGCGTAAAAATCAATCTGATCCATTCATGAGGAAGGGAAAAATTCTAATTCTTTCAGATCATCGGCTGTTTATTGATATTGGTAGTACAGCTCACCTGATGATTTTATCAGGCCTAGTTTCCCCACTAGGTGATAAGTATGATGGTACTAACCTTTTTGATGGTTCTGATGTCCTGAAAACGTGAAATATTGGCGGGAAAAATGTGCAGTACGGTAAGCTAATGGTATTACGCTGTCTTTTTAGAAAATAATCGTAGACGATAGATGATAGATAGATTCAATGTACGAGCCATCACCACAATTGGATAAGTGGGCCGCCGCCTCTTTGATCTGCGAATACGTTTTTGGACGGTCGCATTTCACGTGCATAAAAGGATCGGTTCGTTGTAGGAAGCGACTGTAGCTCAGTGCCGGTGGATAGAACGTATGTTTCCTAAGCAGAAAGTCGAAGGTTCGACCCCTTCCTCTGTGGGCCCACTGTGATGTATGTGTTTTATCCACACCATCCATCCGTTTTGAAAGCTCATTTTAGGGGATCAACCCAAAATTGAAGCGTATCCAAATCTTAAGTGGACACACCAAAGAAAACAGTGGGGACAGTAAAGTTCACCGCAGAAAACTTCCTAGGCCTACAGTAATGTTATTTGATATCCAACATATTCATGAGATCACAAAGACCTGGACGAAGGAATAACGCAAATATCGACTTATCCAAACTTCTATAGCTCGTAAGAAGTTTTCAACCATAAGTGTTTGAATTCTCACAATTTCTAGTGGTGTGGTCCACATGTTATTTGGATATGCTTTAATTTTGGGCTCTTATCCTAAAATGATCTGGAAAAATGGATGAATGGCGTGGATAAAACACATACATCAAGATGGCCCCACAATATAACCACAGTGTGGTAAGCTCCTCACTATACAATCCGCGTTTTCGGGAGACTGAATGGTCCGGATCAATGGGTGCAAATATATTGATTGGATAGTGCAGATGGTTTATGCAACGAGTTTGGATATGTGATTGTTGGGGATTTGTGCTGCGGAATCACACAGATTTAGATTTAAGATAACAATTCAATAGTAACAAGCAATTACAGAAGAACACAAAGTTTTTACGTGGAAAACCCTTGCGGGAAAAACCACGGCACAAAGTGACAGAAATCCACTATGAAAAGAAATTACAAGAGAGAGGACTTACCCGATTCGAACATCCTCAAATCTCATCCTTGCTACATCCTTTGATAACCCTAGAATTCATTTAGAAAGCTTTAGAATTATTTCTCATATCTTAGAAAGGCCCTAGGGACACCTATTTATAGTTTAGGCAACTTCCCTTTCGCACCCTTGCGAAAGGCAACTCGAAAATTCGCAATCCGTATCAAATTCGGAAACGAATCTGCGTAACCTACGACTGGTCGAGCTGAGGCTACGACTGGTCATGGGACCCCCTCGACCAGTCAAGTCATCCCCACGACTGGTCGAGTGGCCTGGACACCAAAAGGTGAGCTCGCTGGACTTCGAGTCGAGCGAGCCACGACCGGTCGTGTGGACCCCTACGACCGGTCGAGCAATCCCTATGACAGGTCGAAGGCGGTGAAGACTTTTCTGACAACAATCTCCACCAAGTCTTCAACCTTCAACCGTGTAACTCCTTAATCTCTTCTCTTATCTCTTCATCGCATCATAACTTCAATAAATGCTTCTCGTGCACACTCTGTCTTTCTTTTATGCCATCGCCAAGCCTAGAGAAGTTGCACAGAACTTGAACTTCTCTGTAGGAACGACCTTGGTGAGCATGTCTGCTGGATTCACGCTGGTGTGAATATTTTCCAGTGTGATGCCTCCTTCCTCAAGCACCTGTCGGATAAAGTGGTGACGAACATCAATGTGTTTAGTACGTGAGTGATAAACAAAATTTTTAGCCAAATTGATAGCGCTCTCGCTATCACAGTTAACCGGCACAGCCTCCTGCTGAAGTCCCAACTGATTTTTCATCCCCCTGAGCCAAACACTTTCTTTAAATGCTTCTGTCACTGCCATATATTCTGCTTCAGTCGTGGAAAGAGCCACCATTGACTGAAGCTTCGACATCCAATTAATTGCTCCACCCGCTAGTACAAACGAGTATCCTGAAGTAGACTTCCTGAAATCTATACCGCCTGCGTAGTCAGAATCCACATACCCTACCAACATTGTCCCTATTTTCTCAAAGTTAAGACATAGTCTTTCGTACCTCGAATGTATCGAAGTAGCCATTTTCACCGCTTCCTAATGTTGCTTACCGGGGTTTGACATGTATTTGCTTACAACACCGACTGCCTGTGAAATATCTGGTCTTGTACAGACCATAACATACATTAAACTGCCAACCGCATTTGAATAAGGCACATGAGACATAACATGCTTTTCCTCATTAGAATTAGGACATTGTTCTGAGGAAAACTTGAAGTGAGCCGCGTGGGGAACGCTCACCGACTTTACCTGATCCATCCCATACTTGATCAATACATTTTCAAGGTATTCTTCCTGTGATAATTAAAGTCTGCTCCTCTTCCTGTCTCTATGAATATCTATGCTAAGAACCCTCTTTGCAGCCCCCAGATCTTTCATCTCGAATGTCCCTGATAACTGAGTCTTCAGTATGTTGATTTCAAACATATCATGACAGGCGATCAACATATCATCAACATATAGTACTAGGATGATGAATTTTCCATCACTCAGTGTCTTGTAACAGACATGTGATCGTATTCACTCCGAGTAAATTTCTGACTCACCATGAAAGAATCAAATTTTTTATACCACTGCCTAGGCAACTGTTTTAGGCCGTATAACGACCTCTTTAACATGCAAACATTTTTCTTTGCCCCTTTAACTTCGTAGCCCTCTGGTTGTTTCATGTAAATCTTCTCTTCCAATTCCCCGTGTAGGAATGCAGTCTTCACATCCATCTGTTCCAGCTCGAGATCGTATTGGGCAACCAGCGCTAATATGAATCTGATAGATACCTGCTTTACCACCAGCGTGAATATCTTTGTGAAGTCGATCCATTCTCTCTGAGCATAACCCTTTGCTACCAACCTTGCTTTGTATCTATCATATTTCTTTTTGAATAATCACTTGCATCCGATCTTTTTTCGGCCCACCAGAAGCTTCACCAGCTCCCATGTGTGATTTTTGTGCAATGAGTCCATCTCATCGTCCATAGCCGCCTTCCATTTTTCTGCATCAAGCTCATGAAGAGCCTCCTGAATAGTAGACGGATCCCCCTCATCTGTAATGAGGGCATATGCAATGTTAGAATCGTCCCTATATCTCGCTGGTAACCTGCGATCACGCGGTGAGTTCCTTCTCACAGGTGGCTGCCCCACCTGATCCTGTACCTGTCTTCGCATCTGTCTCTACCTGAGTATCATCTGTGTCAATCTAGACGTCTACGATCACCCTTTCTGGTTTCTCTTGCTCCTTTTGATCATTCTTGTGAAATAGGGAGCTTTCATCGAATCTGACGTCACGGCTAGTGATGACCTTGCGTGTGACCTTGTTGAATAACCTGTAATCTTTCACACCAATGTCATAGCCAACAAAGATATACTTTTTAGCTCTATGATCTAGCTTATCTCTCTCAACTGACGGTACATGAGAGTAAGCCTCACAACCAAATATGCGTAGACCTGAGTAGTCGATTTTCTGACCACTCCATACTTCCTCTGGGATTTTACATTCAATTGCCGTTGAAGGAGATCGGTTCACCAAATAACAAGCCGTGTTAACGGCCTTAGCCCATAGGTCTTTGCCCAACACAGCATTACTTAACATGCATCTGGCCCTTTCCAGGAGAGTCTGATTCATTCGCTCAGCCACACCGTTTTGCTCAAGCGTGTGAGGCACTGTGTTGTGCCTGATAATCCCTTCATCCTTGCAATAATTATTAAACTCAGTGGAAGTAAATTCTCAACCATTGTCAGTCCTTAAAACCTTTATTTTCAGCCCTGACTGTTTTTCCACCATTGCCTTCCATTGTTTAAATATGGTGAAAACTTCGGATTTACGTTTCATGAAGTAAACCCAAACTTTCCTGGAGTAGTCGTCAATGAATGAAACAAACCATGACGACCCCCCAATGAAAACTTCTGGCAATGGCCCACATATGTCAGAGTGCACATAATCAAGCACTCCATTACAAACATGTTTTCCAGATTTAAAAGATAGCCTAGATTGTTCACCATATATACCATGTTTGCATATATCTAAATCAGAACTTTTAAAAACTAGAATCAAACATCAATCAGAAAGTACCATCATGCCTCGCTCGCTCATGTGGCCCAGACGAGCATGCCACATACGTAGAGACGTGGAGTCTGCAATAGCTATTGCTGCTCCACCTGCCGAAGTGCTCCCAATCAACCTATAAAGGTTTCCGCTCTCATAACCACGAGTGCCCCTTTTGAAACTTTAAGGATACCATCAATACCGGTGAACTTGCACCCTATAATCTCGAGCGCACCGAGAGAAATCAGACTTTTCTTCATATCAGGAACGAGCCTGACGTCAGTCAAGGTACGCTCCATCCCATCAAACATCTTGATTCTAATCGTATCAATAGCCACAACATTATAGGCATTGTCATTGCCCATAAAAACCTGTCCACCATCGCATTCCTTGTAACTGGTAAACCAACTCCGATGAGGAGTCATGTGATAAGATGCTCCTGTTTCAAGTATCCATTCATCTTTATGATTGTCGTGCAAGTGACCAATCATGAAAACAGACAGAACATTACCACCACTTGATTCTTCATCAGATGTGACCACATTGGCCTCCTTAGAAGAAGTCGTTGAATTTTCTTTCTTCGTTTTAGGATTTCTACAATCTTTCTTCATGTGTCCAGACAACCCACAATTTCAACACTTTGATTTTTCTTTACCCTTGCCATTCAATTTGGATCTAGGTCTTGAGGATCCTGTACCTCGCTCAGAATCTCTGCCCCTCATTATCAGTACATCGGAAGATGCCCCTATCTCGCCGTTTAACTTTCTCATAGCCTTCCTTTGAAAGGCTGAGATAACGGTGTCAACACTTAGGATTTTATTTGCGGTGCACATCGTGTCCCTAAAAAACTCATATGAAGCAGAAAGAGAATTCAACAATATACATGTCTGTTCCTCATCTTTGACCACTTCCTCCATATCCAGCAATTTGCATATCAATTTATTAAAGTTGCTGATATGGGCTTCTAGATCTCCACCATCTGCCATCTTGAAGGTATAACACTGTAGCTTCAAGTGTAGGCGATTTTCAAAGGACTTCTTTGCATAGACGTTCTCTAACTTCGCCCACAAACTAGCCGCAGTTTTCTCCCTCAAAACATTATAGAGAACCTCATCCGTGAGACATAAACGGATAGAGGCTAAAACATTACTATCAAGGTTTTCCATTCATCATCTTTCATGTTAGATTTTCGCTCCTCAAGAGCCTTAATCTAGCCTTGCTTAATTAACAGACTAATCATCTTAATCTTCCTTAACTCAATTTTTTTTTTGCCTGAGTACTTCTCAATATCAAACTTGTCGTTTCCATTATTACTAATCCTGCAGATTCAGATATGTGCCCCAACGATAGCTCTGATACCACTTGTTGGGGATTTGTGTTATGGAATCACACACATCTAGATCTAGGATATCAATTCAATAGTAACAAACAATCACAGAAGAACACAAAGTTTTTACGTGGAAAACCCTTGCGAGAAAAAACCATGTCACAAAGCAACAGAAATCCACTATGAAAAGAAATTACAAGAGAGAAGACTTACCCGATTCGAACAACCTCGAATCTCACCCTTGCTACACCCTTTGATAACCCTAGAATCCCTTTAGAAAGCTTTAGAATTATTTCCAATATCTTAGAAAGGCCTTAGGGACACCTATTTATAGTTTAGGCAACTTCCCTTTCGCATCCGCGTCAAATTCGAAAATCCGCAGTTCGCATCAAATTCGAAAAATCCAAGTCAAAAATCCGCAGTCCGCATCAAATTCGGAAACAAATCTGCGTAACCTACGACTAGTCGAGCCGAGGCTACAATTGGTCGTGGGACCCTCTCGACTAGTCGAGTCATCCCCACGACCGGTCGAGCGACCCGGACACCAAAAGGTGAGCTCGCTGGACTTTGAATCGAGCGAGCCACGACTGGTCGTGTGGACCCCTACGACCGATCGAGTAATCCTTACGACAGGTCGAAGGCGGTAAAGACTTTTCTGACAACAGTGATTTGTGATATGGATTGCCCATTGCTACTGAGCGGCCAAATGGGAAGTGGGAACCGATCATCCCATGCTGACTGTATCGTAGGTTGTGGTGCCGTCCATCTTTGCCGCCACCCACTTGTTGAAAACATCTGCACCATGCCAACGGTTGTTGATGCACATAATGTTGGGATCGATGGATGGATGGTGCACTAAGTGGACGGTGTGGATTTGGCATGGACATTAAGACGTGGTCCAACTGAGAGACAATTTTCTTTCTCCCACTTGTCTTTCTTTCCAATTTTACAATAGCGTTGGTTCACCACACGGAATGGATTAGGTGTGGAAAGGGAGCCCACCTCGATGTTTATATGTATTGTATATCTACAGTCCATCTGTTTAACCATCATTTTAAGGCATGAGCAAAAAAGTGAAGCATATTTAAATCTCAGGTGGACCACACCACAAGAGATAGTGGTGATCAACCATTAAAAAAACTCTTATGGGATCAAAAGATCTTTATCCACATGATATATTTTTTTTATTCCTTTTGTCCACTTCTATGTGATCTTATCAATAAGTTGGAAAAATAAATATTAACGTGAGCCCTATAAATAATGGTGGGAATTCAATGGCCATTAATTGTTTCGGGTGATTTATTAAAATTGAGGCCAGCTGGATAACTAGTTTTTTTTTTTTTTTTTTAAACACACGCACACACAACCCACACACTCACGCAGGTGGAATTTCACCACCTATGGATACTCGAACCCTTGATCGGGTGTTGAAACTGCTGAGAGCCTACCAGCCGAGCAAGAGTAAGGATCCACTGGATAACTAGGTTGTCCACAGTCTAGGTTCATCATAGCTGTTTGTATGCTCTCAAAGGTAAGGAGAAAAAAACATTTTTAGTGGCATCCAAACACTCCTTTAGGCATATTTGGCAAAAATGTAAGGGAATGAAAATAAAGCTTGTAGATAAAATTCTCATATTCTTTTATATATACGTGTACAGGAGTTCTCATATTTTGCAATAAAAAGAAATTAAAATGTAAAATGTAAAATGTAAAAGAGGCTTTTAGGTATCCCACATCAAACTAATAAAGATTACTTCCATGAAAAGGATGAAACCACAGACCCCACTGCTCGTTAGCGCAGCGTGCTTGCTCGTTTCGCCAATGTTCGATCAAGGCCTCTTCATGCAAAATGCAATACCGACAGACTGGGCATGTCGCCATCTTCCGTTCCAGCCATCCATCCAAGCAGTCCTTGTGAAACACATGCTTGCATTCCGACTCCCTTATCATATCACCTTCCTCCAATTTGCATATGCAAACCGCACACTCGACATATCCTTGCTTCGATCGTTTTTCAAATCGGATCACTTGAACTTTTCCTTCCACCAACGCCAGATACCCGTGCATTGCCGGGGGATGCGAAGGCTTCCGATTGAACCCAATGAATCCAATGGTTGATTTGATTATGCGGACCACTTCAGAGAGTAGCAAAGATAAGATTATTAAGGCTATTGTATAAAAGCTACATAAGAAATTTGAGAATCTAGAAAACTTCATCTCTGTTTGGTAGGAATCTGAAATCACCGAAAAACTAAGAAATGAAATTAGATGGAGAATCTATATATGGTTGTTGGATTCTTCATGGAAAAACGAAGACATTGGTTATTTTATTTCTGTTGATTTTTTAAAATCATTTTTTTTGGAACACTGGATCCACATATGATAGGTCACCATTTTTTTAGGCAAAAAAAATGAATGGTGGTGGCCCATCCAACGGTGCACATGACATAGTTGTACGGAGATTTACAATATTTCAAATCGCTAACTACAACATTTCCAAATCGCTAATCTTGGGTGGGGGCACCAAAGAAGATTTTGAGCAGAAGACAGAAATCATCTCATTTTGCTCATCTAATTCGGGCCGGTCACCGCTTTACTTTCAACCATCCATCTCGCAGCCACGAGTTTGATTGTTAGGATGGCTCGATCCTTGTCAATTTCGAGCTATGATCCGTCCGTGACGTACCCCGGAATTTGGATGGTATGGATAGATGTACACGTGTACCATGTGTAACGAGCACTGGTCACTACCATTTAGCTACAACCGCAGCCTTATCACTTTTCTGAATAAAGGAGGGGCAGCCGCTCGGATAGACCGCCTTTTTCATATTGGAGAAATTCTACTGCCCTACCGTAAGATTACCACACTGAACATTCATATCCGAAAATATGTCATATGTATGGGGCATCCAATCCATGAAAAAGGTCAATCCTATCATTAAGATTGCCTGACGTAAAATGAAGCTGATCCATTCATGAGGAAGGGAAAAATTCTAATTCTGTCAGGTCATCGGATGTCTATTGATATTGGTAGTACAGCTCACCTGATGATTTTATCAGGCCTAGTTTCCTCATTTAGTGATAACTATGATGGTACTAACTTTTTGATGGTTCTGATATCCTGCGAACGTGAAGTATTGGCGGGAAAAATGTGCAGTAGGGTAAGCTAATGGGAATAGGCTGTCTTTTTAGAAAATAATCGTCGATTGCGCAGACGATAGATAGATTCAATGTTCGAGCTATCACCACATTCGGATAAGTGGGCCGCCGCCTCTTCGATAAAATAATCAGAGCCCGTGAAGGGCGGGTTTTTGGTACGGTCAACATTAGTACATTTCACCTGCACAAAAGCATCAGTTTGTTGTAGCAAGTGCGCCTGTAGCTCAGTGGATAGAGCGTCTGTTTCCTAAGCAGAAAGTCGAAGGTTCGACCCCTTCCTGGCGCGTTTGATTATAAAGAAGCTTTTGTCAAAAATAGTTTTCTACTATCTATTTTAGATGCTAGATATTCGGATTTAAGTAAACTAACTTACAGTTCTAAAATCACATAAGCAATTTCAGGTCATAGGAACGATTGCAACCCTTGGGAATGATTACAGCTATCCGAAGCGATTACAACACCCTTGTGTGGTTTTATTACAAATGTGGGGAGTATGTTTATGCAACTAAGGGCCCGTTTGGCCGGTCGGACTGGAAGGGACTGGATGGTATTGGAAGGGATTGGAAGTTAAATCCCGGGATTGGCCGGGAGTGCCAAACATAGTCGGTGATCTAATCCCAATCCCATGGATCTTAAGACAATCCACTGTGTTTGGTTTGAGGGATTGAAAAGGATAGGAAGGTTTAATCCCGGAATTGGCCAGGTGTGCCAAACAGAGGGATATAGCAATCCCATGGATCTCAAGACAATCCACTGACCACACCATCATTACCTAGAAATCCATGTCATCCACCCTAATACCATTCAATCCCTTCCAATCCATCCGGCCAAACAGGCCCTAAGGGTTCATGAATCCATGCCTTTGAGAGTGACGAAGCCCTCTATAAGTTGAAAAGAATTCGTGATGGGATCCATTAACTAGGATTGAAAATTTTACTGGCAATACACATGCCCATATCCAAGATTGCCATTTCATCTCGCAACTTAACCTGTCCAATATATAATTTAGAAAATCTCAGTCTACATAATCATATGCCTTTTTTATGTCTAACTTACATATAACACTTAGGCCTATTTGGCCGGGCAGATCCCATGGTATTAGGAGGGATGGGATCAATTTTAAGGTAATGATGATGGTGTCAGTGAATTGTCTTAAGATCCATGGGATTGCTTATATCCCGGGACAAGTTCACTGGGTTTGTTTGGCATGCTGTGCATATCCCGGGATTTTACCTTCCAATCCATCCAACCAAGGGATAGGATCAATTTTAAGGTAATGATGGTGATGTCAGTGGATTGTCTTAAGATCCATGGGATTGCTCATATCCCGGGACAAGTTCACCGGATCTGTTTGGCTCGCCATGCCTATCCCAGGATATTGCCGATCCCATCCCTCCTAATACCGTGGGATCTGCCTAGCCAAACAGGCCCTTAAGAATTGCCTATTTTGCAATAGTTTATTCGCAGCTAAAACACTATTAATAATATTCCTACCTTTCATAAAAGCCCCTGCGATGCCCCAAATGATTTCATCCCCAATTTAGAAGTAGTTTAGCCAAGATCTTATAAGGGGCTCCCATAAACCGATGGGTCTAAAGTCCCTAAGACTTTTAGCATATTCTTCCTTGAGCACATTCTAAACACCAGTACTTCTAGAGGAATACGATCGGAAAACCATCTACCCAGGGTCTTTGCGACTCCCCGAGTCTAAAATTGCTCTCTTAATTTCTTCCTTTGAAAACTGTTTTTCCGATGATTTCATCAAGTCACTTGAAATAACATCAAATGAAAGATTATGGAATAGTGGTCTTTTGCATTCTTCTTTAGACAATAGGCTCCTATAAAAATTAATCATTGAACTACATACCTTCACCTTGTCCTAACTCTTTCCCCCCTATCGTTAGTGATTTAACTTTGTTAACTCTCACTCTCGCACTTGCCGTGGCATGAAAAAATAGTGTTTTTATTCTCCTTCTTTCAACTAGAACGTCCTCAACCTTTGATGCCACTTTATTGCATCCTCCTTTAATCTAACACTATACGTAGCACTTTATACTTTCCCCATTCTCTTTCCTCTTCCATTAACTCCTCGCTCTCTTCTTTTAAATGAAGAGATTAAATTTATGCAATATGTTTGAAGTTTCCTCCTCTCACCTCTCAAAGTTCGTTTTTCTATATATTTATTTTCTTTTTCAACATCTTTAATTTCTAAAACAATACAAAACCTTTGCTTCCTTACCTAAAAAAGAAGACTGCCATTTGAACACCTTTTCTATTAATCCCTCCACTTAAAACCAGGCAAGCTCAAATCTAAATGGGGGTGGCCCCAATCATCCTCATCTGATTTAGCATTCTTGGAAAATGGACGGAAATTGGTCTTAGCAACCCTCTTTGATGTACTAAAGGAAATTTTCAATCCATTCTGAAGAGTGAAGGAAGTGATCTAACTAGGACTGAATCACCTTCATTTGCCCATTAGACCATGTGAACTTTAGTACTGCACACCCATAGATGGCAAATCTACCATTTTATTTTTATCATCCTTTTCGAAAACTTCCTCATCTAGTGGATATTCTATCCTTATTTATTTTTTTATATGAAAATCTAACTACATTAAAATCCCCTCCCACACACCACGGTTGAGAGAAAATTGCGTTAAATTCATTTTTAGAGACATGCAAACACTTAGTCATTTTAAACATATTCAGCAAAAATGCAAAGGGAAAAAATATAAAGCTTAGAGATTTAGATTCTCATATTCTTTTACATGTGCAAAACAGCTCTCACATTTTGAATTAAACAGAAATTAAAATATAAAATGCAAAATGTAAAAGAGATTTCTAAGTGGCCCACATCAAACTAATGAAGATTAATTACTTCCATGAAAGGGGTGAAACCACAGACCTAACTGCTCGTTATCGCGGTAAGCTTGCTCATTCCTCCATTGTTCGATCAAGGCCTCTCCGACAAAATGCAAGAACGACAGAGTGGGCACGTCGCCATTTTACGTTCCAACCATACATCTAAGCAATCCTTATGAAACACATGGTTGCATTCCAACTCTCTTATAATATCACCTTCCTCGAATTTGCATATGCACACTGCACACTCAATGTGTCCTATCTTCGACGGTTTTCGAACCGGACCACCGGAATCTTCTCTTCTACCAATGCTACATACCCGCGCATCGCGCGGGATGCGATGGGTTCCAATTGAATCTAATAAATCTAATGGATGATTTGATCATATCGACCACTTCAGAGATTAGCAAAGATACGATTATTATAGCTATTGTATAAAAGCTATATAAGAAATTAAGAAGCTAGAAAACTTCATCTCTGTTAGATAGGAATATGAAATCACTGAAAAACTGAGAAATGAAATTACATGGAGAATCTATATATGGTTATTGGATTCCTCATAGAAAAATGAGTACATAGGTTATTTTATTTCTGTTGATTCTTTTTTTAATCATTTTCGTGGAAATCTAAATACTTTCTTCATGTTAACCACCTATGATACGTCAACATTATTTTTTAGCAAAAAATGGTAGTGGCTCATCCAACGGTGCACATGGAGAGTTGTACGGAGATCTACAATATTCAAATTGATGATGTGGTGTTGGATGGGGGGGGAACTGCAGAGGACACGGAGCAGATGACAGAAATCATGTCATTTTGCCAACTAATTTGGGTTGATCACCGGTTTACTTTCAACCATCCATTTCACAGCCATAATTTTGATGGTTAAGATGGTTCGATCCATGTAAATTTCGAGCTATGAGCCGTCCGTGACGTACCCCAGCAGTTGGATGGTATGGATAGGCATAAATGTGTACCGTTTGTAACGAGCAGGGATCACCACTATTTAATTACCACCGACAGCCTTCTAACTTTCCTGAATAAAGGAGGGGCAGGGACGCGGATTTCCTGCGAATGCAAATCTCGACTCGGTTCGACTCGAGTACAGCTAGAAATCGGATTGCACACTGAGTTACTCTGCGCTCTTATCGTACTGAGTAAACTCTGTTAGGCCCACTGTGAATGTATGTGGTTTATCCACACCGTCCATCCGTTTTTCCAGCTCATTTTAAGTGTTGCTCCAGAAATTGAAGCTTATCCAAAGCTCAAGTGGACCATACCACAGGAAACAGTGGAAATAATGATTTCCACCGTTGAAACCTTGTTAGGCCCCACAGTGATTTTTATTTGTCATCCAACCTTCTCATAAGATCACACAAACATAGATGAATGTAAAAAACAAATATAAGGTTGATCGAAAACTACTATAGCTCTCAAGAAATTGTCAACGGTAGACATTCAATTCACATTGTTTCCTGTGGTGTGGTCCATTTTAGCCTTTTATATACTTCATTTTTGGGATAAGGCCCTAAAATCATATTGTAAAATGTATGGACGGATTGGATAAAATACATAAATCATAGTGGACCCCAATCCGCCTTCGTACAGCTATACCCGGGAATCTTAATGGTGAGGCCACCTTTTCTGACGAGAAATTTAGGACTGTGGACCCCACCTTTCATCCAGCTGTTTTTATGAAAGAAGACAAACCTTCTTTTGCAACCTGGACCTGCGCATACGGACAGTGGATTTGAGGACGAAAATACCCCTCCCATTCAAAGACGAGCGCTGACGCTCCTCCTGCTAGAGGTGGGCATCGGTCCGGATCGGAGCGGATTGGGTTCAACCCGATCAGATCTGAAATGGTAATGGGTGGACCCGAACTCGATCAGATCCGGAATCAAATCTGGGTCACCTGACCCGAACAGATCTGATACATGATTCATCTCACCCGAACCGAGTCCGCCTCGGTCAAAGGAACCGAGTTGGGTACGATTCGGATCTGTGTGAAATGTGGTCCACTTTAACGTTTAATATATGCTAATTTTTTTATCAAGGCCTAAATTGACATGTCAAAATGGATGAACGGCTTAGATAAAACATATACATCAAGGTGGGCCCCACATGGCTCTGAAAAGACTATCTATTACTGTATTCATATTTTTATCGAGCATATATATATCGTGCACTGCACGAAAGCAGACTTTTTTTTTTTTTTTTTGTTATACCGTTGGTGGGGACTTGCTGTAACGACCTTAGCAAGTTATTTGGATCTTATCATGAGGTATGTGTTATATCTAAACCGTCCATCCATTTGGCGAGCTCGTCATAAGGCTTACGATGAAAATTAAGACAGATCTAATTATCAAGTGGACCACATGAAATATTTAATGGTGAAAATCATTCACTGCTGCTACTTGTGGTGTGGTCCAGATGATCTTTGGATATTAATAAATTTTTAGATAATATTCTACGTTGATCTCTAAAAATATATGAACGGTTTAGATATAATAAATAATCACTGTGGGGCCATGTAACTTTGATATCTTTGGACCGTTCGTACAACTCGGAGCTCGAGCGCCCATGTTTTTATTTAAAAGCTAAAACCGCTTTCCAGCAGCCCATTTTTGCTCAAAACTGCTAGCTTAAATTAAACAGAACTGAGTAACTCAGTAGGCTCAGCGTACTGAGTAAACTCTTCAAAGTTAACCATGATTTATATATTTAATCCACTCCGTCCATCCATTTTACCTGATAATTTTAGTGCTAGGGACAAAATATAAATTATATCCGAAGCTTGAATTGACCACACTACAGGAAACAGTGTGAACTGATCGTCCACCGTTGAAAATATTCTTGTGGGCCACAGAAGTTTTTTATCAAGATAATATTTGTTTTCCTTTCATCCATGTATGTAAGATCGTATGAACAGGTTGGAGGGCAAGTAAACATCACTGTGGGGCACATAAAGGTTTCAACGGTGTTGAAAAATTATTACTACACTGTTTCATGTGGTACGATACGTATTGCTGCCAAGTTGACGTGCATGGCATGTAACTCATAGTGATAGGCGAGTAAACTCTGTTGGGGCCCACCGTGAATGCATGTGGTATATCCATGCCGTCCATTCGTTTTTTTTAGGTTATTTTAGTCGTTGAATCCAAAATTGATGCATACCAAAGCACAAGTAGACCACACCATAGGAAAAAGTAAAAGTATTGGTTTTTACTCTAAATCGGGCTGGATCTGATCGGTTCGGATCCATTCGGATCGGGTTTTCAGATCGAATCTGTTCGGATTGACCACTACCCGATCTGGATCCGGAAAATAGTCGGCTCTGAATGACCCTACTCGATCAGCACCGATCCAAGCCGACGGATCGGTTCGGAACGGGTCGGATCGGGTCTGATCGGGTCGGATTCACCGGATCGGTCCAAATATGCCCAGCTCTACCTCCTGCCAAGAGTTGTACGAAACGGCTCAAAAGAGATCAAAGTTACATGGCCCCCACAACTATGTATTTATTATATCCACAATGTTCATCCATATTTAGAGATCATTTCAGAGCATTATCCAAAAAAAAAAAAAAAATCATATCCAGATCAAATGGACCACACCACAAAGAGCGGCAGGAAAACTGATTTTCACCGTTAAAAATTTTGTAGGGCCCACCACTTGATAGTTAGATCTGTCTTATTTTACGTCTCAAGCTTAATATGAGCTCGCCAAATTGATGGACGGTTTGGATATAACACAGACCTCATGATGGGACCAACAAAAGGTGGTGGGATTACAAAAATAAAAATAAAAAAAATCTATAGCTACGGATTATAATCGTAGCCATATCCGTAGCCTAGAAAATCGACGAGGCAAACTAGAAAAACGGCGGGGCAAGCATGAAAAATGGCGGGACAAACTAGAAAATCGGCGGGGCAAACTAGAAAATTGGCGGGCAAGCATGAAAAACGGCGGGGGGCAAACAAGAAAATCGGCGGGGCAAGCATGAAAAACGGCGGGGCAAACAAGAAAATCAGCGGGGCAAGCATGAAAAACGGCGGGGCAAACTAAAAAATCGGCGAGGCAAGCATGAAAAACGGCAGGGCAAACAAGAAAATCGGCGGGGCAAGCATGAAAAACGGCGGGGCAAACTAGAAAATCGGCGGGGCAAGCATGAAAACGGCGGGGGAAACTAGAAAATCGGCGGAGGGAAAAAATTCCATGTAACGTCGATATATCGACAATATGTCGATATATCGATACTTGATTTTGTCGATATATCGACATATGGTCAATAATATCGAATTAAGTCCTCATTTTTCAGCGACTAAACCAAAAAATTCTATGTAACGTGATATATCGACAATATGTCGATATATCGATACTTGATTTTGTCGATATATCGACATATGGTCGATAATATCGAATTAAGTCCTCATTTGTCCAGCGACTTAACCAAAAAATTCCATGAAACGTTAATATATCGACAATATGTCAATATATCGATGTTTTATTTTGTCGATATATCTACAATATGTCGATATATCGATGTGGTCTGTGTGTTGTTTTTTATTTATTATTTATATATGTTGTGTTGCTTTTGTGGGTCCCATCATGATGTCTGTGTTATATCCAAACCGTCCATCTATTTGGCGAGCTCATATTAAGGCTTGAGACAAAAAATAAGATAGATCTAACTATCAAGTGGACCACACGGTAAAATACAGTGGGGAATTGAACGTCTACCATTGAAACCCTTTTAGGGGTTACAGAAGTTTTGGATCATTATAAAATTTGTTTTTCCTCTTCATTTAGGTCTTTGTGACCCTATGAATGAACTTAGACGGGGAGGATTTCTCACAAACATCAAAGTGGGCCCCCAAAAGGTTTTTAATGGTTGATGCTCATTCAACACTGTTTCCTGTAATGTGGTACACTTGAGATTTGCATATACTTCATTTTTTGTCTCGTACCATAAAATGATGTGGAAAAATATATGGACGGCATGGATGAAAAGCATACATCATGGTGGGGCTCACAGACCACCGAACATCCACCATCGCGTGGTGGTAGGGGAGTACCCAATCCATTTCCGTGAAAGGAGGGTATTTTCGTCCAGAAATTCTGTTCCCGCACGTGGAGGTCTAAGTTGCAAAAGAAGGTTTGTCTTCTTTCATAAAACCAGCTGGCTAAAAGGTGGCCCCTCCTTTCGTCCAGAAATTCTGTTCCTGCACGTGGAGGTATAAGTTGCAAAAGAAGGTTTTCTTCTTTTATAAAACCAGCTGGCTAGAAGGTTGGGGTCCACAGTCCTAATTTTCTCGTGACATTAACACGTGGGAGCGGATCAGGTGTTGCCCTGGTAAAATCCTAGTGGGTGTTTCCCTGACAGTGGGACCCATCTTGATGTATGTGTTGTATATCTACTCCGTCCATCAGTTTTTCCAAATCATCTTAATCCCTGATCTAAAAATGAATTAATTCAAAGCTTAAATGGACCACACCACAGAAAGCAGTGGGTCTAATGAGGCTCACCGTTGAAACCTTCCTATGGGCCACATGATGCTTATTTACCATCCAACTTGTTCATAAGATTACACACATCTGAATGAAGGGAAAATAAAAATACCAGCTTGATCCAAAACTTCTGTAAAATCATAGAGCTGGGCCACGTAAAAAAATTAAGGGTAGTGTCTCATTTCCAATGATTTAACGTTTGTATGGCCCACTGAATTACGGGCCACTCTGATTTTATGATGTACAGTTAATTTTAGATGGTTCACTGAGTGGACGGTGTGGATTTGGCATGGACATTAAGACGTGGCCCAACTGAGAGCCAATTTTCTTTCTCTCACTTATCTTTCTTTCCGATTTTACAATAGCGTTCACCACACGTAATGGATTAGGTGTGGCAAGGGACTCACCCAACTGAGCCCACCTTGATGTATGTATTGTATATCTACACTGTATATATGTTTTGCCATCATTTTAAGATGTATGTATTGTATATCTACACTGTATATATGTTTTGCCATCATTTTAAGGCATAAGCCCAAACGTGAAGCATATCTAAATCTCAGGTGGACCACACCACAAGAGATAGGGGTGATCCACAATTAAAAAACTCTCATGGGGCTCAAAAGAATTTTATCCATATGCTTTTGTCCACTTCTATGTGATCTTATCAACAAGTTGGAAAAATAAATAATACCGAGAGTCCTATAAATAATGGTGGGAATTCAATGGGCATTAATTGTTCCTTGTGATTCACCTACACGACAAGAGATGGTGGTGATCGATCATTAAAACCATCTCGTGAGCCTCAAAAGTTTATTTATTCCCTTCATCCACTTCTGTGTGTCCTTTTTAATAAGTTAAAAAAAAAAAATTATTATGGTGGGCCTAGAAATAATGGTGGGAATTTAACTACCATTGTTTCGAGTGATTCACCTATACCACAATAGATAGTGGTGATCAACCATTAAAAATGTCTTGAGGGCCTTAAAAGTTTTTTTGTTTTTTTTTTGTTTTTATATATATCAAAATGATATTTGTTTATTCCCTTAGTCCACTTTAATGTGACCTTCTCAACCCGTTGGAAAAATAAATATTATGGTGGGCCCTAGAAATAATGGTGGGAATTCAATGACCATTGTTTTAGATGATTCACTTTTCGGGTTGTCCATCTATGTACATTGAATGTGACCATCTCTCACACACCAAAAAATAAAAAATAAAAAGGTCCGATTTTAAGGTATACATTATTTTTGTGCACGGTGACCCACCTGATGATTGGGAACTACCTTGATGAATGTATTGTATATCCACTCTGTCCACAAATTTTTCCAAATCATTTTGAAGCATGATCTAAAATTGAAGTAGATCTAAAGCTCAAGTGAACCACAACACATAAAGCAATGGGGACAATGATCGCATAGTTAAAACTTTAGGGGCATCATGATGTTTATTTGCCATCCAACTTGTTTATAAGGTCACACGACTTTGATGAAGGGAAAACAAAATACCAACTTGCTCCAAAACTTCTATGGCCCTAAGAAGTTCTCAATGGCAGGTGTTCAATCCTCATTACTTTGTATGGTGTAGTTACTTGAGCTCTGAATTTGCCTCATCTTTTGGCTCATGAGGTAAACGATCTAGCAAAATGAATGGACAATGTGGACAATGTGGATAACACATGCATCATGGTGTGGCATACAAAACTTCACCACATCAGCACGCCATGCAATCTGAAAGTGAAGAAGCCCATCCATCTATAAGGGCCCATTTTCGGAACGTGTAATCGTTGTTGTTAGGACCTGAAATTGTTCCAAAAGCCTGTAATTGTTCCTGTGACTTGAAACCATCGTCGTCGGGGTCTTGTAATTAAACCCTAATTGTTCCGTGGACCTACAATAACTTACTGAGGACCTGAAATAACTTGGGACCTCTAATCAAACCCTAATAGCTACTCATACCTATAATCACTACTAAGATCTGTAGTAACTCCCGAGAACGAGAATCTCTTCTTGCACAGTAATCGCTCCCTAATATCTCCTTATACTGTAATTGCTCGTGAGACCTCTAATCAAACCCTAATAGCTCCTCGTACCTATAATCGCTACTAAGACCCGAAGTAACTCCTGAGAACAGTATTCGCTTCTTGTACCGTAATTGCTCCCAAGACATAAAATTGCTCTTGGTACCTATAACTGTACCCTAAATACTCGTCTTATAATTGCTCCCAAGAGCCCTATAATCACTACGGGGATCTGAAATCATTCCCTAGATTTGAAATTGCTCTTGAGACCTGTAATCGCACCCTAATCACTCATAATTGCTCCTGAGACTGAAATCGCACCATAATTTCTCATGGGAACTGTAATTGCTACGGGTATCCGTGATGACTTTTAGGATCTGAAATCGATTCTAGGACTTGTAATCGGACCCTAATTATTCCTAAAACCTGAAATCGTTTCTAAAATCACGCCCAAAGCATCTTAAGTTCAAGCATCCTGTAGAGGCAGGACCTACAGGTTGATTGGAGTAATATTGGGTCCTTACTCTTGCTCGGCTGGTAGACTCTTAGAAGTTTCAACTCCCGGCTAAGGGTTGTGAAATTCCACTAGCAGTGTGTGGGGGTGTGTCTGCGTGTGTAAATTAAAAATTTTAAAAAGAAAAGAAAAGAAAAAAAAAAGAAAAAAAAAAGGGTTAGATTGGAATATATATACACCTTTGTCAATAAGGGTGTCAGTGGGCCGGGCTCGGGCCTAGCAAAATCCGACGCCGGCATAAAATATTGCAAAATCCGGGCCAAGACCTACCCTAGACCCGGCCCGTTGACGGCGCTATTGATAACCACTGGAAACAAAGCTACGGTTAGCGCACCGGCGCTATTGATCAGTGGTCCAGTCGATTAGGTGCGGCCGGCCTTACCCAAGACGGTGCAGCCCTCTCTGTGGGGCCCACCTTGATGTATGTATTTTATATCTACACTATTCATTCATTTCTTTCGTATCATTTTAGGTATAAGTCCAAGAATGAAACAGATTCAAATCTCAACTGACCCATACAATAAGAAACGGTGGTGATTGGCCATAAAAACTTCAAAAGTACGACATTTTCAAGAGATTGGTTGGTAGATAAACATCATGGAAACATACATGGGCCCTAAGAAAGTTTCAACGGTGGAGCGTTCAATCACCACTGTTTCCTTCTTTGGATTCATTCCATAAAACGAGATAGGCAGATATGGAATACGTACATCAACGTAGGCCCTACGGTAAGGGCTGCACTGTCTTTGGCTGAGGCCTGGTCCAGAGCCACACCTAATCCGCTCCCTATTTTTACCTATAGTTTGGCCCACACTAGTTGTGGATCAGGCTAATTTTTTTTGCCCCAAGAGGTAAAATCAATGAATGCACCTGATGGATGGAGAGGATATCACACACACATGATCAATGACCCTACGGAGCTTGGCTGTTTTATTGGATGTGTACAACTGATGTTGCAGAGGAATCCGGAACATCGGTGATACAAGATTCCGGGGTAATTTTTTACTTTAGACCGGACGTACCACCCATATTTTTTTATTCGACCCAAACAAAAGGTACTTCATCAAACTAGATCTCTACTAGTACAAACAAACCCAAATAAATGAAAATATTCTTACTATTTTCCACTGCTGTACCTTAAAATTTAGAGGTATTTTTGTTCAAAATTCTTTTTCCATACCTTAAAAATCTACTTTAGTAATCAAAATTTTCGAGCGTCAAAAAAAAAAAAAGAACTCATAAGAAGGAATTGTAGAAAGTAGTTGAACAGGCCAGCCTACCTATTACATGGGTCACACCTTTATGCTAAATGTACACGCATTGGCTGTCCTATTCTAACTGTACATGCGATCATTGACGTGTGGCCCATTCGATGAGTGAATTTGTGAATCTTTGGGATAAGAAATATTCACTGTGGTGCTTCACACGTGTACAAGCTGGTACATGTATGGGTGCTTATGTTTGATACATGAAGAGCGAAGCCTGCGTAGAAAGTACTTGGGCCCTCAATTTAGGCTTCAACCTAAGGATGGATGGGAAGTAATGATATAAAAAAATATTCAAACAATAATAAATTAAATAAAATAATACATTTGTTGCAGCAGTTGTTAATGTAGCAATGTGGGAAAGAACCAATCAAGAAATATAAACTCTTTTTGAGATAGCTTACGCCATCTGTAAATTTACTAAATTTTGATTATTACGGTTCCTCTTATGCATTTTAGAGATTATTTGAAGTGACTAAACCATCTCAAAGAGAGTAGTTATGTATATGTCTTGCACCATTAAGAAATTAGATTTACCGTCCATTGGATTATTATATTCACGGCCGCTCCAACTAATGTACCATTCTTTTCTTCTTCTTCTTCTTCTTCTTCTTCGTCTACTTGATTTATTATTATTTGAATATTTCACGTAGCATTGTTTCCAACAATGGACCATTAAGTAGATGAGACGAAACCTAGAAACCAAGGCAAATGGAAAAGTCTTAATCATTGCATTTGTTCCCAAAATGAATGGTTAGAAAAAGTTAATTGATTATATAAATGAAGCGGTCCAATTTAAATGGTGAAGATTGCTCTAAGTAGATGTCTGTGATCACGATGCTTGGGCATGATTAAAAATATCTTATAGTATCCGGTCACTATGTTAACTACTTAAAGAAAATATTAGCCACGGTCCAATTTTTTTGACCTTTAAAACTTGACCCATCATTCTTTCAACCATTATAGCATTAAGGGTAATTTTTTATATAGACCTGATGGACCACCAACGTTTTTTTATTCGACCTAAATAGAACCTACTTACCAAGGTAGACCTTTATCCATACCGATGAACTCATAAAGACGAAATACCCCACTTTTTCCAGCTACTTTACCCTAACGACTAAGGGTATTTTTATCCAAAACTCTATTTCCGTACCTTTAAAATTTGCTTTAGTAGCATAAGTTTTCGAACATAAAAAAAAAGGCAAGCAAGGGAAGAGTCTACAGTGCCAATTTTTTTTGCATCAAGTGGACGATTATAGGATCCTTACTCCGGTGGGAGACTCTCACGACTTTAAACACCCCATCAAGGGTTCGGGTATCCATAGTGGTGAAATCCCACTACTGTATGTGTGCGTGTAAAATAATAATAATAATAATAAAGTGGACAATTATAAATGGCTGCTTGGTGTTATTTCATAGATATGCTCCATCCACTAAGTCACCCACAATTTAGACACATCATTGCCACACCCAAGAAGGAAGAATCAAAATGGTGGTGAACTATCATGTGACTCTTTCTCTTGCTGGTAAGCTTGTTGCACCAACTCATGGAGACGCACGGCCTTTTGTTTATTCGTGCACGTGTGGGCGCGCGCGCACACACACACATATATATATTAGTACTATGAGGTCGAGCTATGGGGACCGGCCGGCCCACTCATGTGGGAGAGACATCCATTTTATTAATCAGATGCACCCTCCCTTCCATGAGGTGACCTCATAGTACCTATTCCATATATTATATATGTACAATAAATAGCTAGGTTGGGCCAGCAAGATTCCTACTTTTTTTTTTTTCTTTTTTTTTACACACATACACACCCCTCCAACACACTCACGCCACACGCACACACACCCCACACACGCACACCGAGGGATTTCACCACCGTGGGTACTCGAACCCTTGACCGGTGTTGAAACTCCAGGGAGTCTACCACCCCGGTAAGAGTAAGGACCCAGCAAGATTCCTACCTTAACGTAATTAAGAGATATATTATAAATAATCTCAAAGAATAAACTTAAAATTAAACATAACCGACAATTTAACTACCTAAACCTTAAAATCTACTGCAAGTGGGGCACATGGATCTACCAAAATCAAACTCAATTTGGCATTTATTTTGTTAATCCGAAGGAGTTACATCTCTCGATATTATTGCACTTGATTATTTCAGAACTCTACAATTAAGCAATTAAGCGTGATTGAGTAAGAATAAATGAATAGCAATATCTCTGAAGATATCTCAGTACTTCAAAAATCTTCTTGAGGTCCAAAGCCCATGGTTGAATGGGACCAAGCTCTTTGGGATTACCAAGAGGCACCAGATTCATTCACGCTCATCTTAAGGAAATAATTTTATTTTATTTTATTTTTTGAAAAAAAAAAAAAGAAGAAGGAAGAAGGTATTATTTAAAGCTTCATTGAAAAAGTATTAGGGCATGTGTGGATATGCGGAATTCATGCAAAAATAAAAAGTGTAGTTGTCCATTATTAAGATACAACTGAATTGTTTGGATACATTGATTCTTTTATCTATGGTCAGAATTCTGTGGAACAAGCCATGAGGTTTCAGTTGTCCAAAGAAGTTTGAGGATTCTCTTGACCATTTAAATAGCCAAAACCCCTTTTTTGGAATTCATTTTTCTACAATAAGATATGGAAATTATCATTAGATAATTACATTTTTCTATTTTAAAAAAAAAAAAAAAAAAAACCATGGATTCTAAACATACTCATCTTAGGAGAAAAGGAGAGAACCTTGGGGAAAATACTGATATTTTATTTATTTAGATATTAAAACAAGTACTTAGAAGTAAATAGAGATTAACAAAGTACTGTAAAGCTCCTCTATCTAGCCCACACTAATCTATGAAGTTCACTACTTCTATTCCATGAAAGAAACCATGAGGAAATCTTCTCTTCAAAGAAGTAATCATCCTCCCATCGCCACTGTTGGATCGCGGCGCCTTTCAGCAACACGAAGCTCCGGCACATCGGACATGTCGTGCCTTCGTTTTCTAGCCACCGATCGATGCAATCCTTGTGGAACGCGTGCTTGCAATGCAACCCCCTCATCATGTCTCCTTCCTTGAAATTGCACAAACATACAGGACACTCGACTGATCGAGTTTTCGCCATGGACCCATTTTCGAACTGAGTCGTGGGGAGGTCTTCGTCGAGTGAAGCCAGATAGTGGGCTGTCGTCGCAGCCAAACGCGGAGAATTCTTATGAGAGCTTATACACATGAAAACTGATCTAATCTTGAGAATTACTTCAAATACTGCTAAGGAGATGATGATGATTGTAATTGTGTAGATGTGTGAGAAGATGAGTGAGATACCAGCATACCGCATCTTGCCTTTTGGTCGTGACAGTGTCTGGAAATTTCAAGAGAAATATAAAGACATTGATTTATATGTAAATGGGCCCACGAAAAAAAGAAAAACAGAAAAAAATTAAGGGGCTCTAAGCTACTCATACACATCCAACACGTGTCTCACCATGGGCCCCACATGCATAAACCGACGGATGATCTGAGCCGAACGTTTTGGGGGCATTCTATTGTTTGTGGTGATGAATTTTATATAATTAACATAGAATGTTCCAATTTGTCCCAATGGTTGATTGGGACTGCGGAACTAACAATATGCCGGAATACTACACGACTTCTTGTTTTTTAGGGCACGCAAGCTTGTGGGGCCCACCGTGTTGTATTTATAAAATCTACTCCGTACATTAGGTTATATCATCGTTTTTACGTCATAGGGCAAAAAATCAGCGAGATCCATAACTCAAGGAAGAATGAGGATAAGATGCCAACCATAGGTTCATGTTTGCAGCCACCATGCGGTGTATCTTTCATCAAATCTGTTAATCAGGTGTAAATTGTAAGACTCTATCAGGTGGGCCACACATGATCGGTGATTTAGATCTAACCATTGGATTACTTAAAATGAATGATTCAGTGAGCTCCATTACATTTGTGTTCATTGTAAATAGTTTTAGGTTCTGAAGGATGTTTCCTATACATATTTATTAAGTAGGATGTGAAAACCTACGGTGTGAAAACCAAGCAAAACGTGTTATAGATAAGCTTATAAAATGTTTTTCCTATACATACGTGCCTTTTCTCTTCACCCATATAAAGGAAAAAATATTAGCTCAACTACAGGGCTAAGGTGTGGAAGATCAAGACTTCTGTCATTGACATTAAGCTCGAGAATGTGACTTTAAGGTTATAATGGTATTGAACCTCCATTATTGATAAATAAACATCAGTCACTTCCGTGATATAAATATAAATAACTCACTATCATAAAGTAAAAAGGAAAAAGAAAAAGCCCGGACTAAATAACAGGTGTGCCATGGGACGAAACGTTTAGATCTTTTGACATAAAAATCGGGCGGGTGTGGCCGACATAACGAGCAGATGGACAGACTTTCAAGACCGATTATCTTGCATACGGCCACATGTCGAAGTGTAATAAAAAAATCAG
Organism: Magnolia officinalis; assembly: GCA_021015155.1. Taxonomy (NCBI): domain Eukaryota; kingdom Viridiplantae; phylum Streptophyta; class Magnoliopsida; order Magnoliales; family Magnoliaceae; genus Magnolia; species Magnolia officinalis. The sequence continues at coordinate 4,631,688 of JAJHSJ010000004.1, read as the reverse complement.
GACGGTCCATTCATCAAATGGTCCTCACATACACATCAAGTCGACCATTCAGCTATCTATTATTTTCTACGGTTTTCAGTGTGGCCCACTTGATAAATGGAACAATCTGATTTTCTGAGGTGAATGTTTTTCAAGCTAGGGGCCAACCTTTTGGACGGCTCGGATGTCCTATGCATGTGACACGTTGGCTGTATGCAAATCAATGGGTGGTAAGTTTCCGATAAAGAGGTCTTCGTTGCTTTTGCGTTGTGGCCCACCGGATGTGTTCATCGTCCTTATCCCTTTAGAAAGAGAAAGGGAAAGGTCTCAGGTCCAACCGGTTTGGCACAGGTTAAAATCCACCCAGAAAATAACTTCCAATCTGTTAACTGATTACGATATCTAGTCCTTCCAATAGGTTGGCCACACCATGAGAATTAATAATCCAAAAGTTAGCTGTATCTACATAAAATGTGGGCCACATCATAGAAATCCATTTTTATCCACTGATAATAGAAAAATACAAAATCCGGTCTACTTAATGAGTGGATATGGCTGAGTTTCTCACAACGTGATTGCAACAGTGGGGCCAACCTATTAGACGGGTTGGATGCCGTATGCACTTAATAGGTTGGACTTTATCAGCTGGATGGAACGTAACATGCCGTCCAAGTGGTTAAACTTGAGACCTTCTAGAAAAGAACTGTCCCAAAACAGCTGACGAGCGAAATTTCAGAGGAGTCTGTTTTGTAATAATTTCTACTCCGAAGTGCTCTGGATTCGTTGGACGGGGAGTGGATTAGGTGGATTAGTTGTTGCTTACTGTGTGGGGCCCACCTTGATGAATGTGTGGTAGATTCCAGTAAGGTTTCAACGGTATAAAACTTTCCCCGATTTTCCCTCTCGTTCGGCCCACTTGAGTTTCGGATACACCTCATTTCTGATCAAATGTCCTAAACTGAGCTTTCACAACGGATGGAAGGTTTGGATTTCTTACAAATATCACTGTGGGCCCCACCTAGCATCCAAGTGCTGGAACTTCCTGCGGAAGGAAATCCGAGTCCGAGAAAGTTGGGGAACGGATTGGCTACTCCCCCTGCCACCAGCCCCGTGGCTAGTGGTCGGTGCTCTGTGGGCCCACCATGACATATGTGCTTCATCCATTCCGTTCATCATTTTTACGGATCATTTAAGGGTTTTATACAATAAATTATAAGAATATAAATCTCAGGTAGATCACACCATACTAAAACAATAGTGATTGAATATCCACCATTACAATCCTCTTAAGGCCAAATGTACTGTTTATTTGACATCCAATATGTTGATTAGGTCATACAGACCCAGATGAAGGGAAAAAAACAAAAAATCTGCTTGATTCAAAACTTTTATGGCCCCCAAAATTTTTTTAATAGTCTAAATTCATTCAACACTGTTTCCTTTAATGTGGTCCACTTGAGATGGGGATATGTCTCATTTTTTTCCTTATGCAATAAAATGAACTAGAAAAATAAATGGATGGCATGAATGAAATACATACATCATGGTGGGGCCCACAGAGCACTGACCACCAGCCATTGGCTGGTGGCAGGGGAGTAGCCAATACGTTTCCAATCCGTTTCCGAGAAAGTCGGCGATTGGTAGAAGTTCGAGGAAGCCGATTGGCTGGTGTACTACACATCAGCTACATGGCTGCGGTAGGTATGTGTCGTGCGAAGACGAGCACTGACGCTCCCCGAGCCCCGAATTGTAAGAACGGTTCAAAGGAGATCAAAGTTACATGGCCCCACAGTGATATACTTATCATATTTATACTGTTCATCTATTTTTAGAGATCATCTTAGAGCATTAGTAAAACAAATGAATCATTTCCTAGGATAATCCGGACTACACTATAAATAGTAGGGGAGTTAATGACTTTCACAGTTAAACAAGTCATAGGGCCCACTATAACATTTATTTTCCATCTAATCTGATCATAAGGTCAAAAAAGACCTGAATTAAGAGGAAAAGCAAAGTTCATATTAATCTAAAACTTCTCTGACACAAAAAAGATTTCAATGATAGACTTATTCCCGTGCATTTTGCAGTGCGGTCTACTTGATAGTTAAATCCATCTTATTATTCATCTCAAGCCTTAAGACGAGCTCACCAATTGGATGAATATTTTGGATATAACACATGCCTCATGATCATACCTATATAATTTGCTGACGTCAATACACCAGCTATATAGTGAGGTAAACCGTCCAATCCGCTTCCCAAGTTCAATGCATCGGGACCGAAGTGGAGTGAGCGTGTGTAACTCACTCCGCTTAGCGCACCAAGTAAACGTTGTGAGGTCCACCATGATTTATGTATCTGATTTGCTACTTTTATCAATTTTACCAGATAATTTTAGGGCCTGAGCACAAAAATGAAATATATAGAATAATAGTATGAAACACACCACAGGAAAAAGTTGAGTTGAACGTCTATCCTACTGTTGAAAATTTCTTGGGGGCCACGGAAGTTTTGGATCAAACTTATATTTGTGTTTTCCCTGCATCCATATCTTTATGATCTTATGAACAGGTTGGATGACAAATAAACATCACTGTGGGGCCTAGAAAGGTTTCAACGGTAGAAATCATTATCCCCACTGTTTCCTGTGGTATGATCCACTTGATCTTTGGATAAGCTTTAATTTTGATCTCAACCCCTTAATTTAGATGTAAAAACGGATGGACGGTGTAGATAGACTACATACATTCAAAGCGGGCCCCAACTAAGTTTACTCAGTACGATAAGAGCGTACTGAGTAACTCAGTAGGCAATCCGATTTCCATCGGAACTGGCCACTAACGGACTTGGTCCGGGCAGGTGCCCTATGACGCTCACCGTGATGTATGTGTTTTATCCATGTCGTTCATCCATTTTTCCAAAATGAGGTAGTTCCAGGACTCAAGTGAACCACACCACAGGAAGTAGCGTTGGAAATGACGCCTACTGTTGAAACCTTCCTAAGGCCCACCATGATGTTTAGTTGGTCATATAAACCTGGATGAAGGGAAAACACAAATACTAGCTTGATCAAAACTTCTGCGGCTCCCAATAATTTTTTAACGGTGGACATTCAATCCCCACTGTATGGTCCACTTAGCCTTGCTTATACCTCATTTTTGTCCCCGTACACTAAAATGATATGGCAAAATGGATGGACACATACACCATGGTGGGCACCACAGGATAGACACATACACCATGGTGGGCCCCACAGGACGGAGAGGCAGAACGCAATCAGCCCATGAGGGGCTTGGGCTGTTGTTGCCATCCAATTGGTGGTCTGCCAAAGGAATGATTGGAGCAATGGTCGACACTCAACCAGAGAAATCATGAATGGATGGCCGGATTTGTCTAATCACTACTACAGACAATCCACATGGTGGCCTAAGAAATCAAAGGTCCTGATCGCTGCAAACATCTGCCATTCGTACCATGTGAAGGGTCCTTGATTGAACTTCTCCGCATCTGGCACGGAACCTTAGCAAGCTACACCGTTTTTTCCGCCAAATGCATCACATGTGAGGCATCCGAAGTTTTTTTTTTTTTTTTTTTTTTTGGGTTAGCTTGTAGTACACCCACTGTCAGATCACACGTCACTGTTAGCCACCCCAGTAGGGAATCGATGCCAAGACCTCGGTGTTGAAACGAGGTATCTTTCACTCAGAGCTATGGATCTGGGTGTGAGGCATCCGAAGGTGGCCCAGATCAAATCAGATGATCCATTCATCAGCTGGGCCACAAGATCGAAATAAATGCAGCTGACAATCTGACCCAATGTGCAAGTGTGACCAACCCGGTAGTGATTAGCCTGAGTGTGAATAGTGTTCGGATGCACCCATTCCTTACAAGTGGACCCCACGGTTTGGTGATCCAGACCATTGTTTCTATGATCCCAAATCAGGTGGGCCACTGATCATTGCTGTAGAGACATCCAATGTTTGCCTCCGATCTCAGCTATATCAAATAACTCCTCTTTATCTTATCATCTTTATGGTTGCGGCCTCAAGTTTGGTTCTTAAATCATTCATGTAAAGCCTCAAATCTTTTAAGTAGACAGGATCTAATACAGCCAACTGTACCATACAGTCTACTGTAGTGTGGGATCCAACTTATTCAAGAGTTAGATCCTGTCGTGAAAATGCTATGCCCCAAAACTTAAGACCAATCAACCACACCATGACTTTCTAAGGCCAATCAAATAAAAGGTGGACCATACGGCTCTGCGAAAATCTCAATTTTCAAGGTGTAGGCCACCTTATTATTGTACCATGTCCCATTTTCAGTCATTTGGACTGCCCATTTTCTCAGGGTGTATTAGAGAAAATCTTGCAAAAAATATAAATAAATAAATAAAAACTGAAGCAGTGGATTAAATTTTCGATAATATGGATACAATAGGAAAAATAAAATAACATATCAGGATATTATCATGATAAAACAGCAGGGAACTGTACGGTATGCAGTACACATGGCAGGTTGAATGCAAATCAAGTCCATCCATCCATGGACCCTAGTAAAGATTGCTTTTGTTTCAAAAATCTCATCCATTACTTTACTAGGGACAACTATTTTTTGACAGCCACTTATCCATGGAAAGTCTAGAAGGCAATTTTTTTTTTTTTTTTTTTTTTTTTTTTTAATGACATCCTCACTAGGGCCCAATATAGAAATGGTCCCAATGGTTCATAAATATGCCAATGACACCATTAAAGGATGTAACAGTTCATAGGTCAACACATACCAAGAAATGACTGCAATTAGTGAATCTGGGGTCTTCCTCCATGATCCAAACAGACTATTTGATTTACCTTACCATACATGTGGGACAAGCAAAAAAATATCCCAGGTCAAAATGTTTTAAGCCTTCGATCATTCAAAGAATTGGAGACCATCCATGTTCAAAGGAAAAGAGTCATATTTTAAAAGGGTCAAAATTTTATAGATACAGGCTTATGTGGGTTTTTGGTTTTTGGAAACATGGGGATATTGTCGGTTTGATGTCATTTGTAATTTTTTTCCCTAAAGTACTAGTTGCATATAATTATATATTTTCAAAATACCAGCTACATTTGTCACTCTGCTCCTAACCACTAGATGCGCATTCTGCAAGCGGGATGTTGAATCAACATGCAGATTCATCCAATCCAGGCACAATCCAAGGTTCAAAAACTCCATCCATCCTGAAATCTCATCAGGGGTGCTAACATTCTAAACTCTGTCAAGACCAAGGACTAATTCTGCAAGCTTATCCCAATTCGCGATAAACTATACACACGAATGGATTTAATCAGGCTAAACCAAACATGCCCGACTCCGGACAAAATCTCTAGGGAGTTTTACAGCAAAATTACTCTGAGAATTCTGATTTTAAGGAACAATGCCTTGGCTTTCTAAAAATCCCAAAACCATTCCTCTTGGGGTGTGAAATGACCAGAACGGCCAAGTCTATTTAGCTTTCTTAAAAGTGGAGTCTGAGCCTTGTGGGTCCCACCTGGTGTGTGTATGACATCCAAACCCTCCAACAGGTACACCACAGCATAATGATCAGATGAACAAAAAAAGTTCAGGTTGATCCAATCATTGAGTTAGCTACACCACCCATAATTTTCAAATTCACATGCGGCTCACCTATTAATTGGATTGGCCTGATCCTTGACTCATCTGAGCATCATGAAGAGGTGCACCTGTCAGACGGGTTGGATGTGATACACACGCCACACGACCCCAGAATGCTTCACTCCACTTTTTAGAAAGAAAATAGATGAAGGTCATCTCATTCATTTTGCGTGCTCCAAGAAGCATATTCTAAGACTTAAAAAGTCTCCAATGGTGCTTGGTAAAACCATAATTCTTGAGAATTTTTCTTTATTTCAAGAGAAAAGTAAGCATTTATAGATATGAGTTTTCCCATCAACTGGAGATTCAAACTAAAGGGCAATCCCTCCGCTGTATATGTTCAAAGTACATTTCGATTTGAGTAAATCCTCATCCAATGGCAAGACCCATTGGGTTGTAGGAGGTCACAATAATCAACTAATCAATCCTACCAAAAAGAATATTTTCATCAACCTACTCTAAGCAAATGACACATGGTTACAGACAGCAGAGTGATGGTTGATTCGCAGGCACTGAGAAACTGTGCATATGGTATACTAGGAATTCAAATTAAACCATCAAAATTGTGGGCCGAAGTTAAACCTAAGTTGTACTAATTCAATTTTCCAAGTCAATAATATGGTGAAACATTCAAATGGAAAGTTGAAAGAGACAGTCAATGGTCCGAATTCAACAAGAAAATGTCCGTCGGCCATAGTCTACTATCAGTAAGTTCTATCTGATTTAGAAGTTATTACTACATAGAGGGGCCCACAATTTTGGACGGCTTAATTGGAGTGAATGCATGCCAAATGTACAATTTCTTGAGTGCCTGCATATCAACCACCATACTCAGCCAGATTACCAAATAATCCCCACCAGAAGAAGCTTACCTGTCTTGGAAATGCTTCTCAGAAGATTTAGAGCATTTCGGCAATTTCCATTCATTTTAGGTAAATCCAGGCCAATAACCCAGCACTAGCGTTTATGTCTTCTCGAGAATTATACACCAATTGGATTTGTCATAGAACTGGTCAGAGATGACTGCATTCTGAATACCAGAAACCAACCTGAAACAGAAAAGATTAAACGTGTCATTTCTGAGAAAAGTTTTATGAGCCACATGTGGAGATTCTAACAAATGGAGAAACAAGTTCCTGATACAAAGAGCCAAATGGCTAAGATCGTCTCAGAAGATGGACAGTAACGCCCTCTCTGGCCAAAGCATAGTTTAAAATCTAGGATCTGCCTGGCATGGGGTCAGATTAGGCAAATTCAAATCTAGGATCTGGCGGACCGGAATTTTGGCGGTTTGGTGGGATCTTTGGATAGAAAGGAACAAGAGGTGTTTTCAGAATGAAGCAAAGCCCTCCCACTTAGTTTCCTCCTATGTTAAATGTTTCATTGCTGCATGGGTATCCCACAGGGAAGGGACCAATGTAGATCTTTCTTTTCTTCTGTCTTAAGGGTCTGCCTTCTCAGCAGCTCCCTTCTTTTGTGTTTTTCTTTCTATTAATACAAGTTATCTTTCAAAAAAAAAAAAGCATAGTTTAAAATCCCAAAAACTCGAGTTGAGTCAATTTTCAGCCAGGTTGGGTTGAGTAAAAACTTGACTCGAGTCAATTTTCAGCCAAGTTGGGTTGACTCGAAATTAGTATAAATTGACAATATTAGGATTGGTAATGGATATTTAAAGTAGTTAGATCTCTAGTGAGTAATATAAAACTTAAAGTACTTAGATCTCTAGTGAGTAATATGAAATGGAGTTTAAAGCAACAACACTACTGTTATCTCACTGCTTAAGGTCATTGAGTCCCTCGGGTGATATTGGGGGTTCAAATCTCACTCCCAACATATATCTTTTTTAATAAAATCTCACCACTAAGGCAAGTGACTTAGTTTGAGTCACGCCAAGTCATGATAAATCGACCAAGCCATCAGGGCAATTTGATGGGTCTCTCTAGGCCAAGTCAGGCCCAGAATGGAGTTTCCCAGAGGCTCGGCTCTAGTATAGAGTTGACTTGGCCGAGTATTGAGTAGTTAGAACTATGGACCAAACAGCTGGCAACATCATTTACCTCTTCCAACATGTTCACCAAGTGATATCTCCAAATTTCATCAAGCACAATACAACTTCAAGGGATGCATCATGAATTCCATACATATTACTTCTCAATATAAAATTTTTTTTTTTGGAAGATGACGACAATTTTATTAGACACACCAAAACCAGCAGGGAACTATAAATCAAACAACCTTTGAACAAAATTTGAATCACAAGACTTTAGACTTGAAGCCCACCCCAAAACCTCAACTTTAACCATCCTAAACACTTCCCCCACCGTCCACTAATATTTTGAAAGCATCGACTATTTCTTTTCCTCCAATGCCCCCAAGAACTTCCATGGCGACTAATGTCCAAACCATCCTACCATATTTCCAAACCCTTCCACCATGCCAAGCCAAAAAGTGGTTATAAATGGACTCCCAAATACCCAATCCATGTTAAAGAAACCAACGACCCTCCCAAACCTTTTGAGCAAAAGTACACTGAATGAAAAGGTGATCGATGCATTCTGCATTAGCCATGAACATGACAGATATGTTGGGGGAGCATTAGTGATCTCTTTTGTAGATTATCGATCGTTACAACCTTCTTTCTTCCTACGAGCCACACAAAAGCCACCACTTTGGGCATTAGCTGTGTGATTGATAAACACTCCCCTTGAGGGATTCGTACGCATCTTGTAAAAAAGAACGAACTGTGATCCAACCCGACTTGTCGTTTTTCCACACCATCTAATCCTTCTCCCCTGTCACTAGATTGCAGCTTTGGATCTTAGCTAGAAGCCTCACGAATTCCTCTACCTCTTCATCCCACAGATTCCTCCGGCATAGAGGAGTCCACACAACTGCCTCGCCATCGAGAGAAGAGCAACGCGCGATTGGGATTTTGGCCTTCAGAGCTAAGGTAACTAAATTAGGAACTCTGTGTCAAGCAGTCTACACCCTATCCATTCATCTTTCCAAAAGTGGACTCTCTCTCTCCTTCTCCTATGGAGAACGAATACCCTCCCAAAAGCGACCAGCCACGCTCAAGACAGCCTTCCACAACCCTAACCCTCTATAAAGAGAGGATCTCTTAACCCTCCAACCTCCATCTTGGACACCATACTTTTTAGCTACTACCTCTCTTCAAATATTATTTTCCTTTACCCCCAAACCGCCACAGCTATCTCCCAAGTAAAGCCGAATTTATGCTTTCTAACTCCCTTATCCCCATTCTTCTTTCTTGATACGGCTTGCACACCTCTTCCCATCTGAGGAGATGAAACTTATGCTTCTCCCAACTCCCTCCCTCACCACAAGAACTCTCATCATAACTGATCGATTTTATCCAACACTGACTTGAGACGGAAGAGCAAAATGTTTGACAAAGCTGCTTTGATCAGGGCTTCTCAATACAATTTCTTTCAAATTAATTAAAATTTCATGAACAAATTCTTCAATACTGACTATCATAGAATATTCATGTGGTGCCTTTTCAGATTTTGCACTTGTGATACATGTTCCTTCTATTTCTCCAAGTAAAGCCCTTCGGATAACGATACCTAACATATCTGCTGGCCTTTCATAAGCAGGGACAAAATGAAACAGCCATAATAAAGATGCATAAGACATAGAGTTGCTAGTGTTCCTTGTGCCATTCTAATAATACTGAAGTCATGCAAGGTGATGATATCAGCTAGGGGCTGTCTGGATACCCCAGAATTTGAGGCCCAACCCATGTGTCCTTCAGAGAGACAGAGCTGTTTGGCACATGGGAGGATACAGTAAACACTCCTGTCAGCAACAAAAAAAATACAAAAAAAAAAAAAAAAAAAAAAAAAAAAAAAAAAGGTTGCAAAATGCGAACGTAACAGCAATGTGTCATCCTGATCCCATTGCAATCATATTCGGGGACTGAATGTATGGGTCTAACACGGATTTTTAGGTCCTTTGGTTCACGTCGAACTTATCACAGAAGTTGATAACTTAGGTACAATAACTTCTTTTTGTACTTTTCTCAAGAAACTTGAAAACATCATGATGGACTGACACGGCTTTGACATGCAAGAATCCTTATTTAAAGTTGTACACAAAAGAGATGCAGAAGCTATGACCTGACTCTTCATCATACTAAGAAGATTATCCCAGACTACAATAATAAAAGTTCTTAAGGAGGCCTAACTAATATATATCAAGAAACAAAAGGGTGGAGTGACAAACAAATCCATCTGAATAGGGTTCAGCTGGGATGGGCCTGGGTGGGTTTGGACCCAGAGTGTTGGGCCTGCCAGGCTGGGCCTACTCAAAGTTTTGACTTTTAATTGGTCAAGTTTGGGCCTGGATTGACAGGCTTATTGGACCTGTCCTATTCAAAGTTTTGAATTTGCTTGGCCAGGCCCAGCCTGTCTGACACCCTAGATCTGAATTATGCAGAAGCATCAGCAAGTACAATAAAAGAAGAAGAAGCCATATAGTGTAGGGTAAGCACCTATTGTAAGAACAAGGCCTAACCTTTCAAGCTCGCCTTTGATGAATACATGGTAATACCGATTGTAGACAACTGCACCCTTTTTATCATCTTTCTTGGCCAGACCATTAGCAAGAGCGGAAGCAGATGCACCGCTGATCTCAGCTCGATGATAGGGTAAAGTGCCAAGGAACAAAATATTCCTGGTGGCTTTTGATATCACTGTCTCTAGAAGCTATAGAACCATCTTTCGTTCCAGAAGATACAACACCAACACCTGTTTCCTCCTTGGACTGTTGCGCCAAATCTTTCAACACGTTCTGATTGCATACTTGTCTCAATTCATCATCCACCTCAAGGTGACTGTTTTCCTCAGTTTCCGGGATGCTTGACAAAGTGGCAGTTAAAGGGCTACTACGCAAACGAAGACTGCCTGATCCTATCCACTCTTCATCATACTTGTTCAAAAGTGGGGTCCACTTTGCAAGCAACGACCTATCCTCTTGTTCTACAGCCCATACTGTTATTAAAACCAAACCACCCGGCCGTACAACCCGGATCAATTCCTCTATAGCTTTTCTCCTCCTACTTTCGGTGCTCAGATGATGCAAGACAGCAATAGAAATAGCTGCATCGCCGAAGCCAGTTCTATAAGGAAGATTGACAGCATCTGCAACAATAACTTCGTGTCCTCTTTCCGCACATATGTTGATCAACGGAGTGCTTATATCGCAGCCAATGTAAAAGCAAAAGGATTTAAGCCCAAGTACTTTCCATTACCACAGCCTGCATCTAAGATGACAGAACATGGCACCAAGGAATTCAAAAAGCTGGCGACCTTAGGCCACTTGGCAAAGCGGGTGGAGCTGAAATGGGGAGCAATAGCATCATAGACACGATGGACGTATTTACGTTCAATGTCTGGAGTGGAGTGCACACTCAAGGAACATGTGTGATCGTGTCCTGCTGACAGAGAATCCTGAGATTTTTCATCTAATTTCACAGAAGGCAAGCCACCACCATCGGCTACTGCATCTGTTATAATAGAGGATTTGACATCTGAATGAAATCCCTGGCTGCATTTGAGAAGTTGTAAAGAACTAGACATGTTGATTTTCTTAAAGGGTTTAGAGCAACCGATATCAAATATTATTCTATGAGCAGAAGCTACATTCTTTCTAGCCTCATGTCTTTGTACAAGAGTCCTCAGATGTGATGCCGATTTTGGAAGCAAAATCCTGGAAGGACTTCGATTTGAGAACTAACAACTTGCTGGAATTGGCAGAAGAAATCTCCCTGCTCTTACAACATTAAAGATCATTAAGATGAAGCATATATACTCTAGTAAGCACCCTGTAGAGAAGCCAAAGCCCAGCAATAAAGTCAATAGCATAGTTTAAAAACTTTTTTTCCGAAAGATATAGTTTTGAAAACTTGGCTTGACTCAAAAGGGTTTCAAATTGAGTCGACTAGACTAACCTCAATTATTTAAAATAAAAAAACTCCAGAAATATATAATATTTAGAATTATTTTAAAATATAAAAATAATATTAACTAAAACAGTGGGAAATTTCCCAGAAAATATAAAGTGGAGAAAACTAGCAACATAATAACGATCTCTAGCCCTTACACTTAATAGTAATGCTAAGGGATTGCAATTACATCAAGCTAATAGTTGGAGTTGAATTTGATAGCCCATCCAAACTCACCAATGTGATTGGAGATAGGTATAATCAAATAAAAATATAAGAAACACAAGAACAATATTCAAACAATGGCCATCATTTTAGGTATGATGATATCTCTATTTGGGGACACACTAATCAACAGTTTGGATGGCTGAAATGGCCCAGGAAATCAAAAGCCCCAAAAAAGAAATGGAAAGAGATCCGTCTTCTTCTAGATTTCAAAGAGAGAACCACTCCACAGCACCCAACTTTCTTCCCATAAACCCTAATCCTCCATCAACTTCAACTGATGCTGTCAAAAATCTGACCCAAAATCCATCTATTTCAGTATCTCAAAGCTAGATTCCCAATTGAATATTTTCCATTCCAATTTCTAGCCAAATGACAGCAAAGTTGTTAGATTTCAGTGTGGATCGATGAGATTTGAGGGAATACCTCTCCATGAAGAAGTGGGAAGAGGTGAAGAAAACAAGATGAGTGGAAAGGATAAAAAAGAAGGACATTTATACTGAAGTCCTAACTTAAATTTGGTCGAGTTGACCGAGTCAACTTGACTCGAGAGTTTTCCACCTGCCTCGATGAATCAGCCATGTAGCATTCAGCCTTCTCTAATGTGTCAGGCCGACTCAGCCGAGTCTAATCAAGTTTCTTTGAGTTTTAAACTATGTTAATAATGATATCATCTGATCGGCCAGACATGCAGATGATGTAGACGGCTTGTCAGGCAAGCCACTCATGAGCCAAGGCCCAAAAAACAGGCCAATTGGACGATCCTAATTGCACGATTGGAACAAGCCCAAACATGGATGATGGTTGTTTCCTTGAGTCAAATGCTTAGGTTCATCCGAAGGGCCTGATTTTTGGGCCACAGCCATCCGCCTATATATGCCATGACCTCCTGGCTGGGTGGTCTGGATCTCGTACGCATCTATCGCTTGTCACCATGAAAAGTCGTGTGAAACTAGAATTCCTAACCAGGAGAGAGGCCTAATTTCCTAACATAACCAGCACAACACTCCAACTTGTGTAGCATAGTTGTCAACATCAAGAATGGGCTGGACTGTAAAAAAAATCATGTCCTTTTCTAGGCTCCTCCACCCAGGCCAAGGAATTAAGAACTCCGTTTCTGAGTGTAACTCGTCCAAGGACCAAAATCATTATATGACTCAGCCAAAACTTTGCAACTCGTCTGAAAAATATATAAGTTTAAGGTGGTGAATTGTTTCGCTGTCTGTCAAGCTGAATCAACTGGTTTAGGTGATTTTTGCTTACATGATGAAAAGCAGCATGGGTATCCCTGAATATCATGAGGCCTATATGAGAGTGTTCATGTAGAGAAGTATAAAAAACAGTATGCTCTTCAGCTCAGTACATGTCAAAGCCACAACTTAAAAGCTGGAAACCTGACTCGGACTCTTTGAAGACTAGAGCCCAAGTCGACGCAGAATGAAACACGTCAAAACTAAGGTGTAAAAACATAGAACTCAACTCATACTTTAAGATGGCTTGACTCTAAACCCAACCCAGTACTCGATCCGTCTTTTTCAAATTAGGGGAAAAAAACTCATTTCTAGTTTGATCTTCCAATCTTCAATCTTTCAATGTTGATAAGAAATCTAACAAAAGATATGGTCGGTCATGTTTGTTCCTGCAATCTAAGTCACCATTTTGAGTCTTGCTAAGTACACTCGGGCAAACAGGATTTCCAGGTGAGAATCATCTTCATGATGCACATGCAAGATCAAGCTTTTCATCAGGCAGGCCATGGATCATACCGTAAAGGCATCAACACCCCCAGTCTGGAAATTATACCAGCCCGTCCATTCGTGCAACCCGCACAAGTAAATATGGACGGTTAAAATCAGCTGCCATATGGTGCATATCCAACATACATGTGTGAATCATGACCCACTAAATGAGTGGAGCTGATTTTTGAACCAAGCATGTTCACGGCAGGCCTGCTGATTGAAGGCCACAATCTCACATACAGGTGCATTGGAGACGATTCTCAATCCAGAAATCCTCTCTGCAGGGGGATCAAGTCCTAGAACACTAGTTGATTGTTCTCAAACATATTCCAAATTCTGAGCAGAGCAGCAGTAATCACTCAAATTCCAAATGACAATTAAAAAAGAAAATCAGCAATTTATTTTAAAATAATAATCAAATCAAAATTACAAAAGATATTCGACATATCAAAAAATGGAGGAGATCCGATCCACCAGGGAGGATGAAAAATTTTCAATCCTCCCACTTTGAATGCCATAAACTTCACATCTGTGAAATATGATCTGACCCATTCATTCATTAGGACCATCACGAATGACCAATCAGGAATGATCCATGGAACAAAAAATTACAGTCATTGGACGATCTAACCACTTAAAAGAATGGTGTACAAAATCACTAAAATCCGGTCGGTGATTTTCGTACAATCTCTGTGATTATTGGCCCATTTCCTGAGCGGTACGATGAATTAACGGTTCACATCATCATACAGATAAGCCACGTGGACCGGATCATCCCATCAGGAAGAATGATAATAATAATAATTTACCAGGGATAGATCAAATCCTGCCATGTAAGCTCCAAATTTCACTAAGAAAATCAGAGAAAAAATGAAAAAATAAATAAATAAATAAATAATCGAGATTTTCTTCTGTTAGAATCCGTTACCTCTAAACAAGAATCTCAGGAAATGTAGCAATTTTCGAAGAGAGACGAAATGAAGTATTCTTCAGCGAAAGGGGGGAAATGTTCGAATTTGCAGAAAACCCTACCCTCACCTGCAATGTTTTGTTTTATGAGGAGTTATTTTGATACTCCGGATACGTTGGACGCTTGATACGCAGGCACTTAAAATGGTACACTTTGGTAGATAGTCACATAAACTAAATCGTGGAACTTACTATTTCTAAGTTACAGACCAAAAAGTCGATTATTAAATTAAGACCATTGGATAGTTTCATTCTTAGCCGTCAAATAAATGTCCACCAATCTGATACGTAGATAATAAAAAGTCAGTATAATTTCTTTTTATGATACATAAAAACTGGTATCCATAATTTGGACGGTTTTTGAATCGGTTGCATGCCACACCAATGTCTAAGCAACTTCTAAGTGCCTGCGTATCATCCACCACTCTCTGCCAGAGTATCAAAGTTCTTCTCTAATTCCGCTTCCTCGGCCAGACTTCAGTGTAGCTTGACACTGCTTTAGTGATTCAAGCCATGGGCAGCCGTGCAATGCTAGTATGTCAATCCAGGCCGACCAAACTGTTGGACCCATATTCGATGGGGGACAGACCGAAATTCATTACTGATCTGACGATCTAGACCGTCCAATTGAAGCCGTCAAGAGCTGGAGAGAAGATAATAAGCTGATCGATTTGAACTGGGCAAATTCAGATTGTTAACACCGTCCGATGCGGGCTGATGATCAGCATGGATGGCCGCGTGGACGTGGGATGAGACATGAGTCGCCGGAATTTAGGCAGTCCCGAATCTAAGCCGTCTTCATGTTAAAGAAAGCATTGAACTGGGCTACGAAGAAAGATCCCTGGCTGCGGGCCCACGGTGTGTATGTGCCTTACGTCAACACCGTCCATCCGTTTTGACAACTTATTTTAGGGGGGATCCAAAAAAATGAAGTAGATCCATGTCTTAGGTGGACCACACCACAGGAAACAGTGGTGATTGAATACCTACCATTAAAAACATATTGAGGGCCACCGGAGTATTTATTTGCAATCTAACCTGTTGATAAGGTATCAACAACCTGATGAAAGGACCACACAAATATCAACTTGATCCACGTTTTGATAATGGTCCACTTAAGATTTGGATCAGCTTCTTTTTACATCATGTCCTAAAATAAGCCAGGAAAACAGATAGACGTACGGCAGATACATCGTAGAGATCCACTGGCACCGCCCTGCCCTGGATATTTGGTCCTAAGTTACACATCATGTGTATAAGATATAGGGATTCCGTGGAAACATGTCCAAATAATAGATATGTAAAGATTTTGTGGTAGGGAAAATAGGCTGACCAATGAGAAAAGGTCGGGTGGGGACCTTATGCTGGGTTGGACATGACCGTAGAATCTGCCTTTTACTCGGAAACCGAATGAATAAAAGGTAAGGTCGAGCTTGTTCGCTCGTCAACAAGATGAAACATCCACCGACCTGCCCAACGTCGAAAAGGGCTCAACTGCTCACCAAGAGAGTTAGGTCGGCACACCTCCAGGTCGGCCTAACTCCAGGTCAGCACAACCCACCTTCTGTCAATTCCGACTTGACCACGATCGCCTCTACCTAAAATCACAGCCAAAGATCTACAAGTTTAACCGGGATACGGATTTGCCCAAGATCCTAGCCAGGGATCTAGGAAGATCTTCACAACATATACGGAATCCGGATCTTACTACAATTCGTTCTTACTAAATAGGGTGATCTCCTTTACATAACCACATCCTTAATTAAAATAGGAGCATTTCTAATGGCGAAAGGTACGTGGAAATCTCTTATCCAAAACCCTTTGATACTACTAGTCCCAGATTCCTAGCTGACTTTGGCATCAGAGGGTCACCTGCTCTAACTAGGGTCTCTTTTGTATTCTTCATGTGCAAGTACTCGAAAGTCTAAAAAGAGTGAAGTGGATTTTTACATCAAAGGATTTGAAAATGTATAATAACATATGTTGTATACAAGTAATACTTGACAACATATATACAACACATATAACATATGTATAATATAATACATGTGGTATGTGATACACATTAAGGTGTGATGCTATTAAAAAATTTACTTCTTTAACTAATGTTAACTTACCAAGTTAGTTTTCTACTTAAGTATGTTTGTTAAGCATCATCATAAAAGTATTATATGTGTTGAAAGGTACTTATCTCAATAATTTTTTCTTTGATTTTTTACTTTTTGGCTTATTATATATCAACTTTTCTCTTTCTCATGGTTCATATTAAAGGAGGCTTTCGTGATCCATGTCAAAGAAGGCTCTTTTATAGTCCATATCAAACGAGCCTACATAATGGCCCACATCAAAGTTGGAGCCCATATAATGGGCATTCAAATTAAGGTAGGCCTCACATGATGGATGGCCTCATATTAATGTGCGCCTATATATAATATAATAGTCAATGTGATGCATGCAGTCTTCCGATGGATCCTCCTTGGTTAACTCTCTAAACACTGCACAGAATAAAGTAAGAGACAAAGGAGACCCTGACTAGTACAGAGGACCCTCCGATGCCTAAGTTAGGATCTCGGGTCTTTGTAAGAGATGATCTTGAGGAAAGAGTCACCAGTTGTGTATATATGAGTAAGTATAAGGATATGTATGCGTACTTCACAGTGGCTAGAAGCACCCCTATATAATATGAGAGGGAAGGGGAAGGATCACACCGAGGAGTAGAGAGAGTTTTCATTTAGGATTCCTGATATGTCGGAGATATTCTCGCATAGGTTTCCAAATTCCCAGAGATCTTCTCGAGATTATAGTTGTCCGTGATCATCGGGATATGATTTTATCTCCCAAAAGTATTGAGAGAGATCGTCGAGCTGTTGGAGGGATTCCCGGACTGTTAGTTCGAGAAAATG
>JAJHSJ010000004.1:4432033-4614144 GCA_021015155.1 Magnolia officinalis | reverse complement strand
ACACATATCCTTTAGCAATTTCCGAGTAGAAACCTCCAAATGAGAATGTGAAGGCTGAGTGTCAGTGCAAACCCCTCTAAAATTTTTTGAATAACCATTTAAAAAGAAAAAAATTCCTGTCCACCACATGATACCTTATACATTATTTACTAACAGACAACATTCCTTACAGCATTACAACTGACACATTCATCGTCTTCATCATAGCATTATCCCAGCTTTTTGGAGTCGACGAACAAAAAGCACACATTCTATATATTTTTTTTAAATGCCAGCTGAGGATGGGAAATAGGAACCAACATCAAACACCATTCACCTAAAATTTTGGGCACAAACCGTAGAAAAAGAAAATGGCAGCAATTACCAACACCTCATCTACAAATTAATTTGATTTTGGCAGCAAGTAACACATAAACATCTACAATCAAATCCAATATCATTAGGAAGGTGAAAGTTCCAAAGACACATCTTGCTAAAGAGATACAGTCCGTCTATAGAGTACTTCATTATCGCTCTCATCCTCTTCATCCGACACAAGCTCGCTCCCTGGCATCTCCAACTTTCCACCCATACAAAATGATGGCCCCACACTCTCCATTTCGATAAAATCAGCCTGTAACCTCTCTTCAAACCTCTGATCACTACAGTTAAGGAACCAAGCCAAACTACACCTAATCCCCTTACTCGCCAACCTTTGATACCGAGGCTTGATCCTCGACTCCAAGCTATAAGTTAAGTACTCTGGAAACTCCACCAGCTCTTGCATCGCCCGTTTCATCTCACTCTTAAAATAGTAGAAGCTGTTCTTCATGAGCTCAACTCGAAGAGTGACCAATTGTGGACATTTAACAATCATCTTTGCCACATCATCGACCGATATCCCCCGCCCACGAAGAAACTCGACCGGCTTCAAAATAACATTCTGGTTAAGGCTAACTATCTGAGGCATCTTCTCTATCGCCCGAGCAAAACCTTCTGGATCAATCTTAAGCTTCAAGTTGAAAAAGTACTGCTGAGAAGACAGCTTCGCTTTCAAAGGCAGGCCAAGAATTTGTGGGTATTGCGTGACAACCGAAGCGATCGATTCCCGTCTAATCCCAAAACTAAGCAAACAATCCACATTCAGTTTCATCGTCTCCTCCAAATCATACCCAAGGATGTATGCCCGCTTCTCCAATATTCGAGCCAAGACCTTCTTCGGGATTCCCAATGAAACCAAGTAATCCACGATGGGCTTGATTGTGGTCCCCACCCGCATGCCCAGGAAGTACGGGTACTGTGTGACCATTGGCCCAATATCTCTCGGGCTCACACCGATACTGACCAAATACGCAACGGAAGTGCTCATCGTGCCCTCAAGCTTGAACCCAAATAGCTCTGGGTATTTCTGCAGCACATAGGGAATGTCCTGTTTCTCAACATCTAGACCGCGGAGGAATTTCACAACAGGGACGAGCTCAACGACAACGCTCGCATGGAGGACCTGAGGGTAGTTCTTGATGAATTCTCCGAGCTTCGACCTCTGAATTCCAATTTTCTCCAAATAGCCCAGAACCGGGATCATATTCTTCCTGACACTGCAGCCTAGAATTAGGGGGTATTCATTCATGTCATCAATTGTCAGGCCTAATTTTTGTAGGAACTCAACTCTTTCTTTCATGACTTCAACCGTCGATGGCAGCTCAAGGTGTTCTAATTCATCAGGGATGATTCCGAGAGATTTCAGGTAATCGCAGATGATGACACGAGAGACAAGCTTCTCCTTTCGGCCTTGGATTACGCCCCAAGTGACAGACGGCATTTCGTATTCGGGGAATTTGCTTGATTGGGTAGAAAAGACACGATTTTGAAGCATGGGTCTTGAAATTTGGGTTGTCTTGGAGAAATTGGTTGATGGAATTTGGGGTTTTTCATGGAATTTTCCGGATTGAGTCCAACATAACAGATTTTGGAACCTGGATTTCGAAATTTGGGCTTTTTGGTGGGGTTTGATGGATTCATTTTGGCGATTTCCACAGAATCCGATTGATTGTGTTGAATATAAGCGATTTCGGAATCTGGGTTTTGAAATTAGAGTTGTTTGGCGGGGTTTTATGCATGGAATTTGAAGATTTTCATGGTATTCAATAGATTGTGTTGGATATAAGCAATCATCGAAACTGGGTTTTGAAATTTGGGTTGTTTTGGGGTGTTTGATGTCTAGACTGTGGGGGTTTCGGGAGGAATCGATGGAAAGGAAGATTGAAGCATATTTGAGAGAGATTTGTATGGAGACATTTGGATTTGAGAAGGAATTTAAGGTTCTTTTCCGAAGCAGAGAGTTCATTTCAGAAACCCTAGACGACTTCTCAAACAGGAGGAACGGAAACGAAAGAAGAGAACGACATTGCAGAGACACAGAAAGAGAGAAGAGGAGTAGGGATTAGCGTACGCACCTGTGGTAGCGAGGGAAGCAGTCTTGCTAACGTAAGCACCCGGAGAACGGAGAGGATGATGGTTCTCGAGAAAAGGGGGAGATTGCCAGAGGATGCGAGATGACTAAGCGTTGAAGGGAGGGGATTGAAGGGTTTTGATGGGTTTTTCATCGAAGGGGGCGGCGGGTCGAGATTGAGGGGAGGGGAGGGGAGGTTTTGGAAGGCGAGGGTTTTCATCCAAGCCCATTTCCGGACGCGGATTACGAACTGTGGGGCTTACCGTGATGTATATGTATTATCCACACCGTCCATCCGTTTTTCCAGCTCATTTTAGGGCGTGAGACAAAAATCGAAGCACATCCAATCTCAAGTCGGCCACGCCACAGAAACAGTGGGGATAATGACGTACACCGTTGAAACTTTCCCAGGGCCCACAGTAATACTTACAGTTATTTGGGAAGCGGATTGGCTAGTATACTATATAGCTGTGTATTGACGTCAGCAAGTTCCGTGGGTCCCATCATGAGTTATGTGTTATATCCAAACCGTCTGTCCATTTGGCGAGCTCGTCTTAAGGCTTTAGCCGAAAAATAAGACCGATATAAAGATCAAGTGGACCACACTGCAAAAAACAGTGGGAGATTGAACGTCTACCATTAAAACCCTTTTGGGTCACAGAAGTTCGGATCAATATGAAATTTTTTTTTCCTCTTCATCCATGTATTTTGACCTTATTAACATATTAGATGGAAAAAAAACGTTATGGCGGGGCCCTACGAATTTTTTAACGGTCCTCGCTGCTATTTTTTTGTGTGGTCCATTTGAACTTTGGATATGATTCATTTTTTTTTCTAATGCTCTAAAATGATCTCGAAAATGGATGAATGGTATGGATATAATAAAAAAATCATTCTGGGCCATATAACTTTGATCTCATTTGAACCGTTCGTACAACTCAGAGCTCGAGCAGAGTAGGCGCTCGTCTTCGCACGACACGTATCTACATCAGAGTAGGGCCGGTGTAGTTAATAAATAATGGGGCACATCAATTCAACGGTTGGGATCACATAACCAGGGACCTCGCTTGTATCCAGGGGTTGCATCCAAATCACCATCAGTCAGGTGTTTGGAATAATCTCACCGGAATGACAAAATGGTTCTCCTTTCAGATCCCATACATAGCCAATGGTCCGTCAAAACTAAAATAGCATTCGAACCCTTATGGCTTGTTTGGGAGCGTGGATTTGGAACCCCCTCGATTCGGAAACCACTGGATTTGAAATCCTCGTACTATGTTTGGCACACTTGATTTAGAATCAACTTTAATCCAAAAGTAATTATGCGTATATTTATATCCCGGGGGTTTGAATTTAATTACTAAATCAACTTTAATATCTCTAATTAGTGAATGTATGTAATGTTTGATACAATGGTTGTAATAAGCCTGCTGAAATATATACTTTACCCGAAAATGATGAATTTTCAAGTCACGGATGAGCCACAAGCACAAGTCAAGTGACCAACGATTTTTAACCGTTGATTTACATGAACAATGTTTGAACAGCGTTGATCATCGTATTAAAGTAATTATAGTGATGCAATTGATAATCTAATTATTTTCAGGTATCATTAGTGGGCCATGTGTCCAATAGATTAATAGTCAAGTGACACACATGTAGGTCTGTACATCGAGCCGAGTCAAGACGAGGTGGGCCAAGCTCGGCTCGACTCATCCATGCTATACTCGAGTTTGAGCTCGAGCTCGAACTCGCCCTCGAGCTCAACATTGAAGCTTAGCTTGTTTGCCAAAGTTGTTGAGTCGAGTTCGAGTCGAGCTAGTGATTCGAGTCGAGTCGAGTCGAGATTGATCATATGTCAATGACCGGCGGGCAACGGCATACTGGGTGCGGCCGTGCGGTCAACGGCGTGTTGGGTGGGGTAAGGGAAAGAAAGAGAGGGAGGGTAGGGTTGGGTAGGGTTTTGTAACGCCTCGGTTTTCGAGACCCGAGTATTTAACTCGTTTCCAGAAAACTCGGTGTTAACCGGTGATCAACAGACAATCAAATCAAATTGCGATTAATAGAAGCACGCATAGTATAGATATAACCTATCTCAAAATGAATATCTTGGACCACTCAACTGGGGCCCATATACAAAATTTCAAAATGTAATTGTTCAAAAGTAACCATAACAACTAGTCTATTGATTTAAGCCATAGTAGACAGCCGCTTCCTGATGCGACTCCTCGTCGTAAAACTCCTCTTCAATGGTAGTTGGTTCCGGGTCCGCCGCACGTTCATCAGCTCCTATACATGTCTCATCTGTACGGTTAAACATTGATGAATGAGTGGCCAGCTTAGTGTGATCTCCCCTCGAGATTACACACCGCCGCCCTAGACAAGAAATAACATAAAACATATAGGCAATCAAAAACATAGCAAATGCAGTCTTATTATGTGCATGGATGTGTGAATGCAATCATCACCCCGAGAATGTACATCCGTGCGAAAATTGGTCTCATCACCCATGCAATCATCGACTTGGGAAAATCATCCAGTCGGATAAATACGTACATAACGTGCGATAGCAATAGATGTTGGTCTGTGTCATGTATGTATGATTAGCCAATCATTATTAATCCAGTTATAATCAGCCATTTTAAGTAAGCTCAAGGTCACTACGGGGGCTTAATACCAGCATAGGCCAACAGCTCGGGCATAGGTCTCATACCACCATCTCCGGCTCATGAGGTTATCGCCTTAGGGTGTGTATAGAACCCATCAACACGTGGCCAATCAATTCTCAATATTAGGAAACTACCACTGTATACTGACTAGGAATGAAATGTACAAATCATTAAATACAGCGACTAAAGTAAGACGGTATGTATGGATCAATGCAAGTAAACAACGCTGAGTATAAACATGGTGTGGTTCACTCCACAATCAGGTAAGTGGAATCACTCCATAGATGGTGAGCCCCATAATTCAATCGCCACTAATTATAACCTCCATGTTGAGGGTCTATTCATCACATCCGTTCCGTTACACCCTAAGCTCAGACTCTCTTTTAATAGGAGTTTTCATATAGAGGTTTCAATCATTATGTGACTTGCAACTAATATAATCATATGATACATAAAGATATAAACATGATTCAGTTTTAAATATATAGTTCTAGTACAACTAATCAAATGCTTCGGAGAATCTATGACGTACTTTTAGATAAGACAATCATGTGATTTAATGAATTTTTAAAACATGTGATAATGATAAACTAATCAAAAGATCGGATCCATGATCGGTGATAAAAAAAGGTTAGAGATTTAATTTTCAAAATATTTGTTCAATAGTTAACCATTGGCTAAGTACAATTATAAGGCATGTATTTAAGCAAGCAAGTCGAATGATCATCCACTCCTAGGATATCACTTGCAACTGCCAAGAAAAGCTATCCTTAATCCAGTTTAGGGATGGAAAGCTCAAGGGGAGTAAAATCATCACATTTTAAATGTCATATGACCGCTCTTGATTCACGTCCTTGTGTACACCGGGTAGCCCAAGTCACGCGAACGGTCCCCTAAGGTTTAAATATTTCCAAGGTTAGTGTATTGAAGCTGTGTGGGTTTGAGGGATCTTATGAATAAGGTCGTTTGGGTCTGCATTAGAGGGTTCAGGCCCGTCAATTTTTGCTCCAAAAAAGTGGCTTGGGTCGGGCCCGGAATCCATACATGGTCAAGGCCTGAACTGGGCTTGATTAGGGCCCAGCTTGGCCCAATGTTGCTGGCCCACTAATGGCCCAGACTGAGTATATATTGGGCCTGATTTAAGGTGATCAGGCCCACTGGTATGCATTACGGGCACAGCCCACTGGTTGTGCACTAGTGAAGCCCACTGTGTCGTGTGATGAGGCCCACCCGCTGTCTCGTGAGGCCCACCTGCTATCTGATGTGGCCCACCTTGTTTTCTGATGTTGCGGCCCACTGATTTGGGAAATCAGGTGCGGCCCACCTGATGTGTAGGCGTGGTGCGGCCCTCCTAGGCTAATTTTCAGCCCAGAAATCACTCCACTGAAGGGCTGTTTTCAGTCTGATGCAAAGCCCAGATTGTGGGCTAGTTGAACGGCTCTACTAGGCTTGCTTTCAGCTGGGTCCAAGGCCCAGCTGAGATTTGCATTATATGGCCTGGGGAAGGCCCATGTACGGTCCGAATAAGAGCCATTTTCAGCTCATTATTTGCACCAGCAGGAGGCTGGTTTTCAGCCCATGCCAAAGCTTGAAGATGGCCTGGTTCTAACTCCAACCGGGACCGATTTTTAGGCCGTTTCTAGCCTATCTTAAAGCCCAGATAGGGTGGCTGACAACGGCCCAACCTGGAGTTGGTTTTGGCCATGCAGTGGTGCAAAAACGGTCTAGTCTCAGCACATTTCCAAGCATGTTTTCAACTAGAATTCCGGCCCATTCACACAGCCAGATGCAGGCCTGTTCTTGGCCCGTTTTTCAGCCATTACATGGCCTGCTTGAGGGCTGGTTTTCAGCTGTTTATCAGGTTGTATATCCAGTTGCATTCAAGCTGATCTTTAGTTGTATTTAAGGTGGGTTCTCAGTCCAGGTTTATGGCGGGATCAGCTCAGCACTGAGATTGATCTTAGCACTCTCTTCAGTCGCTGGTTTCGGCTATTTTTAAGTTGAATTTTCAGCTGTTTAACCGGCTGGTATTCAGCTATTCATCAGGTTGATTTTCAGCTCATACCACAACCCAAAACGTGGTTGGTTCCGGCCCTGTTTCAACCTAATGAACGGCCCAGCTAGGAGCTGTTTTTTAACCTGAATAACGACCCAGCTAGGAGCTGTTTTTCAGCCTAAATAAGGGCCCAGCTAGGATCTATTTTTCAGCTCCAAGCATAGCCTCCAAATGTGGCTGAAATTTCCCATGGAGAAGGAAGAAAAATGACGAGAGCCCCACACTGACCCGACTCGGTCCGATTTTTACGGGCTGAGTTGGAGCAGTGTGTGCTGAGCCCACTCAGCAGAACTTCCGCCCTCTCTCTCTCTCTCTCTCTCTCTCTCTCTCTCTCTCTCTCTCTCTCTCTCTCTCTCTCTCTCTCTCTCTCTCTCTCTCTCTCTCTCTCTCTCTCTCTCTCTCTCTCTCTCTCTCTCTCTCTCTCTCTCTCTCTCTCTCTCTCTCTCTCTCTCTCTCTCTCCTTTCCTCCTCTGGTGTGAAACCTGAGGGTAGCAGTGCCCATTTATAGGCAAGGGAGAGAAGTCTCCAACGGCCGGGATCGCTTCCAAGTGGCCACAGTGAACGACCGTTGATGTGCCAGCTTCTCCTGCCCATAAAAGGAAAGACCCCCATTTTCTTCCTTCTAGCTTGTTTGGCCTTTTTTTTTTTTTTACTGTGAGAGGACTCCTCTCAAGCTAGAAAGTGGAAGACGGTAATCCCTTGGGTAAACCGTCGTTAGCTTGCCCATCAAACCATCTAGTGGTCCTTTATCTGTGGATTCCAGCCATACATAAAGAGATGGACGGTTTAGACTCAATTCCTTCATTTCTTTGCAGGGGTTCGTATCCCTATACGGTTTTGGTTGGGCAGACCCCACGAGCAAAATGGACGGTTTGGATCATCCAAAAAGCGGCCAGTGTGGCCCACTTTAGAGCTTGAAGTTTCGCCAATTTTAAAATTTGAAATGGCGAGAGAAATCCCTGCTTCTTGCATTTTTGCTCGGTCAAAGGCTGTTTGACCGAGTAGCCAGACGTGCACTTTAGTGCATGGTATACACACAGTTTGTGTGGGGACCACTATGATGCCGATGATGAATCTAGTCCGTCCAGCTGGCTTGAGGGCCCCACTTTAGGGTCCTGACCCAATTTTAGGGCAAAGGTGAGGCCCAGGTGGGCCATATCACACCTTTCAGGGCTTTATCTGGCCCATACATCACAACCCAATGGTTAGATGGGCCCAAGATATATTTTTTTTTACGGTCGAACGGGGATTTGAGAGGTTTCAAGTGCCTCGTTGGCCACTAATTGATCCTCGAGTGTTAATAGTAAGTGTACTGTCCAGGTATGGGTGACCTATAATGTCTTTAACTTGAAGTGTTTGGTTAAACTTACCCTCTTGATAGGGTCCATTTCAGCTCCTAGACACTGTGATGGGTAGCCTCAACGTTGATTGAAAGTCTCATCCTGCACATTGTTAAGTTTAGGTCGCTTAGTTAATCGATCTCGGTTTTTATAAACGCGGGTTTAAGAGGTAACACCCGTGTACCAGAGGTATGATGTGTTACAGGTTTGTTTTAAACTTTAAACTTTTTTTTTTAATTTAAATGTATATATTTAATATTAATATATATAGAGATAATATTAAATTTAAAAATATATATATTACTCGAGCTGAGTTGAAATGCACCATGCTCGAACTCGGCTCGAACTCAACTTGAGCTTTAGAAAATGAGCTTGAATCGCCCTGAGTCGGCCTTTCAAGCCAAGTCAATCCAAGCTAACTCAAGCCGAGTCGAGCTAGCTTGACTCGTGTATAGCCCTACACACATGTTACGCATGCAACTCTTATAAGGAATTTAGATATAATCCAAGCTTTCACCATGGATTTCAAACCTTTGAGGGGATTTGAAACCCCTAATTACTTTATGGTGCCAAACAATCAGGGGATTTGAAATCCCCACGAATCCAAGGTGCCAAACGCCTCTTAAAATTATGAGTATCATTCATCAACATTTGAAGATCGACGAGGCATGATCTTCATACATATCATGCTATGATTCCATGATGGAAGTTGATACACAATTTATGCTGTCAATGAGGCATTTATAAGAAAAGGTTGGAACAATAAATGTTGAAAATACTTTGATTTTTAAATTTTAGATACGAAATTACCTTAAATGTGTATTTACAATAATTTTCTTTGTTACATGCAAACGGCCAACAGAAGACAAAGGAAAAACATGTTAAAAAATTAATTCTCAACCATAAGAAAAGAGAACTATACATATTATAGAATATCTAGATTTAGGAGGCGTTTGATTTTCCATTTCTCCAATAGGTACATTAAAATAACAAACGATTAATTATCTAATACTTGCACCCTTTTCAATGCTAATATTGACTGGTTGCTTTTTGAACATTAAAATTGAAGAGGGTATTTGGGGCCCACTGTGGTGCATGTATCTGGCTTATCCACACCATCCATTTGTTTTGCCAGCTAATTTTAAAGCATGAACCCAAAAATTTACAACTTATCCACACCATCATTTGAAGCTTTGGATCGGCCTCAATTTTGGGCTCATGTCCTAAAATCAGCTTGCAAAATAAATGGACAATGTCGATAAGGCTGATACATCACAGTGGGCCCCACGTGAAATTTGTACCCTCAACATCAACATTGAAAAGGGTGCAGGAATTATATTGGTAATTAATCATTTTCTATTTACATGTATTTATTGAAGAAATGAAAAATCAAATAGCCCCTAAAGTGGAATTGGGTTTCTAGGAGAAAAAAGATTTCTTTAGAGCTAGGCTTTGAGATGACAAAGAAATGTCTCAAGTTAGAACCCTACACCTATATTTATAGGCATCTATTCTTTTAAAAAAATGATGAGAGACTAACTCAAATATCTCTTATGTTATCATGATAATGAGATGTTTTGAATTGCCATGCTCCTTAAAAAATAAAAATAAAAATAAAAAAACTAATTTGGGGTGTCTACGGGCCAGGTTAGAGCTAGCCCAAGCTCTATCCAAGTACAACTCTCATTGTTTAATGTAGGCTTAAACCTAGGCCAAGCCTGTGATGGGCCAAAATAGTCTAACCCTCGTCCCCTTAAATGTTTGTGCTAGGCCCAAGCTTGAGCTCAGAGAGAGAGAGAGAGACGGCCATAAACTTGTGTGGTTAGTCCAGTTAGAGAGAGAGAGAGACGGCCATAATCTTGTGTAGTTAGTCCAATTAGAGAGAGAGAGAGAGAGATACGGCCATAATCTTGTGTAGTTAGTCCAGTTAGAGAGAGAGAGAGAGAGAGAGAGAGAGAGAGAGAGAGAGAGAGACGGCCATAATCTTGTGTGGTTAGTCCAGTTAGAGAGAGAGAGATGGGAAGGTTGCTGGAGGAGAAAGAGGGAGAGATTATAAATTTTTTTTATACTATACAATTACCCTTAACCCTAATGAGCTAGACCAATGGGCTGTTGTACGTATAGGTCCATACTCAGCCCGACTGGAAAGCAGAAGTTTAAGTCCGATGCCAACCCTCGGGCCTAATACCCTAACCTAAGTCTGGCCAGAGGTGGGCCAAGCCCAAAAGCCCAATGAACTAACCCAGCACATGCATAACCCTAAACATAATTTACACCCTTTTATCAAGTTGATCTATTGTGAAACCTCTACTACTAATCCGCCCTCAGGGATGACTTCACACCAAATCTAGTAGTAAACCAGAAATTATTTATTCCAATCTCCAATCACTTATTCCAGACTGCAAATTTGATCACTACAAACACTATAGAATGCTTGATAAAAGTCTCGTTTTGAAAAATACAAGAGAGGGCAAAGGCTTTTTATATATGTAGAAAGAGGATATCAGCTTGCAAAATAAATATAGTCAAACTCAGTTAAATAGGTAATGATCAAGAAAAGACCAGAACGTGGCAAAATAAATCATTCAATCTATCCGTTTTAGGAGGCCGGGTAAGTAGGTAAATTGCCCCCTATTTATATTTATTTTGACAATAGTAGGACAAACGTCGAAAGCTGATGTACGTCTTTTGGTCAACACTAAAGGCATAATTCTGAAGTGTGGTCAGAATCCTGTTCACTAAAGGCAGGAATGGGTTTTTAAGCACACTAAAGTAGCTTTAAAAAAAAAATAAGGAGAAGTTACTTGCTGGCTGAAAAGCACCAAATATGTTTTTATTGCCCTATGGCTTCTTCTTTGGAACCGGTCCCATATGGGATGAAGAAACAAGGTGCTTTTAGCCGGTCACGTGCTTTTGCCACCAGTTAGGGAGGGCGGGTTCAGGGCATCGCCCATTCCTTTTATATCCCGTTGATTCTGCCATTGATCAATGTTGGGTCAATTGGACTAATAGATGTTTGATTTTATAATTAATGTCCTGTGCACATATTCATAAGGACATATTCATAAGATCAATCAATCAAATATGTTTGATTTTATAATTAACGTCCTGTGCACATATTCATAAGATCAAAGAGATTAAGAAGGATGTTGCTAATAAAATTTAAGTTCCATGGAAGAAGTGGAAATGTTCCCTTGAATTTTTATGTGATCACTGCGTATCAAACAAATTGAAGGAAAACTTTTATATTGTAAGACTAATTATGCTTTATGAGACAAAATATTGATTAGTTAAGGAGTTACATATTTCATAGAATGAGCATAGCTAAAATGAGAATGTTAAGATGGATGAATAGTAATATGATAGCAAATATTATTAAAAACAATTGCATTCAAGGGAATTTAGAAATAGCACCAATAGATTATAAGATTAGGGAAAGCAGATTTAATTGGTTTGGTTGCATACAACATAGACTAACAATTGCAGTGACTAGAAGGAATAAGTTAGTTCAAGTTGAAGGTGCTAAATGAACAAGAGGAAGACCTAAGAAGATATGGGTGGAGATGGTAAGAAAAGACTTGAGGATTCTTGGCCTAATTGATGATAGGGTCCTTTATTGGGTAAAATGGTGAAACAAGATTCATGCAACTAATCCTAAGTAGTTAGAATAAGGTATAGATAACACCAACTAACCCTAATTAGTTTGGAAAAGGCTTATATGACAACGATATACAGTCTACATCGCCTCACAAATATTCAATTTTAGCGGATCCTAACCATGCAGTATATGGCCTATTAAAACGAAAGTAACAAGGCAGTTTATATTCAAAGGAAAACGGTTAAGTGATCCAGGTGATAATATTCCAGTGTGGGAGTTCTTTCGGATACCACCCATATATGGTGAGGTCCATCACATAAAAGGCTTGGATCCTGGAATCATCCCCTAGCATGTATAAAATCCTGTCCGCTAATAAAAGAGTACTTTGGCTGATGACTGGGACCTATAATGGGGTTGGCTCTGGTGGTACTAGAAAGAAGTGGGGCCCACGTAATTTATTCACGAATGTCCGTCCATCATATGCTTCTACTCACCCTTAGGTAGGCCACCCTTAATTTTCGTGGGAGGCCCACCATGTTGTGTATACAGAATCCAAACCTTCAACACACTTCATCTGTCACTATGAAAGGTTAGGACAAAAACCAGGCTGTTCTCTAACTCAGGTGAGCCCTGGCGAGAATCCACGGTCTGCATCCCCTCCCACCTTGCTCACTGTGCTGTGGCTCACTAGAGTTTTAGATTAGAATTGATTTTTATTTTTATTTTTCAGAAACTAATTTAGGGGACGGATTCGATGGACGGGCTGGATGTGATACATACACGTTGTGGCCCCTCATCTGTAATTCCTCACAGGTTGACCATTTAGTTGTATAAAGCTCTGTTATACGTTTGCTTCGGTTGAGCGGAATAAGCCAAGCCTTTACAGGATGGGTCTGTGCGTCTGGGAATTTCACTCTTTCTAGTTCATGTTTTATATAAAAGGGTTTGCCGGAATACATGGGAACTTTATACTTTGGATCTGGGTCACCTTTCAATGATCCAAACCGTTTATATGATGGGACTCACCCAATAGGTGATGACCCAAAAACAGAAGAGCTAATGGATTGAAAATTTCAATCTTTTATATATGATTCTTTTCCATTAAATATGGACATTCTCCTTGACCTTTAAATAATCAAATTGTTCAAATATTCAATGCAAGAGTATTTTTGGCTATCGTCCATCCACGGTAAGGCCCATCATATAGACGGTTTGTGTCATTAGAAAGGACCATGATCCAACTGTTGATCGAAGTGGCAACGTATCTATTGCAGTGGGGATGTATTCTAGCAAAACTCTCATTGGAAAGTGGAAACCCAAACACAGTGGAGTTGGGAGTTGCCTCTCATTTGAAACCCAAACACGGTGGGAGTTAGTTTCCACCTTTAGACTGTTATGTGCGTTTGCCCCGCAATTTATAAATTGCACTAAGGCTCATGGATCGAGCTTTGTTTTCCATGTTTCTCTCTATAAATCAGCCACTAGAAAAGCTTGTTCATTAGCATTTTAGTCTTGCTGTTCGTTCCTGAAGCAAACCAGTCCAAAGGTACCATTTCTACTCTCCAAAGAGAAAATCCTGTTTGGGTTGCCATTTAAAAATTAGTTCTTCTCATTTGAGGGTGCATTTGAAAATTCCTGATATCTGGTGAAACCAAACACACCCTTAATCATAATTATGTATTAGAGATCATGATTGTTTGTTATCAAAATTACTTTTAATCTGTAGATCTCTAATACATATAGGATTAACTCCAATGTGATTGGCTCATTTTTAAGTGGCATCCAAACAGGTACTATGTTTTTTATCTTGTGTTTTATATTTTAGTAATAATGTATTGAATCATACTCATGCAAAAACCAACATGGATCCTGCATCCATGTTTGTTATCTTGTGTTTTATATTTTAGTAATAATGTATTGAATCATACTCATGCAAAAACCAACATGGATCCTGCATCCATGTTTGTCAATCCAGACTGTCTAAATCATGGGTCCCACCAGGTGAGGTTAGCACAAAAACATATGGTTAAGTTAGATTCATCCAATTTGTGTGATTTCTAGAATATGCACCCATCTAGAGTGGGCCTGATTTTGAATGGTCTGGATCATAGACTAAGTAGCTAGCAGTTTTGGAGTGACCTCATATCAGCCCATATCGGTTCATTTCGGTCGGTTTTGGTCCATATATTGGTATGATGACTCATTTCATTTAGGAGGGGAAGCCTATATCAATTTCCCATGGTATGATATTTAAAACCATGGTCTGGATTAAAACTACCTGTGGGTATGTTTAAATAATGACACTGTAAATCTTATTGGAGAAAGAGAAAGGAAACAATGGACACTCATCATCCGTACAGTTGAGCCCACTTACATATAATCTATTGTGGTCTCTTCAAGGTGGGCCTCGTCCCACCAATGGTATTATGAAATTAATTTCTCACTTTCAAAGCTTAGGAAAAGGGGGAGATTATTGTACAACCTATGTTGTCTTGGAGTAGGGGTTGCCAGAGACTGCGTAGGCCCATTGGATTTTTTGTCCCGTGATGACAAAGGCCATGCTTGAGCCTCTGAATGAGGTCCGTCGGTCGAATATAAGCCTGATTTTGAAGCCTCATTGATAATGTATGGGACTGGATCGATCCTTACTCTTTTGAGTAGGGCCAGCCCGAAAAGTTCAAAATCCTTCCTGAAGCTTACCACAGGCCTCGCCCCTTGGTGACCCCGACCCTGGTCAGGTCCATTGCCATGTCTGTCTTGGAGGTCTTCAATTGAGGGAATTGTAACTATAAATCCATTAGTTATCTTCTTATTATTATTCTTATTCTAATATGAATTCCAATTTTTTCTGTTGTTTTCAAGAAATCAATAACTCAGAAGAGAGAGTAGCAGAGAATAAAGAAGGCAATCAATTGAAGTGAAGAAATCAAAGAAACAGTAGAAGGTAAGGAGAAGCTAAAGTCCCTAGTGGGGGTGGCTAACACTGAAGTGTGAACTGACAGTGGGTGTACTAACAAGCTAACCAAAAAAAAAGGAGAAGCTAAAGTAAAAAAGATAATGGAAAGGGAAAATGGATACCTTGAGATCATATTGAGAGTCGGGAATTGCCAAGGCTGCGAGAGGAAAGTGAGCGGATACTTGAGAGGATTAAAAGGTTAGGATTTTAAGTTCAAAGGACTCACCAACGTCTTGGATCGATTCTTTTTCGCAAGCGTTGAAGCCTAAGTTATTAACTCCTCCCTGCTGTTTTCAGGCATGGAAGATGTGCAATCAGATGGCAAGTTCTATAAGCTTGTTGTGAAGGAAACAACAACAATCGATCCACATAATCTTATACGGAGAATTCAAAGGAAGAGCAATAGAGAGGTGGAGCTCATTTCCACATCAAACAGCGTGAGAGAGATTTCAAAGTGGGAGGAGAAAAAAGAGGTTTGAGTTTTTTATTTAAAAAAACGATAATAAAAAAAAGGAGCTTTTAATCTCTTATATATGGAATTCATTTCTAAGAGATTTTTTTTCCCCTTTTTGATTTCTAGCAGTCAACCATTGTACTTGTTTTAAGGATTCTAAGAGCATCTGCAAAGCTAATGAAGAAGAGGAAAATGCTGAAAGGTAATTTCATCAATCAAAAACAAGTTGATTCTCACCTCAATTAGTTGTCTTGAATTTCAACACCAATTTTTTAGATATTTGCTTGCCAGATCCAAATATAAGGAGCTCAAGGCCGGTGACGATGCGATGCATTTTTTATCCACTTAATATTGTCAAATACATACATGATCGAACAAGAAAGAAAGGTGCTAATTGTTGAATTGTGGACAATCATAATGAAGTAGTTATGGCTATTTTCAAGTATTACTACATTCAGATATGAGAATTGGAGTTGAGAATTCACCGTCGAAGTCATGGGCCTGCGCACATGTTGGCAATTTATATGGCGAAAATTTCCAGCTTTTATGTGCCTACTTGCCATATGAAGCACATACAACACAATGTATTATTTGAAAGAACATAATGTTGGAATATTTGGTTGAATTAAATAAACTATTAAAATCGAGAACCAAAAAAAGAAAATAAAATTTTGAGAAAGAAGAACTTATTGAATTGAGTCGAGGCGTAACTGAGTCACTAGGCTTGAAATCGAATTTGCTCCCCTTGGACAACGTCTCAAGTAAGGCTTCCAGAGCAATCGACCTCTAGGATACAACGACTATGACCTGGTCCCAGCGGTGCACTCACTGTACGCGGGCTCAAACCACTTGCAGTTTAATCCGAAAGTATTGAGTGGATTCAACGATAAACTTAGTAAAATTCTTAAACCAGAATATCAGAGAGAGTTTTATAAAAGGAAATTATTTTTATTTTTGCAAACATAAATCGGAAGTCTTTATATAGACTCTGAAGTGGTGCATAAGCACCCTTTACAAAGGGTTAGGTCCGTTGGGTTTAAAAACGCAACAGATGCGACCAACCGGAATGGACATACCTTTCTGGTTTAAAATGAAAAGGCACAAGTGCGAGTACACTCGCAAATAAAATCCCGCGAGTACCCATACACACACACTCATGTTCACTCCCCAAGTATAGGGTTGTGATGTAGTAATAAACTCGGTGAGATCGAGGTCGAATCCACAGGGACTGAAATCTGTACGTAATCTGAAACTAACTAGAACTAGAACTAAAATAAGATGAAATCTAATCAGGTGAATATGAAGGAATAATGGTGAAAATATTTATCTAAAACTGGTGAAATTTAAAGGTAGGAAACTAGGGATTCAGAGGATCCACTTGTAGAGATCAGGGAGATCTACGCTGATTCACGAACCCAACTGGACTTCGAGTCCCATCTTCATCCAATTGGAAAATATATCGCTTAAAGAACAATCTGAACTTTCTTTGATCAAGTTTTCAAAAGATGAGATGAGTGTAAATTAGAATGGATTCCATCACAAAACCATGTCCATGAGACAAAGCAAACAACATAGTTAAACCAATCCACAACCAAATCAGTGTGATGTATGAATGTTAAGAAGAGTTCTGTCATTCTACCATGTCTAAGGGGCGATGGTGAACAACAGGGCGTCCTGGATTCATAATCACAAGAAGGAGAAAGGAAATACTCAAGCCATTGCAAATCTATTGTAATGTCAATCACAACAAACCATTAAAAACTAACCGTATTCCTTAAAATCAAACCAAGATCAACATCAATTCAGTCATGAATCCAGGCCGTAGAAATCCCCCATTACGCTACAAGCTTCACCTCTTAGCCCTAGCTAAGAGGTTCAGCCCGTCATGAATGGGCTAAATCCCTCAAATAGAAGAAAAAGAAAAAGAAAAAGAAAAAAAATAGAAACTGCTATCTCTCTCTCTCTATCTCTCACTCTCTTCACGTGAGACTCCCAGCCTCCACAGCTGCCTCTTCCCTTTAATAGATTCCTGCTGGCGGTGGAGAGCTGTTACGAAAGCTTTTACGCAGCTGGGTTTGCCTGCGCAGCGAAAGCGCGAAAAGTCTTACGTTTGAAGCAAATTTGTAGCGCAACATTGACTCCTCTGTCAATTCTGACATCTTGAATAGAGTATTGGCCTCCCTAAGGACACATTGAACGGTCTAGATCATCCATCTGACCATTCGCTTGATCGTACAACCTTCGCAAAATTCAGGCAGCGTCCGGATCTGTTTACTCAACTCGTGCGAATAACCTGTGAAACGGGATGGATGAGAACTTTTTTTTTTGATTCCGCCTTCATGGCTGGAGTTATACCCACCTGATACAACGAATTGACGGTCCGGATCAGTGGTCCGATCCCATCTATGAATGCACAACAGCCCGGAAAATCCAGGTTTCTCCGGGCTGCGTAAACAGATCTTGCGTAAAAAAAAACGTTACGCTGTGACAGTGGTGGGGTCCATGATCTGTCTCATTGGTGAAATCCAGTCCGTCCATTGGACTCGACTCGAAAAAATGGTCAGAGATGGACAGTTTCGGACGTTATTTGAAGTGGTCCGCTGATGATTTTCTTCCACTGTCCATCTGCTTTTGAACGGTGGTTTGCCTGTCTGTACGTGTATAAAACCAAACGGAAAGCTTGGCGAAGGTTTTAGCCATCCTATTGAGTGAATGGATGGTTCTGATCATCCATTTAGGTCGATATGGTGGGCCACAACCCATCACAGCGTCCGTTTCTGCGGACGTTGGCGAGACCGAAGAAGGAAAGTCGGTCAGACCGACTTTGACCGAGCTCACCTGTCCGGTGCGGCTCGGTCATTCACCTGCTGTGTACACACATCATGCGCGTTGGTCCTATGGTGATGTTTATGAGAAATCTGCGCCGTCCATTCATTTTGTTTCCTCATTTAAGGCGTCGAGTCCAAAAGTGAAGTATATCCAGGATCATGTGGGCCCCACTTAAGAATTTAAGCGGCTGATCTGTCCGTTGAGCCACTTACAGAGATCTTCAATGACTGAAATTTAATATGTACGGTTAATTTATGGCTCACATCCCATGTATGAAGTTTCAAGCTGAACGGATGGTGGGAACACTGTGATCTTGCATTCTGGACACTTCTCAGGCCACTTGAGCTTCAGTTTCTCAATTTTCTCAGATATCTGGCGTGTAAATCTATCGATCTTAGTCCCCTGGGGTCCGTCCCATGCTCTGGTGAATTCTGAGCGTTAAATCTCAGCTTTTAGCCCCTTATCTAGTTCCAAGTTCGTAAACACACCCTGCATCACAAACACAGTAAAAATAAGGCATTAAACATTATTATGTTCGTAAATTTAGGCAGTAATCAGGGTCTGATATTCAATATTTGACCCTCAACACAACCCCCAACTAGCATTTTTCTAGTCCCGAGCAAAGTATGCGAAAAATAAGTTAGAGAATTACGAGACAATTTCTATAGACTCTAGCGATTTTGAAAACAATCCAGATATTAGAAATCTAAGATTCATGAATGTTGGTTATTACATTCTCATGGACTCAAGCGTACGGTAAATTCCATAGTCAAGCTCAAAGTATTAATCCTTCAATCAGAAAAATTCTAAACATTGAGTTTCATGGGTGTATAGTGTGATCTTGACTTATCACCATTAAGATCCGATTCATTATTTCATGATGTCATTGGCAACCAACAAGAGTATTCAGGACAACCACCTAACCCAAAACTTGCCTCACAAATCAACTTTTTCATTCTAACAGCTTTTGATTTTTCTATAAACAGTAGTGCTAAAGAAGGGAATCAAATCCTCACCTATAGGGAGCAAACCTATGGTGAAAACCGGTCGCCTAACTTTTTTCAATTATCAACCATGAGGAATCAAATCTCACTTATAGGGAGCAAACCTATGGTGAAGTTTGTTCACCCAACCCTTTCCGCAGGCAGCTATCTTGTAACTGGGTATTTTCTTTTTCTTTCATTCTTCTTATTGAACATGATGGACAAATTCTCCAGGTTGGTTCCTTACATGCTTAGTGAAACCTTAATGTGCAAGCGAGATGTGTCTTGTGAAATCATGACTCAGTCAATGTTTAAAACCTCTAATCAAGGATTAATAGTTCGAACTTAACTGTGAAATCTAACAAATACGGAATTCAAGAGTAAAAAATTGCCAACATCACTTATCTTGTAATTCTAAATCTAAGATGGCCGTCAAAATCACTTCGACTTCACAAGAAATTCCAGAAAATTTAAAAATTTTCACAATTTTTTTTTTGCTCAAGACTAAGAAAACACTCATTAGACAACCTAATCTCCCACCCACAACCTAAAATATACATTGTCCTCAATGTAAAATATGTAAGCATGCAATGCACATGGGACATCGAAAGTAAATGAGAAGTGATGGGAAGATAGTACCTGGGTAACGAGTCGAAAGAGACTTTTCCGTAGAGATCTCAACATGAGAGCGGGTCAGTATAAGAGTGAAACCAATCGAAAGTAAAACACAAATAACAAAAATAAACTCCTACCTATACCACTTTCGCAGGTGCTTTCGATTGCATTTAGCGTATGCAATAAGCCTTTAAACCCCTAGGTTGCCCCTAGTGGACGAGTTGTAGTCTCGTGAGGGTTTGCAGTAATGTTACCCACAAACATTGAACTATCTAACTAAGAAAATGAAATGAATTGAAAAGCTGGGTTGCCTCCCAGGAGCGTTAAGTTTACCATCTATCCTAAAACAACATAAAACAACTACCCTAGTCTTATGGAAGCAAGGAAAAACTACTCGATCATGCCGCGAGGTTCCTCTTCCGGCCAATATCTTGATAAGTTTCTCAGTAAGTTCCTCAACAGGATCATCCAAAAGCCCTTTTTGCAATAGGCTTGGGCGCCCTGGAGCATGACTGACCAGAGAGACTTATGTACCTTAGCAAAAATTTGTCGTTGATCCGCCTGAGGTATCCAAAGTATATATGATTCACCTATGTCAGAAAAAGTCTCAAAGTTAGTATCCCATGGTGAATCAGAGACTACAAATAGATAAAGTTTAGAAAACTTCGCCAGAAGTGATGTAGCCTCAACACATTCCAAAGTTCTAGACTTCGGTTTCATTTTCAGCTCATCTTCCTTTAATGGTAAACAATTAGGATCTGGGGAAGAAGTGGCTTCAGAGTAAGGGTTCGCTTGGTCCGTGACAACCAAGATGTTGTCTTGCAAGGCATCCACTTTTTCTTTTGACATGAGATCGTTTGAATCTACAAAGTGTACCAAGCAATCATCCAAAGAGTTGGGAAGTTCAGCTGAGCATGACTTATTTTCCACGTTGGAGTTCGTGATGATCTGTCCAAGGAATCCATCATTCTTGAAAGTGGATGGAGGTACGCTCTCTTGCTCCAGTCCTGCACTGACAGATTGAAAATCAATAGGGGAAGCATAGATGTGGTCACTCTGTTGATTGGAACTATTCAATCGAGGCGGTAAATTGTAAAAATTTGACAGTTCAGATGGCGACCTCAACTGGGTGGTTTCAATTTCAAGAGTCATATTAAGTGGCTCGTCCATCTCCCGCATTATCTCATCATTCAATTCAGGGGAGTGGTCTAAACATGCATCACAAGGGTTAGAAGGGTCAGTTGAAATTGGTTCATTCTCCACATTCAAATCAGTCATGTCAGACAGGTGGAGTAGATCATTATGGTTGACAACTTCATGAACCTCTTGATCATTAGCAGGGGCCACACTTGAGATTGAATCCCAATACTCATCATCGTCAAGTTCCGTGCAGTGCGCACTTGGGATGGGATCACATTCCTCATATTCTATTTCTAGATTGGGTTGCGGTTCGAATAAACTAACCTCTACCTCATCAGTGTAATCATGTGTGTCATGTGAGTGAAGTGTGTCACTATCATTATATTTGAAAGACACCCACGTCTCTTGATCATTCCTTTGGACAGTCATCGAGATCGACTCATCGGAAAATTTAACCATCTGCTCATTAATGGAATCTAATTCCTTATTCGTAATTTCAGTTTCTGCCACAAGCGAGTTTTGATTACTTTCTTCACATTCTGCTTCTAGATTAGGATGAGGCTGGGATAACCTAGCCTCTTCCTTCTCCATAAGATGTGACTGAATGATTGGAATTGAGGATTTGAGCAATTCGCATGATTGTATGACAAGTTGATTGAATTGCTCTTGTGCTTTCATGAGCTTCTGAAGTGAGTCCTCTTGGATTGTTTCAGATTGTGTTTCTAAGGTAGATGACCCAAGAGAATTATCACTCTGATATAGAGCTGGTTCAGCTTCCCGACATTGATGTTTCCATTGGTTATAGTCATACGGGTCATAGGTGGGAGAATCTGATGGTTGGTAATACTTATTATCACTCATAATATAATCACGCATTGTTTTTTTTTATCGGATGAGTGATAATAATTTTCACTCCCATAGTTATGATAACCCCAACACTCACGTACTGTTTTGTTAATCCGTGGGGTATAATTGTTCTCCTGCATATGATCACATAAGGACTTCTTAACTGATGGGGCGTTATACTCTGGTCGGTTCTCGATGATTGTTTCAGGAAAATTCTGAGACATAGGTTGATTTTGATCGTAATCATCATACATCCCTTCACATTGTTTCGCATGCTCAAAAGCTATCTCAGCATATTGACGTTCCCATTCATGCATGTACATGGTGAAACCCTCAATCTGAGTCTAATCTTAAGAAAAATAAAAGAAAAGATCCTACAACAGTATGGAAAGTAAGAGGAAGAGAAGTTAGAAGGAAAGTACCAATTGAGAAGTTCCTATGTTAAAATCTTGCAAAAGAAAACAAAAGAGATTAAGCTTTTACAATAGAAAGTCTAAAGTTAGAAAATTCCTACAAAATAGAAAATTAGTTTCTAAAAAGGAAAGTTCCCTAAACCTGGAAGCTAAGTTAGTTTCTAAAAAGGAAAGTTCCCTAAAATTTGAAAGTTTCTAAAATAGAAAATTTAAACCTAAAAATTAAAAAATTTCTAAAAATAAACTAATTCCTAAAAAGGAAAGTTTCTAAAAATAAAATAAAGGAAAGATGAGTTAGTTTCTAAAATTAGAAAGAGTCTCTAAAAAGGGAAATAACTAACCTAGTTTCTAAAAACAAAAGAGGAAAGTTCTAAAAATAAATTAGTTCCTAAAAATAAAATAAAATAAATTCTAAAAAAAATAATTAGGAAAGTTCTAAGCCTAAAGTTAGAAAGTTCTAAATTAGAAATCTCAATCCTAAAATGGAAAGTAATGTTAATTTCTAAAAAGGAAAAAAAAAAAAAAAAAAATTCTAAAATAAATAAAAGCCTAGAAGTAGGAAATTTCTAAAAATAGAAAGTTAGTTTCTAAAAAGGAAACCTAGAATAAGAAAGTTTCTAAAACTAAAATCCTAATTCTAAAAGTAGAAAAAGTAGAGAAATTAGAAAGAAATTACCAATTTAGAAGTTATATCAAGGATCCTACAAAATAGGAAAACAGATTAGTTTATAAAAACAGAAAAAATTCTAAAATTAGAAAATCCTAATCTTAAACTAATCCTAAGACAAGTTAATCTCAGAAAAACGTAAACGTCAATCCCCGGCAACGGCACCAAAAACTTGTTCACTCCCCAAGTATAGGGTTGTGATGTAGTAATAAACTCGGTGAGATCGAGGTCGAATCCACAGGGACTGAAATCTGTACGTAATCTGAAACTAACTAGAACTAGAACTAAAATAAGATGAAATCTAATCAGGTGAATATGAAGGAATAATGGTGAAAATATTTATCTAAAACTGGTGAAATTTAAAGGTAGGAAACTAGGGATTCAGAGGATCCACTTGTAGAGATCAGGGAGATCTACGCTGATTCACGAACCCAACTGGACTTCGAGTCCCATCTTCATCCAATTGGAAAATATATCGCTTAAAGAACAATCTGAACTTTCTTTGATCAAGTTTTCAAAAGATGAGATGAGTGTAAATTAGAATGGATTCCATCACAAAACCATGTCCATGAGACAAAGCAAACAACATAGTTAAACCAATCCACAACCAAATCAGTGTGATGTATGAATGTTAAGAAGAGTTCTGTCATTCTACCATGTCTAAGGGGCGATGGTGAACAACAGGGCGTCCTGGATTCATAATCACAAGAAGGAGAAAGGAAATACTCAAGCCATTGTAAATCTATTGTAATGTCAATCACAACAAACCATTAAAAACTAACCGTATTCCTTAAAATCAAACCAAGATCAACATCAATTCAGTCATGAATCCAGGCCGTAGAAATCCCCCATTACGCTACAAGCTTCACCTCTTAGCCCTAGCTAAGAGGTTCAGCCCGTCATGAATGGGCTAAATCCCTCAAATAGAAGAAAAAGAAAAAGAAAAAGAAAAAAAATAGAAACTGCTATCTCTCTCTCTCTATCTCTCACTCTCTTCACGTGAGACTCTCAGCCTCCACGGCTGCCTCTTCCCTTTAATAGATTCCTGCTGGCGGTGGAGAGCTGTTACGAAAGCTTTTACGCAGCTGGGTTTGCCTGTGCAGCGAAAGCGCGAAAAGTCTTACGTTTGAAGCAGATTTGTAGCGCAACATTGACTCCTCTGTCAATTCTGACATCTTGAATAGAGTATTGGCCTCCCTAAGGACACATTGAACGGTCTGGATCATCCATCTGACCATTCGCTTGATCGTACAACCTTCGCAAAATTCAGGCAGCGTCCGGATCTGTTTACTCAACTCGTGCGAATAACCTGTGAAACGGGATGGATGAGAACTTTTTTTTTTGATTCCGCCTTCATGGCTGGAGTTATACCCACCTGATACAACGAATTGACGGTCCGGATCAGTGGTCCGATCCCATCTATGAATGCACAACAGCCCGGAAAATCCAGGTTTCTCCGGGCTGCGTAAACAGATCTTGCGTAAAAAAAAACGTTACGCTGTGACAGTGGTGGGGTCCATGATCTATCTCATTGGTGAAATCCAGTCCGTCCATTGGACTCGACTCGAAAAAATGGTCAGAGATGGACAGTTTCGGACGTTATTTGAAGTGGTCCGCTGATGATTTTCTTCCACTGTCCATCTGCTTTTGAACGGTGGTTTGCCTGTCTGTACGTGTATAAAACCAAACGGAAAGCTTGGCGAAGGTTTTAGCCATCCTATTGAGTGAATGGACGGTTCTGATCATCCATTTAGGTCGATATGGTGGGCCACAACCCATCACAGCGTCCGTTTCTGCGGACGTTGGCGAGACCGAAGAAGGAAAGTCGGTCAGACCGACTTTGACCGAGCTCACCTGTCCGGTGCGGCTCGGTCATTCACCTGCTGTGTACACGCATCATGCGCGTTGGTCCTATGGTGATGTTTATGAGAAATCTGCGCCGTCCATTCATTTTGTTTCCTCATTTAAGGCGTCGAGTCCAAAAGTGAAGTATATCCAGGATCATGTGGGCCCCACTTAAGAATTTAAGCGGCTGATCTGTCCGTTGAGCCACTTACAGAGATCTTCAATGACTGAAATTTAATATGTACGGTTAATTTATGGCTCACATCCCATGTATGAAGTTTCAAGCTGAACGGATGGTGGGAACACTGTGATCTTGCATTCTGGACACTTCTCAGGCCACTTGAGCTTCAGTTTCTCAATTTTCTTAGATATCTGGCGTGTAAATCTATCGATCTTAGTCCCCTGGGGTCCGTCCCATGCTCTGGTGAATTCTGAGCGTTAAATCTCAGCTTTTAGCCCCTTATCTAGTTCCAAGTTCGTAAACACACCCTGCATCACAAACACAGTAAAAATAAGGCATTAAACATTATTATGTTCGTAAATCTAGGCAGTAATCAGGGTCTGATATTCAATATTTGACCCTCAACAACCCACGCGAGTACACTCACACCGCACCCGCACCCGCGCCCAGCCCAGCCCGTCCCGTAGCGTCACGTTGCACACACGCACATGGACTCGGCTCGGCGCGCGCACGCGTGTGTGGTCAATGACATAAATTATAGCTATTGGCATAGCCCCCCACAGGACCAAATTCACATGCCCCCTGAATGGGGCTCAAGCCAAAGGCAAAAAGTTTATCTTATAAATAAGAGAATTTTCTTTATCAAATCCGATGTGGGACAAAACCCACACCTCAAAAACACCAAAATTTAAATGTGAAGGGAAACCACCGAAAATTTAAAAAATTAAATTTTAATATTATTTTAAAATAAAATACAACAATCCTCCAAATGTTTTAAAATAAAACTCTTTCATATTAAAGCGTAATAATTGTACAAAGGTGTTGGTGTCACCATAGACTTGAACTGACATTAGAGTAAACAAGACAGGTCTACAGGAATCAGGTGACACCATAGTCATGAACCTGAATCCTTTTAATGTAGATCGCAAGTACATGTTACTCACACAACTCTTCCTCTGCAAGTGATTCTGCGTTTCGGTGCATTTCGGTCATACACCATTACCTGGATTTCATGAGTGCTCTAGAGAATTCGCCTAGATTCTCATAGGAAGCGGTCTTCACCTCCACACCCATATAGGTGAATTCCATCAAGTGTATGCAACAACTATATACACCACCAAATATATGGTTATGGATCCATTAAGAGTTCTAAAAACTCATCCTTCTGCGTTGTTGCTCGCACTGTACACTATAGAAGGAACTCATATAACTCGGTGCAATCGTCTACCTCGTATCTTGTTGTTTATCCATTGAACCTATCTCATAAGATCTCCACTTGTATAGGTTGGATTGCCGACACTGGCAACTCATATATTAGGCTCAACCCTATTCCCTTGGATGTAATATTGACTAACCTTTTAGATAGTCATTTAGTCAGAGGATCTGCTAGATTCTTTTCTGGCTTCACAAAGTCAATAGATATGACTCCATCAAGCAATAAGTGTTCACTATATTGTGTCTGAGTCTAATATGTCTGTTCTTTCCATTATATATTTTACTTTTTACTTTCTCTATAGTTGTTTGACAGTCACAATGAATAGACACGGTCGATACAAGCTTTGGCCACAATGGTATATCAGTTAAAAGATTTCTAAGCCACTCGACTTCTGATTCAGCCTTTTCTAAAGCAGTAAACTCGGATTCCATAGTCGACCGAGCGATACATGTCTGTTTGGCTCCTCCACCCAAAGTGAAAATATATCCACTAGTGAATTTTGTCTCATTTGAATCACTAATCTAGTTAGCATCACTGTATCCTTGTAATACAACAGAGAAACCATTATAATGTAAATCATAGGTCATACTGCCTTTTACGTATCTCAAAATCCTAGACAAGGCATTCCAATGCTCTTTTTCAGGGTTATGTGTATATCTATTTAGCCTTCCTACTGTAAAAGCTATGTCTAGTATAGTGCAGTTTGTTAGATACATGATGCTACCAATTATTCAGGAATACTCCAATTGAGACACACTATTTTCTGTATTTTTCATGAGAGTCACACTATAATCATAAGAAGTACTGATAGGTAAACAGTAAAAATGGTTAAACTTCCTCAATATCTTTTCAATGTAATGAGATTGTGATAATATAATAATATCATCTTTCCTGGTTACTCCAATACAAAAGATTACACTAGCCTCTCCTAAGTCTTTCATGTCAAACTTAGATGACAAGAATTTCTTAGTTGCATTAACTAATTTAATATTAGTTCCAAAAATAAGCATGTCTTCAACATAAAGGCATATAATAACATAATCATTTCCAAAAATTTTACTATATACATATCTATCTACATCATTTATATGATAACCATTTGATTTTAAAATACTATCAAATTTTTCATGTCATTGTTTAGGAACCTGTTTTAAACCATGTAGTGATTTAATTAGTCTACATACTTTATTTTCTTTACATGATATCTTATAACCCTCAGGTTGCTCCATCTATATTTTTTCTTCTAGG
The DNA here is from genome assembly GCA_021015155.1 of Magnolia officinalis. Classification (NCBI taxonomy): domain Eukaryota; kingdom Viridiplantae; phylum Streptophyta; class Magnoliopsida; order Magnoliales; family Magnoliaceae; genus Magnolia; species Magnolia officinalis. The sequence continues at coordinate 4,586,657 of JAJHSJ010000004.1, read as the reverse complement.
TCTCCATTTAAAAAAGTCGTTTTAACGTTCATCTGGTGTACCACTAGTTTATATATGAAAGTCATCGCTATTAAGACCCTAATAGTTGTAATTCTAGTTACAGAGGAATATGTATCAAAGTAATTTATTCCTTCATTTTGTTTAAATCTTTCGCTACCAACCTAGCCTTAAACTTATCAATAGTCTCATCTGGTTTTAGTTTCTTTCTAAACACTCATTTACTGCCTATTGGTTTGTTTACAGGTGGTAGGTCTACAAGTTTCCAAGTGTTGTTAGTATAATAGATTCTAACTAATCATTTATTGTTTCCTTCCAAAATGTTGCATCTGAAGAGTTAATTACTTTTATATAGATTGTAGGATCATCTTCTACTAAGAAGGTGAAAAAACTATCTTTTAGGTTAATTTCTCTTCTAACCCTAATACTTTTTATTGGTTGTATCTCTTCTACTACTTTCTCGTAAGCATTTTTACTCGTAGACGCAATATTTGATTCATTGACTTCCTCTATTCCTATAGATTTAGATTTCATAAGAAATACGTTCTCAAAGAACTCTGCATCCCTAACTTTTATAATTGTATTAGGATCTATAATATTATCCTTAGTTTTTAAAACTAGAAACCTATAGGCCGCATTATTTTGTGCGTACCCTATAAATACACAGACGGTTGTTTTAGGACCTAACTTTCTTTTCTTAGTTTCAGGTAATCCTACTTTAGCAAGACACCCCCACACTTTAATATATTTATAACTAGGAACATGATTCTTCCAAAGTTCATAAGGTGTTTGTTCAGAAGATTTAGAAAGAATTCTATTTAGGATATAACAAGCAGACAAAATTGCTTCTCCCCACATATCTGAGGGTAAGCCTGAACTATTTAATATAGCATTCATCATCTCTTTTAGGGCATGCTTGTTTTTTCAGAGTAAACGTAAATACCGTGGAAATAGTAATTATTACTGTTTCTCAGCGTTTAAAAATTCATAGGAATTTGTGCATTTGAAACCCGTTTAAAAGAGATAGTTTTAATTTTTGAACCACACAATAATGCATATGATATATCCATTCCATCCATCCGTTTTACAACAGAATTTTGAGATATGAGCCAAAACTTGAGGAAGATCCAGCACTCAAGTGGCCCACACCAAAAGAAATAGTGGCTCAAAAAATTTTCAACGGTAAGTATTCGAATCCCTTTTTCCTATGGTGTGGTCCACCTAAACTTTGGATATGCCTTATTTTTTGGCTCATGCCATAAATTCAGCTAGCATAATGGATGAATGGTGTGGAAAGCAACACACATCACGGTGAGACCCACAAATATTTTACAGCTTTATCGATTTCTACGTAAAAAAATAGAAGGTCAAATCAAGTACAGGGAAATGCTTAGGGAAATAATCATTATCAATTTACCAGGCATTTACCAATGAACTAGAAAATCAAACACGTCCTTAGAGTTCCATTCTTACGTTCTGCTATTCCATTCTGTTCTGGTGTATAAGGAGCTATAGTTTCGTGAACTATTTCATTCTTTTCACATAATTCTCTAAATTGATAAGATTCATATTCACCTCCTCTATCTGTTTTAAGTCTTTTAATTTTTATATTTAACTGATTTTTAACTTCAATTTTGTATTTAGAAAAAGCATTTAAAGCTTCATCTTTGTTTCTTAACAGATATACTCTAGTGAACCTAGAGTAGTCATCTACAAAAGTTATGTAATATCTTTTTCCACCTCTAGACATGTGATTTCTAAAATCACTTAAGTCACTGTGTTTCAACTCTAATAGAACAGATGATCTTTCTATTCGTTTAAAGGGTTTTCTAATGAATTTTAATTCTACACATGTTTCATATTTATCGAATCCTTCATTAGATATATTAGGTAATAAACCTAATCTTTTCATTTTCTTTAAAGATACTATATTCACATGACTTAATCTACTATGCCATAGATAAAAAGGTTCAACGATATAAATAGAACTGAATGTCTTCTTATTATTATCATTGGATACATTTACAATGAATAAACCATCGCTACAGTATTCCTTACCAACAAAAGTTCTATTCTTAGTCATTACAAGTTTATCTGAATCAAATACTAACTTGACACCAGCTTTATTGAGGAGTGAACCAGAGACCAAGTTTCTTCTAATGTCAGGCACATGTAAGACATCATTCAACATTAGAGTCTTTCCATAAGTGAGTTTCATAAGTACTTTCTTTTTTCCTACAACTGGAGACGTTCTAGCATTACCCATGAACACTTGTTCATCATCTCCTGGTACTTGGTAGGAGGTAACATGCTACGATCCTTACACACGTGCCTAGTTGCACCAGTGTCTAGCATCCACTCCAAGTTATTTATAAGGAAGACTTCTGACACCACAGCTACCATGTCAAACTCATTGTCTATTTCTATAAGATTAGCCTGCATCTTATCTTTATTTTTCTTAAGCCTGCAGGTTCTAACATGATGCACAGGCTTTCCATAGTTGTAGTAGTTTTCCTTTTTCTTGAATTGATTATTTCTATTCTTCTTTTTGAGCTTGCATTCATTTGCGTAATGTCCAGGTTTGCCACTGTTATGACAGTTGCCCTTTTTCTTATTATTTGTCCGACTTGATTCCATAAGATTCGTCTTTGAATCTATCTCATTTTCTTTTTCTTTTTGGTCCCTGATTCTATTGGTCTCCTCTATTCGTATGTGTATGATAGTGGTTTCCAAAAAAATACCGTTCTTTTTATGTTTCATTCTATTCTTATATTCTTTCCAGGAGGATGGTAACTTTTCTATTAGCGCTCCTGACAGAAACACTTCATCTAACTTAATTCCTTCTGTCGATAGTTCGTAAACTAAACTTTGAAAATCGTGAATCTGATTTGTGACAGGTTTATCTTCTGTCATTTCATAATGAAGGAAATTAGCAATGTATGTTTCTTAGCGCCCGCATCTTCCAATATGTATTTCTTTTCTAAAGCAGTCCAAATGTCTTTAGCAGACACGTAAGAAGCATGCACATCATATAGTTCGTTTGATAAAGAGTTTAACATATAATTTTTATAATTATTTTCATCTGTTACTTCAGTTTGATTTGCTGGATCTATAGTAAATGATTCAGATAAAATGTATGAAACTTTAAGGGTGGTCAGTGTGAACATCAGTTTTTTTTTCCACCGTTTAAAACATTGTCCAGTGAAGCATTTACTGTTACTGTAGTCATAGTCTATGTAATTCAACAAATTCGATTCCAAGATTGTTGGAATATTTAGTTGAATTAAATAGACTATTAAAATCGAGAACCAAAAAAAGAAAATAAAATTTTGAGAAAGAATAACTTATTGAATTGAGTTGAGGCATGACTGAGTCACTCGACTTGAAATCGAATTTGCTCCCCTTAGACAGCGTCCCAAGTGTAACAGGTTTCCAGAGCAATCGACCTCCAGGATACAATGATTATGACCCGGTCCCAACGATGCACTCACTGTACCCAGGCTCGAACCACTTGCAGTTTAATCCGAAAGTGCTGAGTAGACTCAGCAATGAACTTAGTAAAATTTTTAAACCAGAATATCAGAGAGAGTTTTATAAAGGGTTAGGTCTGTTGGGTTTAAACCCAACAGATGCGACCAATCGGAACGGAGTGCGAGTCGCAAATAAAGTCCAGCGAGTACCCATACACACACACACCCACGCGAGTACACTCACACCGCACCCGCACCCGTGCCCATGCTCAGCCTGTCCCGTCCCGCACACGCACACGGAATTGGCTCGGCGCGCACGCGAGTGTATGGTCAATGACATAGATTAGAGCTATTGGCATAGCCCCCCTACATGACCAAATTCACATGCCCCCTGAATGGGGCTCAAGCCCAAGGCAAAAAGCCTATCTTATAAACAAGAAAATTTTCTTTATCAAATCCGATGTGGGACAAAACCCACACCTCAAAAACACCAAAATTTAAATGTGGAGGGAAACCACCGAAATTTTGAAAAATCAAAATTTAATATTATTTTAAAACAAAATACAACACATAATGTTTTCCCTAGGCTTGATCGTGGGTGTTATGTCATCTCTTTCAAGATTCAAGCATTTTTGTTGCAAAACATTGTAAGAATACATTGAGAGTCGAGACTAGTGGTGCATGTATATCTTGATGGATCAGGAAGACTATAAATTTTGGAGAATTCTCCTTATATTTTTTATATATTATTTTAGCCTTTCTCGGGCATTTATAAAGATACATGGAAAAGAATCTATATACATGGAAAGAAGGTAGATATAAAATTTAAATATATATGGAAGAGAATGATTCACTTATCACCCCTCAAGTTGATTTAAGGGGTCAACCAACAATATTTTGTGATCTAGAGGAGTGATTGGCAGTCATCATAGTTGTTGTGAGAATGTCTACAATCTAATCCTAAAATGGCACATGTGGAAGAGTGATAATCCCAATTTGAAACTTTTCTCGAATGAAGTGACAATCAACCTCAATGCGTTAGTCCATTTATAAAAGACAAAAGTGAAGTTGGGGCAGTTATATGAATACCAAGATCAGAAAGGAGGGCCCGTAACCAAATGATCTCACTGCAACCGGAGAAAATAAATTGATACTCAACTTTTGTGCTAGACTTGGACACTATGGGTTGTTTCTTACACTTTCAAGAGATAATAGAGGTGCCAAAAAACATCTAATATGCAATGGTAAAACAACATGTGCTAGTACAACCACCCCAGTCTGCATCGGTATAGGCAACTAGTTCAATGGTGGATGTTGAGGAGAAGAATAACGACCGATCTAAGATACCTCGTAAGTAATGGATAATCCTTAAAATTGTTGTCATATATTAGGTACGGGGCTCGACAACGAACTGATTAACCACTTAAACAACATAAGCAATGTCAGGTCTTGTCATTGTCAGGTAAACGAGATTGCCAACTAACTAACAAAAGAGAGTCGGTTGTTTCAATAAATTACCATCATGTTTCCCATATTGAATATTCAACTCCATTGGAGTTTCAATTGTCCGTTGATTAAAAATATGTGCAAGTTGATAAGATCTTATTTATATTTTCTCTGATTGACAACTATACCACGGTTAGTATAAGAAACTTTCAATCCAAGTAAGTATGTAAGCAAGCCCAAGTCTTTCATGTGGAATGATGACAGGAGAATCTGTTGAAATTATATGATGCAGGCCGTGTTACTATCAGTCAAGAGCAAATCATCAACATAAACTATGAGGATCACAAAATCATTAGACGAAGATCGTGTGAATAAGAAGGGATGATAACCACTATATAGGGTGAAGTCAACTCCAATCACAACTTCATGGAATCATTGAAACTAAGCACGAGGAACCCTTTTTAGCCCATATAATGCTTTCCGAAGTCTACATGGAAGAGAATGATTCACTTATCATATCTCCCACCATCTAAATGTGGTGGATGGGGATCCAAATGCATTTCAAAATGGGTTTTCTTTTTCTTTTTCTTTTTTTCTCTTACGATGTTTCAGTTTTATTATCATAGATATAATGGAAATATGTAAAGAAGAACTGCCTATTTGAATAACAAGACATACCATCATTTAAGGAATGCCTTACCTTTTCTTTTGTTTAACCAACTTTTCACCGGCTATCGAGTAAAAAATCACACTTATGAACTCTGATGACAGCTAACTATCTAATTAATGGCTTACAAAATGGACAACCCACATAAGTTGTCATGGAAGAGTTCAATCATCAAACAAGATAGCCCAATCTAATGGAGTACTGCATTTTATGCTTATGTCACTTAAGAATCACTTTGATGTGAAGATCCCAAGTTCCTATGTGTAAAATCAATGTTTTTGAAAATAGAATGTGAGGATAGTCTAATAAATGCGATATTTGTCATAGAGAAAGATCACCATCTTCCTCGAGTATTCGAAACCTTGAATTCATAAGAAAAAAAATAAAAATTTAAATAATTTTATTTAATAATGTCTAATGTGTATTTTTCTCAATTACACCATTAATAAAGAAAAAATAAATCAAAATTCATAGTTACCTAAAATAACAAAATTTTAGCCCTAACAAAAGTCCTAATTCTAATAAAACTCTTTTAAACTCTAATTTCCAAAAATAAAAATTCCAACTAAAATTACTAAAAGAGTTTTAGCATGATTACAAGTAATTTCTAAAAAAATTGGAATTCTAAAATTCTTTTTTAAAAAATGGAATTACTAATTTTTATTTTTTTTTCTAAAATCACATTTTTTTTTTATGGAAGTGTGCATTTTCTCACCAAACGGATAGACATAACCCACTTTGTATGTCAATTGGCTCTGAACGGCCTATTCCAGTCAAAATTCATTAGTTGTGTGTCACATAATGATATCCAGATCAAAAGTTAAGGCCAATTTACGGTTCACATTTCAAATGGCAATTTCTCCATATTCGAATTGAATTTCTTCAAACCAAACATGCTTATGACCCATTTACATCATGCCTTATATAGGATTGGGCCCAAATCTAATGGATTACTTCTACTTTCATTTGGCCTTCTTTTGATCTAGCTATGTTGGGAATGTACTTATGCAACGATGTGCAGTCCTTTTTACTTGGAAAGAACTCATCTTTGAGTTATTCGACGGACTTGGCTCATGATACTCATATGTATTCTGCTACATTGGAAGTCTATGAGATCTTATGTCGTTGGGACAATCAACAATATAGGTGTGTTATTATTAATTTTCCTGAGGATCGAAATAGAATTTGTTTTTTTATCCATCAACTTATTATATGTCACAGTCAAAAACCTCTCAAATATCATCAACTAACCCTAGTTAATTTGGATAAGGCTCAGATGACATATTTATTGCAGTGGGATGTATTCTACCAAAACTCTGATTGGAAACCCAAACACACTAGAGTTGGGAGTCCTGGGGTTGGAGTGGAAGTTGGTTTCTGCCTTTTGACTGTGACGTGCGTTTGCCACAATTTATTCAGTCATGAGAAGGCATCCCGTTTGATACCTGGCATACGTGCATGGCAATCCTAACTCTCCAGATCATTGGGCCCCATTGTGGGTGGATCATATCCGTCCATTGGATGGCCTACAGATGACATGTATAGTTGCGGTCATCACATCAGTTTGAATTTTAGCTAATGCTCCATCCACATCCTCAGTCACGTTCTGGGTAATCCAGATTAAGAGTTTCATATTTGCCGTACGTGTGTGTAGCGCACGAGTTGCCACAATTTATTAATTGCACCCAACCTACATGGGTCTAACTTTGTTTCCATGTTTCTTTCTCTACAAATAAGTCAAAATATAAGCTGTTTAAGAGCATTTTACTCTTGCTATTCGTGCCATTTCTACTGTCCAAACGGGAAAATCCTGTTTGGGTGCCCACTTAAAATGAGTTCATCTCATTTTAGGGTGCGTTTGGGAATTGGTGATATTAGGTGCAACCAAACACAGCTTTAATGATAATTATGTATTAGAAATCATGATTTTTTTAAAAAAATTTTAATCCTCACCCAAAAGAAACATGATCTCTAATGCATAAAAGAATAACTACAATGAGATTGACTCACTTTTAAGTGGCATCCAAACAGGCCCTATGTTTTCTATTTTGTGTTTTTATATTTTGGCAATAGTGTAGTGTATCATACTCATGCAAAATCCAACATGCATGTTTGTCAATCCAGAATGTCTAAATCATGGGTCCTACCAGGTGAGTTCAGCACAAAAAATAATATATATATATATATATATATATATATATATATATATGCTTATGTTAGATTTGTCCAATTTGGCCCCACATCTGTCCATATGAGTTCATTTTGAGCACTGTTGGTCCATATTGATATAATGACTCGTTTCATTTCGGTTAGGAAGCCTAAATCAATCTCGCATGGTATGATATTTAAAGCCATGGTCTGGATTAACACTACCTAAGTCTAAGTTTAAATAATAACAATTGGATTTTTGGTCCCGCAATGACAAAGGATCATTCTCGAGCCTGTGAATGAGGTCTCTAAGTCGAGCATTGGCCTGATTTTGAAGCATCATTAATAATGTATGAGGCCAGGCCTAGACATTGCAATTTGCAAAAGTTCCCATCAGGCCCAAACAAAGCCCAAGAAGGAGCATGTATATTATTTTAATAGGCTATATTATTTTGGTCCTGCAATCATAGGCCTAGCTAGTAAATGGGTCAGACCCAAGTCTAATTTTTAGGCTCAATTAATAATTTGGTTATGCTTGGGCTGATCCTTACCCTGACTTATAATTTGGTGCATTAGCACATGTGGCCCGTGTGCCGCCACAGACTATAATTCTAGGTTTTGAATCTTTTTGTATTGAACTTTTTCTTGAATAATATTTTTGAAAATTTTCATATTTTATTTCATTATTAGATTTATTTTAACAAAAGTAAAGTAAATAGATCCAAGCATTTATAAGAACAAAGAAAAAATAAGAGATTCTTGAGTAGAGGTGTACACGAGTCGATCCGTGCCAAGCTCAGCTTGACTTGGCTCGGCCACTAGATGACCTCAGCTCGAACTCGGCTCGGCTCGCACCTCGAGCCTGACTAACCAGCTTAGATCGGTTCGAGCCAAGTTCACCTGTATGGTATTTTCACAAACACATGGACTGCACCTTCAAATTTTCACTGTATGTAAAATATCAACAGCTGTTTTACGAATATTTCATCAAACACCTTGTAGGAAACATCAAAATCAAGAAAAAATAGTATTTGTTTAATGAAACATACCTTCCTTACCACCGGCCGACATTTCATTGAGTCATTTCATCAAACACTTGGTGAGTAACATCAATATTAAAGTAATGGAATCATCGAACTAACTTGATCCGAGTTTGATTCGAGTTGAGTTTGATCCAAGCCGGGTCAAGCTCGACCTCGGTTCGAAATTTTTTCAAGCTAAAACAAATCAGCTCAACTCGGCTCGAACTCAATTTTAAACGGAGTTGAATCGAGCTTTTTCGAGTGAGTCAAGCAAGCTAACCAAGCTAACTTGGCTCGTGTACAGCCCTACTCTTGAGTTCAGTTAAAAGTGTGGGACTGATTCTCCCACTTTAATTTCCAGGAATTCCAAAATAGGGTTCATTTGTGTTGTATATACACGCTGTCCATCCGTTTTTCCGGACTTCGAACTCAAAACTTAAGCAGATTCAAATTTAAGGTGGACCACACCACTGAAAACTGTAGTGGTTAACCAATAAAAACTGGGCTATTAAAGTTTTGGATCGAGCTAATCTTTGGATGGCAAATAAGCATAGGTGGACCCTACGTGGGCCCTGTTTTTTTTTAATGGCAAACATTCGATTACTATTGTTTCTTGTGGTGTGGTCTCAGACATAGATCTGCTTAAGTTTGTGGGACCATGTCCTTTAAATGATATAGAAAAACGAATAGACAGCGTGGATATATAACACATTCATCCAGGTGGGCCCACGGTCAGGGTAACACCCAGGGCCAGGTAACACCTAATCCGCTCCCCATCTTACACGTATACACATGATGAAAAGCTCAGATATCGCACATGTGTACGCATGTGAATGGGCGGAGCTCCACACACGTGTGGTCTGAGCGAACTTCATAGCCTCTCCCACTCTTCTCATAATCCTTTCTCCTTCCCATTGCAACCCCCAGCACGTTGTACGACGAATCGTCCCATCCGTTGATAGAAAAATCCATGGCATGACCCATTTCTCCAAATCTTCTCAAAATGCCCCCAAATCTGTCCACCTTCTCCCTGCAACTCCCATCTTCCTCTCCATTCATCTCCAACTTCAGAGCAATCTCCATTTCAGGCCTCAAACCATGCAATTCACGGATTCCTGAGAGGATTCCGAAGGAACCCATCACCAGAATCTACTGCGTTTCAGCTCGGCCGAAGAGGAGAGCGGCAACGAAGAGCAGCGAGCGGTCTGAAGCGGAAGATCTTGTTCGGGTTCTGCTGAGGAATTCCGGCGATGAGAAGCCGCTGGCGTCGACGCTGAGTAAGTACGTGAAGATCATTAGAACGGAGCATTGCTTTCTCCTTTTCGAAGAGCTTGGGAAGAGAGATCAATGGCTTCGATGCCTCGAGGTTGGTTTTGTTTCTCTTCAAATGAATTTTCTATTTATTGGAATTTTCAGCTTTTTTGGGTGCCTTCTAAATGTTTGATTGTTGGTCTCTTTCTTTTTCCTTCTCGTCTATGTGGTGGGTGGACTCACTAAATATCCAGCCGGGTCAGATTGACTGGAAGACTCAGTCGAGTTTTCACTAGACTCAACTTGGTATTTAATAATTTAGTTAAATATATTTAAAGAGAATTGCTCCAGTGTTCCTAGTTGCATTGGGATACTTGGACAATCCAATCCATGGATCTATGACTGGTCATTAGGTCCAAAGCATGTTTCAACGATATTAACCTTTTGATCAATGGCGTTAAAAATGGTGGTCGAAATCATTTACATAAAAATAGGTCTAATCAACAACTTTATTCATCTATTTGTTAGGGACCATTATGGATTGCCTATGATTCTAGAGAATCACCTTTGTAAGGCAATCGTAACCATCCCCATCCATGGGTTGGAATATGGATGGCTACAGAAGATAAAAACCAAATTAATGACGGCATTAGATCATCTGATCAGTGTGATTTTTAGCTAGTAGCCCATGAAATGTGTTCTAAACTTAATGGACAATTCTACATCAATTGCTTGGACCATACAAATGAACCAATGCAACTAGGAGTAGTATAAGTTATAGTGCTCTGAGAGCACTGGAGCATTTCTCATATTTAAAAATAGGGGCTGGAGTTCTTTCTATTTTTTTTTTCTTGCTGACATTTAGCCATCCATTTCACAGCCATTAATTGGATGGTTATGATTGCTTGACCAGTGTGATTTTTGATATTTTCTCAATAAAAAAATGGGACCCACAATTTATATGGTCTGGATAGTCGTACATCAATGCCATGTGTGAGGAAAATGAGTCACCGCCATTTTTCAAATGGTGAAAGCTAGAAATAGGAGTCTAGCCCTTAAAATAGTTATGTTGAAGAATATAAAATGGTGAAAATAAGCGAATGCATTTCTAGGTGTTTACTTCATTAGTGGGGTTGGGAATTCAAAAGTCAAAACTCTGATCATTTTTAGTTTTATAACCAGGTGACTCGGCTTGAATCACTGTGAGTCAACAGAATCAGCAAGCCAACGCATCAAGTTCTATAGATCCGAGTCGCATTAATTAACGAGTTTCCTAGACTCGGTTCCAAATATCATTGAGGTGAGTTAATTTGGCTGAGTTTGGATTCAAGTTGTGAAGTTTTAGAACTGTCTTCGGGTTTAGTATATTGGTTGTTTCAAATTATGGGTACTTTTTGAATTGTGAAATCAATGCCTTGGAGTTGGTTTTTTGTTTTTCTATAAATTATTTTTATTTTGGGCAGTTAAGAATAACAGCTGTAAGACTAGCCATGCTTTATGGGATAGATGTTTGGCAGCTAAGGAACAACATGCTTATGGGATGAGCGTGTAGCTGAAATGAGGATGTTGAGATGGATGAGTGGTAAAACAAGGCAGGACAGAATTAGAAATGAATGCAGGATTGTAGAAGTAAACCAATAGGTAATAACTAATAAGATGAGAAAAAGTAGACTTAGATGGTTTGGCCATGTGCAATGGAGACCAAGAACTGTACCGGTTGGGAGTGAGCTGGTTCAAGTTGAAGGATCTAAAAGGGCAAGGGGAAGGCTCAAAAGGATGTGGATGGAGATCATAAGAAAAACCTAAGGGCCTATGGTTTAACCGAGAATATGGTCCATGATAGAGTGGAATGGTGAAACAGGATTCATGTAGCTGACCCCAATTATTTGGGATAAAGCTTGAGATGATGATGATGATGATGTGGATGATGTTTTTATTTTGAAATATTTTGGGGTTTTTCATTTTTGAGGATTGATGATCTTGTTTCACCTATTTTTGATTTGCCAATATACAAGTAGAAAATCTTTTTGAATTTGGCTGGTAATCATTGTAGGGAAGGTAAAGTAATATGCTTGTATGATCATGGGTCCTTTTTGAATGGTGAAACAATATCTTCATGTTGGTTTTTCATTAGCTTATGTAGTTTTTGGATTTGGCAGTAGAAGCCCAGTCTTGTAGTCCACACACTACGGAGTCAAATTCACAACCCGCTAGTTGGGCCATGTCACCACTGGCGTGATCTGAACTTCCATTTTACATGACTCCCTTTCAGGTATTCAGGTGGATGCAGAAGCAACGATGGTATGTAGCAGATAATGGTGTATATTCTAAGTTGATATCTGTGATGGGGAAGAAAGGCCAGACACGGATGGCAATGTGGCTCTTCTCTGAGATGCGTAGTAGTGGGTGCCGGCCTGACACTTCAGTCTACAATGCACTGATTACAGCACATTTGCATTCTCGAGATAAATCCAAAGCTTTGGCGAAAGCCATTGGATACTTTGAGAAGATGAAAGGCATGGAAAGGTGCAAGCCCAACATCGTAACCTACAACATTCTTTTGAGAGCATATGCTCAGGCACGGGACGTAAATCAGGTCGAAGCCTTATTCAAGGATATCGACGGGAGCATAGTTTCGGCCGACATCTATACTTACAACGGGGTGATGGATGCATATGGGAAGAATGGCATGCTAAAAGAGATGGAGTCTGTGCTCTCACGCATGAAAAGCAATCAATGTAAGCCAGACATTATCACATTCAACCTACTCATCGATGCATACGGGAAGCGACAAGCATTTGATAAGATGGAGCAGGTCTTCAAGAGCTTGCTGAGGTCAAAAGAGAAGCCGACACTACCCACATTCAATTCGATGATAATGAACTATGGAAAGGCCAGGCTTAGAGAGAAGGCAGAATCTATTTTGGATAAAATGGCCGAGTTGGGCTATCAACCCAGCTACATCACATATGAAAGTCTCATCACAACTTACGGATATTGCGATTGTGTTTCAAGAGCAAGAGAAGTGTTCAACGAGATGATAGATTCAGGGAAGGAGATGCAGGTCTCGACTTTGAATGCTATGCTTGATGCTTATTGCATAAATGGGTTACCAACTGAAGCTGATATGCTTTTGGATTATGCATCGAGTAACAGTTTGTTGCCAGATGCTTCGACATATAAGCTTCTTTACAAGGCCTTCATGAAAGCCAACATGAAAGAGCTTCTACAGAAATTGCTAAAGCGTATGGATGAAGACGGTATTGTTCCCAATAAGAAGTTCTTTTTGGAGGCCTTGGGAGCATTTGGTTCATCCCAAACAAGATCAGGGTCTGATCATGATTTGAATGTTTCAAACCCACCACAGATTAGTGCAAAGACACAGCGAACCTGAGAAACTCGCTTGGTACACATTGTTGCAATAACTTGGGTTGGCTTAACTTGAAAAGACGGGTTGTTGTTAAGAAGTTGGATTTTGCATCGAAGGGTGCAGCTGCAATGTGCTTCATGCTTATGGATGCGTTGACCATTGTTGAATTGGGCATTTGCCTTGCCTTGTTCTTGTATTGTGTTTTTTTTCTCTCTCTCTCTCTCTCTCTTTTTTTCTTTTTGTCTGACGGTCATGTTGTATGTCTTTTGAATTCAACAATGATTTACAGTTCTTTGACAGAAAGAAGCTGATAATTTCTTTCGAAGGTCTTTGTTAAGAAGGATTTTTTTTACACTATTTCTTTTGAGAAATACAGCAGTGGTGCTTGCGCTTCACAGAGTTCATGAAGAGCGTTCTAGAATATCTCTACCATACATGTACCATTAGGGTCCTGTCGAAACTGAAAATAAAAGGTGGCCAGATTACATACATCATCCAATCAGAGGCCTGCAAATTGGATGGTTTAACCCAAAATCATGCCAATGGAGTAAGAGGTTGTGATAAATTTCTTGTTGTTTTCAACTGGATTTCAGCTATTAATTCGTAATTTTTAGACAACTGAATATGATGGAGCACACATGTGCATATGATCAGAACCACCGATCAGATGAGCCCCGATTGACGGACCATTGCCCAAAATGGTAGCAAGTTGCTAGGTCGGTGGCCTGCAAATGGACAGGTGGAAATTCACCAATAGCATTGATTAGCATCACCAAATTTGTGGTTAGGATCATCCCAATCACTATGATTTTCTGGCTATGGCACATCCCAATGTTAACTTGGAACGTTGCTTTGCTACAGTTACTAAAATGCCACTACTGGGACAAAAGTAATTGTATTCGTACTGGTTGAGAATGATCTATTCTAGGGGGACTGGGATCAGAACCAGAAGACCCCATTGATATCCCAAAAATGAGGTTTAGGTTGAAAAGAGTGGGAAAACAGAATCAAACTTGGTGCTCTTGATTTTTTGTGCATCCCCAAACGCAGCGTGTAGGTATCTGTTGGGGCCACAAAGCTCACTTAACTTCTTTATCTGGCAATGGGGAATTTCTGCAAGGTTTCTTTGCAACAATCACCAACTTTCTAGAGAACCTGGGAGCATTTTTCAGTAAAATGCGTTTTCTTTCTCTTTTTCCTCTTCTTCTTCTTCTTCTTGTGTGTATGGGTGATCAGAGTTCAATTTCTGCCAGTAATTGAATTGAAGATGTAATTCTCTGTCTTGGGGCTTGGTTTATGTTTATAGTCTTATAGAACTTTTCAAATGTTTGCTGATTTTATTTTTCAGATGGTACTGAAATTGATTTTCCTTGATTTGAGTTTCACAGCTCCAAACAGATATTCCATTGAAGAAAGCCATCAAAGCCCTAAAGTACAAGATGCACACCCTCATGGCCAATGAGGCCATCTACACACATTGAAGAAGTCATAGTCGTCCAGAAACCGCTCATCACCACCTATTAGAGAGACGCCCGCATACTTCTAGCAATCCAATATTTGGCAGCTCCAATTTGTCAACCTTGGCTACAAAAGATTTAGTGGGCCATCATTCCCCTCCTGATATTTCCCTTCTATCGACATTGACAAAGCTTCCAGACAGACCTGATCACATACAGGTACTATATATGCAAACATTCACATACAACCGTCTCACCCACTCCACGTGATCTTAGGAGCGCAAAAGACAGGCCACACAATGAAGATTACTGGGGTAACTCATTAGGTGGGCCACACCAGTCCATTGAGTTGGAGTCGGCGGTCCACTGATTTTGATGGTCTGGACTGCTAGTCCAGCTGAATTTCATCAGCAATTATCTTCATGGTGCCCACCTATGGCTGGGATGTTCTAAAGCAACGACGGGTAAGGAGTTCACAAGCAGTGTGCCTATATGTGATGTTTCTCATTTATATATGCTAAAAAGATGATCAATAGTGCCCCATTTTAGGTTATGGGATCCATTTCTCTCATCTGTTATTCTCCGCAAAGGACATCTTATGGTGTGGCTGTCGGATACTTCTATTTGCCATGAAAATGAAAAAGAACCAAAAACAAAAAAAAAAAAAAACAAAAAAAAAAAAAAAAAAAAACACTCCATTAATCAATTGTAGAGAGAGAGAGAGAGGCATTCCTCACCCTTTTTAGAGAGAGAAGCATTTCTCATCCTTTTTTTTTTTTCTTTTGAAGATATTGAAACAATTATATATACAGTTGTATACAAAAGAAATATGCAATTCAGCAGAAGCCTTGTCTCATGTTTTCATAGAGAGCCAAGTCCACTAACAGGTAAAATAAAACCCTAACAGGTAAAAGGAAAAAAAAAAACTCTAAAATGCTTCATCATTGTCGCTATCAAGCTCGAGGCCTTCTGCAGCTAGAAGCTGACTGATTACCTTCTTCTTCTCTTCTGCTGCCTTCTTCCGCATTAAATCCCTCTTCTTCAGAACAAGGGTATGCCTTTTGAGGGTAGTTGAGAAATTCTCCATGGATGCCTTTTTTTCTTTAGCCAATATCCTCCTCTCTTCCTCTGGATCTATCTGAAATCACAACAAAACAGGACGAGAAATTTCTGTGAAGATGCAATCAACAGAAATTTATTCTATTTGCCACTCATCTATTCTGAACAAACAGGATATGGAATTATGCAATACCGCGCAAAGTGGAGGGGGGAAAAAAGAAAGAAAGTGCAAGTGGAGAAATTAGGGCCCGTTGTTATAGGATCCAAACCATCAAATTGATGGGCCCTCTAGTGGATGGTCCATGCCCCTAAACTGACTTGACAATATTATATATAACCCTTCAATTAGTTGCCTGGAAACACACGGCTCAGAAAAGATGTATACATTCAACTGAAAAGAGAAGTGATTGAATTGATAGAACCTTCTCCAGGAGATTTTGGGGCAAGGTCCATCCATGATGGAGCCACCACAAGGAACAGCTCTGATCACTTGTATTGATTACCCTACTTGTACAAAGTGAAAACCTGAGAATACTCGCATATCCTCAGGTCAGAAATCATACAATTCCTTGTGCAGGCGACCATCGTACAAAGCACATAATATTTAAATACATTGGTATGCTGTTCTGAAAGTATTACAAATGCAAGTTTCTCAAAACCATAGCTCAAAAACCCACCGAAAAAAGAAAAGGAAAACTCCTACTTTTGCAGCTGGGTCAGGTTGATCTGAAGACTCAACTCGAATCGCTCAATATTTAAAACTTAAACTAAGTGATTAGATTAAGAACATGTGTTTACTTGTACAAGTATAAAATAATGGCTGCATCTATCTTGAAAATAGTGCATGGGAAGTTCATACCACATGCATATCTAGCTTGAGGGGTCAGGCATTCGGATCTCGTCACTCACTTTGACTTTTTAAATAAAAATCCATCTGACTCGACAAGTGACTCGGTTTGAGTCAGGCCGAGTAGCATCAAGTCAACCAAGTTGGTGAGCCAACGGAACGAGTCCTGGCAATTCAGAACCGAGTCTCCCTTGACAGAGTTTCTTAGTGACTCAGCTCAAAATCCCACCGAGTCAAGTTGACACAGCCAAATTTCAGGTCGAGTCACTGAGTTTCGGTCAATACAGAAACAACCGGTCAGTAGGAAACTGTTCAATTCAAGTACCTGACTTGAATGAGTGTAAGAAAGAATTCCTAGAATAATTAACCTGCACACATGCAGGTTGCGAGTCCAAGTGAGCAACAACCTTGTGTATTCTCTCCAGCAAACCTAAGATTATCACAGCATTGTTCTTGAAAAACCAGAGTCTTGAATGGACCATTGAAAGTAGAACAGAAAATGCAACAGACACACTCCACTAGCAATGCATTTGCATGATGGGATCTTGGCGAAATGATGGACATACTTTAAATAACAATCATATGGACAAAGTACTTTCTAACCTTAGAACGAGAAAGACGACGTGCGCGGAGATTCATTTCACGCTGCTGCTGCTCAGCCCAAGCCGCAATGGCCATATCACCCCGCTGATCAAATGCTTTTCGCTTTTTGACCAGCCACTCCATCCATGCTTCAGAAGCCTGACGAGGTGATAACAGAACAGCAAGAGGGGGAAAAAAGAGGCATATTATTCACTAAGTAAAATGATACAAAGAAGCACCAAATGCAATACCCATAAGAAAACTATCCACGTCACATCTTCGACTTTTTATATATAATCAGTCAATCGTTTACCATCCTATTTCTATCAGTCATGTTTTAAAATGAGCTCAACAGTCATCAAACGTAAGTTCTTATTTCTTTTACACTCAAATATTCTAAAGAACTGAATAAGCTAACAGCCTAAGAGACTAGTCTGCATTTTGTTCTGCTAAAACAATCAGCCTGTTTATTTGATATTTCGAACAGCAATTTCGTTTTTCTTCTTTCCTCTTTTTTTTTTTTTTGGTTATCTTATATAAGATGTTTGTTCTACATAATAACTTCATGGTAAGGAAATTAATAAATACAACGGGAAAAAATAAATAAACACAGTCCGCATTTGATGTTTTCAAAAAGCATATAAATAATCTGGCCGTATCTCAGCTTGTAATTGAGAATAAGGCTGCAACTGGATTCCATAACCTACCAACTTACAATAATTCACATCTACTAAGCGAGGGCTGCTGACAAATACTGGGATGGATCAGTGCATCGAGAGCCTAAAATAGACAATTTTCCAGCTGAGTACCAAGAAGGCACCATCATCATCCTTACCCAACATATAAATTTGAGCACAACTGTAATGTATCAAATGAGTGGAACTAAAAGTCCCAGTAAGTTCCATTTATAATTATTCAGCCAAGGTTGTTGGCAAATACAATTGCACTAATTATTGATCCATTTTTTATAAATATAATTAATTGCTTAAAATTATGGCGCAAGCTTTACTCAGCGCAAGTTGCATTTTATGTTGGAATTGAATGTGCAAAGACCATAAGATTCTGGTTGCAATAAAAATGATTTATCAATTCCTTATCTAGCAATAACGCGATGAGATTAAGCACACAAAAAATTTGCCTCAAGCTTGAAGTTGAAAATATTCTCTAGAGCATACTAAGCAAGCATTTCATTTATTTTTTTACTTTGGCATTTCCGCTGGTCAACTTCTGCAACCATTATCTATGTTGATATTTTGAATCATGTGCTCCGTCTAGAAGAATAGCACAATTGTTTACTTGGGCAGCAAACACTGCAAGCCCTTCCTCTATTTAACAAATAGGGAAGCATCTGTTTGGATAATTGATAAATAACATGCATAAAAATTGTAAAGGAAACAAAATTAGCCAAAGTTATTTAGAGACACAAGAATGACATGTAAAATAGAAATCGAACCTTCATTGGATTAACACGATGATCTCTATCATATTGCCTCCGCTTCTCCTCATCTACGAGTAACTCATAAGCAGCTTGGATCTTAATGAATCGAGCTTCAGCTGTTTCCCCTTCCTCAAGTGTCCCTCTACCATCATAGACTTAACAAAGGGAAAAAATATATATCAGCTAATGATCAAGGCACTGATACAGAATATGAAGCACATGCAAAATATCTGAAGACAAAAATAATAATAATAATAAATAAATAAATAAAATAAGGATAACAATGAATGCTAAACAAGGTCCCAATATAAAACTTGGCTGCTACAGAATTTCTTACATAGGGCAGCTTCCAAAAAAGCCTCACTAGTGTAACCAAAGTAAAGGTTGGTCTAGCACATTCCCCAAAAGCATATTCAATGCTTACTGCATATGAATAGCAAGGAGCATCATCTCCTAACCACACAATCATGATGATTTGTGGCCGATGCATGAAAATCAGAAGAAATTTCTAATTCCATTGTTCGGAAGAGAAGTGAATCCTGTCATGCCAGACCAATACCCTGATCCTTCCAATGGAAAATACAAAACTTTTGCATAACCCACTAAAACATAATTTTGAAAGAGGTTTTCATAAAAGATAACTGAAACAAGTCAATTTCAGTACCATGTATGCAGTAAGTATAACTTAAATGAAAGATGATGAATTTCTATTGAAAAGCATAAAAATGTACAGGGAAGACTGAAGAGAGCACAGATATACAATCAGGTTTATCAACAGTGATCCTGGTATTGTCGATTTTAATATTACTGATACTATCGACAAAGTTATCAGTATCGCTGGGTTACGATACAAATACTAGGGGTAAAATAAAATTTGCAAGATACCATTGATATTATTGGTGATATCATTGCATGTATCGAAGATATCACAAGATATAGGCAAAATCCCTTTGACAAAATACACTGCATCATCAATATCATGCGCCATTATTGATATTACCAATGATACCAACGTAATACCAGAAAATAAAAAACAAAAAAAAAAAAAAAAAAAAAAAAAAAAAAAAACAGAAGTGTTTCATTTTTTTTTTTGGATCTTTCATGGGAATGATTTAAATTTGGTGCATTATATGTGATGCATTGTTGCATTATTTCTTAAAAATTAGTGCATTAGCATCATATTATTAATTAAATATTTTTGTCCAACAACACATAATTTGGACCCTTATACAATGGAGATCTATTTTGTATAGTTGTTTTGGTTATATTTTGAGTTATGAGTGTGTAATCATGTCTTTTAATGTCTCCCGAAGTTTCACTGAAAATTTTCACCGTTTTCCTAATGTTTCCCCAATGTTTTCTTAGACAACAATATTTTACCTTCCGATACTATCGACAATATCGATACATGTTTCCGTATCCCAAGTCATTGATACATGTGACGATGTAGACATTCTGAACACTGTTATTATCAATTTTAAAATCGGAACAAAGTACCACCACTGAAGAATGCAGCAATTCACGTTTGAAAACACCACATAGGTTGAGATAAAGAAGCGAACCATCTGGATGATAGTATTTAGCCAGTCGTCTATAAGCAAATTTAATTTTCTCCTCATCAGCATCCCTTTCCAACTCTGCACATTAGAAACAAAGCAAAATAAAATCACACAGTTGGACACCTAGGTGCAGAAATTAAATGAAAGATCTCTTTGTTATTTAATGCCAAATTAGGGTGGAAGAACAGACTATTAAATTGCGACTTCATGTATTATCAATGCATAAGTATCACAAACAAACAGAAAGTTGCATGTGGTAACAAAGGAGCATTGGAAAAATGAAATTAAATCATGAGACCAAGCAGTCCAGCCTTATGGTACAAAATTGACTAGATGACTAAAGCTTATATAAAATATTTACTAAACAAGTTGCATCTCCTGCTACATCAGCACAGGTAAAGAAATGGGATATGGGGTATGATCCTAAACTAAAAGGCTCCATGCACATCCCCCTACTACAAAGTACAAAAATGCGTGCATACAAATGAGTATATAAACAGATAAATGTAGCCCACTCACATGCATCAGTAAGGAAATATGTAGGTGCTACAAAGGAGTATATAAAATAGGCATGCCTACAAATGTGTATACCAACAGATACATGTACCCATTCAGATGCATGAATAAAGAAACATGCAGGTGCTACATCATCCTGATGAGCATATCCAAACATGCATGAATACAAATGAATATATAAATGGCTACATGTACACATTCACATGCAAGAATACATGCATCATCATTGTCATTGTCATCTAAGCCTCATCCTAACTAATTGGGATCAGCTACACAAATCATGTTCCGCCATTCCACTCTATTAAGGACCATATCCTCAGTTAAATGCCACAGTATCTTTCAATTAAACAAAATTGAACCACATAAAAGACCTCCAAAGAGGAGTAGAATCTACAGGATTCAAGCAATTGTCCTGCAGCAATGCAACTTCTAGTGATGGAATGCAAGCAGCTTTTTCCATCAAGCAAATATTGAACTAAACAAAATTGAACAAAGTAAAGGCCCAAAAAGAACAGATTTACAGGCTTCAAGCTATTGTCCTGCAATATGCAGCCTCTACTGACAGAATGCAAGAAGTTTTCAAAACCATTCCAAATTATTAACAATTGCAAAAGGAAATTTTCCATAAAAGAGGCATTTCTGTATTGGCATCTCATAGAGCTGATTATTACATAAATTTTGGAAGAAATGTATGAAACTCTTATAATGTATCACCAATCAAATCCACACACCCATCATATGTGTCGCATACGTCAATCCACTCAATCCCAAATACTCTGAATTGTGGGCCTCATTGTTGATGGTGCATCTCCTGATTATTACAGCAATCAGCGATCCTACCATCTGATTTTTCATAGTAGTTAAGGACAGTTGACCTTCTTCCTTTAACAATCCATCCAATGGCCACTTGTCAGATGGTTAGATTGTTTAATCATTTGGATTTTCGAACCATATCCATCCACAACAGAGCCCAATTAAACACTATGGATTGATGTATACATTTATTCTCATAACAATAATAATAAAGTGAAATATGAATTTTTATTTTTTATTTTGGGTGAACATTACTGAAGCAAGAACAAATGTCTGATAGCAAGACAATTAGTTAAGTCACTAAGAGTTTGATCCACCATCATCTTCCAGAGCAGCATATAGTTACACTGGAATCTACATCAAGAAGAAAGAGAAAAATGAATACTGAAAAATGAAAAAAATGAAACAGGATTCTATCAACATCCAACTACAAGGAAGCCAATTGGTCATTTGGCAACCCAGAATTTGAAACTTAGTAAGAACTGGATTCCAGGGAATTTCATTCCGTTAGTCGTGTTTGGCAGCTTGGAACTGGAATCCAATTCCCAGGAATCAGCAAGCCAGCGATTTAGAAAGAATCGCAAATGGCTTAAAGTAAGGATTTGACTTCCTGCAGGAATTGAATTACCAACCAAATCTCAGGTTGCCAAACATGAAAATTGGATTCCAGAAGGACAAATTCCAGGTTGCCAAACGACCCCACCATTGCACATCAAGAATTGCAATATTCTGCATTACTTCATCCAATTCCACGAAATTTTTGAATTGAAATTCTAGAAGATACTCGTAATAACTGAAAGAATGGACGAGAAAAAAAAAACAGAATATTGATTCCAGAGAGAAGGATTTAGACAATTACCGAGCGTTTCGTAGGGTGACTTCTCCGATTTCCATGTGGAAGCCCTGGCGACCGTTCTCTTTGGATTGAAACGAGATGCTGGATCGATCCTCGGGAATTCAAGGGGATCGAAGCAAGGAGAGAATACGGAGGGTGATGAAACATGTAAATTAGGTTTTTGGAAAGGAAATCGAAGGTGGTTTTGGTGCCTGCAGCTGCAGAGGAAGGAGGAGAAGAGAAGGTGAGGACGACAGACAGCTGCTACTCTGAGATTGCTCATGCTTGCTTTCCTTTTGATAGAGAGAGAGAGAGAGAGAGACTAGAGTTTTAAGGAGAGATGGATAAGGGTATTCTAGGGTTTCATGTGAGGATTGATTGAAAGAGGTGAGAGTGAGAAAGAAAGACGAAAGGTAAAAATATGAAAAAAAGAAAGAAAAAAAAAATGAGAAGAGGATTTGAAACCCAGACGCAATCTCTTCCCAGAAATGAGAACGAAGAATGGGGAAAAGACCAAAAACTTCGATGCTCTGGCAGAGTGTGATAGATGATACGCATGCAGTTGCGCCTCTCATGCAAATAAGTCAAATTAAACGGTACACATTATAGTTACCCGTTTAAAAGTATTATGGACCGAGAATTGCGGTTATTTGATTATCTGATTATCCGATTGGCTGATATTGATTGAACGGTCACAAATGAAAAAT
Source organism: Magnolia officinalis (assembly GCA_021015155.1). Classification (NCBI taxonomy): domain Eukaryota; kingdom Viridiplantae; phylum Streptophyta; class Magnoliopsida; order Magnoliales; family Magnoliaceae; genus Magnolia; species Magnolia officinalis. The sequence continues at coordinate 4,563,473 of JAJHSJ010000004.1, read as the reverse complement.
ATCCAACGGTCCAAATTTAACAAAAGTGTCTCCGAATAAATCGTTGGGTCGTCCAACCAATCTGATTTTGCTACAGTTAGTTTCAAAAGTGGGTTCCACAAATTACCCATGTATAATTTCTCAGTGCATACGTATCATAACTCTTCAAGAGGAGTTGTATACACGTGGCCGGCATCTTCGCATGTTACGCGAGGTTTTCAGTTCTAACAGTGGACTCAAGTTTCTGTAATCCACACCGTCTGTCTGTTGTGTCCAACAGTAGGTGCACTATACCTCCAAAGTATACTTGGGAGGACAATCCTGACCTTTCGATTTGCAGCTTACAGATGGACGGTTAATAAAAGTTACAGAAACTGTCTATATTCAGCTTAAACAGGTCTTAACATGGTAGCCGGTATCTTCCAAGAGATTTTTTAGTATTTATCGACTGAGCATATCGATGGCCCAGATAACGGAACCATGGGCTCCTTGAAAGAACTTAAAACGCGCGTATACTGTACGAAGATGCAGCGGCCGGGCCATGCGTGATTTTCATCTATTCCATCCTTGAGAAATGTTACGTGCAACTTGCGTCATATAGGTTCTGTGCAGCTCCCACGTGGCATTATACATGGCAAACTTGTTTGGTGATTGGGACCATTGATCTAATGACCACATACGTGAATGTAATATAGGCCAGAAGAATTTCTGTTTTGGAGAACTCTGGCCATCATCAGTTGTGAGTTTTGATGATTGAATGTCGACCATTGCTCCAGCCTTTCCCTTTGGCAGGCCACTGATTGGATGGTCCAGTCCTCTTGTTTTTGGAACATCACTTACAACGTGACCACCCGAAATAACAGTCCCATATGCCAGATAGCAGTTAGGCTATCAAAACCATCGATCTGGTTAGTCATATATTTAGAAGTCGTGATCACGGGAGCCCTGGAAGTTGCTCATTTTCATGCTCTTTTTTTGTGGACCGTCTATTTTTCATTCCCACTGGCGCCATATTAAGTTGGTAGCCCGTCAAGTTCAAGATCAGGCCCATTCATGGAGTGGCCCATCAGATCAACAGCTCCAGTAACTCTAGACAACTAGCTGCACATCTACGTTGAGGCTATGGATCTGCTATAACTGGACGGTTGTGCTTAGCCAAACAAGTCCCAATGTACACGTGGGCCGTCAAATCATAAATCGAAACCATTCTCGCAAACTGTGTAACAGAGAAAAAACAAAAATACTCTGGCAAAGTGTGGCTGATGATACGCAAGCACTTAGAAATTACTTAGTGTCAAACCAGCATTTAAATTAAACTGTCCAAATTATGGATACCAGTTTAGATTTATCATTCTTATTTAATTATGTGACCATCGGATAATCAGATATTTATTGGACGCTTAAAAATAAAAAACATCTAAGGGCCCTATTTCAATAATCTAGCACGCACAGGTGAGAGATTAGGATCGTTCAACCAATCTTATATGACGATTGAATCTCTCATTGTCACACCCTAATCCATAACTTAAGTGGTAGAATGAGTGAAGGATACTTCGTTTCAACACTGAAGTCTTAGTATTGATTCCTGATGGGGTTGCTAACTGTGAACAGACAATGTTGTGTATTACCAAGTTAACAAAAAAAATGAAAAAAAAAACTCCCATTGTTCACAAATTTGATGCTTTAAAATGATTTCACAAACCACCTAAAATTCAACCAAAGCATATATCTATACTCCATTTAACATAAGTAGCTAGGATAGTTTTACCCAGTAAATTAGCTTAGATATGAAGAAAAGCTTCCAATGTCATCTTACATTTTAAAAGAAGATACGAGTATTACGGTAATAGAAAACATAGTTTTTTTAAAAAATTTTATTTATTAAGTAAGACGAAGGTTTTGGGGAGTATCTCAAGAATCCTATGACATGCACTTTATACATTTATTTATCTTAACTCATATTGAAACGTTAACTTAAAAAGATGAAAATTTAATGATCCAATGGCCTATAGAATTGAAAAGGTTGGGATTGATTGTGCAGCATGACCCCTTGCTAAACCGTGCCATATCCCTATGAAAACTCACACCCATGGTACTTATAAAGCAAAAGAATAAATGAATTTTTTATTTTATATTTTGTAATTTATGATGGTACAAACGGATAACCAATTATAGATAGGTTATAAATAGAAATATTATGTAAGACTTGTTCAGGTTAAAGGTAAACTCAATCGAAATAACGTAAGACAACCAAGTTTACATGATTAGATGTAAGACATTGATGGGGAGATGTGAAATGGAATTAAAACCCATTTTCCTTTCTTTTCTTCTTCTTGATCAACCATCCATTCTTTCCCTTGCATTGGAGTAAATGTTTTCTTTTAAGATGATGTTTTAAATAACAAATATGGAAGAAGGAGGCTTTTAAAAATAAAAAATAAAAATTACTTTTCCTAGTTTACCTCCCATCCTAACATAAAAATATGCAAAAGAAAAGCATTTTTAGGACTTTATTGTTAATGACAAAATATATAATTGCAAGGCATTTCCTTCCCCTATGGTGGTGTCAAGTTAGTATCTGCTTAAGTTACAATTTTGCTTTCCCTCACTTCCCTTAGTTTACCTCTAATCCAAATAAGCCCTTAAAAATGATTTTAATATTTCATTTACAAAAATTAGTTTGTCCAATTTAAATGGTTGATTAATTTTTTAAGCACTCATCAATTAAACATCAGCTAATCAACCAATTAAAGCATGATTTTAAGATAATTGACCTTGTTTTATAAACCATCTAAGATAGGCCACGTCTAAATAATTTGATTTGAGTTGCATGCACCATAGTCCATATTGGTGTTGAAATTGTGGATCCTATTATGGAACGAGCATAATTGTAAGTGGACATCGACTTTTACAGTGGACATCGACTTCTAAGAAGGATCTATATCTCCCACATGCTTGCCAACTGTAAAACCCGTATCCTAGTCCGTACTGTTCCAAAGGCTTCCGCGATCCTTCCGGTCGAATTCCGGCAATCCTCGACTTAAAGCCAACGTTGCGCACGATCCTAAGACGAGACCTGCATGCCAAAGTCGGCTCGACCCGAAACCTCTACCTTGGCGACTGCGCCGTCGCCGCGGTTCCAACGCCGCGACTCGCGCACCGACCCGATACCCAGGTTAGAAGATGTCGGCCTGCGTTCGATTCAAAGAAAATACCGCGCATTGCGAACTTCGAAGGAATCTCTACGATATGTCCCATCAATCCGTCAATCAATCAATGTCAAGTCACACCTACCCAAGTACAACAACCCCTACCTTTCTTTACACAAGCAAGCCCAAAGTCAACCCTCACATCACTTCACCCTCTCTCTCCACCCATCCCTCTCTTATAACCCATCACTCCACCATCACTCATCACACATCACTCCATCACCTCTTATCAACCCATCACTTCTCTCTCTCTCCCTCATTTTCTCAAAAATCTCTCCAAGCAACAAAAATTCCATACGTCCAAGCTCTTCCTCAAAGCCAGTGTGGCCCACTTTCTCCTACACTCTCATCTCCCATCTCAACCGTTGATCCATCATCTACCACCGTTAAAACCCAAGCAAAGGAGCTAAGGAGGCTAAAGGAGCAAGGAGGAGTACAAGAGGTGGGTGATCCACCGTTGATTTCTATAAGGGGCCCACAAATAATGGATCCACCTTGATGTATGTATTTGTGATTAGAGAGGGGCCCATAGTGGCGGGGTCCCTCTACTACTCCATCGATCTCTCTCTATTTCTCTCTTCTCTCTCTTTCTCTCTTCTTAGAACGAAGTGGGCCCCACCGATATGTTAAATCTACTCCATCCATCAAATGGGGTGCCCACCCTCATTTTAGGAGAGATCCCCCATATATTTAGATTATATGACTATTATATAATTTATTAATATTTATATTATGGTGGGCCACAAACATGCGGGTCCCCCTTGATGAGCATGGGCCATGTACGTGTGGGACCCACCATGAGGGACCCACCATGATATTTGTGCCGTCCAGCGTCCAGAGACGCTGGACGTGAACAGAGGCTAACATGGAGGTGTGTACAGCGGGGCGTGTACTGACAAGCCTTATAAAAAAAAAAAAAAAGAGTTATATATTTTTATATATGCTTTTGGGTGGGCCGCTCATGCGGGCCCCACATTGATGAATGTAGATGATCCACGCTGTCCATTCTATTCTCCAGCAGCCCATTTTAGGCGTTGAGCCAAAAGATGAGGCTGATCCAATAATCGAGTGGGCCTTACCATAGGAAACAGTGGTTTTTGCCGTTAAAACTTTAGAAAATGATTGCTGGGGTCCACGTGACCTTGACCCACATGAAATTTGGTTTGGACGCTTAATTTTGTGGGACACATACAATGACGGGGTAGATCTGGTTAATGTGAGTCCCACCTAGGGTAACAAAATTTTTTTACATTTGAGAAAAAGGTGGCAGAACCTTGCTGCCATGGCTTAAACAAAAGGTGGTCCCCATTGGCCCTAGTTGTGGACCCCACCATGATGTATATTTGATATCCACCCACCGTTCATCGGTGGGCCACTCCCTGAGGTGGACCCACTCCAAAAATCAACCGTATACGAAACTCAGGTGGGCCATAACATCTAAAATCATGTGAAGACGTACCTAAAATATAAAATCACTTGGTGGGGCCTACCTGAAATTTGGATACGGCCGAAACTTGGTCTGAACGGTCAGTCAGGTGGGACACACATACTGAGTGGGTTGGATTTGTGAACCACCTTATGGTGGGCCCAGGTCCACGTGACCCTCATCAAACAGGTTGGTGGCAAATATATATCACGGTGGACCCTCTCTGGCCGTGTGTGGCCCTACGAACAGTTGGGTGGCAAACGAACATTACAGTGGGCCCTGCCCAAGGTCCACGTTACCTTACGAATAGGTTGTATGGCAATAAACATTACCGTGGGCCCCCTGGCCCACGTGACCATACGAACGGTTTAGATGGAAAATAAATATTATGGTGGGCCCTGGCCCACTTTTTCTTACGAACAGTTTGAATGGCAAATAAACACTCCCGTGGGCCCTACCCAAGGTCCATGTGACCTTATGAATAGGTTGAATGGCAAGTAAACATCCTAGTGGGCCCCTGGTCCTGTGACCTTTTGAATAGATTGGATGAAAATAAACATTTCAATGGGCCCTACCCTAGGCCCATGAGACCTTATGAGAAGGTTGGATTGAAAATAAACATTATGGTGGGCTTCACATGAGGCCCACTTGGATGCATATGGGCTAATGTGTTTAGGCCCATCTTGTCATATTTTTAGGCCCAATATTGAGGCCCATTTTGATATGTATATGGCCTATGTGATTAGGCCCATTTGATTCACATGAAGCTCATGCGATCGGGCTCATTTTAATACATTCTCAGGCCCATGGATGATGGCCCATTGCAATGTACCTAAGGCCCACTGGTAAGGTTCATTGAGGTGGCCCACTTGATGAATATAAGCCTATGAGATACGGCCCATTTGATATATTTAGGGCCCCATGGAATGTACCTAAGGTACTTGCCATGTGTAATTCCACCAAGGTTTATTTAATGGTATTTAAGACGAGCCGAGCCTCGGGGACAATGTTGGTTGACGTACACATTGTACGAGTATGTTGGTTAGATGTCCACATTATAACTCTCCCTAAGGCCACTAATAGGCCCGTTTCGGTTTCATGTAGGTCATCTAGGCCCATCTTCATTGAGAGGATAGTTTATTGCTTTATAACATGTTTAGCACAGCCCCATGATTCATGATCATACGCATCATATGTATGCTTGATATGGAGAGTGACTGATCATAGCATATGCCTACGGGCAAATCATTATGGGCTCCCCGATATGTGGAGTTTCCTTACATGAGCGCACGGTATGCACAGGATTGATGCATGTCTGCCGTATGATTCATGCACTTGCATCTGTATGATTGAGATATGCCCTACCAACATCAGGGCCATAGCCTCCACAGATCTATCGTGGGTGGCTGGTTGGATACCGAAAAATCTTGTTCCAAGCAATTGGAGCGCTATAGATGTCCCTGGTGAGAGTCCCTGACCCGATGGTACCAGAGATGACTCCAACGTCGAGACCAAGTGGATATACGAGGCACGAGGGCCGAATACCATGAGGCCGCGTCTCCCACTGTGTCGTGGTCGGTTGGAAGGGGTGTGGCTTACTCGCAGAGAGTAGGGGGCATTACTAGGCTGAGTTTGACCAGCTCGGAAATGGGTTCGCTATCGACGTGCCGGATAGGTATTGGCTGACTATTGGCCAGGCGGATAGTGAGGTTTCTTACGCTCACTTGGACTGTGCTGCTTGGAGAGAGACAGTGTCATTTGGAGTGTACTGACCCCGGTGATTATCCAGACTGAGAACCGTACTGATTTGATGCTCTTGTGAGGAGTTGCATTGGTATGAGATTGACATGCTTGACTTACATATTACATCGCATGGCCTTGGTATGGCCGATAGCATTCACATCTTGTACTGCATAGCCTTGGTACGGCTGGTTGCATTTTTGTACTCATCATCATGATTCTGCATTACTCCGGCATTGCATTCTGAGCACGTTCGCACACACTTACAAAAACCGCCCTCTAAGCTTTCTATAAGCTTATGCAACGATTGATGCGTGCAAGTGACGCCAGGACGCAGCTGTAGTCTCGCCGCTGTTGAGCGTGCCGTCGAGCTTTTGGAGTTTTGATATTACCACTATCTTGTATTTCCCTTTATACGCACTGTATTCAAAGTTTTTGTTCATAGTGGATTTTGTGATGGTGTTCTTGTGGTTATTGTTCGTGGTTATGCTTGTGGTTATGCTCATTACAAATCAAATTATATAAGAAATCCTCCTTGTAGTATCCCAGGATCGGAACCTGGTATATGGGTGCCGGGAGCCGAGAATGGGGTACTACGGAGGCTGTCGGCGCCGGATTCGGCGATCGGAAATTTTGTGAGCCCGGTCTCCGAGTTTGGGGCGTGACACCAACATTGGCACTTTTTAAGAGAGCATTCTAAATTCTACACTCATGTGTAAGTCTTGGAAGCGAGTGTAACTTAGCTGGGACCCAAGAACCAGCTGTGTGGGTGCGACCTTGACCATAAGGCCCATCTTGATGCATGTATTGTATATCAATGTTCATATGTTTGGTAGGTTTATTTGAAGGGAGGGTTTCAGGCTATTTGAAATGGAATAGGTTCAGCAGCAAACAACAAAATCTTCACAATCTTTGTGGCCCACAAAAATTTTGGATCAAGCTAGTCTTATTTTTTCCCTTCAATCTAGGTTTGTTTAACATTATTATTATATTGGATGGTCAACAAACATTATTGTGCACCCTAGGAAGTTTTTAATGGTGGGTGTTCTGATGGGTTTTTTTTTTGACCTGTCGTCCTTTCACAACTGGGATGCGCAAGTCCTTTCGCAACTGGGATGTGCAAAGTCCTTTCGCAACTGGGATGCGCAAGTCCTTTCGCAACTAGGATGCGGAAGGAGTTTCCTAAAACTATAAAAAGGGTCCCTAGGGTTTTTCTAGGGTATGTTGTGTTGATGAAAAAACAACAAGAGGGTTTCCTAAAGCTTTACAAGGGATTTGCTAAAGGGTTTAGGGCTATCAAAGGTGAAAAGGGGAGAAAGAGATAGAGGAAGCTTATAGAAGGGAGGTTCTGCTCGTGGAGGTTCTCTACTGTGCAATCTCTATTCTCAACGCTTCTATGTCCTCATAATCGGTGAGATCTCACTGGTTTTCTCTATTTTTCTTATTGTTTATCCACTCCTGCGTGAGTGAAGAAGGATTGTAACGTTCTACTTCATAGTGGATTGTTGATCTGGACGAGGTCCCGTGGTTTTTACCTCTTTGAGGGTTTTCCACGTAAAATTCTCTTGTGTGGTGTGTGATTGATGCATTGATTATTTTCATTGCTTTATTATCCATAATTCTGATTTGTTCTGGAGGGCTAGATCCTAAGGTTTTGTGCAAGGCCCCCAACAAAGTGGTATCAGAGCTAGGTTCATTGAACGGGTAGGATCGGTTTTGAATTATGGAAGGTGGCTCAAGGATGATCAACCTCAATGGTTCTAACTGGACCATATGGAAGGCTAAGATGGAGGACCTGCTTTATTGCAAGGACCTATATTCTCCAATTTTAGGCATATCAACAAAATCCAAGGATATGACTGATGATGATTGGAAGAAGACGGACCGAAAGGCGGTGGGGTTTATTAGACAATGGTTGGATGATTCTGTGTTCCACTATGTGTCTACAGAAACCTTAGCCGCTAGCCTATGGCTGAAATTACAAGGGCTGTATGAGAGGAAGACAGCCGGTAATAAGATTATTCTGATAAGGCGACTTGTGAATCTCAAATTCAAAGATGGTGGTTCTGTGGCCGAGCACATGAATGAGGTCAGCAACATAGTGAACCAACTCACCTCTATGAAGATGGTCCTGGATGATGAATTACAGGCTTTACTATTGCTTAGTTCATTGCCTGACAGTTGGGAGACATTGGTGGTGTCTCTAAGTAACTCTGCGCCAGACGGAAAGATATCCATGGAATAGGTGACTAGCTGTCTCTTCAATGAAGAGACAAGGAGGAAGTCTCAGGGGTCTACTCAGCAAGAGGCTCTTGTGACACAGGAACGGGGGAGAGGAAAGAACAGGAAGGGTGGGAAGGCCCGAGATAAATCAAGAGACAAGTCGAGTAACAGAAAATATGTTGAATGCTGGAATTGTGGCAAGAAGGGCTACTGCAAGCATGAATGTCGTGGTAAGAAAAATGACAAGAAAGGAAAAGGGAAGGAAGATGAATCAGATTTTACTGCGGTCGCTTCAGATGGCGACGTTGTAGTTATTCTTTCTGCAGATCATGACGTCTGTCTCACGGCTTCGAGTCAGGACACCGACTGGGTGGTTGACTCGGGAGCTTCTTTTCATGCGACTTCACATAGGGACTCCTTCACAAGCTACAAGTCAGGTGACTATGAGACTGTGAAGATGGGAAATTCTGGCATATCAAAATCGGGGAGTCGGTGATATTTGTGTGAAAACTGATGTGGGCTGCACATTAGTTCTCAGGGATGTGAGGCATATCCCAGACCTTCGCCTCAACTTGATGTCAACGGGAAGGCTGGATGATGATGGCTATGAAAGCCGGTTTGCTGGTGGACATGGAAGCTCATCAAGGGTTCGTTGATCGTGGCCAGAGGGAAGAAGTGTTGCACCCTTTACAAGACAAGTGTCAGTATGTGCAAGGGTGGGTTGAACGCAGCGGAAGATTCAGCTATTGACATGTGGCACAGGCGTCTAGGCCACATGAGTGAAAAAGGGCTTCAGGTACTAGCAAAGAAGTGGCTCCTTCCAGACGTGACAGGTACACCTCTCAAAACCTGTCTTGATTATTTATCAGGGAAACAACATAGAGTTTCATTTGTTAAAACTGCTTCTCATGTTAATAAAGTGCATGCATTAGATTTAGTTTATTCTGATGTTTGTGGTCCTATGAGGACAAAAACCTTGGGTGGGGCATTGTATTTTGTTACTTTTATTGATGATGCATCTATGAGGGTTTGGGCTTATGCTTTAAAATCCAAGGACGAGGTCTTTGGTGTGTTTAAATTGTTATGGTCGAGAGAGAGACAGGTAGACCATTGAAGTGCATCCGCACTGACAATGGTGGTGAATATATTGGCGACTTTCACGAGTACTGCAAGTCCCTGGGTATACGACATGAACAGACGGTTCCCAAGACCCCCCAGCATAATGGTGTAGCTGAGCGAATGAATCGCACCATTGTTGAGAGAATCAGATGCATGTTATCCCATGCGAAATTGCCCAAGACGTTCTGGGGAGAAGCAATGCACACGGCGGTGTATTTGATAAACAGGTCTCCATCAGCCCCGTTGAATGGAGAAGTACCTGAGAAGGTGTGGACTGGACAGGATCCATCATACAGTCATCTTAGGGTGTTTGGATGCAGGGCATCCGTTCACGTACCAAAGGACGAGAGGTCCAAGCTCGATATGAAGATCAGGCAGTGTGTGTTCTTGGGGTACGGTGATGAAAAGTTCGGTTATAGATTGTGGGATCCGACCGAGAGGAAGCTCGTCAGGAGCAGAGATGTGGTTTTCTTTGAAGATCAGTGTATAGAAGACATTGATAAGTCAGAGAAGAATCAGCCTAGTTCAGGTGAGCTAGAGGACACGGATCCGATTATTCCTCCCGTGGTGCCTGATGACGGGGGAGTACAACAAGGTGCAGAGGACGAGGGAGTTCCTTCAGAAGATGGACCAAGGGAGCAGCCCCCACTTGATCCACCTGTTGAGCCACAGGTGAGGAGGTCATCTAGGGACAGACAGCCGTCCAAGAGGTACTCGCCACATGAGTACATTATGCTGACTGATGGGGGAGAGCCAGAAGATTATTCTGAGGCCCTAGCCGACGAGCATAAGGGGGAGTGGTTGAAAGCTATGCAAGAGGAGATAAAATCCTTGCATAAGAACCACACTTATGACATAGTGAAACTGCCTAAGGGCAAGAAAGCTTTGAGCAACAAGTGAGTGTTCAGAAAGAAGGTTGAGCAGAAGAATTCACAGACAAGGTTCAAGGCCAGACTTGTAGTGAAAGGTTTTGGTCAGAGGAAAGACATAGACTTCGAGGAGATATTCTCACCAGTGGTGAAGATGACATCCATACGGTGTGTTGCTTGGGTTGGCGGCTAGCATGGATCTGGAGATAGAGCAGTTAGATGTTAAAACTGTCTTTCTCTATGGTGACCTGGAAGAAGAGATCTACATGCACCAACTAGAGGGGTTCGAAGTCAAGGGCAAGAGCATATGGTGTGTAGGCTGAGAAAGAGTTTGTATGGGCTGAAACAAGCTCCACGGCAATGGTACAAAAAGTTTGACTCGTTTATGTTGAAACATGGTATGACAGAACGGAGTCGGACCACTGTGTGTTCACGCGCAAGTTCTCAGATGGTGATTTCTTAGTTCTGCTATTATACGTTGATGACATGCTCATCATGGGAAAAGACATCAAGAAGATCGACAGGTTGAAACAGGAGTTGGGACAAGTCTTTTGCGATGAAAGACTTGGGCCCGGCTAGACAGATCCTAGGAATGGAGATAACCCGTGACAGAAGCAGCAGGAAGCTCTGGCTGTCATAAGAGCGGTATATTGAGAAAGTCCTAGAGCGGTTTAATATGAATGTAGTGAAGCCGGCCAGTACTCTACTAGATGGTCACTTCAGATTGAGCGACAGACAATGTCCCAAGACGAAGACAGAGGTGGAAGAGATGCAGAAGATACCCTACGCGTCAGCTGTAGGAAGTTTGATGTATGCTATGGTGTGTACACGCCCAAACATAGCATATGCGGTTGATGTTGTCAGCCGGTATCTTGTCAATCCTGGCAAAGAGCATTGGGCAGCGGTGAAGTGGATATTGCGGTATCTAAGAGGCTCGTCCAGGTTGAGCCTATGCTATGGTGACGGTAAACCTGTGTTAGAGGGCTACACAGATGCAGATATGGCAGGTGACATAGACTCCAGGAAGTCTACATCGGGGTTCATGTTTACGTTTGTAGGGGGAGCGGTTTCTTGGCAGAGCAAGCTAAAGAAGGTCGTAGCATTGTCGACGATAAAGGCCGAATACATTGTAGTCACAGAGGCATGTAAAGAGATGCTTTGGATGAAAATGTTCTTACAAGAACTTAGCCTAAAGCAGGAGGAGCACATGGTCTATTGCGATAGTCAGAGTGCTATACACTTGAGCAAGAATCCAAGTCAGCATTCCAAGTCAAAGCACATAGAGATTCGGTATCACTGGATCAGAAATACTTTGGAACAGAAGGTGTTACAGCTTGAGAAGGTCCACACGGATGATAATGGGTCAGATATGATGACCAAGGCCTTGCTCAAGGGCAAGTTTGAGGTTTGTAGAAACCTGACTGGCTTAAAGAAGGTGAATCCCTCCTGGGTCAAAAAGGGGGAGATTTGATGAATTTTTTTTGACCTGTCGTCCTTTCGCAACTGGGATGCGCAAGTCGTTTCGCATTGGATGCGCAAAGTCCTTTCGCAACTGGGATGCACAAGTCCTTTCGCAACTAGGATGCGGAAAGGAGTTTCCTAAAACTATAAAAAGGGTCCCTGGGATTTTTCTAGGGTATGTTGTGTTGATGAGAAAAACAACAAGAGGGTTTCCTAAAGCTTTACAAGGGATTTGCTAAAGGGTTTAGGGCTATCAAATGTGAGAAAGATGGAGAAAGAGAGAGAGAAAGCTTATAGAAGGGAGGTTCTGCTCGTGGAGGTTCTCTACTGTGCAATCTATCTCAGCGCTTCTATGTCCTCACAATCGGTGAGATCTCTCTGGTTTTCTTATTTTTCTTATTGTTTATCCACTCCTGCGTGAGTGAAGAAGATTGTAACGTTCTACTTCATAGTGGATTATTGATCTGGACGAGGTCCCGTGGTTTTTACCTCTTTGAGGGTTTTCCACGTAAAATTCTCGTGTGGTGTGTGATTGATGCATTGATTATTTTCATTGCTTTATTATCCATAATTCTAATTTGTTCTGGAGGGCTAGATCCTAAGGTTTTGTGTAAGGCCCCCAACAAAGCAACAACCATTATTTCCTGTGGTGTGGTCCTCTTGAAATTTATTTCTTCTTCATTGTTGATACCACACTCCCAAATAAGCTGGCAAAACATATAAACAGTGTGATATGCAATGCATGCATCAAAGTGGGCCTGCAGTCAAGTTCACACCCACGTAGCTGGTTGGAGTGGCAGCCGAGCGATGCTCCTCGGACACTCACACGGTGCCTAAGGGGCTATATTTGCAAATACAAAGCAACCGGCGTGTAACTTTGAGGAGATCTTCACTTTCCATCTGCCACACTATAGCATTTTCACTGTAGAACTATTAAACACGAATTCATAATCATCTGAAACTAGTGTAGACCACATCACAGAAGATGGAACGCCAAGAATAATTTTGTTTTGGACCTACTAGGATGTTTACGTACCATTTATTTTATTCATAGCTGTGCCTTTTCCAAAAATTACAATATTTTAAAACTCAGGTGGCTCAAACCATGTGAATTTAGAAATTTTATTTATAATTTTTAGGGTAGTCCATCTAATGTTAAATCAACTTGATGGTGGAATCAAGGCCCGGCAAGAAATGGTGTACCTGATGGACGGCGTGGATTTCATGCAAGTTAAATAATTTCTTCCCCAAGCAGGGACCTAGCGCCAGTTACGCAGGTGTTTCCGTGAATATGGAATCTTTCTTCCTCGACAGCGACGCGGGCTGTTCTATCAATTCCTCGTTAAAGAGCGAGAAAGCGTCCAAGCTTATTGCTTATCAAGCACTCAACAACCGTACACGTGTGCATATGAACGAGGTACAGACCGTCCATCTGTTTTATATTACCATGGATAGGCCATACGGCAAAAATATATTTATTAAAATCATTATACCCACCGATCTTTATGATTTTTATTTTTATTTTTCCATTGAATTTCTACAGTTAGTTAGGCATTTTCCTAACCACCCATTTGCGATATTCAGGAATCCTCCAATCAGTGCCTTGAATCACGAGATTGGTTTAATTTCCTTGGTGCATCCATTCCACGGTAGGGACCAGTATTTGTCCATGGACATCTCATGCCCTAATTGATGATTAACCTATACAACATTGGCAGCGGCACCATATTCTCCTCAGGATTGAAGACTAGGTTACTTGGCTGAGTGTGATGGTTAATACACAGACACTCAAAAGCTGTACGCATGACAGATATTAACTCAAACTAAACTGTCCAAATTGTGGACGATAGATTATAAACTCAATATCATATTGATTGAACAATCTTAGACTCTGATTGGTGGACATTTAATAATTGAATCCAGACCGTTGTCTTTTCATCCAACCGTCCAACAAATGTTCAAGTATTGATATTTAGGTAATCAAATAGGGTAGATTCTGGTTTATGGTAGATCTAAGGGGATCCACCACTTCTACGGTTTGATTGTAGTTAATTATATGCCACTTGTACAATCTTTTACCGCCTGCGTATGGACCATCACAACATTCCAAAGCATCGGAGTTTTTTATTCTCCCGAAAGAATCTTGACACACAAATACCACGTCAGCAACCCAAATCCAAAATGACACCTTGCCGTCATGTATTCAGATCAGTCGACGAATGGAATCTTTCCTTTAATTTTCCAGCCTGGAAATGATTCAGTAGGGCCGTCCACTACAGATGAAACCTACCCTACATTACACGTGGCAAAATAAGTAGACGTGGAAAAGGAATCTGGACAGCTCATATAGTATTTATAAATATGGATCGCCCAAATTTTAAAAATTATACTGATTGGACCATTCTATACAGAAATTATATACAAACGCCGCCGATGAAGGTAGACTACATTTTTCATGTTCCATCAACTTCTGGTACAATGAGAAAATAAATACGCTTGTTATATGAAATATAGTTCTTGTAAAATGAGGAAATAACTATGTGAACGGTCCAGATTCTACATTAACTGGACCACATGCACGGTAAAAAGCTAGTTGCATAGAAATTCAGTGGAGGCCATTCCACGAAGTCATTACCCTTTTCGGAATACTCAAATCAAAACCCACTTCATCATGGGCGCGGATTGCATACATATAGCGTACTGAGTAAACTCGTTGAAGCCCACCATGATGTATGTGTATTATCCAATCCGTCCATCAATTTTAAAGGATTATTTTATGATACCAACCCAAAATTAAAGTGTACAAAGATCTCAAGTGGACCACACCATATGAAACAGTGTTAATTGAAACATACCGTTGAAAACTTCCCGGGGGACACAGAAAATTTGAATCAAGATGATATTTGTATTTTACTTTCATCCATGAATGTGTAACGTTATGAACAGTTTGGATGACAGCCAAACATTACTATGGTCCCTAGGCAGTTTTCAACGGTGGATGTCATTATCCCCGTTGTTTCCTACGGTGTAGTTCACTTGAGTTTTTTATATGCTTTAACTTTGGTATCTAGAACGAAAATGATCTTTAAAAACGGATGGACGGTGTGGATGAGACACATACATCCACAGTGGGTCCCACAGTTTACTCAGTACGCTATAGCGTACTGATTTACTCGGTACGCGATCTGCTTCCCTTCATTTCTGGAAAATCTATAAAAGGGGCGCCAAAGCGCCTTTTCTAGCTTCAAACCCTCGAACCAGCTGCAGAAGAGCTGGCCCCTCTCAGACCACCCCAAGTCTCTGCAATTCGTCTCACCAAAATCGCCATGTTTTTGCAGAGAAATCTCTTGAAGAGGAGTTTCGAATCGAAGGAGAGGTTTGGATGGCTAGTATGTCGTCGATTCTCTTCGGTTTCGGCTCCGAAGCTCCCTCCTTTCGACTACGAACCAAAACCCTACAAAGGGCTTCTGGGAGATGAGATCCTGCAGAAACGGAAGAAATTCCTCGGTCCGTCGCTGTTTTATTACTACCAGAAGCCTGTGAGTTCGTTCTGTTCATTCCCTTTTGCCCTTAGTAGTAGTCAGAAAAGAGGTGGAATCGATAGAACTAGGGTTTTGGAGATAAATATGAAAAATGCAATGGTCTGCGGAATATCTGGCATCTTTCGTTCGAGCTGCATCATTTTGTGGGCATGTGGCTCCCTGAGCTGTCAATGACCCGGACTGCCTGGCTGTTTATCTTTCGGACTCAGATTTAGGACTGGCGACAACCATAAACAGAGTCAAATTCAGCCCCAAGTTGAATCTGGGCCACTTCTTGGCTGTTTTGTAAATAAAATAACATAGAAATGAAAAGATGATTGGGATTGTTTGACGGCGGAAGCTTTTGGCCCATATTCCACATCCTGTCCGCAGCAGGGACCACCAGATCAACAATCAATTCCTAAAATATGGGCTGCATCTCTTGGAATGCTGGCGTGAATGGAAGTGCTGGTAATTCAAGCCGAGCATTGTTGGATACCTCTTTTGGGCTAGTTTGAAGATTGAGAGCTCCTAACGTGTTGCCATTCCGTGTGGGGGGGAGCAAAACCCTGCGTGTGTGATGATTGTTGTGGAACCCACCGTCGTGTGTTGATGAAATCCACTCCAACCATCCTGCTCGCCTTCCCATGTTTGGCCTTGGGCCCACAGGGCAATAAATGATGGTTGTTGTGGAACGCACCGTCATGTGTTGATGAAATCCACTCCAACCATCGTGCTCGCCTTCCCATGTTTGGCCTTGGGCCCAAAAATCAGGGCATTAAATGACTCAAGTGGGCCACACGAGTAGGAACAGTTAGGAGGGTATGGCCACCGTTGATTCTTGTTGTGCCCAAGTCTCAAAATGGCCTGACTTTTTTTACGTGTGCCATCATCTGGGGCAGATTTTTCATATCAATGGATTGGATGGCATATATACAATATGGTGGGCACTCAATGAGAATCAAGGGTAGGCGTCCACTCTCAATTGTTCTTGATGGTATGGTCCATCTAAGTCATGGATTGACCTGATTTTTTGGTGGCTGGCCAAATGAGGAAGGGCGTGTCTGATGGTCGGAGTGGATTTCATCAACACATGATGGTCGGACTCACAACAAACCGTTTGCACCACATTGTGTTGAAATTGTTTGCACTAGATAATTTATTCTTGTGTGTGTGTGTAGCTAGCTCCAGCGTGCATGATGCATATTTTTACGGTGATAAGGTTAGCTAATTTGACAGGTCATCACGCGGATGGATCATAGTTAGAATATCAGGGTCATGGGACTATATAATTTTCCCATGGGTGCCCTGTAGATGGGTGGTTGAAAACGTTTGAGCATGAAATGGGCAATTATCTCAGTTAATAGCCAAAACCCACAAATATATTTCGGCTTTTGGGCTGTGACCATTTTTGTGATACCCACTAGATAAATGGTCCTGCCTACCAAAAACACAAACATAATGAAGCGTGCACCACAAATATTATTTTTCAAAGGTTTATACTGATGCACGAGTTTCTGAGGAAAATGTTTGGTCTGGAACGGAAGTTTGGTTTGTAAGAAAACAAAAGGCAGTTGTAATTCTTTTTACAAAATTTTTGATCCGTAATTTGTCAGATTCACTGATAAAGAAATTCCTTTTTGTAGCTTGCATTCAAAAAATGATTTTTTTTCCCTACATTTTCGTGTGCAGCTCAATATTGTGGAAGGCAAGATGCAGTATTTGTTTGATGAGAATGGAAAGCGTTATCTCGATGCTTTTGCAGGTATTGTCACAGTATCTTGTGGGCATTGTCATCCAGATGTTGTTAACGCTGTCGTGGAGCAAACGAAACTTCTCCAGCACACTACAACTATATACTTACACCATGCGATTGCCGAATACGCTGAAGCCCTAGCGTCAAAAATGCCGGGTAACCTAAAGGTTGTTTTCTCTTTAAGTTTTTAACGCACTTTGCAGGGTTGAACTCTGTAATTTAAACCATGATACAACTTTTAAAGGGTTTTGTTAACCTCTACCATGTGGATGAGATGTGTTAACCATCACCTGCACTCATCAGGGAAGGTGCTTATAGGTCTGGGCCATCGATTAGGATAGCCACACAAATTGGATGATATGTGCTTTCTTATGAGAATTGTATCAACACACCCATGTAATGGACATCGCTGGTGGATGATAGGTGCTCTGTTACGAGAATTGTATCAACAAACCCAATTAACTGACATCGCCAGTGACTTTTATCCTCTACATGGTGCTGGCCATCCAATCGATCTGTTCTTTTGGCAGTGACCGATACAAGAAGTGGCCACTCAATCTATGAGTGTCGTTCGCCCTCTTGGTGAAGCTTGACAAAAACCCTTATTAAATTATAGCATATTCTTTTGTTTGGTACAATAAATTGTTGGTTTGACTTTGATCTAAGCATTGAAATGTAGATTGGAGCTCCATACCACTGGACTATGGCTCTATAAACCTTTTCTTTTCTTCTTCTTCTTTTTAAGAGATTGTGTGGTGCTTTAATCATGATAAGGAAGTATTAATAATTTAAGAAACAGTGTCTATATGTTCTTATAATGGAGGAAACAGTGTCTTGGAAATACTGAATCAGATAAATCACGTGAAAGGGGAGATTTTCATCATGATAAGGAAGTTCATGGAAAGATGAAAATAAAAGTGGACAAGAAGTTGTTATTGGAAATAATATATGACTAAAGTTTTGCATGGTTAGTGTCTTTCTGATTGGGAATGCTGGTTACAGTTTCTTCTGAAAGATCAAGCTGTGTGGAAACATCATTTGGTTTTCTTCCACCATTGAGAAAATGCTTAACATGTGATTTTGCTGATACACTGCAACTGCCTAGGATTTAGGGGCTGTTTGTTTATCACTATGTCACCGAAATCTTAAAAACAGATTTCGGCCACTTAATATGTTATTTTAGGTGTTTTTTTTAACACACTTAAAAATAATCCTTAATTAAAATTAATCATGGAATTAATTCAGGGGCGGTGTATGCGCCAAAAGCGGTAAGTGATGCGGCCAGAATGCGGTAAGTGGCTTTGGGTTAAATTATATATATATATATATATATATATATATATATATATATATATATATATATATATATATATATATATATATATATGGCAACTTTGCCCCTTCCGTATGTGATCCAATTCTGGAACCCACTCCATTTTGACGTGACAAAGTCATGTGGGCTCCACTATGATGTATTTGTTATATCCACACCGTGCATCCAATTATCCAGATCATAATAGGGCATGACCCAAAAAATGAGGCTAATCCAAAATTCAAGTGGACCACACCACAGAAAGTAGTGGGGACAATGACTTCCACCATCGAAATCTTCCTAGGGTCCACCATGATGTTTATTTTCCATCCGACCTATTCATAAGGTCACACTGACCTGGGTGAAAGGGAAAACACAAATATCGGCTTGATGAGTTGATCCAAAACTTGTGGCCCCAAGAAGTTTTCAATGGTGGTGTTCAATTCCCACTGTTTTCTGTGGTGTGATCCAGTTGAGCTTTGGATCTGTCTCGTTTTTGGGCTCATGCGCTAAAATGATCTGACAAAATGGATGGACTGTGTGGATACATATCATTGGTAGGGCCCACTTAACTTTGCTATGTCAACACGTCACCTACCTTGGTGTTGTGTTCACTACCCCATCCAAGTCTGCCAAATCCAGTAGTTGAGGGGTGTTACCCTGTTAACACGTTAGTGGATGTTGCCCTGACCGTGGGGCCCACCTTGATGTATGTGTTGTATATCTACACCGTCCATCAATTGTACAACTCATTTTAGGCCATGGTCCCAAAAATTAAGCTGATCCGAATATCAAGTGGACCACACCACATGAAATAGTGGTCATGGAACGCTCACCATTAAAAACTTACTAAGGCCCAACATAATGTTTATTTGCCATCCAACTTGTTGATAAGTTCATAGAGACCAGGGGGCGGGGTTGCGGTTGTAGCATTCAATCCTTGCTGTTTGGTTCACTCAAGATTTGGATCTGCTTCATTTTGGGGACCATGGCATAAAATGAGATGTAAAACTGATGGACGGCGTGGATGTACAACACATACATCAAGGTGGGCGTGGATGTACAACACATACATCAAGGTGGGCCCTATGGTCAGGGCAACACCCACTAACGTGTTACCAGTAACCCCTAATCCAACGCAGATTGCCAGCGAAATCCTTTAGCAGGAACTTCCTGCCACGGGAAGTTAGGTGGGGCCCACTGCAATGTTTGTGAGAAATCCACCTGGTCCATCCATCATGTTAGGACATGGGTCCATTAGGTAAAATTGCCAAATTTCAAGCAGTTTTGCCAAACAGAAATTTTTGGATTCAATACTAAATTTCAGTGTTCAGGAATTTTTTTAGACGGTTTACCAACGGGCATTCCAGCACATATCAGTACGCAATGGATCCGGTACTTAAATTAATTTTGGACTTTTTTCTTATTGAGTTTACCTAACTTCACCCTTAGTGAAGTTCCATGATGTCATTTTTTTTTTTCTGGATAATAACCCATAATTTTTGATGAATTGCTGCACAAGATTCTATATTGCCATGCACTATTTAATATTCTCGACAGCCATTTCTCCTGATTCACAATTGACAGGTGGCAATATCAGGTTTGTTGCTTCATGCTTTCTCACTGGGTATACTATCTATTCAGTTTGGTGTAGAGTTCCCAGTTACTTGAAAGTATTAAGGAGTGCTTACCCTCGAGAATGGCATTGCTAGTCCATTTTTTAGCATTTCAAATGATACATTTGTATTCCTTTGTTTATATTTTTGAGTTTTGTAATCTCACATGTTGATCGTTGTATATGCTTTAGGAGCATCTTTTCTTCATTTCGGAATGCCCTTTGCTCTTGTGCTCTCACATGTAAAACTATTGAGAAGTAGTTGATTATAGTGTCCACGGTGCTTCTGTTTCTCGAAATAGTTATTTCATGCACAGAATGCTGCTAATAACCAGTCTTGAATAAAATGCAGGTTGTATACTTTGTCAATTCTGGGACTGAAGCTAATGAATTAGCCATGCTGATGGCTCGACTATATAGTGGAAATCTTGGCATGATTGCCCTAAGAAATGCATATCATGGTGGTAGTGCAGGAACAATTGGATTAACTGCACTAAATACTTGGAAGTATGCAATACCACAGGTTGGTATGTTAGTCAGAAACTTTATAGGATTCATTTCCATTTAGTGAGATTGTGGTAGCTTATTTCTTCTACGATAGACATTTGCCTCTTAGTAGCCATTAACGATATTGATCACTTGGTTTCCAGTTCTGAAATGCATTTTTCAAACTGCAATTTTTTTTTTTTTTCTTTTTTCTGTTGCTGTTCTTATATGTGCATGGCCATTTGCTGAGTTACAATTGGAAGGTTAGTCTATAAAAAATTCACATAGATGCAACATCTACTGCCCATGAAATGCTTCTCAATTTTATCTTGTATCACATATGCCCCTACAGCTGATATAACTGGGCTATAATGACCCATCAAATGCATGTTTCTTGCGCCTGATATCTCCACAAGATGCACCACTGGTAGACTTATGCTTGTAACTTGTAATCAATTGTTCTGCACTTTGACATTTAGGTGATTATGGTCCAACATTTTATTGCTTGTCTAAGCGACATGAGGGTTTAAAGTTTATACTTTGGCAAGGATCCTCTTAACTTTTTCAATCATACATGTTCTATTTTATGGGTTATCAATCCATATTTTTTAAAAATTGACAAGCTTTGTTGAAGAAAGTAAACCCAAGAGTTCAGAAAACCAAGTTGCCAGGTGTCAAGATTATATATCTGTACATTAGTATAGTGGGCACCATTCAGGTAAAAAGATAATATAACAAAATATGCGACAAAGGAACAGTCAACCCAATTATTTCTCACTGCTTGCTGAAGTTTGTCTAATAATTTCCACTCCTCTCTATTCCATGTTATTTAAGCTGATGAAGAGTTTGCTTGTTTGAGCTTCTAACACTGTATTTTCTTTTCATATCTGGAGAGATTATTTGTCTCATACAGATAGTATACTGTTGTGGGTAGAAATTTAAGAAAAGCAAACACTTTGAAAGGCACACTTGACCATATCCACATCACCTCACCGAAATTTCTTCCAAAACTTCTACAGGGGGAAATTCATCACGTTGTAAATCCAGATCCATATCGTGGGGTATTTGGCTCTGATGCTGCCCGTTATGCCAAAGATGTACAAGATCATATTGACTACGGCAGTCCTGGAAAAGTAGCAGGCTTCATTGCAGAAACCATTCAGGTAAAAGTCAATTTCTTTAGTGGTATCAGTGTACATTTGGTATTTGTTGATACCAAAAGGACACATCTATGTTTCTCTTCTCAATGCAATTTCTCAATTTGACAATTTCTAGGGAGTCGGAGGAGCAGTTGAATTGGCCCCTGGATACCTGAAACTAGTGTATGATATTGTACGGAAGGCTGGCGGTGTCTGCATTGCTGATGAAGTTCAGAGTGGATTTGGTCGAACTGGAAGCCATTACTGGGGATTTGAAACGCAAGGTGTCATTCCTGATATAGTCACGATGGCAAAGGTCTCTTATTTGCCCTCATGACTCTGTTATCTCGTAACACTTTCTTGCATTTTTATCCGATCTGGTTATTCTTTTCTTTCATAATATCGCCTCATTGGTTTACCCTGTCAAAGTTCTCGATGTTTTTGCTTATAACTGTTGTGAGGAGTATTTTCATTGAAGTTTTCACCTTCATGTCACTCAACAGGGTATCGGAAATGGATTACCATTAGGAGCAGTTGTAACAACGCCAGAAATAGCACAAGTAATGGCCCAAAAAATTCAGTTTAACACTTTTGGCGGGAACCCTGTATGCTCTTCCGGTGGCCTTGCAGTGCTTAATGTCATTGACAAGGAGAAGCGTCAGATGCATTGTGCTGATGTCGGCTCCCACTTAATCGAGAGACTGAGAGGTCTTCAGCAAAAACATGAAAGTAACCATTTCTCAAACTTGGCATCTCTAGTTAAACTGTCACATATTCTAAGGTTATAGCCTTTTTGGCATTAATAAAATCATTCTATGCATCAAAATAATAATAATAATAATCTAGGCCCCTGTTTGGTAGATGCCAAAAATTGAACTGATCTCATTTTAGTAAACAGTAATCGTATATTAAAGATCTTGATATCTAATACACAACGAGTTCATATTAACAGTGATTATGTATTAACGATCAATATATCTAATACATAATTATGTTAACTAAATGAGATGAACTCATTTTTAGGTATCTACTGAACAGGGCCTAAGCTTGTTGATCTCCACATTGGTTCCAATTGATCCCTTTCTAGTAGGTGTTTCATAAAACTCTTGGCGAACTATTTAGTTTCAATAAGATGCAAACTCAAATTATCTTCTTTCGGCTCTGTTGAATATTCATAAGATTAAACGTCACAGGGATGGATGCCGTTCATTTTTATCCTCTTCATCTTTCGCCTTGTAAATCTCTTTACAACTTGGTTGTGGATAGAGCTGAGCATTCCACAAACTGCTTTTTGAGAAAATAAAATTAAAATTAGTTTGTGGAAGAGAAAGCAAGAAACCAAAATCAGACACTTCACATTCACTAGCTTTTTTTATATTATTTTTTATTTTTAAATATAGGTAGCATAGGGACACAAAGCTGAGACCTCAATGTTGAAACGCTCTGTCGATCAATGAAGCAACTATGCACTATGCACTTTCTAGTGTTAGCCACTACCATTCTCCAAATCAACCAACTTGCAGTTTCATGGCTGCAAGTGCAACAATGCCCTTAGTTCTTTCCCTGAAATGCATTTCTTCCAGGAGTTTGAATAACAACGGTAATTCAGACAGCCATAAGAAGTAACCCTGGTTATATAAAAAAGACAGAAATTCACAGGTGCATAGCAAATACACTCGAGCATTATATGCACCTCTGGCGGGGCTTGTAGTAGAAAATCACTGCCTGTTACATTCTAGAATACCAAAAGGACAAGACGGCCCATTTCAGAGAAACTCTGAAGGGGGTTATTATCTAACTCCTGTATATATTTCAAATACGTCAATCTACCAAGGATCTCTTTCACCCATCAAAAGCCTATAGCTAATTCATTTTTGAGTGCATCAAGATATCTCTTTCACCCATCAAGAAATCTTTCTTTTGTGTTTTGGCTTTTGTATTCTTTTCTGCCCTTGGCGGCCTCTGAATAAAATCATTACCTTTCAAAAAAAAACGAAAGAAGATATCTCTACTATTTGTGGGAAGTGGGAACTAATATGGCATTCCTATTTGTAGAATGGATATCTTGATCACTTCCCACATATCATTGATTTTTTCTTTTTCTTTTTTCAATCCTTTTTCCACAGTCATAGGAGATGTGAGGGGCAGGGGATTAATGGTGGGGATAGAACTCGTGACAGATAGGAAAGAGAAGACACCTGCTAAGGCTGAAACTGCAGTTTTATTTGAGAAACTGAAAGGTAAAAGCACTAACAGTTTTCTCATTTGAGCTTGTTTTCTCTCTTATGTCATCCCGCTAACACATTATTTCTGGGTTTAAGATCTGGGAGTATTAGTTGGCAAAGGAGGCCTGCATGGAAATGTTTTCAGAATAAAACCACCCATGTGTTTCACCAAAGATGATGCCGGTACTCTCTCTCTCTCTCTCTCTCTCTCTCCACTTAGAACATCAGCAGCTGCGCTCAGATTTGTCTGATTGACATGGCACATTCACGGGGAAGCTGAAGGAGCTATCTTTGTCAACACAAAATGCTATTTGAGTGTGACTTATTTCTTTACATGCAGATTTCCTTGTAGACGCGCTGGACTATGCCATCTCAGGGATGTGATGATCAGCCTACTGGGAGCAATGGGACGAGTTCTTCAGATTTGTGGGCACGGAATCCAACAGAGGAGAATGGATTGTTGGAAATAAAATACATCTGTTCGCATCTCAACCACAGTGCTTTCACCAGTAACATGATAAATCCTGCCATGCCTTGTTTTCCCCCAAGAAGTAAAAAAGAAAAGTAGATGTGGTTTAGGATGGTATGAACAAGTGAAATGAATGATGGGCCTGTTTGCTGAGGATATAGTTTCAAGCATAAATGCCATGCTTGACCATGGTTTGTGACTCATTTGAGTCAACTCTGTCTTGGTTGGACCTGGCCTGGTTCCCCCCACCCTCAACTTGGGTAGGTAGTGACTCAACTCAAGGCTGAATGAGTTGGGGGTAGTCTCCGAGTCTTAAATCGATGTGCAAGACTGAATAGAGTAACTCAGCCCAGAAGGACATGAACTCAGATGTGATATCGTGATGAACTCATCTTGGTTACATGGCTGTATGGTCCATGAATCCGTACATCGTACCTGGTCGGACATTCACCAGTTATATGCTCCAAGCCATCTAAGATCCTTTCTGTTTGAAGGATGTTGATCAAACAACTAGGATTGCCTGATCAGTATGGTCCTCCTACTATGAGCCACTCATAGTAAGTCTCACGAGGTGGATGATAAGAATTTTCAGAGTATATAGCCACATGTGTGAACCAAGTACCCTGTGCACATTGGGGTGCTTGACCGATGAGAGCACAACTGGGTGAACATTTACCTAGTTAGAGAATCCAAGCTTCCATTCAAGCAAGAGTACCATAATTCTCAATACCGGTTCGGATTGGCCGTATGCGCTAGTTCCCGACTATGTTTTAAACCTTGCCCACACCACTAATGTTTATTAATGCTCAGCCTGTGGGCGGCCTGAATTATAAAACATGAACCACCATTTCTTTTTAGGTGTTTAAATCAAAAGCATGTCGTGACTAACTACTTCAAAACGGATGCATTTTTACCTTCCTACATAAAGACTTGCATAAAGACATACAACTGGTGTTGCCATGAGGTCTGCAGCCTTCAAATCATGTAGGGACAACTGAGGTGGATTTTGATAGAATTGAAGTGGACCAGAATCCTCTATAACTGTTTTATGCAGTGCGTAAAACGGAAGCCGATAGCGTGGTATGCTACACCTCGGTGGTCTGTTGACGTCACCAATTTTTGTGGGTCCCACAATGATGTATGTGTTATATCCACACTGTCCATCCGTTTTACAAGACCATTTAGGGCATAGGCCCAAAAACGAAGCAGATTCAAAGCTCAATGGAACCACACTTATAGAAGCAGTGGGGATCGAATGCCTACCATTGAAAATTCCTTAGGGGCCACAGGAGTTTTGGATCAAGCTGGTATTTGTATTTTACCTCCATCCAGGTTTGTGTGACCTTATGAACAGGTTGGATAACAAATAAGCGTAATAGTGTGCTCTAGGAAAGTTTCAACGGTGTGCATGATTGTCCCCACTGTTTTTTGTGGTGTGGTCCATTTGAGCTTTGGATCAGCCTCATTTTTTGGGTTCGTGCCCTTAAATGATCTTGCAAAATGGATGGACGGTGTGGATATAACACACATATAAAGTTAAGATGAGAGTTCTCACCTCATGCGCGCAGTTGATTTGAACATGTTGTGCCCCACGGAGGTTGGGTGTTTTAGGTAGATATTCCGCTCCAATTAAAGTTGGGTGGAGATATGCTTTTTAGATCACTGCAATCCAATGAAATTATAAATAATAATAATAACTAGTTAGGTACCATCCATAGTATATTAACAAGAATAGCTTCAGAGACGAGGATACTGAGATGAGTTACGAAGACTAAGAATGATAGAATTGAGGATGAGGATAACCATTCAGATAAGCTCTGCTACATGCAAAGAGTGGAGACTGGCCTTGATGCAGTAAAGATAGCGCTGAAAGGTCGGAGGGACTCGGAG
Source organism: Magnolia officinalis (assembly GCA_021015155.1). Lineage (NCBI taxonomy): Eukaryota > Viridiplantae > Streptophyta > Magnoliopsida > Magnoliales > Magnoliaceae > Magnolia > Magnolia officinalis. The sequence continues at coordinate 4,537,034 of JAJHSJ010000004.1, read as the reverse complement.
AAAATTAATATGACTAGTTACGCCAAACCCCAAATAATCAGGGCATGGCTATGACGATGGATGATTAGTTATCTAATCAATCACCTTCTCCCATGTGTGCTCATCAACCTACTCAAATGGTGGACACAAACGATCAATCTTAACGGTACATCATTTCTGCCTAATGGAGTCTGTTATGGTGATCCTATTGCTACCGTGTTTTTGGTTTTCCTTCCAACAAGATCTGCTTCTTTGAAAACAGGAGGAATTCTTAATTAGATCCTGCTACTTTGAAAACTGGTGGTGTAGCAGTTTAAGGGATTGGTACACTTGATTGGGAAAAAAATAATAATAATAAAGGGCAACTGATATGGCCCGTGCTTCACGAGTGGGGACTAGTGCTTGATCCAGTATGGGGGAGGAGCCACCTCCTAGTGGACACAATTCACTGAGCTTTTGAACGGAAATCAGTCTTAATAATTTATTATTTGATAACAACTGTTGATGTCAAAATCTGGAAGACCCTCCGCTCTTTGAATGGACCCTGATCCTACACACAAAAGGTGAGCAAAGGAGACCCTGGCTAGGCCGGGGGACCCTCCGATGCCTAAGTCAGGTTAAGGGAATCGGGGTCTAAGTTGGAAAGATAGAGGGAGAGTGTAAGATGTTGCGTACCTGTAGCAATGGCGTCCTTGTGTATTTATACTCAGCCATTGAATGGTCCGGATCCGATAATCACGACACGATTCCCTCAATCAAAGAGATTTGAAGATCATGAGGATACTGCGCGCAATCCAAGGATCGCGTAATATATGATACGCGCATTGTGCGTATCGGCGAGCGACATTATCGGCCTCGTCCTCTTATGGTAGTTTCTAAGTTCATCTTGAGGGACGTCCGTCTCAATCTCCGCCTCGGAGTATGGAGTCGGTTCGGACATTTCAATAGGTAGTGTTTCCAACTGTCAGAAATGGACCTTTGTTGACCTTTGTCTGATCCGAGTGGTCGCGATTCCTCCGATCGGAGTAACATGTCTTAGGGCCTCGGAATCATGAGGGGCTCGGATCTCCACATAACAGAAGCCCCCTACTCTTTGAGGTCCGCTAAGGGGCTCGGAGAGTAATCATTCAGAAGATCAGTCGCCTCGTCTACCGGTTCCTCCAAGAGTGTCATAATCCCTGCATTTCAAATCCTTATGTCGTAGGGTTTCCCGCCCACGAGTTCCTGTGCGGTGGACGCGTGACGACGGTTTAGATTTCGAATCACTGTCCACCTATGGCCTGTTGCCGCGTATACCTGGAGTAATGCCTCGGATGAAATCTTTCCTTATTTGGGTGTCGCTTCGCTTATCCGAAGCACGCTTGATGTCAGAGACGTACTACCCGACAGTACGCGAGCCAATATAGTGGGGCCACGTCAGTTCTGAGGCCGACTTACGACGATTTGGCTGCGGCCATCATGGCTGGTCATTAATGCGAGATTTGTTGTGGTCTATATAAACCCTCTGGGGATTTCGCTTCATCTGTATTGTGCTTGAGCTGACATTGGAAGAGGCGATTTCCGGTGAAGGCGATTCCGGCCGATTAGATATTTCCGGTAGAAGCGATTCCCGGTGACTGTCCGGTGAGTCCTCTCGTGCCTCTTTGTATTTCTTTCTCTTCTTAAAATGTCGTCCGACCTGGAGACCGTGCGGGACTACGGTGACAACTCCGAGTCAGAGAGTTCCGGCAATGGGGGAGAGGCCTCTGAAGGTCCCTTTGAAGCTGTGCCTTTACACCCTCCGCCTCGGAAGCGGAAGGCAACTGGAGCTCAGACTCGCAGAGCTGGTAGAAAGAAATCTACCCGAGCCCCCCAGACGATAACCACGGAGGCTGCTGAGATGCCAGCGAGCGGGAGGGCCTCGGAGGTAGTCCTTGGAGGCTCTGTACTGTCGGAGTCTCAAATGGAGTGGATCCGCACAGAATTTCAAATCCTGGCCGCCGTGCGGATCAGAGCCCCTGGGCCCCTCGAAATCGCTGGAGCGCCTGCTGAGGGAGAAGTTGCTATTTTTTTTTGCGCGCTGCAATGTTGGGTTCGACTTCCTTTACACCCCTTCATCCGAATTATGACGGCCTACTTGGGCTTAGCTTCCGGGCAATTGACTCTCAATGCTTGAAGGGTGCTTATTTCAGCCTTCATCATCTGGAGGCAAGTTGGGAATTCAGAACTTACCCCAGAGGAGTTGATGAGCCTGTATCTGGTCAAGTACAACAGCAATGAACCATGGTACTACTTCACGACCCGAGGCAACAAGGGCTCGGGGCTGGTTATGAACCTTCCATCCTCCAACAAAGATTGGAAGAATAAGTGGTTCTGGGCTGCAGGAGAATGGGAGGCGCCCACGGCCGAAGTCGGGACTCTGTCGATTCGGGTTCCGACTCGGTTTACAAAACCAGGTTGGACCAATTAATTCCCTTCGTCTTTCTATTTTCTTTTATTACTTCGGCTGGACTGGAACCTTTATTCTTTTTGTAGATTTTTCAAGGGGTACACCCCTCCTTAACTCGGCTCAAAAAAACCGCGTTGCCAAGGCTAGAGCACGATCGGGAGAGCTTCGCTCCTGGTCGGATTTGATCACAGCCACCAACCTTCATTGGTCAGGACTGTGCACATCTCAACCTCTTCCGACATCTTTCAGTAAGTTCTATTGCTTATTCAGAAGAATTAGGCTTGCTTGCGTAGCCACTGATTTGTCGTTTTTTATGCAGGCATGGCCGAGGCGTCCGATTCTCGAAAGAAGAGGGTGGCCTGACAGCAGAGGAGTTGTTAAGGCCTGTGACTCGAACGAAGACAACTGTTCGGAAAAGGCGGATAACTCCTCGTGAAGAAGGTCCCTTGGGTCCGGGTACTGCGGCTACAACTCTAGTTACAACTGTGGTCGCGACTGTCCCTGTGGGTGCGGCTGTGGTTACTACAGCCCCTCTCCTGCTCCGATAACTCCCGCGCCAGTGTGTGCTGAGGATCATCTCTTAGCGGTCGTCAGCTCAGCTCCCACGACCATAACTCCTTCCATTCCGCCTGCAATCGTTCCTCTCATCGGGGAGGTCCGTCCGTCGGCTCCTTGCATAACTATTCCTTCATCCTCCGAGCGGGAGGGAGCCGTTCGGATGGCCGATGCCATGATTACCCCCCCTCGAGGCTGGAGGTGACCTTGGGGCCAAGGCCCAAGCTTCAGCTGGTAGCGGGACTGGTTTTGCGGCGGCGACCGACTCTGCTCACGTGGGAACGAGTGGAGGGAAAATTCGCACCGGGTTATCATCTATCCTACTTGACCCCCTGGGCTGCGAAGCACGCTCCTGAGGAGAGTATAGCTAACCTCCTTGACAAGTCGGACAACTCCTTCCTGAATGACTTGGCTTCCATTTTCTATACGGTATCTTCACCATCTTTTATCGTTTTCCCTGTACTTGTAATTTTCAAACGTTGTATTCATTTGTTTTTATACAGTTTATCCCAAAGCTTTTATTGGCTCGGGGAAGTGTGCGATAGGCGGAAAAAAGAGAAGCCGAGCTGGAGGCCCTCAAAACTCAAATAGGGGTCTTACAGGAGGAGAACACCTCCCTTCGACTTTCGCAAGGCGAGCTACTTCAGCGAGTTGAAGAAGGAAAAACCAAGGAGCATCAGCTACAGGAGACTGTTGTCGATCTCAAAGCTAGGGAGCAGCGGTTGCAAGGGGCGGTAGAAGACTTAACGGCTCGAAGCAACGCTGCAACTGCAGAGCTGACCCGGGCTAGGGCCCATGCGGACTCGCTGGCCCAGGAGAACACTCGACTGGGGGAAGCTCTTGACCGGGCCAAGATTGAGGCGGCGGAGGAGCAGGCCCGAGCCATTGCCCAAGCGAAGGAAGCTCAACGAGCCGAGGATGCAGTCTCTTTGGCCAAGGCGAAGCAGTAGAAGCCTTCAAAGTTTCAAAGGAGAGGGATGCTGAGGCCGCCAAGTTCTATGGCCGGGGCTATGACGATTGCGTCGAGGCGGTCCTGAGTTTGTACCTGGACCTTAACCTCGACCCAATACTCCTTGAAGAAACTGAAGAGCCGCTGCAGATGAGGTCCGCTCGGATTCTGCTCCTGATGCCCAAGCTCCCCAGCCACCCGCTTAGTTCAGATTTTCTTTCACTCCCTTTTTTTTTGGGGGGGGGGGGGGGGGGGGGGGGGCTTACTTAGAACTTAAACTGGTTGGAATTCTTCTTTTTGGTTGCTCTTTTGACCCTTTAATGAAGGTGTGGATGATGATTTTTTATACGTTAATCTGTAGCTGAATTCTTGTTGAATGCTGACGGTAGATTACTTGAGTGTCAAAATGGGAGGTTAACTTTGTTGGCGGCGCAACCAGAGCTGACCTTACCCAGAGCTGACTTTACCTTTCTGTGGGCTGGCGTTTCCCAACATCTTATTGTTGAGCTTTTTCAGCTCGTTTGTTGGGTCTGGGCCCCTAGGGGGTCGACTCATCCCACAATCGGTGAGACTCTTCTGTTTCATCCGTTAATTCGTGAGCTGACCCCTATGTTAAGGGAGTCGACTCGGCACTTAGGCTTTTCCCCTGGTTTAGGGGATACTGTGCAAAATTTGTGGGATAACGTGTTGACCTTTTTTTTTCAAGGGATTAATCCGTTAAATCCGCCCCTGCATATGAGAGACAACTTTTCCTTAGTCGAGAATCCATTCATGTAGATGAGAAGAGGCGAATTTTATTAAGAGCCTTAAAGGCTTGTTGCTCGGAGGCGTACATTTATTGAAAGCCTTAAAGGCCAGCCCGTCATGGATAATAAACTTTCAGATGCTCGGCATTCCAGGGATGGGGGAACTGGTGACCTTCGAGGTCTTCTACGTGGTAAGAGCCTGGTTTGGTTGATCGAACGACCCGATAAGGCCCTTCCCAGTTTGGTCCGAGTGTACCAGCCCCCGGCTCGGTGGTATTTTGGAACACTCGACGAAGGACTAAGTCACCTGGTCGGAATCGCCTAGCCTTGACTCTCGAATTGTAGAACCGCGCCACTTGTTGATGCCGAGCAGCGACTCTGAGCTCCGAGGTATCTCTAGTTTCTTCAAGCAAATCTAAGTTTGCGGCAATCTGCTCGGAATTCTGTTTTTCCTGGAAGCTCCCAATTCGGGCCGTAGGAAGACCAATCTTTACTAGTACCATTGCCTCCGAACCATAGGAGAGTGAGAATGAAGTTTCTCCTGTTGAGGACTGAGCTGTGGTCCTATAGGCCTAGAGAACAAACGGAAGTTCTTCTGCCCAACTTCCTTTTGCCTTTTTCAATTTTATCTTGAGATGATGTTTGATGACCTTGTTGACTGCCTCTACTTGTCCGTTCGACTGGGGATGTCGGGGAGAAGAGTATGCATTCATGATGCCGAGTCCTCTGCACATTTTTCGAAATTTGTCGTTATCGAACTGTCAGCCATTGTCTGACACGATGGTTCGCGGAATTCCGAACCGGCAGATGATGTTTTTCCTGACGAAGTCGATCACCTCTGCTCTGTAATTTTGGCGACCGGTTCGGCCTCAACCCATTTGGTGAAGTAATCCACAGCAACAATGATGAATTTGACCTGTCCTTTCCCTGTGGGTAAAGGGCCGATAATGAAGATTCCCCATTGAGCGAATGGCCAAGGGCCGCTCATAGGGGTCATTTCTTCTGCCGGTTTCCTCGGCACGACCTCAAATCACTGACATTTATTACAATTCCGGACGTAATCTTTGGAATCCTCCTTCATAGTTGGCCAGAAGTACCCTTGTCGGAGTATTTTCAGGGCCAAGGCCCAACTGCCGGAATGATTTCCGCATATTCCTTCATGAATCTCTTGCATTAAGTATTCCGCCTCATCGACTCAGAGACACCTGAGGTAGGGCTGAGAATGTCCCTTCTTGTACAAGATACCATCTAGGACGATGTATCGAGCTGCTCGAACTCTGAGTCGCCTGACTTCCAGCCTGTCCGAGGGAACCTCTCCTCTCACGAGATAATTAAGAATCGAATCCATCCAGCTCGCTCGAACTAGGTTGACTTCTTTCTCTTTTTTGTTGATTCTTGGTTGTTCCAGAAATTCGACAGGGATGATTCACTGGATTTTCCCCTCCACAGCTGAGGCGAGTCGCGCTAGGGCGTCGGCCCACGAGTTTTCTGCCCTCGGGATTTGATGGATCGTGCAGTTCTGAAATTTCTCGATCAATTTTCTCGCCTCATCAAGATAGGTCATTATCCTCGTTTCCTTAGCTTCGTACTCGGCAGAGATGTGATTTACTACCAGCTGAGAGTCGCATCGGACTCGAAGAGACTGGACGCCTAAACTTGCTGCCAGTCTGAGTCCGGCTAACAAAGCTTCATATTCCGCCTCATTGTTTGAGGCTCTGAATCTCAATCTGATTGTGTATTGAACGGTTGTGGAGTTGGGTGCGGTCAAGACGATCCCGGCCCCGACCCCTTTGACATTGGATGACCCGTCCACATAGAGTACCCATCCTTGATCTGATATTGCTCTTCGATTGCTCGGAGGAGCAAGCAAACTTGCTTCGACTTCGGCATCGATCTTTTCGGCGCTCGGAGTGAATTCGGCGATGAAGTGGGTTACGGCCTGCCCTTTGATTGTTGTCCTCGGACGAAACTGAATATCGAACTCACCGAGCTCGATGGCCCACTTAGTTACCCGACCTGACACCTCGGGCCTCTGGAGAACTTGCCTGAGAGGGGAATCGGTTAACACAATTACCGAGTGAGCTTGGAAGTATGGGCGTAACCTTCGAGCTGAAATAATGAGGCTAAGTGCCAGCCTTTCCAGGGGTGAATATCTTGTTTCTGCCGGCACCAAAGCTTTGCTCACGTAATAAACAGGGTGTTGCTTGCCTCCAACCTCCCTAATCAGAGCCGAGCTGACGGCCGAGGTTGAGACTGCGAGGTAGAGGAATAGGGGCTCGCCTTCTTCAGGTTTGGATAGTAGAGGGGTGAACCCAAGTATTGCTTCAGCTGCTGGAAGGCTTGCTTGCACTCCGGCGTCCATTCTGCCTTCTTATGACCCTTCAATTGCTGGAAGAAGGGGAGACACTTATCTGTCGCTCTGGAAATGAAATGTCCGAGCGCTGCGACTCGACCCGTGAGGCATTGTATATCCTTGACGGTTCGGGGCGAACTCATGTCGAGGAGCGCCCTGATTTTATCTGGGTTCGCCTCAATACCCCTCTGACTGACCTGAAAGCCGAGGAATTTTCCCGAGCCGACTCCGAAAACGCACTTTGTTGGGTTCAGCTTCATCTGGTATTCTCGGAGAACGGCAAACGTTTCTCCGAGATCCGTCAGATGATCGGCTGCTTTGATACTTTTTACTAGCATGTCATCGACATACACTTCCATTGTGCGTCCGATCTGTTTGGAGAACATCTGGTTTACTAGCCTTTGATACGTAGCCCTAACGTTTTTCAGGCCAAATGGCAAGACCCGGTAACAGTAGAGCCCTTTGTTTATGACATAGGTAGTCTTCTGCCTGTCTGGGGGATGCATTGCGATCTGATTATATCCAGAATAGGCATCCAGGAAAGAGAGCAACTCATGCCCCGCTGTGTTGTCCACCAGCTGATCGATATGAGGCAGCGGGAAACTATCTTTCGGGCAAGCTTTGTTCAGATCCGAGTAATCTACGCAGACCCGCCATTTTCCATTGGTTTTCTTTACGAGGACTACATTTGCGATCCAATCGGGATAATGCACTTCTTGTATAAATCCTGCATTGAGCAGGACGGAGACCTCATTAGCTATTGCCTCATACCGCTCGTCATCGAACGACCTTCTTTTCTGCTTGATGGATTTATGATCTGAATCCACATTTAGCCTATGAACCATGACTTCTGGGGAAATCTCGGGCATATCTTCAGACCATGCAAAGACGTCTTTGTGCTGTCGTAGGAACGTTAGGACTTCGTGCCGTTGTTCAGGATTCAGTGACGTCCCGAGTTGAACCGTTCTGCTCGGATCAGCTTTATCAAGTGACACTTTCTCTAGGTCTTCTATGGATGAGCACTCCATAGGCCCTCTAAGGTCTAGGACGTTGATGAAAAGCATCTGCTTAACTGACCCCTTCTTTACCGCCACCGCATAACATTTCCGAGCTTCTCGCTGATCGCCTCGGAGGTAGCCTATCCCGCCTTCAGCGGAGAATTTCATCATCAGGTGGTAAGTAGAAACGACCGCTCTCATTGTATTGAGAGAAGGTCTGCCCAGGATAACGTTGTGTACAGACGGCACATTGACAACTAAGAAGTCCACCATAAGTGTGACTTGATGCTGTCCTTCTCCCACAGTTACTGGGAGGAAAATAGCTCCTTTAGAAATCACCCTCTCTCTGGCAAAGCCGTGCAAAGGGGTCTGCACAGGTCTGAGATGAGACCGCGGAATCTCCATTCTTTCAAAAGCCTCAGAGTAGAGTACATCAGCCGAACTCCCGGTGTCGACTAAGATACGGTACACTTTGCGATTCGCTATAGTCATGGTGACTACTAAGGCGTCATCGTGTGGGTGCTGAATCCCGCGCGCATCTTCTTCCGTGAAAGTCAGAGTGCACGGACTGACTCGAAGTTCCTTACTGGGCCGTTCGGTCAAATGGACGTAGTGTTCTGGCTCGGACTTCCGGGAGTGAGCCTTCGTGCCCTATTCAAATCCCCCCAGACTATCCCCCGAAGATAGTGCGGATTTCGGCGGGCTCTTTCGTGGCGTTATTTTGCTGTTTCCGCTCCCTTTCCTCTCTCTGAGGGGTTTTTCCTTCTTTTGTGTATCGACACCGGTGTCCTTTCCGAATGAGAGCTTCAATCTCATCCTTAAGGTCAATACAATCATCCGTGTTGTGGCCGTGGTCACGATGGAAGCGGCAGTACTTGCATTTGTCTCGATGATCCGAATCGGCTCTCATGCAGACGGGCCAGTTCAATAACTTCTCTCCTCGGATGTCCAGTAAGATCTGTTCGGCGGATGTGTTAAGGGGGGTGTAGGAGCGGAATTTTCCTTTTGGTCTCTTGCTTGGGCGATGATCGCGAGAGGTGCGTTCATCGGTCCGTCTGTTAGACGTATGAGATTCCTCGTTCCTGGGCCTCTTCCCCTTACCATTCGGCTCAGTCACTTGGAAACTTTTACGGGCATTGGTGAATTCTTCCGCGTTGGTATACTTCTGAGCTCTGGTCATAAGTTCAGTCAGTGTCTTTGGTGGATTTTTCTCGATAGAGAAGGTAAATTTGCCTTCTTTCAAGCCACTGAACATAGCGACGAGGGTCATTTTGTCATCATAGTTTTCCACTAGTAATGATTCCTCGTTGAAGTGAGCGATGTAATCCTTCAGCGACTCCTTAAGTCCCTACTTGATAGTGAGCAGGTGAGTGTTGGGCTTTCGACTTCTCTTACTACTGATGAACTGGGTTAGGAATAGTCAGCTCAACTCTGCGAAGGAGCTGGCGGAGTTTGGTTTGAGTTGTCGATACCAACTCCGAGCGGATCCCGTTAGTATAATCGAGAACCCTCGGCATATCATTGCATCTATCGCTGTCTGGATCTGCATCTAGGAGCGGTAGGCTTCTACGTGCTCGAATGGGTCCCCGGATCCAGAATATTGAATGACGGGAGGTATCTGGAACCTCTGAGGCATCACCTCGTTCATGATTTCTAAGGTGAATGGAAGTTCAGTCTCTTCCATCATTGCCTGGACGGCAGCGGGAACTGACGTTGGTTGCTGTTTTTCCTCCAGAGCTAAGTACTTGTTGTTGAACTCCTCGAACCACTCCTCAAACCGCTCCTCCCATGGATCTTTATTTTCTGCTACAGTCTCTTGGGTGTTCTCTCTCCCTGGACTTTTCCTCCCCCTCCTTCATTCCAACCGGTGACGGAGATCCGTTGGTGCAAGGGCTGAAGTAACCGAGGCATTAATCGGAGCTCGCATTGCGGTGTTCCGGGCCGAGGGTCGGATTTGGGTTGGAAGAGGATGTTGACTCGATATGGGCACCTGAGGATGCTGGGGTGCCTCAGGCCTCACACTCCTCGGCACGGAATGGGCTTCCACGACCGGGCCGACTGGTTCGGGACAGGGTCTTCTTGAGCCGGTAACTGCGGCTCCTGTTGTTGCTTCATCCTTTCACTTCGTCGTGCAAGGCTTGTATCTCGCCCTGCATGGCTCGATACTTGCTTGCTCGGTTGCGCGAACGCTGGGAAGGTCCCGGGGCCGATTTCGCATGAAGTAGTGATGAGGAACGAGTTTGTTCGTTTTGTTCTGGTTTCGCAGCTACTGTTTTCTTCTTCCCTCTCGTCATTATTCTCAAGAATAGGAACCTGACTTTTTGTATCAGATTCCCACAGACGGCGCCAAAAAATGTTGATGTCAAAATCTGGAAGACCCTCCGTTCCTTGAATGGACCCTGGTCTTACACACAAAAGGTGAGCAAAGGAGACCCTGGCTAGGCCGGGGGACCCTCCGATGCCTAAGTCAGGTCAAGGGAATCAGGGTCTAAGTTGGAAAGATAGAGGGAGAGTGTAAGATGTTGCGTACCTGTAGCAATGTCGTCCTTGTGTATTTATACTCAGCCATTGAATGGTCTGGATCCGATAATCACGGCACGATTCCCTCAATCAAAGAGATTTGAAGATCATGGGGATACTGTGCGCAATCCAATGATCGCGTACTATATGATACGCGCATCGTGCGTATCGGCGAGCGACATTATCGGCCTCGTCCTCTTATAATAGTTTCTAAGTTCATCTTGAGGGACGTCCGTCTCAACCTCCGCCTCGGAGTATGGAGTCGGTTCGGACCTTTTAATAGGTAGTGTTTCCAACTGTTAGAAATGGGCCTTCGTTGACCTTTGTCAGAAATGGGCCTTCGTTGACCTTTGTCTGATTCGATAACCATATACATAGGAAAGTAGCGGACCACTATTAGAAATGGTAGTGTTTCCAACTGTCATATACATAGGAAAGTAGCGGACCACTATTAGGAAAGTAGCGGACCACTATTAGAAATGGTAGTTCATCTTGAGGGACCTCTGTCTCGACCTCCATTAGAAATAGTGGACCACTATTATAAAATAGGAAAATAGGAAAATAGCGGACCACTATTAGACAGTAGCGGACCACTATTAGGAAAGTAGCGGACCACTATTAGAAATGGTAGTTCATCTTGAGGGACCACCATTAGAAATGAAGAAAATAGGAAAATAGCGGACCACTATTAGAAAGTAGTGGACCACTATTAGAAAGTAGCGGACCACTATTAGAAATGGTAGTTCATCTTGAGGGACGTCTGTCTCGACCTCCGCCTCGGAGTATGGAGTCGGTTCGGACCTTTCAATAGGTAGTGTTTCCAACTGTCAGAAATGGGCCTTCGTTGACCTTTGTCTGATCCGAGTGACCATATACATAGGAAAGTAGCAGACCACTATTAGAATTGGGCTTTAGATATTGATGATAATGAAATACACAGGAAAGTGCATGACTGATCCAAAATTTGGTTATCCCAAAGAAAGCAACAAAATAACCATGATTAATCACTGCATCACCAGCAGAAAGGCTCCATGATTTTGAAAGGCTTTTCATTTTCTTCATTTATAGGTACCACTAAAATTCAATGTAAGACCTCAACATTTAACTGCTTCAACCTTGAAAATCGTATATATATTCAGCAATCTCTTAGGTGGAGCACATCTTAAACATCATATAAGCATCATCTTAGTCTTGCTAAAGTAATTTTGGGCTGGCTTTTAAATGGTAAATTGCCAAATGTTTTCACGCTCAGCTGCCCACCAGACATCAACCCAACCTCCTCTTTTACTAGGGCTCTACAACCAGAGCCATGGCACAGCAAAGATTGTAAACATCAGGCAAAAGGCTCAGCATATGTGATTTATACAACTATCCCCATACAACCCTTTTTAACATTTAATGTGAAAAGTTATGTCCCACAAAACATCTAGCGTGCACTTGCTTTGCATCAAATGAACTGGCACAACAACACATCATAATATACAATATGCACCTCAGGTAAGTGGGGGAAAAAAAAAAACAAAAGACTCGTACAATGGAGCTTTGGGCTTCCCAATGAAATATACATCTTCTAGTCGATCACAGCTGGGCCGCCTCGAAATTGCCACCAGCTTATATACATTTGATACGCTGTTGACCATTACCAAGGGCCCTTCATAATTAACAGCAGTTCTGAAGCACCACATTGACATCCGAGAAGCTGCAGCGGTTGCATTGCCTAAACTAGGCCGGTTCATGAGGACGAGCAGCCCAGAGGGAACTTAGGGCCCGAAGTCTTTGGAAATAATCACCCAAGGCAAGCAGGCCTCGAGCTGCTTGACGGGGTGTTAGAATGAGATACATCTGCTGCATGGTCTGCTGGCGAAGGTGGTCTGCCTGTTTACGGAAATGCATTCGCAAGTGGTAATAAGTCATGATGAGTTTCACAGGCATGTTAAGGTCTAGAAAATTGTTAAGATAGTCAAGCTGACATTCTGATTATATAAAAGAGGCATCATAAAATTCCCGGGTGAAAGTTTGGACACTACCATCCAGGTTTGTTAGATTGAACAAGTGGACTCCATGGTTCACTTATCCAAACATTGATCTTACATGACCATAATCCAAAAATTTCTCAGATGGAGAAGTCCCAACCTTAAATGGGTGACCAACAATAAATGATCAAGATGGAAAATATATTAACTGTTCACACTCACAGCAAAAAAGGCTATTTATTTTATATCTGTTAAGATCTTCCAATCCACCAGCAGACCATCCAGGGTGAGGCCCATCATCTGAGCAGTCTGGACCACTTAAACATGGGCCCCATGTTTACAAACTGAAAACCAGAAGTGTACAAATTTCCACCCAACAACTGTACAATACCTTTGTGTACTATAGCCTCCCTCAGATTTTGACATAAATAATTTTGCAATAAAAGGTTAATAGACCCTTTTTATTAGAGCAAGCAAAAGTGAATAGTTGCTGTGGGAGGTGGATCAATAAGTTTCTTGATTGAACATGGTAAACAACCATGAAGCAGTGATGAATTATTGGGTCCTGATGCCCATACGGTGATCCTAATCGTTGATATGGGCCATTCAGTGGATGGGAGATGCCCCAAAAGCAATTCCACATTGGTAAGTTCTTTTTCTCCAATCTTTGACCTTTATTTCTGGACCATCATTATATATCCCTTCCCTGGGAAAAGCCTCTATAAGTCCACCAGTCAAAAGGTTAGACCCCCTTCTGCCAAGATCAAAAGTCTGCATCACCAGATCATGTGGCACACTTGTTTGGACCAGCAATTGAGGATATCAGATGCATCGTGGCCCAGTAATTCAATTCCTCAAAACAGAAATTGGGGGAATTCATTGAATTGAAAGACAATCAAGGGAATTTCTTCCAGTCAGGAGAACAAAATGAGGTCAACTCTGGGCACTCATTGTACAAAAATTAATAGCAGATATGGGCTTTATTTCCTGTCAGTAAATAAAACCCATATCTTCAATTAATAGCAGATATGGTGAAAAATATCAAAAACCATACATGATTGTTTTTGAAATAAAACAAAATGGTATTAGCAGAGGTAACAATAAAATGATTTTCTACTTTTAATCATACTACCATTGTAAGATAAACATGACTCTTATCCACTAAATGCCCTCCAATAGCTACTTCGGAAATTTCAATAATAGTGTTTAAAGAACTCAATATTCAACTAGCGCTCAGGACTTTCTGTTGAGCATTAATTAGGGTTGTCTATGAGCCGGGGCCAGGCCAAGCAAACTCAAAAATTTGAATAGGGTGGGCCTGTCAACCTGACCAGTTGAAAATCCAGGCTGAAGATAACCCCAGGCCCAGTCCATTGACAGCTCTAGCTTTAATACCTCAAGATGCAGAAAAGGATCATAATTACTTATTTCTTGCAGGAAATTTCATCTCCTATGATTTGTAAATACTAAAGATAAAATGAAATGAAATATACAAATGTAAGCTTCATAGTTCCACTTACACAATTCAAACATCAAAACACACCACAAGAAGCATCAAATTCAGATCGATCAGATAACCTCTAAAAAATTATACCTATGTGATGCCTTATGGTATGAATTTTACAAGTTCTTCTATGTAAACTGAATGCAGACCAAATTTCTAGGAGAAAGGCAATCATGATGATGATGATATATGTAAAACAGAATGCGTAACTCAAACCTATTTTTAATTGAATTTTTCTATGAATCATTGGAGATGAAATCAACTTCAGCATAAAGCCAATTCCAAGAATGAAACTGCATGGTAAAACCATACAGAGGAATGACTAAATTCAGAACAAAAACATGCATAACAAACTATTAATTGCAGGGACTTATTATTATTATTTTAAAGGTAACAAAAACACGCATATAACATTTACTGCAGGGCATATGTTGTACCTGGTTCACAAAACTCGCAAGAGCCTCCAACTTCCCCATTGCCTTCGTCATCTGTCCCATATAATTTGCCACATCCGATATACCCAATGGTTCGGATGTCAGAGTTTCAGCCAGGGTCTGCTGAAGTTTTTCCATCCCTTGGGAAAGAGCATCTTCAGCTTGCTGGGATGATTGTTGCAGATTACAAACATCCATGACTTGTTTTTCAGTCAGGGGTTCAAGTCGTGGACTCAGAACCTGTAAACAACATAAAGCATAGACAGAATAAGCAAATTGATGAAAACAGAAAGGCCCTTCAAACCCCAATAAAACTGAATTGAGCATCACCTTTAGAACCTCTGAAGGGCGGAATCCTCCAATCCACAGGAAACAACGTTCCGCGGCCGTTCTCCACATGCCAGACATCAAAAAGAATACATCGGACTTTGCTGCGATTGTTTTCATACGGAAGAGATCATCATAGTGGCTCATGCCACTTTCTACGAGTATGCGAAGCTCAAAATCACTCACATGAGCTTGCAAAGCACTTCTTAGTTCACGAATCTGTCTGTTTTGCTCTTCAACCCAGTGTCCAAACTCCAATTCGAATGCAACGACCCCTACCAGACCCACCATAAGGAATAGAGTCAGGATGGCACAAGAAAATAAACTGATGAGCCCCATCAAAAGTTTACAGAAATTAGGTGTTTCAGACGAAAAAGGAAAGGATGTGAATCTATTCATCTGGATCTTGTAAATTTACATAGAGCCAAATCATACAATTCTCTACAAACATTTCTCTCAAAAGGTGTGTTCGGTATTTATTATGGACACTAAAGCCAAGATGAGATAATCATGGTCAAATGGTTCGTAACTTCATTTGCTTTCAAGGTTAGGAAAAAGAATGCATGAACCAACAATCACTTTTGCCTTGGAGAGTTGACGTAAATCATAACATCAGGCAGCGTGCGGCATTAAAAGTATAAAAGGCATTCTAGAAATACAACTCAGCAGTTGGTGACCAATCAGTTTAAGAGATCAATTGAATAAGCAAGCAACCTGAGACTTATTTTTATTTTTATTTTATTTTATTTTTTTAAAAAAAAAAAAAAAAAAAAAAAAAGAGAAGAAGAAGCAACCTGAGACTCCCACAAATGTTACGTGATCCTGAAAGCCAAATTTGAAAATAACCAGGTTTAAACCATACAGTTTCTAAGTTCACAAAAGTAACATGTGCAACAGAATTTATTTTATTATTATTTTTTTCAATATATATATTTTGCTTTACTGTCATAAGATGCCAAACGGCCAACAAACTAAAACAAGAATCTGATGATAATATCTTTATCTTCCACAGGACATATTTCCAGATACATCAGCTGCCATTTGTCCATGGACTCATACAATATTGACAATTGGCAGCCTCTTTTGCGAAGGCAAAAAGACAAATGCACACCAAGACATGCTAGAACAGCGACTACAGACCTGAGTTAACGGTTCCACCAAACGGAAGGTGACTGGAATCTCCTACATATCCTCCTAAGAATGCACCCTGCAGCTAGGTATTCACTCCGCATTAGATAAGAAACTCAAACGAAATGTTTGTTTGCTTGATCCATGAAATACTAATCCAATGCTCCAAGCACCTGCTGTCTGGTTCGTTCTAGCTCCTGCTCTAATTGTGCCAGCTTCATACGACTTGACTCCAGTTGTTGAACATAGGCCTGCAAAGTGAAACATAAATCAAGTTGGCTTAATAATAACTGTAAGATCTACTTCATACGTGGCCATGTATTTGAATGTCCATCCTTCCAAGAGAGTACCTTCTTCCGCAAACGACTTTTTCGGGCAGCCTCTCGATTTTGTGCAAGGCGTCTTAATACCTGTAAAAAGAAACATGAATTTAATGGGAACCTCAAAATCTGCAAATCATGGGAAAATTCCTGCCAAAAAAATTGCGAACCATGACATTCATACAAGTTTGGCCACTTTGTCTCCAAACCAGGCTAAAGATGCACAAAGATGATTGCAATCACCAACAAATGTTCCAACACAAGAAACAGTGAGCTTTGGATGAAAAAGAATATCAAAATAGGCATCTATCATGTCAAAGTGAATTGGGCCCTGCTTAAACAGACTCAGAACAAATGAACCTGCTTCTAGGAGACAACTGTATGCAGATTGAGATGTGGCTAACGTCGCAGAATTCCTAAAAGAAGGTAATTCCTGAAAGTTAGTTTTATTTATTTATTTATTTATTTTTGAGAGAGAGAGAGAGAAGCTTATTCTTCTTAGTTGCAAAGAAATGAGAGAGAAAGAGAAGAGAGTCAGCTGTTGGGCAATTTATGCATGAAATCCTGATTACAGCTCCAGGCAATTTCATCCTTTTGAATTGTTCTAATGTTTTAAATATGATATGGGCGTATGCGACTAGAGAATGGGCCTGAAACCAACCAGATTGTGCTCTAGGCATAAGGAGCCAAGACCGAGGCTGATAGACGGTCGGGCAAGTGAGCCTAGCAAAATTCACATCACCATTGTTTGGGGTTATGAGAGAAGGATTCGCTGTAGTACTGATGTGAGAGAGTAAAGGGAGTGTTGGGAAGTTTATGCATTCAATATACCAAAATTACCCAATCCTAATTACGTCTCACAATGAATTAGGAGCAATATTGTCAATTCGTTGTTCTAACGTTTTGGGCCCTATGGGTCTAGAGGATGGGCCCAACCCCAACCGGACTGCTCTAGAAGGAGACAAGCCCAAGCCCAGAGAGTGGGCATGATAGGAAGTGCATGACCCGGAAAAATGCAGGTCAGCCTAGATGGGCTAATTGACTCATTGTCATCCCTAACTATAAGGTGGCAAGTGGGCTTAGCTAGCTGAGCTGCCCAAGAATGGCACGGGTCCAGCCGGGCTGGGTTTGGGCTAGGCTATTAGATCCATGAATTGGGCTTGGGCCTAGATTTTTTAGCCCAATTACTAATCAACCTACATTTGTGCCTCTAGAACCAATGGCTCTGCTCAATCCAGCCTACATTCACTATATTAGATAATTAATATTTTATTACCTATTATCGTGTATTTTATTTATTACCACATGGTTGGGTTGGGCAGGATTTGACCTCAGGTATAGCCAGATGAACTTATGAGGGCTGTGGTGGCTCAGCTACGGCCTTCCTTTTCCTGCAATGGGCTGGACATGGGCTCTATGATTCTGCCCAGTGACAAGGGCTTGGTCTAGATCCGGCCTCTGGTCCTAGATCCTCGTATTAGACATGGATGAGCCCTGGCCCTGCCTGGGAACTCATAACCCTAATTAGGTACGAATTATTACTCTTGTACTTATGCACTAAATCTTGCTCCTATATGCACATTAAACAAGCATTAAGGGCCTGTTCGGTTAAAAACAAAGTTTTGTTCATATAAAGCTTTTTAAATGCGTATGTCCAACAAAGGGTATATGAACTTAGCTTGTATGGATGGACTATTTTGTTTTGCGCCTGTCATTTGTCAAGCACCTTGTTTGGATTTGGACAAGCATGAGGCTCTTGCACACATTTGGCACATTGGAACGCATGAACTATGGTGCACTAGTAGATTACTACTGGATAT
This sequence comes from Magnolia officinalis, assembly GCA_021015155.1. Lineage (NCBI taxonomy): Eukaryota > Viridiplantae > Streptophyta > Magnoliopsida > Magnoliales > Magnoliaceae > Magnolia > Magnolia officinalis. The sequence goes on along the minus strand of JAJHSJ010000004.1, from coordinate 4,519,000 downwards.
GTGGAACATGCGGGTTACTTGAAGATGCATGGTGGCACATGTTGATCTCTTGAACATGCACGGTAGCACGTGTGATATATGGTACACATGGGGATTGGCACATGTGAGGCGCTTAAAGGCTAAATGTGGTGCATGTTGTGTTTGGAGATGAGTGGTCTCACTCGTGGAACATTCACACATATGGCTCATGTGGCAAATGTGTCACACGTGCCATGTATGTGTACGAAGTATCGCAACTCCATGTACTTTGTGAAAAATGGGCTAAGACCAACTTTGTGTCTAGATTGCCCAATCCTCACTAATGGCTAGTTTTCTGTTTTATTGGAATCAGTGTCAGTGCCATGGTATGCCAAAACAGTTACATAATGGCAACGGTCATAACCATTACACGTTACAGGGCCAAAAAGGCTCTAAGGGCCATTACAGAAAAAAAAGGCCCATAATAACTCCATAATGGTCCTGAAACAGAATCTTTTTTTTTTTTTTAAAGACCATAATGACCTGAGTCGTAATGGTAACTTACAATCACCGTTACTGTTACGAAACACCTTTGCCAATGCACTAATAATGGTTGTTGACAAATCGAGGAAATGTGCATTGTCGGGACAAGGCTGTCCAAATGCACTTTTCAATAACCGATAAATGAAGGTGGATGATAGCTCATTCTTTTAGCATAAAAAGGATAATAAACTCAAACAGGTTATTAAAACAAAAAAAAAAAAAGACAACATAGAATAGTGAGTGTAAAAGGAAAATAAAAATGCAAGCAATCAGTTAAAAACTGCCAACAAAACCCAACAGAGAGCAATTGTTATAAGCATGCACACATCACTGCAAGGCACTCTGAATGCCAAAATAAGTCATCAGTCAGAAGCCTTATAAATAAGAAGCCTACAAAGGCAATAACATGTACTCTCTTTGGTTAGATATCATCTCTTCTTTCACAAAGATCATCATAGGTTCAGATCTTGCCACAACCTTTTGTCCTTGATAGTGGAAATGGCAGAAAGAGATCCATGTAGCCAACCCCAGTTGTGGGCATAAGGCTTCGATGTGGATGATCATGAAATAAGAAGCCCACAAAAGGCATAGGAGGACATGTCAAACATGATATTCTATGAAATAATAAGCAGGTAAAATTGGAAATTGACTTGAGGAAAAAGAAAGAAAGAAAGAAAATGCTAACCTACAGCCAACCATTTAACAAAAACAGTAAGCTTCATCAAATATTCAAAGGAGAGGGTTAATTTACACAAAACTACATGCTCTAGACAATAAACTTTTTTTTTTTTTCCTTTGAAAGTTCCAGTTAATAAACATTGAAGAAATCCTGGAAAAGCATGTAATCAATTTCTTTCTAACAATAATAAAAGAACAAAAAATCCTCAAGAATGATGTTACCTTATCACTGATTTTGTTTGGTTCTTGATCAAATGTTTCTATGGGTCCCAGCATTCCATGAGAAGCATTTTCAGACTAGACAAGTATTATAAGAAAATAAGCATGGCAATAAGAAGAGCATAGCTTTGGCTTCCAATAACCAAGATAAGTTAGGGTTCAAGAACTCGCACCCTATTGTCTAGCTTCATATCAGCCTCCACGATTGTAGATTCACCTGTATTTGGAGTGCTATCACATCTAAAAGATTCTCCCCACATGCCAATCTGGTGGTGGTTTGGTTCATATACACCCATCCTTCTTAAGGTAGCAAACTGAGTTGATGGAGAGCTCATACTCTTTTTAATGGAAACAAAAAACAATCTCACTCACTTATCTGCAGCTTTGCACAACAGCTAGCAACAAACACAAAAATAAGCAGTAAGTATGAAAACATAATTATTTCAGATGGAATACTTTATGAAACTAAGTTAATGATTTCAGTGAAAATAGCCGAAAACGTTACGTAACAGTAATGGTGGTAACCCTTGCACGTTACATGGTCGTAATAGCCATTATGGAAAATTGACCCGTAATGGTCTTGTAGTGGCCATAACAGTCCATTATGAGGCTGAAATAGGTTTTTTCAAAAAAAAAAAAAAAAAGAAGCTGTAACAGAAACAACAGTGGCTGTTACGGCCACTGTTACCGTTATGAAATATCTAGGTTTAAAGTGCATATCAACTAAACTTATTTGCCATGATTAGTGTATTGTAGAAGATAGAATTGTGTCAAAAACTTAAATAGAACTTTCTATCAATCAAAACAGCAACCACTTCCTTTTCTTTCTTTCTTTCATTTTTCATTTTTTATTTTTTTGAATGGTAAAACAGAAACCACATTATTCAGAGAATATGCTGATTGTTGGACTAAGTAGCCAAGAAGCTATCTGTACATTTGTATCACGGATCAGAAAACCTTATGGGAGCTTTTTTCTCTATTATTGGTTTTATAGGTGCTCTACTACTACTAAAGGCCAATAAAGACGACCAGAGCACCATAAGATTTCTATCACAGCATCGCCACCTCATATACCACTCCCCCTGAATTATTAGGGCAACGAATCATGCACCCTTTCTATGAAACAAGCAGCAAATCATGCTCGCCAAGGCATCCTATCTCAGCATCTCCACATCTCTACACCACCACCTCATATGCCACTCCTCCCGGATTGGTAGCACAATCAACCATGCACTCTTCTTTTATGAAACAAACAGAAAATTATCTTTTACCAAGATTTCAGAAAATGGAACTTGGGAAAAGGATTTCTATAACTCTAGTGAGATTAGTCCCAAACTGGATAAAAAATTATTCTTATGACTGAACACAACAAGAGAACTGCATCCACCCAAAACAATAAAATAGGGTTACGAAACCTGCCAAAATAAATTCAACATGCGAGAAACATATATGCATCAGCCAAGATGCATGTACACTCACAGCATAGCAGGGAAAAAAAAAAAAAAAAAACTAAAGTTCCTGTGAATCCAGGAAAGCATCCATGGCTACATCATTTTTCTTTATGTCAACACCTGCTTCAAGACTCTTTATGTCATAAATGCAGGATAATTTAGAGGTAAAACCACTCTGGAGAAAAGAGGATTCACCAGTGCCACGAATTTATTTTTTTAAAAAAAATACTTATCCCTCAAAAAGAAAATGGAGAAAAAAAAATTATCGCCTCCTTCCTTATCTACAGCCTTAAACTTTCAAGTCTTGAGCTTGTTTATTTGGATGCTGCATTCTCTAGCGTGTATTATCCGTTATAAAATTAAATTATGACAAAGTATGTGATAAGTTCTAGTACAAGGGATGGCAACCAAAAGCCTACTAAGTAACAACCAAATTTGCAATTCCTCCGCGGGTAAAATAGGATTAAACTTGCCATGAACTTTCCATTTTACATCCTCACCACCATGCCTAAAGTTCAAGCTGTTGACCATCAAAAGAGAAGGAAATGGAAGGTAAAAATGTGACAATGTGGGAAAGGTCTCTATATGCCCAGGAAAGAAAATAAAAAGAAAAACTAAACAACAAAAGAAAAATTCCTCTCTATCCCATCAATTACAGGTAGTTGACCGCCAAGTTTGCTTCTCCATGCACAAAACAAACAAGACCCACCCCAAAAGTAAACAGAATATAAGTGGCATCATAAAAGACAGTGTTATACAATGTGCAGCTTGAACAAGCAACATATTAGTTCGGGCCAGTATTCTGTAGATGTGGAACCACGTTTTGGTGATCCATACGATTCGTATAAAGTGCCCCCCCGGGAATGGGTTACGAATGAAAAAAATCGTCCAAAAAATTCACAAGGTCCCTACACAAACACCTGGGGAGAAATGAGTAAAATATCAAAGAGATTATATACCTGAAGACGTTTCTTTTGTCTCTATCCTATCAGCTAGAGGTAATTGATGACCAAGTTAGCTTCTCTCCATGCACAAAAGAAACTAGGCACACCACAAAAGAAAACAGAATATAAGTGGTACCGTAATAGATGGAGATGTGATACCATGCTAAGCCTGCACAACCAACAATTTATTTCGGGCCTGTATTCTGTGCACGTGGAACCACCTCTCAGTGATCCACACAATTCATCTAGAGAGACACTCTGGGAATGGGCTATGTAAATATCCTCCAAACAATCCCAGCCATCAGTTGATGGACTTTCTTCTATGGACTATGGATTGTGTCTACATGTTATTATTAACCATCCATTTATCAGGCAAACAATTTGAAGGGGAGGATTCTCCGAAGAGGGTGGTTTTCAGAGCATCACCCATCCACAGTGGGACTCGCCAGATGAATGGTCCCGATCTCTGAATGGTGAAATCCGCACATACAAAATGATGGACCGGACTAAAATGCTGTTAATTCGAGCCAAGAATCATGCGCTCCTCTACAACCCGCCAGATGAACCGTGTCTATAGTATTATTAATCATCAATTTTTAGGCAAACAATTTGATGGGTCGGATTGTCTGAAGAGGGTGGTTTTTGCAGCATCACCCATCCGCAATGGACCCGCTAGATGAATGGTCCAGATCATCAAATGGTGAAATCCACGCGCACAAAACCGCTGGGCGGACTAAAATGCTGTTAGTTCGAGCCAAGAATTATGTGTTCCTCTAGGACCTACAGCTCCACAAGGCCCATCCACCAGCCCAAGCTCCTTGGCTTACGTTACAATAGCATCAATAACGACAAAAGATAAACCACAATGAAATTCACCAAAACCCAGTTGCATCTGGATTATTACAGAAACTCCAAGTTCATTCTCAAATTCCCAATAAGAGGAGCGAAGGGAAGATAGCAAAAAACAAAAAAATATTCTTCCCAGCCACAAGTCACCAAACCGCCACTAGAGTGCCCAAATTTCAAACTTCACTTTGGAAAAGTAGCTCCGATTACTACAAACCTAACACCACGCTCTTAACACACTCATCCTTAAAAAACCCTAACAAAATCTCTACACACTACTTTCCACGATTACGACCAAATCAGAACAGATTTTCATAATCTTGTAAATCAGAATATTCTTCAATCACATCCGCTACTTGAAACTGTCATCACCTCTATGCATCAAGCTCATCGTTTCACTCCAATCAAAACCGAGAAAATTAAACAATAAACAATAAATCCACATTTCACTGTAGAAAAAATGCAAAAACATACGAAATTTCTGAAAATTCACCGAGCAACAACGCAGCATATATATAATCAGCAGCAATAAAAATAAAATAAAACAAAAAAGAACATCAGATGAATTCAAAGAAGAGAAACTCAAGAATCCGAACCTCGAATCACTGCAAGTAGAACTGCGTGAACAATCGCAACCTTGACGAATCGACGTAGCTCAAGAATCGTAGTTCGACGAAACCTAATCGCAATCTGCTTCCAATTCTAAACCCTAGATTCTCCAGAACCCTAATTACCATCGCGTGGAATCGAACAAGACAGTTGTTTGAAAAAACACAAAACAGAGACGACTTCTCACTCCGCTGATTTTATACGGGAGGTCTGCGAAACTTACACGCGTGTAGGCACCGTGCGAATATGAAGCACGCAGGCGAATATGGTACCCGCTAGATGCGGTGGGCCACCTGGCCATATTCTGGGAGACGCCGCTTCGGTGGATACCTGACTCTCGGACCCACTGTGATGTATTTTTCTTATATCCACGCCGACCATCCGTTTAACCAGCCTATTTTAAGGCATGAGCCCAAAAATATATCATATTCATATCTCAGATGGACCACACCATAGGAACCATAGGAAGCAATGGTGATTAACCATTAAATAATTCTTGTGGGCCACAAAAATTTTGGATCAAGCTGATATTTGTGGTCCCTTCATCCAGATCTATGTCAATAAGTTCGATGGCAAATAAACATTCCGGTGGCCCCCAAGAAGTTTTTAATGGTGAGCATTCAATCATCACTATTTTCATTTCGCGTGGTCCACCTGATACTTGGATCTTCATAATTTTTTGTATTAAGTCCTAAAATGAGCTGCTGAAATGGATGGCCGGTATCGATATAGTAAGAATACTTACCAGTAGGCCCTACAGCCTGGGATCCACCCCGGATCCACCAAAGTCGTGACGGTGTAGTTTGAAATGCCGTTAGCCGTTGCAGATTAGGTGGTGGGGCTGGTAACAGCTTAATGGCTGAGGTCCTGTTTGTGAGCCCATCTTGATGTATGTGTTATATATCTACACCGTCCATCCATTTTACCATCTTATTCTAGTATGTGGTTCAAAAAAATGAGGTAGATCCAAATCTCAGGTGGACCACACATTAGGGATTAAATTCCTACCACTAAAAAATCCCTGTGGGCTAGAATTCTTTTTGGATCAAGCTGCTATTTGTGTTTTCCCTTCGTCCAGGTATATGTGAAATTATCAACAGGTTTGCTGGCAAATAAACATTACAGTGGGCCCTATAAAGTTTTCAATGGTTAGCGTTCAATCACCAATGTTTTCATGTAGTGTGGTCCACCTGAGATTCAGATCTACATAATTTTTTCACTGATGCCCTAAATTGAACTGAAAATTTTGATGGACGGCCTGGATATACAACAAATACATTGACGTAGGCCCCACGGGCAGGGTCTTACCCACTAGGCTGTTACCCTGCTTCACCCAACCCGCGCTCCTGAAAAGCGGTTGGATATAAAAACATGTTTTAGCCATATAGTATGGCCGACCCACTGAGAGGGTCTGATTTTTAAGCCAGAAGATTCAATCAGTGGGGCCAGCACGACGGAAAGCTACGATCTCACGTGTGCAATATTGGCACATGAATTCCCTTCACTCCTCCGTTTTACGTTTTCAGAGAACTGATGGTGTGCGTTGAATCAGACGCTGGCCGTCCATATATATCTTGATTGTCTGGCCCGCTTGATGAGTGTAACGGCCTGATTTTTGCACCATGTGATCGTCATGATGACTCTTTGATTCCATTTCGAAGGCATGGCCACCTGATGAGTGGACCATCATTGCAGAATTTGTAATCGTACTCGCGCGCGTGTCTTTTCCAGCGAATTATTTTTTCCTTTGATTTTGATAGGCATGATTAGGATGTCATTGTATTTATTCTGTTATAGTAAGTTATCTTGTATTGTTTGGGTTCTAATACACGTCAGCTCCTGTGTCAGATTCCACTCAAATTCCCACAAGCGTGTAGACGTTGAACACGTCATCTCCCATGATACGACGGGTACGTGGCACACAGTGAAGAAATCGAACACGTGTGTCATTCGGAACCGTTCATATAGAGCGTAATTTTGATGATTCCCTCGAGTAAAAACCAGACTTGTCCATTTATCATACGCACGCGAAATATGTGCAGAATATGAACCGTTGGTTATTTTTTCTAAACGTCCGTTTGCCTAACTAATTAATCAATCTGTCTGGGTTTTAGATCATGGTATGAACGAAGTGCGATCTATCATTTGAATGGATTAGATCTCTCACAAGTGTTCCATGTTGTCACGTGTGCAGCGAAGGACCTTTCCATCTCCCGCTGAGTGGGTGGAACTGGCGCTTCTCAGACAAGTGGCGGGCGATGTGCCGTGCGCAACAGCTAGAAATGCGAAGGCCATTTGCGCGAGAAAAGATAATAAGAGGTGATTCGTACACGTGAGCCGGCGTGGCACACGCACGAGATCGGACCATTATCAGACGGGTTTTACTGACTGTGAAACCATTTCGACAATTAAGGGTGAAGATATCTCTTGTATCCTGTTTCCAACCGTTTTTAAAACATGCGTAGATACGTACCTATGTCATTTCATATGATATATTTAAAATGATCTTTGGATATATTTGAAATGCTTTTATGAAAGTATAGTTAACGGTGAGCTGGATGATATACCTTATTAATGATAAGGCACAATATACGTGACAAGGCATAGTTGACAAGTTAAAAAACATAAAAAGCAACTGAGAGGAAAAAATGATCATAGGAATACGTATCAAGAAAAGAAAGAAAAAATCTAAATGACTAACATGACAACAATTTAACTAGCATATTCGTACCAATAAAGAAAGGAAGGTTAGAATTGTAAGATAAATTTATAAATAATAAGAAATTCAGTAAAGCAAATCGTTTAATTATATAAACCAATCAAACATATTAAATTGTATATTTTTCATTATCATATCTTAACTTTATTCTAAGAGTAGCAGTAATCCTTGGTCATAATTTAGTGGCGAAAATCTTTAGGATTCTATACTTTTGCATTAGACCATTTTCGGTATCAATATAATTACTTTATTTTTCATAAATTCATCTGATGTAGAGCGGGTCGCGGACAGTTTCATGGCCAAGATGGATCAGAAAAGGCTCGGTCGACAATAGAAGTGATCCGGACCGTCGGACATTACATCTCGTGTATCTTGCAATCCGGAATGAGTTACTTGACATAAAATATATGATTTGGGGGTAGAACGAGCTACTTTAGCCAACCAACCTCGCTATGCCGGGTTGCGCAACCCGGAATTGCGAAAAATCCCTAGATCGACGGTCGTTTCCCTGTTTTAATTTTGTTTTTACTATAAATAATAAGTTTTTGTTTGATTATAACTCTTCATCCGTCAGGCTTTAGGAGTTGTGCCCAATTTGAAAAGAGCTTAGAATAATTAGGAGAACGGTTTAGTGAAGCCAAATAGGACACTTACTATTTTTGGCCGAAAACCTTTCGCACTAGTAGACATCACGACCGTCTATAAATAGTAAGTTTACTATTTATAGTAAGTTGCGAATTCTAGGAGTTTTAGTTGTAGTTTGATTTGATTTCTTTCCCATTGCTTGGTAACCCTATTTAAAGGGTCGTGAACTCGTTTTTATTCATTCATTAATCAAATTCGAATTTATTAGAATTTATTTCTATTTCATGCTTTCTTTTCTCATAGATTCGAGAAGTCTCTGTGAGGAGTCCATAGAAGTTCCATGGATTCGGAATAGTTATCCTCTTGAGGAAGACGGTGCTCGACCTCACGTCCTCCCCTGCGTCAGCATCTTATTGTTACTCCCTGTGATGGACCATAAGTATTTTCCTTTTGTTTGTTTATTTCCGTTTATAAAAATACTTTTGTACGAAAGGCAAGGTACAACCCATCTTAAAAGGAGGAACACTACCCTCCAACAATCACTTGATCATCATACAACTATGTTGCGAGTGGTTGAATAAGTGACCCATGTTCTCAAGTCTCGTTCATATACACTCACGTTTGACATATCTATCTATCTTGAGTTTTGGGGTCAAATTATTTGATTTGAATCAAACCACACATATGAAATCGATTCTAGCACGCCTGCACAGGTCACAAATCGAACCAAACTGAAAGCCAACAATTTATTGTATGCCCAATGGGGCCAAAAACACTTGGTTGACATAAATATTTATTGTGCACCAGTTGTGCAATGATTTTTTGCACCCCCGATGGGACTCGGGAGTTTGAGTATACATACCGGTGTAATAATTTTGTGAAAGCATGAGCCGAAAAGGTGCTTGTAATATTTTTACAGTTTGTGAACCTATTGCATCAGAGGAGGAGATGAGAAGATGAGAGTGCAACTAGCGCTTGAGTTATTACCGAACCCGGTACAAAATCCTCCAAATCAGGATAGGGGCATCATTGTCTCGGACTGATCTACTTAAAATAATGTCGGTTGGGCTACGCGATATGCGAATGAGGATTCAACATATTATAGAGTTGTCACGAGCTCATATCGAGTACTAGTCTCAAATTCAGGCTGAAACTTTCAACAAGTAGATGGACAGTCAAACTGAAAGCTTAAATCGGATAATGGCTATTTTTTGTTGAAGGAGCACATGTTATGCATCAACAAACTGCTGAGCTTGGTCCTATTGAAAACCTAACATCTGTACCACCAACACTATCAATGCTTATTTCACAACGAAACATACATCCTGCTCTAGTAAAGGAAGTGCAGAATATTCGTTCATCTACAGAATTCAAACGATTTGAAAGAGAAAACATGAATTTCATTCCTGATGTCAGAAATTAGGGAATACCCATGGGACAGCCTTTCCCGAGGAATATTCCTCACAATGGGGAACAATACTCAGTAGGGCCTAAGCCACCTCCTTAACCAAACCGCGTCATTTGGACGGCGACCAAGTTTTACGACTAGTCTAAGAAGTAGCTATAATCCAAGTCTATACTTTTGTGCTATACTATTCCCGATATCAATATAATCATTTCATCTTTCATAAATACATCTTATTGTTGCTTCTTGTGATCGACTATGATTATTTCCTTTTTGTTTATAAAAATTCTTTTGTACGGAAGGTAAGGTTCAATCCTATCTTTCGAGGAAGAATCTGGCCCTCCGAGAATGACTTGATCATCTTGCAATCATATAGCGAGTGACTAAATAGACAACTGATCTTCTCATGTCTTGATTTTATATATATATATATATATATATATATATACACACACACACGCTCACATTTGAAAAACATATCATCTTATCTTGACATTTGGGGTTTAGTTATTTGATTTGAATCGAGCTGCACAATCAGTTGCGGCCTATTTGACCAAAAGCCAACAATAACCATCAGGCCAACCCTGTTCCTTATGAGTAAATGAACGGATGAGATAAATCTAATTACCTATGTTTATTCAACATGCACGTATGTGACCCACTTTTTTTTTAAAAAAAAAATTATTTTATAACACACTCACACACAGCCCACACACTCACGCCGTGGTGGGCTTTCACCACCTATGGATACTCGAACCCTTGACCGGGTGTTGAAACTCCCGAGAATCTAGCTACCACCCGGGCAAGAGCAAGGATCCGTGTGTGACCCACCTTATCAGCGCACCAAACTGTTTGTTTGCGTTACATGTTTTAATGTGGGCCCACATTCGTAATGCGTGTCTAATGTGGCACTTGTTAGGCGCGCCAGATATGTGCATGGTTAATCACCACTTCAATCTTTTCTGCCGGGAGTCTAAATTATTGGAGTCTCCTCATAATTTCTCAACGATTCGGAGACTGTAGTACAAGAAGTTTTAGAGTTACATGATATACGCTATTGGAGTATGAAGAACCATGCACATGTGCTCAGCCCATGTGTACGTGGCAGACATCTAAGTGAATCGAAACCGTACAAAGTAGTGATAGGTGGATGGTTTGTAACATGAAATAAGATTGATTTAATTACTTTAATTACTTTTCATCGGATGTTCGTTTACTAAACTCAGTCATTTGACCTTCTTCATCTTGACCATCCGTAGATGTCTTCAAACCGGCCATTTGGATCATTCTTCCAGTGTTATTTCTGGCTCATGACAAATATAGAAGTAGCTCCACCATTTGGACGGTCTTGATTACATTTCGTAAATACACTAAATTAGTGCATGGATGTGGATGGTTACGCTCTGCAAGATTGCCAAAGTTGCTGAGTGCGATTCTACTTCTGGACTGAAGATTCAGGACCAGGATGACGCATGTTGATGAAAGACGTATCTAGTGCGTCAGGAGGAACGAGACTTACTTGCACACGTGGCAAAATAGACTAATCCAAACCGTTCATTTGACATTTTTTTTTCATAAAACCTATGACTTGAATCGGCGCCCAGGAATAGAGAATAATGACGAATGAAGGCCGATGGCTTACATTCAGTGCGAAAAGGCATGTTTTTTAGATGGTTAAGATAGTCCAGTCAAAGCGATTTTTTATTAGCAACCAGCCAATGGAAGAGTCTGCATGATGCTTGGTTCGGATCAACGCACACGTGTGCCACGTGGGGAAAGAAACGCACGAGTCTCCACAGGCAGTCGATCAGGCCGAGGCTGAAAAATGTCTTCGGAACAATATATTGGACTGTTCCATCAGATATCTCCGGGAATAAGATGATTTTACGCGGGCTGAGCGTGGGGCCCACCTAGGTGTGCGTATAGCATCCAACCCCTCCACCCAGCGGGGTTGCCCACCGATAAAGTTGGATGCCCAAAAATCAGGCACATGGGTGGAGTGGTGAATTTGTACTATATATATATATATATATATATATATATATATATATATATATAATATATATATATATCTGTGTTTGTGGGTGTGGGAAATGTTACTATGAGTTCCACCTCATGGAAATTTCCTGCATAGGCCTCATTGTGATGTGGGTCGAATATCTACTCCATGGTGGGTCACATGATTAAAAATCCAGTCAATCCATGACTTGGGTGGGCCACACCACATACAACAGTTGATCATTCACTGGCACTACTGAGATGTGGGTCACAAGTCCAAGACATCCCACTGTGTGTCCCACTTCGATGAGGGGCTTTTTTTTTCTTACACACCCCACACACTCATGCTGGTGGAATTTCACCACCTATGGGTACTCAAACCCCAGCTCGGGAGTTTCAACTCCCGAGAGTCTACCATCAGGGAAAGAGTAAGGACCTACTTGGATGAGGGGCTTGACCAAGTTTCAGCCACATCCTAAACTCAAATGGCCCCACCAAGTACTTTTATATATTTTGGACATATTTTCACATAGTTTTTGTTAGGGTGGATCCCCGGAGCTCTCCTAAAAGTGTTGATTGTTGGGATATCCCAGTACCTAAAGAGGACCCATCAAATACAAGTGTTAATGTTCAACACACATCATAATGGCCCACATAGCTAACCTCATGTGGGTGTGTGTCTATATATATATATATATATATATATATATATATATATATATATATATATATATATATATATATATATGAATAACTTGTGAGAACTTTTTTCGAACTCATCACGCTTAAGTGAGCCCAAAAAGCCAAAATCTAAACCGTCCATGTGTTGTAGCATCCCATGAAACCCTCTAGCTTAACTTTCAATCTGATCCAAAACTTTGGTGGGCATGGAAAAAAAGAGAGACAAATGGAAAACCTCCGGATTTACACGGTGGCCCACCTGATGGTTGAATCTGCTCGATGGGCGTCCAATTTCACACGGTAGCTGATATTATGGTTGGATGGGACGCGGATTAGCTACTGTCAGATCGAGTAGCAAGACCCTGGAGTGACATCCCCAAGTTTTGTGGGCCCCACCATGATGTATGTTTTGTATCCACGCCGTCCATCCATTTGGAGAGATCATTTTAGGGCAAGATCCAAAGAATAAATCAAATACTTATTGGATTTCAAATAAACATGACGGTGGGCTTTAGGAAGGTTTCAACGGTGGGCATCACTCTCCCCACTGTTTTATGTGGTGGGGCGGTGGGGCCCATTACAGCTTTGGATCTGCATCATTCTTTGGCTCATGCCTTAAAATGATATCTCCAAATACATGAACGGTGTGGATACAACACATATATCATATCGGGGCTCACAAAACTTGGTGACGTCACTTCAGTAGCTAATCCGCGGACCGCGCCCGATTTCAGGGCATCCAATTTTCATTGTGAGTTGACTTTGGTGGACAGGTTGGATGCCACAAACCCACCCGAATGGGTCCCACGGACAGCACTTGGACTGCTAGAATATTTTCAATCATAAAGGGTACAATGCCATAGCCATTAGTAAGTACTGATTGAAGAGGTGAATCCCCGCACGTGTAGATAGCAGTGTGCCAGACTCGTTTAAGATCCAGACCATTCAACAAAACATGCCCTGTCCAAAACCCAGCCTGGCCTCCTCATTAGGTGGGCTACTCGAGGACGGTGAGGGGCCCTTCGTTGACTTTCTTTCTAACCGTCCATTTTTTTTACGTTAGTTTCACCTAAACAATAGGTGAATTCACCTCATTTGAGAGCAGGGCACCGCACATTCATGTCCGCCTCACAACGACCGGCCCATAAATCGTACACGTGTACGCCATGTTTTCACGTGTGTCGTGATTCACGCCTTCAATCTTTCTACTCGCGCGATTCGCCTTAGCATTTCTCGCTAGATTTGTGGGGAGGCCCAGACCTATATTTGGTGAAGAAGAAGAGCCACGCTACTTTTTTTAGTATACCTGATTCCTTTCCATTTCAGTTCGTTCTGCCTTTGTTGCTTCTCATAACCCAGCTTGTGTCGCTGCCTACCGGGGTCCACATACTTAGTATTTGGATGATCGGAACCATTCATGTTATGGAATATATATTATTTATACCATCACTATCTACAATTGAATTTATAAACATGAAAAGGACATTTTCATTGGAAATACATTTAACCTTAAAAAATTGAAAGATAGGATCATCTATGAAGTGTCGTCATGGGATAATATCTTACTCAAGATAGTAAAGAGAATACGGACAGTTCAAATTACGGTAGCACCTCATCATGTGGACCCTAGTGGGTAGCGATACATGCTCTGTCCTGAGTCGCGACAGAGGAAAGCGAACCTGATTCCCTTCGGCTTTTGAGGTACTTTCTTTTGAACTCATGTCTCAGCAGGGGCAGCACCACGGACCACAATGGTAGTTCACCACCATTATTCAAATGATGATGATTTATCTTTTCTAAACGTGGAACGCTCAGCAATCCGGACCGTCAAAATTGTGGGCCCATCGTGGATAGATCATAGTAAGAAAATCAAGATTACTCGAGCGTCTTAATCATTTGATTTTGTCCATTGAATTTAGAACGATCAGCATTCTACACTTAGCTATCCATTTTCTAGAAACTAATTGAACGGTTAGGATCGTTTTTTTACTGTGATTTTCAGGGTATGTTCCATCCACAATGGACCCATAACTTGGATGGTCAAGATGGACGTCCATGCATGTAATACGTGCGGTAACTAAGCTATAGTTGAAAATACGGTAGCGGTGGATCGTCACCATGGTCTTATTCACTCATGTGTCAGCAACCGTAGGTCCCGATGGTCGTATATGTAAGTCAAGGTGGGACCCACTAAGTAGTATTGGGTCTGCCACTGACATATCGACCGTCCTTTTGGTTTAGGTCGTTGGATGAAGTGGACTTTGAGTAGCTTTGCTAAGCCACGTGTGTACAAGTCAGCTAATGCACACGCCACCACAAATGCCAGCATGGAGAACACGTGCAATATCTAAGCCATTCATCAGGATGGTACCGCTACGTAGATTTCATATCCAAAGAATAAGGTGGACCACTAATCAGGTGGACCGCAATCGACCGAACAACTGTACGGTTGTAAAAATCACCCGTGGACTTATTTCAGATATCATGGCTCACCTAGTAAATGGACCACCTTTTTTAATCTTTGGGCAGTAAAATCCACGTGGTGAAGTACAACTGATGGATGGCCTGGATATTGCACCCCTCTGCCATGCTGTCATACGTAGCTGTGTGTTATTTACGTGAGTTGTACAGGCACGTGTGCCTGTGCCTAGCGAAGCTGCACTTTCAAATTAAGTGGAAACCAAATGGAAGTCACGTGGTGAAGAATGGAAGGAGATAAAGATCAAACACCCCCTCATTATTGTATTATAGTGAAAAATAGGAAGAGATAAATATCAAATAACCGTTCATTATTATTTTTGTGACTTCTGGCATTTATTTTTAGTTTTTATGACTCTTATGGGGCATTAATTTTCTTTTATTTAATTATTACCATTTGTTACCTTCTTCAAGTTCCAATCTTCTATGAGTTTGGAAATTCTTGGTAATCATGGACTAATAATATTGTACAAAAATTGCATGTGGGGCCTACCTGAGTGCGTGAATAGGATAACCTTTTCGTTGATGTTGCCCCACTATGAGAATCAGGATTGCCAAACCATCGTATGGGACATTTTGAATTTAGATGTTTTTGGGGGCGCGGATTGGATACTGACAAGGTCAGTAGCCAAATCCCTACTGAAGTAACGTCACCAAGCTCTGTGGACCTCACCATGATGCATG
The DNA here is from genome assembly GCA_021015155.1 of Magnolia officinalis. Lineage (NCBI taxonomy): Eukaryota > Viridiplantae > Streptophyta > Magnoliopsida > Magnoliales > Magnoliaceae > Magnolia > Magnolia officinalis. The sequence continues at coordinate 4,503,202 of JAJHSJ010000004.1, read as the reverse complement.
TGTTGTATCCATATATATCGTCCATCTATTTGTAGAGATCGTTTTATGACATTACAAAGAGAATGAGATAGATCTAAATTTCAAGTGGACCCACTACAGAAAACCGTGGGAGCAGTCACACCTACCGTTGAAACATTTATAGGGCCCATCGTGATGTATTTTTAAGATCCGAGCTATAATAAGTGTCTGCATGAGCTGTATATGGGGTGTGATTGATTCTATGGGGTGTGATTGATTCTATAATTAGTCCTTGTAAATATAAGAATATTTAGTTTCCTTTATAATATGATTTTTTTTCTTTTATATAAGATGTAATTGTATCTATATATAACACCCGACAGGGAGAAGATAATTCATTTCATATTATTTATAGAAACTATGATTTGACATTGTATCAAAGAAGAAGGTCCTATGTTCGAATCTCGAGAGCAGCAAATATGCCTCGCTAAAATATTATTCTCCCACGGGGGACCAAGAAAATCAGGTTCGGCTCAGGGACCGGGAAATCAAGTCCAACCTATTTATGGTGTGAGTGTCCATCCACCCTTGTCAGTATGTTCCTGTGCGGAGTTCCCACCCCGCACGTGCAAGGAGTGTTGAAGTCATGAAATCCCTTGATATACATTGATACACCACACTCTGACAGCTTAAGCTTTTAGAGTAAATGGTTGTTTTCATTAGACCTCTTGTGCCTATACTTCGCAGTAAAATAGATTGGCAGAAAGGAAGAATAGACAACTATTAGAGGTAGTTCGTGCCTCACTCTTTGGCATGAACATGCCTCAGTTCTATTGGGGAGAACACCTTCTCGAGTCATAGATTTTCAAACTCTCCAACAAAAGATGCAATCCTTACTTTTAGTTCCTCATCTCCCAAATCTTGAACCACGAGTCTTTGGTTGTACGGTATATGTTCACATCCCCAAAAGTCTGCAAAACAAACTTGATCCATGTGCAAAACGGTGTGTCTTTGTTGACTATTATGAGTTTCAGAAAGGGTATAGGTGCTATGACCTTCAAACCCGAAAATTACATGTAACTTTGAATGCTTCTTTTCGTGAAGTACAACCTTATTACATAAGGGAAGTCTCTAGCCCTTCTCTTCACGGGGAGAGCTCTAGTGAAGAGAATGTGGTACAAGAAGGTGGCGGAGGAAATGAGTTTATGAAGTTAGAAAAAGTGAATGAAAGTTTTGAGAAAAGTGTGACATCCCGTCACTGTGGTCACATGTGGGCGGGCACACATGTGGGCGGGCCCCAATATGGCTGGCAGGCTACTGTGTGGCTGACAGGCTACTGTGGCTGGCAGACTACTGTGCACACAGTGAAAGGTGAAGCTTTATCCCACATCGGAAGTGCCGTCTGTAGTTGTGGTGGTTATATGTAGAGTTATCACCCTATACTGTATGAGGCCTTTTAGGGCGATCCCAAGAACAAAACCGTGCGGGCTGTGCCCAGAGCGGACAATATCATACAGTGTGGCGTGGGCTGTTACAAATGGTATCAAGCCGAGGACGGCTCTGCCCTCGGTGGGGGGATATTGTGACGCCCCGTCACTGTGGTCACATGTGGGCGGGCACACGTGGGCGAGCCCCAAGATGGCTGGCAGGCTACTGTGTGGTTGACAGGCTACTGTGGCTGGCAGGCTACTATGCACACAGTGAAAGGTGAAGCTTTATCCTACATCGGAAGTGCCGTTTGTAGTTGTGGTGGTTATATGTAGAGTTATCACCCTATACTGTATGAGGCCTTTTGGGGCGATCCCAAGAACAAAACCGTGCGGGCTGTGCCCAGAGCGGACAATATCATACAGTGTGGGCGTGGGCTGTTACAAAAAGTTTTCACCAAAGGTGTGATAGTATTCCTGAAGTTAAGAGTAAGTTGATATATAGTTCTTCGCCAAAATAATTCAGGTACTCCCGACATGTCAAAATCACTGATGCCCTCTGAGTTGCCCATGTCCACACCATTAACTGAAGAATCAACCCAGAATGTTTTTCCTCAGGTAATCTCGAATCTCATATATGATGAGTCTAATGAAACATATGTTCCTGCAGAAGATACAACTCCTAAATATCCACAAAGATCAACTAAGGGAGTTCCAAAGAAACAATATGAACCTGATCCTAAAGCCAAGGCCAAATACCAAATTAGTAACCATATGTCCTCCCATAGATTGTCTACATCATAAGCATTTACTGTTAATCAATTATCCACTGTATCTATTCCTAGTAGTGTGCAGGATGCATTGACTGATCCGAAATAGACGAAGGCGATGAACGAAGTGATAGAGGCTTTACAAAAGAATGCGACTTGGGAACTTGTTCCGTTACCCAAAGGAAAGAAGACAATTGGATGTAGATGGGTGTTCACGGTGAAACTCAAAGCGGATGGCAGTATTGATAGATATAAAGCAAGATTAGTTGCAAATGGGTATACGCAAAGGTATGGGGTGGATTATCAATAGACTTTTGCACCGGTAGCCAAGATCAATACAATTCCCATTCTCATATCTATAATGGTGAATCGGGATTGGCCCTTGAAACAATTTGTTGTCAAAAATGCTTTCCTCAATGGAGATTTAAAGGAAGAGGTCTACATGGAGTTGTCACCCGGAGTCAAACGTTGTTCTTCGTGTAAAAGTGAAGTTTGTAAATTGAAGAAGTCATTATACGGGCTGAAACAGTCACCTAGAGCTTGGTTTGAGAGGTTCTCTTCTACAATGAAGGCATTCGGTTATAAACAAAATAATTCAGACAATACTTTGTTTATAAAACACAAAGAAGGAAAGGTAACAGTTTTAATCATGTATGTCGATGATATGGTCTTGACAGGAAATGACCCATGTGAAATGAAAGCATTACAGGAGTATTTGGTTGTTAAATTCGAAATGAAGGATCTCAGGCAACTTAAATATTTCTTGGGGATTGAGATAACAAGATCGTAACACGGAATTTTCCTTTCACAACGGAAATATGTGCTAGATCTTTTAACCGAAATTGGAATGCTTGCTTGCAAACCAGTAGAAATGCCTATAGAAATGAATCATAAGCTCAGAGTTTTTCCAGATCAAGCTCCAACAGACAAAGGTCGTTATCAGCGGTTGGTTGGGAGATTAATCTATTTGTCTCACACGAGGCCGGATATACCTTATGCAGTGAGCGTCATAAGCCAGTTCATGCATGCACAAAGTGAAGAGCATATGAATGCGGTATATCGAATCTTAAGATATTTGAAGAGTGCACCAGGCAAAGGTTTATTATTCTCGAAAAACAGAGTCTCTAACATTAAAGGATACACGGATTTTGATTGAGCAAGTGATCAAACCAACAGAAGGTCCACGTCTGGTTATTTTACCTTCGTGGAAGGTAATCTTGTCACTTGGAGAAGCAAGAAGCAGAAGGTTGTGACAAGATCAAGTGCAGAAGCCGAATTCCAAGGTATGACTCATGGTGTATGTGAATTGTTGTGGATTAAAAGTGTACTAAAAGATTTGGGAATTGAATATGCAAAACCTATGAATCTCTATTATGATAATAAGGCAGCCATTGAGATTTCACAGAATCTTGCACAACATAACCACACCAAACATGTTGAAGTTGATCGTCATTTTATCAGAGAGAAACTCGATCAAAAGATTATACGGTTTCCATTTGTTCAGTCCGAAAGCCAGTTAGCTGATATACTCACGAAAGAAGTTTCCGGAAAGGTGTTCCATTGTATAATTGACAAGTTGGGCATGATAGATATCTATGCTCCAACTTGAGGGGGAGTGTCTGCATGAGCTGTATATGGGGTGTGATTGATTCTATAATTAGTCCTTGTAAATATAAGAATATGTAGTTTCCTTTATAATATGATTTTTTTTTCTTTTATATAAGATGTAATTGTATCTATATATATAGCACCCGACTGGGAGAAGATAATTCAATTCATATTATTCATAGAAATCATGATCTGACAATAAGTTAACACAGGAATAAACGAAGTGAAAACAAAAATATCAGCTTGATCGGAAACTACTGTGGCCCCTAAGAAGTTTTGAACGGTGGATATCACTGTCCCCACTATTTTCTATGGTGGGGTCCACTTGAACTTTAGATCTATCTCATTCTCTTTGTAATGCCATAAAACGATCTCTACAAATGGTTGGACGGTATGGATACAACACATGCATCATGGTGGGGTCCATGGAGCTTGGTGACGTCACTTCAGTAGGGATTTGGCTACAGACTTGTCAGTATCCAATCCGCGCCCTGTTTTTAGATGGTTGTCCATTTTTTCTATAGTGCGCACATCATATGTGTATATATCATCCGTATTATGTATGTGTAGAGGCCCTGCTCATAATAAGACATCGTGTGAATTTAGATGTTTTTAGATGGTTGTCCATTGTTTCTATAGTGCGCCCATTGTATGTGTATATATCATCCAACCCATGTATTATGTATGTGTAGAGGCCCTACTCATAATAAGAGAAACTATTCTGCGGGATTTTAGTTGAACTTTAAAATCAACCTCCAATATGCTTTAAAAAGCACTGCAAGTTCAAGACAAAACATTGGGAGAGGAATAATTGAATTTTCGTTGGTAATAAAAGTTCACTTATGCGCATGATAGCTCTTATCACTCAAAGGACCTTGAAAAATGCAATATTATACCATATTAACACGGGTGAAAATCATATTACGACCGGTCATTTTTTTCATTTGCAATAGTTGGCCTTGTTCAAAAAGGCATGGATAGGCTCAATAGATGGGTTGCGAGAGTTGGAAATGGTTTTAAGGGCTTTGTGAGGTTTTTTCTCTAAGTGACCTCCTTCACACCGAAAGGTTTCGAGATTCATAAGAGAAAAAAGAGAGAATTACAAAGAAGTAAAGAAGTTCATTGAAACCTATGAGGAGGGTTGCAGTTGAGAAAACACGATCATTTCTTTGATAAAACAGTATTTGGTTTCACCTTCTCCTTCTCACATCTTATATGAATATTGCATTTCAGCCTACACATCCCATCTTGTATCTCTATTGCTACTGTTTAATTTCATTCTCTTCTATTTTTTAACTATATTCGTCTATCACTTTTACTATAACTGCTTCATTTTCTTTTACTTTGGTGAATTAGTTGACATCCAGCATGGTGTCTCCACAAGTTGACCTGAATGTATTTTTTAAAAAAACACTTAGTTAAATCTTTGTAAATTTTAAAAATCTTGCTAAGTAGAGATCACGTATTAATTGTGTGGGTGAAAAGGATTACATAACTCCTTCATTCTCCGTCACTGAGGCCTTTCAAATATTTAGCCATAAAGTTCGGGAGTCGCGGATCCCTAGTCCTTAAGCGATTCTATAATTTCTAATCAATCATAAATTCCAAGTTTCATTTAACTAGTAGTGACTCCAAATTATACATATTATCTCATCTGAGACAATACTACACCACGATTACATTCAACAAAAGAGGAAAGCCAAGAGTGTGTGAGGCCTGCTCACAGGGTAGCTTTTATAGTATGTCTCACCATGATAATGAATGACAAAAAAATCAGGCCTTTACAATATGTGGGCCGCACTATAGAAAACAATGAATAACCATTAAAAAAAAAAAAAAAAAATCAAATTCAAGTGGTGGTATGTATTATGATTTGATAAGCTTAATTTTTAGGGCGTCCAACTTACATGCTAAGAAACTGTTTAACCATAATGGTTCTATGAACATCACATGCGAGCCCACACAAATGCACTTGGGATTAGTACTGCTTATAACACCTACTTTATGCAATATATAAAACACCCAAGCTCTATATAGTCCGCCATATTGCTCACTATATCCATCAATCAATAACAATTAGTTAACGGTACACGGTAAGCCTAATTAAAAGTTCATATTGGCTGCAACAATGGAAAAAAAATAAATAAATCAAAATTACTCTCAAAATTGCGAAGTTTGTAGTGTGGGCTATTAGAGTTTTTAATTGAGTACACTATGGTGGCTGCAACACAAACTCATGGCCGACATTACATCCATCCTTCATTGTTCCATGTGATGTGGCCCATTTGAATTATAGAACAAGAGTGTTTTATGCACCACAAAAAATAGCTATTGTAGAAGGCCAAAGTTTTTATGCACCACATAAAATAGCTATAGCTACTGTGGAAGACTTTGGTTTGCACACTTGTAAGGAAACCAAACCAATAATGATGGACCGGAATCGTCTACAACACCTAACCAATCTCTATGGCCCATCATGCTTTCCATGTAAATCTACTCTACCCATCAGGCAACAACCGTTGTTTTAACCATTCCCACAAAAATATCGGCCGGGTAAAATCTTTGATGGGCAACACCAGTAGGAACAATGTAAAAGTCTCCTAAAATCTCTCACTTCACCCAGCGTGCCCTATTTCATATTTGGATCACGCTGATTAATTTTTGTATTTTCACTTTATCTCAGTGAGTTAGTTACACTTCATTAATGGATTTAATGAAAGATATAAATCATGGTGACCTCACACACATCACCATGATATCCCATCCCCATTGTCCATGTTTTTGTGGCCTACCTGGGTTTTGGATCTTGTTTTTTTGTTCTTTTTTTCTGCTTCAAGTCCTAGAATCAAGGATGGAACCTGATGGAAAGAGAGGTTGTTACCCATATACAGGTTTTGTAAAGGATTCGGGTCCTCTTAAAATGGGAGATGATATGCCAGGTTTTGTAAAGGATCTTGGGTGTTTTATGTATTGCGTAAAACAGGTTTTGTAAAGGATTCGGGTACTCTTAGAATGGGAGATGATATGCCAGGATGAACTGGAATGTGGTTCGATAGAGAAGGATGCACACATAGCTAATGTATGGGCAGCTTTTTTGCCTGGCATTGCATTTTAGATGATGATTTAAGGCGTTCATATTATAGATTCTATGCTACATGGGCCATCCTAAGAAACATGGTGAATGAATGATCATATGTGAAGATGAATTTGAAACATTGAAAGTAAAGATTGAATAGCTTGTAGTCAAATCCAAGATTGAGGTATTAATATCATTGATGAAGCATGATTACAAGCCTACAATAACTATATAGGGCCGGTAGTGAGAAGATGAACGGCTGAGATCACTATATAATATGCAATTTTGTGAATACCCACTCCATGCAGTATTGCAGTAATACAACATGGTATCAAAACCCAACTGAAATATGGTGAGCCACCCTAGACCGTACTTTCTTACTACCCCTTCTTTAGGGACCAGCTCATGTGACCAAAAGATATGGGGCCCACCTAATATATTGTGACATCCAATCTGTCCATCAGTTTCATCATGATATGAGCCAAAAACTAAAGTAAATCCAAAACTTAAGTGGGCCACATGTTAGGAAATGGTAGGGGCTCTAAAACTTCCTGGGGCCCACCATGATGTTTATATACCATCTAACCTGTTCATGAACGGTGGTTACCATTGAGATGAAGGGAAAAATCCAAAACTTTTGTGGGCCCAAAAATGTCTCAATGGTAGCATCCACTCAATCTCTCTTCTCTCTCTTTTTTTTTTTTTTTTTTTTTTTTTTTTTTTTTTTGTGGTGTGTGGGATCACGTCTTCACATGGGCTGCCTCAACGGATGGACGAAGTGGATATAATACAACTATCGTGATGGACCCGATTGATACATCATTCTGTCATGGATTTCTACCATATTTGATTTCTTCTTTCAAAAGCATGAGACTAGTCTGAGTCAGATCCGACTAATCGAGTTCACTCAGATTCGGTCGAGTCTGATCCATCTCAGCACCGCCAACTCGGCTGAGTCATGGCTTGACTTAGAACCTGACAACTCGGCCCACACGTGTACTGATTGATGGTACATTAAAAAATAGCTCTGATAGGCTCACACGTGTGCCCAATAAAGCTCATGTAGAAGCTACACATGTGTGTCTGAATGGCACGATAAATCTGAGATCCAATCCATCCATCAGAATGACACTATTAGATTGATGTCATATTCCAAGAATCAGGTTGATCCACTGGTCAGGTGGGCCACAGTTTGAGAAACAAATGAACAGCTTTGAAAAACTTGACTGAGGTTTCTAACCCTTCCATCTGTAATTCCCAATATTGAGGCCCACATGTTGAGTGGACCGGATCTGTTTTTGTGAAAACAAGTGAAAGGAAAGAGACCAACCTGAATACCTTGCACGCTGGCACATATGTGAAGTGTATACGAGCTTTATTGCACCTCATAGAAAATTACACTCATTTAATTCCCTTGAAAGGGACTCGGTGGACATTAATCGGACTGTCCAATGAAAAATAACCGAAAGCCCAAATTCAAGAACGGGGATTGCGTACTAACCCCGCCTGTCCGGAACTCCGAACAGGCTAGAGGTCTGAGAGGCTCACCGTGATGTATGGTTCATCCACACCGTCCATCCATTTTTTCATATCATTTTAAGTGGTAAGTATTTAAAAAAAAAAAAAAAAAAGAGCATATCCAAGGCTCAAGTGGATTACACAGTCGGGATTAAATGCCCCCCAATAAAAATTTCTTAGGAGCCGTAGAAGTTTTGGATCAAGCTGATATTTTTGTTTTGCCTTATGTGGTCTTGCTGACAGGTTGGATAGTGAATAAACATCGCAGTGGGCCCTAGGAAGGTTTCATTAGTGGACATCATTATCACCCGTGCTTCCTGTGGCGTGGTCCACTTAGCCTTGGATCTGCCAGTTTTAGGCTTGAACCCAAAAATGAAACATAGAAAATATTCAAATGGACCACAACACAGGAAACAGTTGAATTGAACTTCTACAGTTGAAAATTTCTTGGGGGCCACAGAAGTTTTGGATGAAGCTTATATTTGTGTTTTCCGTTCATCCATGTCTGTATGATCTTATGAACAGTTTGGATGACAAATAAACATAAATGTGGAGCCCAGAAAAGTTTCAACGGTAGAAATCATTATCCCCAATGTTTCCTATGGTATGATCCACTTGATATTTGGATATGCTTCAATTTTGGGCTCAATCCCTTAATTAGATGGAAAAACGTATGGACGGCGTGGATAGACCACATACATTCAAGGTGGGCCCAACTGAGTTTACTCAGTACGATAAGAGCGTACTGAGAAACTCAGTACGCAATCCGATTTCTATTTTCAAGGGATTTAAACGATTCTTGGACAAAATACCGTTACGCGAGGGTGAGACACGTCACTAATTGAATGATCAATGAGGTGGGCCACTCACGTACCGAATAGGAGAAATGCTATCTTTGATAGACACCATTTGAATGATCATAACAGCTCGAATTCAGGTCATCTCTATCTTAACCGTCCATTTGGTATACACCAATTGCATGGCTAGGATCTTTCAATCAATGTGATTTTGGGCTATGTTCTGCCCCACCAACGGTCCATGATTTTCACGGTTTGGATCACATGTCCAATGGATGGGCAGCAGTGAATGATCATCATAGTCTGGACCCACACTCTCTAATTTTTTTCTTCAATCACGTGAGAAAAAGCAGATAAGAAATTATTTCAGATAATCGTGTGAGTGCGTCCGGAAAGTTCATCAAAATACATTTTGATAATATGGTGGTGTCCCAACTTAAGTTTGTGGGTCCCACAAATCAAGCTGCTTTCTGGTAGATAATTGATTAGTTTACAATTTTTTTATTTTTAAAAAACCCCATATATGGACTGGTATCTCACCACCATTGTGAGAATGGTGGTCACCCCATGCCCACATGGTCAGCAATATGGACCGTCCAAATCGTGAGTCCAGTTATGGATAGAGCATAGCCAAACATCACGCTAGGTCAGTCAATGGGATGGCCTGGGCGAGTAAAATGGAAATTTTGAATATAGGCTCTGCCCGATCGAACAGTTGAATGCCTCTGGCAACCCTTGCCCAGCTCGTTAACAGCCCTACATCACATTGATTGGACGGTCTTAAATGCCTTATTTTTGCCTTGTTGAATTTGGGACGCTGGTCATTTTACTTTTAGCGTCCATATGATAGGAATCAATTGGATGTCTATTCAATGAGTGTTATTTCTGGGCTTTGCTCTAACTACAGTGTGCCCCACATTTCTGACGGTCAAGATTAATTTACACATACATATGCCACGTGTAAGTTGTACAAGTGAGTTTTATGTAAAGATGTGTTGTTAATGTTTTAAATCGGTCTGTAACTTAGTTGTCGATGACATCTCATTGCCATGTATGGGCGTGTGTGTGAGATAAAGCAAGATCAAGATGGGCTGGATTAAAATAACCTAAGTCCAAGTCAAGACCTAGCTAGCTAAGGCTGACCGGTACCCGACCTGACATTGCGTTGGGCTCGGGCAGCATGTATTGGGTTTGGTCTTGGGCTTGGGTTATACAAACACCAACCTGATAAAACTTGGGTTGGGATCAGGTTGAGGTCTCAGGTTGCCCGACCAAAACTGTATCTATACCCGATTGATATATAAATTACTTATAAATTATAATTAAGTGCAGATCATCTGTGTTGAAGGCATATAAAATTCCAATACCATCCTATCCACATCATTTCCAATGATTCAAGCTAACAAGATACACCTTACTTTTCTCTCCCAAATAGATTGGGTGCTACATAACAGGTAACATGACTTTTAAAAGAGATAGGATTTGTTTAGAAAAAATGAAGTTCTTTACAATAAATAACTATGTATATAATTAATAAAATCATAATAACAAAAATAAGACATGTATTAAAGTAAAGTAGATTAATGTAATAATGAAAATATTAACATATATCCACCCGATCAACCTGACCAACCCAACTGAGCCCGCTTGAGTTGGGCTTAGGTTGAGAATTCCTAACCCAAAGTTGAGTTGGGTTGGGTTAGGGTTAAGGTATAGGAATTGGACTATGGTTGAGCACCAACCAGACCGAACCCGCCAGACTTTCAGCCCTATATAGCTAGCCCCGAATATTGATCGGGCCTTATATTCCAGGTCCAGGCCTAGATTATGAGCCTAACAAACAGGCCCAAGCCAAGTCCAAAAAAGTATGGCTAAACTAGCTAGGGCATGCAGGTGGCCCATCTCATTGCCACCCTTAGATGAAACGACAAAGGGGTCTTGGGTATGATGGAGCTTGTAGATGAACGGTCCAAACTTCGGCCCAGTCTCTTTGCTCTCAGGTTTGGCTTGGACCTCCTTGGCCTTTTATATGGGTTGAGCCCGATTCTTGGGCCCATATAGGCCCAGCCCAGTAGCGATGATGATTATGATAAACCTTCTAGTTCATTGGCCCCAATGGGCCGTGATAAATGGGCACAAAAGACAAACACGTATCACGGCCCACCTAGACATTATCATCATCACTTGTTCAAAGCACCACTAGTTATTTTTAGGCTTTCTTCTAATCCATAGCTTTTTAGAAGCAATGGCCCATCAAATTGCATGTTGAAACATCATCATTAAGGTTTTGGGCGAGACAGGAATTACGGAATCCAGATGCATAGGAATGCGAACCGTTGGTGAAGTGTTGGTTTGTACTCAGATCTCAACCATTGATGTTATGGGACTCACAGTAGATGGGCAATGCCTTAAAATTCTTCCTGATTAGACAATTGTCATCCTTGATGAGTGGCCAACGAATGTTTCCATCAAATCAACGATCTGGATCGTTGGATGATGGGCCCACTTCAATAAAATAGATGCATCTGGATGAAACCCATACATCATAGTGTAAGATCCTATTTTTATTCACGTACAGTGGGTACTACTGATGAATGGTCCAGATTAATTACAGGTGTGGGGATAAAGCCTGAGAAAAACATTCCAACATCCATGACACATACTCCTCTGTGGAATAATGGGAAGTCACAGGACTGGTCATCATGTCTGAGGTGGGGAATATCTATTCTAACTCATCATTAATCTTCTCAGACAACATGACTTTGTCTTATTACTTGGGAAGTGGTCATGAAATAATAGAGTACCAAATCAAATGATGCATAACTCTCATTAATCAGTGACTAGTATATTCAATCTCAAGTTTCCAAAAGCAACTAAATTATTTCAATTTTTTAACCAATGTCTACTTATATTTATAATACTCTCACATATTAAGTATGACATAATCACATGTCTATCTAAAATCTATGGTTGTCATGATTTACAGCCAAAATCATTAGTATCATGTCCACATCTCCAATGACTAGTTTATATTAATTTTTCAGACACAACTCCAACAAGTAATATTTTAGATATATGAAAAACCTATTAAGTTAAGCCTTATAATTGAACTTATCCCACTTCAATATTTAGGCATAGAGAGACTTTAATGAAATCTACAAATGAATTTATCCCGATTGTATTCATTCTATGTATACATATTAATAATAATCAATAAATAAAGTTTAATAAAGAGAATATATGTAAGGATTTTTCACAATGTCTTCCAACATTTAAAATTGCAAATGAGAGGATTATCATCAATCGAGGCCATTCATTCATTCACGCAGCTATGAGCCAGCCGTGGTGCAAAAATCATGCCTATTGTATTATTTGAACCCTTTAAATGAGTCCAATTTATTACAACTATTCACAAATCACATGGTTAGAATCATCAAATTTGAGTATTATTTATGGGATCTATTTAGTAGATGTTTCATGATGATGATGATAAGACTGACTTTGTTTTTTCAATTAATCTTGACCATCCAAGCTTAAGATCACTTGATTAGCATGTTTTTTAAATTAATCTTGACCATCAGAGCTCAAGTGAACCAATGCAACTAAGAGCACTATAATTTGAATGACTTTTGGACTTTTTTATTTGACAGTGGAGATGAATTTAAAACACATTTTGGTACTTTTTTGGGTCCATGGTTCGTTAGTCCATTGATGTCAGGTTACCATCGCCGATAAGGGAAATCCAATACTCTTCCATATTGAAGATGCTGCCATCGACTTTTGGTGTTTGTTTTGGACCGTTGTTGCAATATTCTCTTAACCGTCTATTTTCAGGTCATTAATTGAGGATTGATAACCTCATATCTGGAAGGTTTTGTGTGAGTCCCTATCCACAGTACTGCCCTTAAGATGGGCGGTCTAGATCATCTTACCATGGCCCCATTTATAAATAACGGTGCAACAGGTCGCCATTCACGTTCTGCCCTTAAGATGGGCGGTCTAGATCATCTTAAGTAAATTACCTCTCTCTCTCTCTCTCTCTCTCTCTCTCTCTCTCTCGGATGTATTATAACAATTGTGTGGACGCGGTTTGGCTGCTGACCTCCACAGCAGCCAGCTAGATGATGTCTAGGCTCTGTGGGCCTACCATGATGTATGTGTTTCATCCACTCCGTCCATCCATTTTTCCATATCATTATATGACACAAACCAAAACATTAAGAAAATAAAAAGTTCAAGTGGACCACACCACAGGTAATAGTGGGACAATGACGTCTAACATTGAAACCTTCTTAGGTCCCACCATGATGTTTAATCGCCATCTAGCTTGTTGATGAGGTCACACAGATCTGGATGAAGGGAAAACAAAATATTAGCTTGATCCAAAACTTCTGCACCCCTAAAAAGTTTTCAATGGTAGGCGTTCAATTCCCCTGTTTCCTGTGGTGTGGTCAACTTAAACTTTGGAACTGCCTCATTTTTATTTTACGCCCTGGAAAAATGGATGGACCGCGTGGATAAAACACATACATCATGGTGGGCTCACACAGAGCTCTGGCGGCTGCTGGGGTCCCAGCCAAACCGCGTCAATTTCTACAATTCTGGGGTCTCAGGTGGGCCTCGAGGGATAAATGCCGTTTATATTATGGGCCTCACCTTGGATGGCACATGCACCACAAATCCCCTGGATCTGAAGATCCTAGATACATATATTTTCGTTCTTGACCGTCTATCTGTTCGCCGCATATTAAAGGGTTAGATTCTTCCTAGGTGGGTGATCTTTGGTTCATTAGACATCCACGGTGATGTCCGTAATGTCTGTTTGGATCATTGAACCATGGGCAAATTAAGCTGGTCATCAGGTGGCCCCATTGGAAGCCATGGAAAAGCCATGGTCTAAGTCAAAATACTGGTGTGGCCCATCTAATGAGTGGATAACCCTGATTTTTTAGATGAGTGGTCTTCCTAATGGGGCCTACCGTTTGCATGGTAGGGATGTCTTCCAAGAGTACCAATTCATGTGTTATCAACCAAACTAGTTGGTCTACGAGCATCCATGCACCGATAACCACTGTGGATCTGAGCCCTCATTACAGACCGTCAATAAATCAGATCAGATCTGGATGGGTCTCAATCACCATAGCCATCAGATTGGTGTCCATCAAATGGTGTTTATAGCTAAAACAGTCAACAGTTCAAATTCAGCAAACTAAATATCTACTATTCGGCGGTTGATTTTCAACCAATCCATCTCATTTTAAGCTGCTCCACCTACAAAGTAGGACCCACCCTTATATCGCAAGATCCAACCTCCATCAGGGAAGCCAACCCTTTTATGTTTTTTTATCTTAGGTGGGCCACACTATAGAAAAGAGTATAAAGTCATGCCTAAACCTCTAAAATCCACACCGTCCATTAGGGAAGCAATTTTACATTGTTCTCGTTGGTGTGGTCCATGTGAATTTTTAATCGAGCTTGTTTTGTACGTACAATTCAAATAATGGTTCTTGCTTGATAGATGGAGTGATTTTACATTTACAACATGGTGGTCCACCGAGCTTGGGTGTTTTGTAATATTCGATGGCATATAAACACCACGGCGGGTTCTATTTCTTGTGGTGTGGTTGAGCTTTGGATATGCTTCAATTTTGAGCTGATACTCTAAAATGAGCTTAAAAACAGATGGACAGCGTAGATGAGACACATACATCACATATGTGCCAAATGAAGGCTTTTTATGATACATGGCCCTCTCCAACCTTGAATACGTAGACGTGGGTCCCATGTTTTTGTGATCCCAACCAATGATGAGACAGCGCCCATGAGTGGACCTAAAATCAGCTTTTTTTTAAAAAAATAAATAATTAATTTTTTTAAAAAAAAAAAAAAAACCTTCTTTCCATTAAATGGAGATGCAGATTGCATATGACCATGAAGGTTATCAGCGGGACCCATCATGATTTATGTGTTTTATTCGTACCGTTCACCTATTTTGCCCGCTCATTAAAAATTGATGGCAGATCTAAATGTCAGGTTGACTACACCACAGAAGCAACTACGTTTCAACTGTCACCATTAAAAACTTCCGGAGGTCCAATTTATGTCTCTTTCCCATCCAACCTGTTCATTAGGTGGTGCAAACCTAAATAAAGGGAAACCATAAATATCAGCTCCAAATTTTTGTGGCCCAGGAAGCTTGTAGTGATGGCCGTTCAATCACTATGGTTTCCTATGGTGTGGTCCACCTGAAATTTGATTCTCCTTGTGTTTGAGTTGGCAAAATGGATGAAAGGCATGGATAAAATAATATGTTTGGTACCATAAAGTAAATCGGGATTTCAAATTCAGGAGATTCCAAATCCCCTCAAATAGGAGGTTTGAAATCCAAGTGTAAATTTAGATTACATTTAAAAACTTTTCATGAGTTGCAGTGTAACATGTGTGCCTATATAAATTAATTAGATTATCAACTGCATCACTATAATTATTTTAATAGGATAATTTGCGTTGTCCAACATTGTCCATGTAAATCAATGGTTAAAAATGGTTGGTTAGTTATTTGTGTGTAATCATATGCCTGTGGCTCATTGGAGACTTGTTTTTGGGTAAAGTATATATTTCAATGGGCTTATTATAAACATGGTATCAAACATTAAGTAGTAGTTAAATTTAAACCTCTATAAATATACCATGCATAGCTACTTTTCGATTACATGGGATTCTGAATTTACAAAGGGGAATCCACGCTCCAAAACAGGCCCTGTCCGAATTTTGAACTGTTGAGCTGGGCATACAGGCTCGGGCATATACAAAATTTTGATTTTGCCTGGCTCGACACATTGAGAGCCCTATATGTAATCCACGTTCCCAAATGAGTATTTTGCCTTTCCAAGTAGCTAACTCGATGGTTCAAGCAACTTCAGGACACTGATTCAAAGCATCGCATCTGAACTTGATGACAACCAAATCAATGGTTCCGATCACCTTGAGTGGGAGGCACAGTAAGATGGAGATGATGGAGTGTAAGCCAAATCCCCTCAAATAGGAGTTTGAAATCCAAGGTGTAAATTTAGATTACATTTAAAAACTTTTCATGAGTTGCAGTGTAACATGTGTGCCTATATAAATTAATTAGATTATCAACTGCATCACTATAATATTTTAATAGGATAATTTGCGTTGTCCAAACATTGTCCATGTAAATCAATGGTTAAAAATGGTTGGTTAGTTATTTGTGTGTAATCATATGCCTGTGGCTCATTGGAGACTTGTTTTTGGGTAAAGTATATATTTCAATGGGCTTATTATAAACATGGTATCAAAACATTAAGTAGTAGTTAAATTTAAACCTCTATAAATATACCATGCATAGCTACTTTTCGATTACATGGGATTCTGAATTTACAAAGGGGAATCCACGCTCCAAAACAGGCCCTGTCCGAATTTTGAACTGTTGAGCTGGGCATACAGGCTCGGGCATATACAAAATTTTGATTTTGCCTGGCTCGACACATTGAGAGCCCTATATGTAATCCACGTTCCCAAATGAGTATTTTGCCTTTCCAAGTAGCTAACTCGATGGTTCAAGCAACTTCAGGACACTGATTTCAAAGCATCGCATCTGAACTTGATGACAACCAAATCAATGGTTCCGATCACCTTGAGTGGGAGGCACAGTAAGATGGAGATGATGGAGTGTAAGATGGAGACCGATGGGTCCGGCAATCCAGACTGTTTGTCCGGTGGGTTCCACCATGAATTCGCCACGGGGCAAGAACTCCACAGCTCAGTTCCAACTGCACCATACTCTAACACGAGGGAAAAAGATTGCATATACCAGTAGATACACAGGAGATTGGTCACCAAGAATTAAATAAATAATAATAATAAATTGGATAAGGATCACCGCCCACAACCAATCAACGGTAGAGATCATGGTCTAATATATCTATAATATGTGACACGTACTTTGAAGACTTATCCTTATGAGACATTGCGAGCATAAATCCATGTGAATAAGGGGTAATTGGTGTGAATAAAGGAGTACATTTGATGTGAATTGAAATCTATTTACATTTGATGTGAAATTATATTTTTAAACCACAGTCCAATTCACATCAAATATGCCAAAAAAGTTTGGGATTTTGGCCTGCGGAATCACATAGATCTAGATTTAGGATGGTAATCTAATGGCACCAAGCCCACACACAAGAGAACACACAGATTTAACGTGGAAAATCCTTGCGGGAAAAAACTACGGCACAAAGCGACAGATCTCCACTATGAAAGCATCAATTGCGAAGAGAAAAGACTTACCCGATGCACTCGACTCGACTCGGTACTTGTGACTAGGTCAAAGTTGGTCTGGATTAATCCAAGCCAGACCCGGACTTGAATCAGGTCAAGCATGCTGGACTCGGTACCGAGTCAATTCGAGTTCGGGTTACGCATGCTGGACTCGGTTCGGTACCGACTCAATTCGAGTTCGGGTCAAGCCTATTTCAAACCGAATCAAGTCCAGTTAGCCCTAACTCAGTCCAACTTGACCTGCTCTAATTTCAATGATTGCATTGCCATATTCCAATGAATTTCTATTACAAGCTAACAAACACAATTAAAGTGATTTCAATTTACATAGATTTCATAGAGATTGTCAATCCATATCAATGTGTGTCAAATGCAAGCTACCAAATGATCCTTACAAACTATATTCATATTTATTGTAATATATACCTGTACATATAAATAAGGAACAGGTGAATACTAGTAATTTCTATAGAACTATTGAAATTCTAAGACGCTGTTTAGATATACGCCATAAATAATTTTTTTAACAAACACAATTAAAGTGATTTCAATTTACATAGATTTCATAGAGATTGTCAATCCATATCAATGTGTGTCAAATGCAAGCTACCAAATGATCCTTACAAACTATATTCATATTTTATTGTATATATACCTTACATATAAATAAGGAACAGTGAATACTAGTAATTTCTATAGAACTATTGAATTCTAAGACGCTGTTTAGATATACGCCATAAATAATTTTTTTTAAAAAAAAAAAAAAAAAAAAAAAAAACACTTATTCTATTTGATTAGCCGACCAAATTGTTAGACATTCATTTCAACGAACATTTATTCATGAATCAAGATTAGCATCTTCCAAAAATCCGATTATCGGAATGTTGCTTAGAGACAGTTACTACCAATATTTTTTACCACATCAAATAATATTTTTTGAGTGTTTGCGCATCAAGTGTCATGGTAAGCAGAGCATCAAATAACTTTCCCATTATAGAATTTCTTTAGCCCAGTGCAGAAGAGAGAAAATCTGTTGTGCCGTCTTCAGCTGTGCACTCCACCACAGAATTCGTTTTTTCTTGTTTTTCACACAGCAAGGCATTACGACCGTGAGTCGGTCCACATTTTGAGTGGTCTGATGATGGAACCCTTACATGTTGTAGAGTCTATAATGTATGTGACACTATTAAAATCTTAAACTGTTTAAGATTTTGACCGTCTTATCTATAGATAAATGCAGAACAGTGAAAAATATATTTTTTCAATGGCTCTTATTCAACTTTAAAATCAACGATGACACTGTATTAAAAAGTTGATTATAAGAAAATACTTTAATAAGAGTATTAAAAAAAGTTTGACACAGTTAAATCATAACGCCATCTCATAATCTGGACTCAATGGGTGGCGACGGACGCTAGATTCTCAGTCGCGTCGGAGGGAAAACGGACCAAGCCCAGAACGCATTTCCGAGAAGTTATGGACGATCTTCGGCCGTAGCTTACTCCCAGTATAATTCGGGTTTTCAATTTGCTAGAGTAAATCTCATATTTACATGATCCACACACACCGTTGATATGGGACCACACTAAAAATGCACCATACGTAGAACTTCTCTTAGATTAAAAGATACCAGCCTCCATCTTTGGCTTTTGTTCAGATCGAACTTGGACCCTTGTTGTATTTTTGGACCACAAAGTGAAATCAGAAACTTATAGTTAAAGAAAATCTTTTAAAACACTAGTTCCATACGTTGATAAAACATCGGACGTCTAGATCACTAGTTAATGGGCCGCACTTGTAGGAAATTGAAATCAGAGTATAATGTTCGGTCGAGTATGAAAGCAAATCTTCCTCCCCGCTTCTTCAAAACCGTCACTGCACTCGCCAACCTATAAATCCGCAGTGAACACCCATTCACCCATTTTCTCTCAACAGCGCGCGATTTTATCTGAGAGAGAGGGAGAGAGGGAGAGAGAGAATCCTCCAATCTCTAATTCCCACCGTCTCTTGAATTTTGACTGAAAGTCCAGCCTCTGTGTTTCCGGATCGATCTCTAAAACCGTTCTTCGATCTCCTTCGATTTCTTTCTGGCGCCTCAAATCGCGCTCTGAAACTTCCCTCGATGCCATCCGATCGGTTTTCGCCTTTTCTGTTTTCCCAGAGGTGAAGATTTTATTCTTCTTCTTGCTTACTTTCTTGCGTTTTGTTTGAAATCTCTGTTCTTGATGTTGTTCTCGATTTCTACGTTTTGTCTTTTACTTTTCTGATTTTCTTGAATCGGAAAGAGTTTAGGGCTTTGGTTTCTCGGAATGAATCACTATCTGTTTGTCTAATTGTATTGAATTGATGCATTCCTGTTCTTGATTTCGATTGATATGCCTTTGATCATTTTGAATTGGAGCCGTCTGTAGGGTTTTGGGTCTTTGGAATTGTAGTTCGTTCGGTGGAATCTAGTTGGATTGAATTAGATTGGATTTAGGGGATTTTTATTTTTTATTTTGCTTTCATTTCTTTTGTTGTTTTGAATTGACAACATTTTCAAATATTTTGGTTTTGCGTGCAATGTGAATTGTAATCGGTTTTGTGGAATTATACTGATATTTGTGTGACTCTCATATTTTTGTCGATTTTGATTTCTTGATTTTTTGTCTTAAGTTTTTAACGGCAAGTTTTCTTGAATTTTAGACTATTTTAGTTGTTGATTTTGATTTTGAGGTCTCTGTTTTTTTCTTTTCTTTTCTTTTTTTGTTTTGATCTTTGCAGAGTGTTTTAGGGCTCTTGAGTTTCAGTTAATGGGTTTTAGAACCATGGTTTCTCCGGACAGAGGTCAAGCACCTCATATCCATCTCTCTGACGAGGCAAGGTTCTCTTTATAATCTCACCCTCGATGAGCTCCAAAACCAGCTCGGAGATTTAGGGAAGCCCTGGAACAACATGAATTTAGATGAGCTGTTGAAGAGCGTGATCGCAGCAGAGGAAAACCAGCTGTTGCAGGCTTCACAAATCGGCAGCAGCAATGCGGATGCTTCTTCATCCTCGGCTTCTTTAGTTCCTGGGAATTTGAATTTCAAACCCGATCACTCAATCAGAAGACTCTAGATGAGGTGTGGAAAGACATTGCCCAGAATGATCAAGAAAATGTGGGTGGGGATGGGCCAGTCCAGAGGCAGCCAACCCTTGGAGAAATGACACTAGAGGATTTCTTGGTGCGTGCTGGTGCGATTAATTTGGTGAATCAGAAAATGGCCGCAGTTAATACACAGCCATTGATGTCAATTGAACCAACAATTGCGACCACGCAGGGCGGATTGGTTGCATTACCAGATGGTTCAGCAGCAACAGATGGCAGTATTGGGTTTTGAGTTTGCCCGTCCCTGCCCGGTGTTTGGGGAAGTCGGGTGTGGATGTTGGATATGGTGAGAACCACTGGCACTTAATACGACAATGCCGATGGTGGGAGCCACCTCATCAGACTCGCAGGCGGTGGCGGAGAGGAGAGGAAGTTTCCAGATGAGATGTTGGAGAAAAGTATTGAGAGGAGACAGAAAAGGATGATCAAGAATCGGGAGTCAGCAGCTCGTTCAAGGGCCAGGAAGCAGGTGTGGTTTTGGGGATCTTTTTTCTTTTCTATGAATGATTGGAAGAAGATTCAATAGGTAGTTTGGTTGTTTGGCTGGTCTCTGCAGTGACGTTTTCTTCTCTTTTCTTTTGCATTGATTTTAGGCTTATACCAACCAGTTGGAGACTGAAGTTTCAAATTTGAGAAAAAAGAATACGTTGCTCAAGAAACAAACGGTATGGTAATACAGAATCTTTTTGTTAAAATTTCAAAACCTGATTTTTTTCTTTTAATAGATTCATATACAGTAGGTATTTCATGGTGATGTTATGGGCTTTCAATGAGAACATACAGGCATGTTAGCAAAATGTCACTCTCTTCTTCATATTATGGAAGCTTTTTAAGTTTTGTTATTCATCATGTATGGGTTACTTTTATGAGCTGAAGATATCGATAAGATGATTGATGAGATTTACTCATTGAGGGATTTGCATCCATCCTAAAGTTGCTTCATTCTGTTTTTTTTGACAGGAAAACGCTATCATTTTTACAAATAGTTTTGGTTTTCATGTTAGACCTGTACACCCGTATGGGCGTGGTCACACATGGAAGTGTGGTTTTCCTTTTGTTTTAGGAAATATTGGACTAAGTAACTCAATTTAGGAATCCTATTAATGAGCTAATGCAAATAGGGAAAGTGAGTTTGGGATCATAGAAAGGGGAACCAAAAACCTATAAATAGAGGAATACACTTGGCACTCTTCATATACTAAAAACATATGAGGCTTCTCATCCATAGCGCACACCTAGAGAGGAATAGGGAGAAGGTGAGGGAAGAGAGATCAACACCATAGGATGTGTGGAATGGTGATCAGGACTGTTCATCTTCAAACCCAAGCACTCTCAGTCGCCGCTGTGCACTCTCGGATCTCATGGCGTAAGATTTGTGCTTGATTTGATATTCAGCATCTTTGTAGTTTTTATTTAATAACTTGTGTATGTATTGTTTCTGATCCTTGATCTGAAACTTGAACCATTGATTATGTCCAATTAGTGATAACAAGTGGTATCAGAGAGTAGTCTGTGAACCCGTACATGTGCAAATTCATGATCAATAGAAAACCGCATGCATGTTCTTATCCGTTCAATAGCGTTGAGAATCAAATCAGTTGTGGTTCAATTGCAATCTGAAGGCTGTACGCTAATAGGCTTATTGAAGATTAACAATAGCACCCTAAATCAAATCTTTGGCCAAAAATCTAAAATCATAAGGTTGTTTGCAAGCCACCTACCTGTTCTAATATTGCGCATATCATTTTGCATAGCGTGGATTTTTTTTTTTAAAATCCTGTCGTATGATGCATAAATCCCATGTTATAGTTGTAGTATGAACCTCATACAACCCCACATAATCTTAATATCTTGTTTACATTGTTGTATTGATGTACATCTTTGTACCCATAGCACTTGAGATCGTGCATGCCTCTAGGCTGATGTTGCTTGAAGCTCCGAACAGTTATTGCCCTTTTCATGCACAAATCATAGAAACAAACATGTGGACAGATCTAAGTTTCCTGTACAATGGATGTTCCACCGTTCAAATATCTGATTGAATCAGCAGATGGTGATATCTTTCTCATATTCCCTCTAATTCTTATAAAGTTCAACCTATTTGAGATTTTATCTTGAACCTTTTGATCATTTTTTTTTTCTTCTTGAATCCTTTGATTATCAATCATACTCATGAAGTCAAAGTACAATTTCTTCTGATTCTCTCAGGTCATGCAGTTATTACAACAGGACTGTTAAGTAGTTCGAATCTTTAATCAGCTCAATTTGGGACTCTGATATGGTCTGGATCTCTAACCCAGACGGTTGGTTGGTTCAGGTCTTCAACCTGGATGGTTGGATCTTAATTCATTATTCAGATATTCAGCTTGGATGGTTTGATCTTTAGTCAGGACCCTCATATGGCTTAATCTTTAATTGCTTGGAAATGGTACTCCTTGTGGTCTCCCATTAGATGATCTAATCGTCTTTCGTTAAGTCAATATGATCATTTCACTCATGGTTGTAGCCCTGGGTGGGCTTAACATCACCATCCACCAACTTCACCATCAACTAACGGTGTGCGCTGCCTTAAGGGCTTGTATTAACCCCATAAAAATGTCATGGCTTTAATGAACTAGAGCATTTTTGTGGACATACAAGCACTGGATTGTCAAGAAGGTGAATTAGGTAGTGATAGCTTTCACCAAATCCAAGTTCCCATGTGCTTCCTTCTTGTTCTTGTTGCTGCTGTCGTCATCATCATATACTTGTCCCGACTATTGGAATTAGCTTTACGAATCCTCAATCTTGTTCTCAGCAATCAAGATTTGAAACTAGAATTCCCATGATTTTTATGAATCATAGGCTTTATGAATCCTCAATCTTGTTCTCACCAATCAAGATTTGAAACTAGAATTCCCATGATTTTTATGAATCATGAGAGAAACACATGATTCTTTATGTAAGGAGAGAAACAATAAGATTCATATGAATAAGATGGAAGTATGGAAAGAGAAAACAACAAGATTCTTATCAATAAGATGTATGGAAGAGAGAAACAAATAGGATGTGTCAGAGCCTTCTTGGAGGGAAAGTAGCGAGAAGTTGGATCCAAGATAAGACACTGCAATGAGAGATGAATGGCTTTTGTGGGCTTTCTCAAGCTCAATTTCAATAGAAGTTCTCTTGTTAATCTTGGTACAAACTGGAGTGGTTTCTCTTCCATCATTGTCATCCTCAGCCAAGCCTTATCCCATTAATTGGGGTCGGCTACATAATCCTTCTTTGCCATTCCACTCTATCAAGAGCCACAACTTCAGTTAGACCATAGGTCATCAAGCCTTTTCTTACTACCTCCATGTCCTCTTAGGCCTTGCCTCCTGCCCGCCCTTTTAGAGTCTTCGACTTGTACTCACCCCTAATCGGCGCAGTTCTTGGTCTCCATTGCACATGACCAAACCATCTAAGTCGTAGTGGTTTCTCTTTGATCTATTGATATATTTTTCCTTGAAAGTTATCTAGGTATCTCTAAAAGAAGTACAGTTATATAGACATTTACTGTTGCTTAGTTTTCTTGTTTCTGATTGTTGTGCTTCATTGTCAAGAAGGATTTTGATTAAATGCATTTTAATCCTTTCTTCCATAGGGTAATTCACCATGAATCATGGAATAACATCTGCTTCTTTTCTAAGTTCTGTTCTTCGATGTTTTTGGTGATTCTAGGGTTGACAGGTTGTGCCAAGTACATATTCTTCAGGAAATTTTAGAAAGATTTTGTAATCTTTTGTCAGTCCATCTGCACCTTCTGATCTGCCACAGTACCACTAAATGTAAATTGAGGAATGATCACCTGCAACCAGTTGTAGGTGACAACCCTTTTTTTCTTTCTTAATGTTTTTTCTCCAAGGACAAAGTGAGTTGTATAAATGGTTGTAGGTGAACCTACTATCAGTTGTAGGTTAACTTGGATGGCAGCTCATTCAGTCAAAATCAAATTTTGCTTCAATGGTCCGTGCCTTTGTGGTTGAAGAAATGTAAGAGCCTAAGGAACTCTGTTATATTATAGAGCTTCTGCTTTATATAATGACGCAGGTAGCCTTCGCCACCATTCAATCTTATTTTTTGCCTACATCTGATGCCTGAAACATTAAGCAAGCAGTTGCTTTAGCATTGTATATAACAGCTAATAGTTGCCGGCATCAAATCCCAGGCAAAACCAGCTCCAACTTTAGTGAAGGGTCTAATGCTTTTATGTGATGCATAGGCTCTGCAGTCTTTGTAAAACTCAAAGAGGAGGTCTTATTTAAGTAATCACTGCATCATCAACCATTTTAATGCATAAATTTTACCCTTCTACTTGACATAATTATAGTCACCAAAATCTTGTCATTCCATCAGTTCCATTAGTTGTCAGTCTACTGGTCTTCTTTTCGGTGGTGGTGTTCATCTGCTAGTTAGTTTCTAGTCACACAGTTTAGTCATCTGCTGGTCAGTTTCTACTCACATGGTTTAGTCCTTAACAGGATTGCGCATGTAACTGATATATCCCTTTATTGCTCTATGCAGGAGTTCGATGCGCTTTTACCTTTGAATCAAACTCAAGAGCCAACATACCAACTCCGGCGTACTAGCTCTGCACCATTTTGAAGTGTGTCAGTAGACTCCATACATTTCGATTATGCGGGCACATTGGTTTTAATGAGAGGCTTTTTGTACATGATTTTTGAGCTGAAAGATTGGGTTGAGCACCATTCTATGAGAAAGAGGAAGGTACCTATTCTGAGAACTCCATGCTGTGGTTTTCACAGAAGGAAAAAAAGAAAGAAAAAAGAAAAAAGTAAAAAAGAAAGAAATTCTTTTCTTTAGTTGTATATAGATTTTTCTCATTTCTTGGTTATGCTGAAAAGAAGTATTACCAAACTATTGAAGCTTGTGAATATTTGTTACAGGACATATTGTAAGCATCAATTTTCATTCATTGTCATTCAGCATTTTTTGTTATCTTCAACCTATGATTATCCGTAGGAAGCATTTAATTGGATTTATGCATCTTGTGTGGATGTATTTTCTTTTCAGGTTCGTTTCTTGGGATGATCGTGATAAATCTCATAAATCTCACATCGGAAATTACTTGGGAGCTCTCCAGATTTTGGGTTATTATCAGGAAAATCTTGTTGAAAACAAAATTTTGAAAATTTTAAATTAATAATAATTTTAAATTTATATAATGAATCATTTTAGATTTTTCATATTTTTTCAGCAATATCTTGGCAAAGCACAAATTTTTCAAATATGCCGGTATTTTGAAATGTGCATGATAATCTCGTAATAAAATCACCATGATCGACTTAAAACAACGGTCCAGAGAAGCAATTTAAACTCTGGCCTAAACATTATTGACTAGCTCCAACCGTGAGATCGTTTCCAAGCTCTCCACATGTTGTAGGAGCTCATAGATGAAGGGTCTGGGTCATCACTTGGTGAGGGCTAGGGATATACATCGAGCTGAGCCGAGTCAAGGTGGGCCAAGCTTGCCTTGACTCGTTTGTGCTCTCCTCGAGCTCGCTCTTGAGCTGACCATTGGAGTTTGCCTTGTTTGCCAAACCTTTCAAGGCGAGCTAGTGGATTGAGTCGAGGCAACATGCTTCCACCTCAATTTATTATATTTTTTTGTTACAAAATACAAATTAGAAGTCCACAACATTAAGTCCAAAAGTCCCACATGCCACAACATCAATTCTAAAAAAAAGTCTCATTATAGCTTCTTCAAAGCTTCTTTGTGATCCTGTGTATACACAGTACCTATATTCTTGTAAAATGAACTGAGCTTGGAGAGACTTTTTATTACTCTTCTTATTTTTTGACAAGAAACGTTATACTTTTAAGATATATTTTTGTCTTGACTTCGTTTTCATCATCATCTTCCTCAACATAAAAACTGCTACCGCTCTAAACTGAATGCAACCAATATTGTGTATATATCAATGCTTCAACCAATATTCTACTCTCTGTGCTAAGAGCTGATTTTGATGCCATGGTTGAAATTGGAATTGATAATATATCTCATGCCATAACCGAAAGTCCGGGGTATTCAAGAGCTCTCGACTTCTACTACTGCAAAACATCAAAAAAATCCTTTTCTCGTAACCTTATAACTGAATCGTTTAGATATTTCTCCACTTCTAATTCAGTTTTGTGTCTTTGTTTTTTTTCTTCTGCTAAGAAAGACATAAAATTACGAAGTTACTTTCCTCTAGTAGAAGTAACTACACCCATATTGAAGAGCAACTATTGTGCTAGATGTTGTAGTGAAAGTAACAACATATGAAGTGAACAACTCTTCGACTGCGGCACGAATAATAACAGTTTCCGTTGAAACACTTTCAAAATTGGAATAAAGTGACCTGAAAACGTATCTAACCATTGACATCTTGTACCGTATATTCATAACAACTGCAATGGCCATTAACAAATGGCAGTCAACCCAGTACTTATCGAATTTCATTTGCATTTTCAGAGCCATCACTTGTTAAAAAAAAAAAAAAAAAACATTGAAAAACTTGTGGACATATTCATCTTTCGTCCAATCATTATCATTAGGCACGTATGTGTACATTTATCACGCCCACGAGTTAAGGGAATACAACTTTAAGCTCTAAAACAGAATCCAACATTTCAGAGTTGAATTCCAGCGAGTGCATACATCTAACTTCAACTATTTTTTACGTTTTAAATCCAAACATTTGATTATATCATTTCACGTACTTAATCTTGAAGGTGACCCCCTTTATATATTTGACGTTATCTCGTATGTTGGCGACTATGGAATCAATTGCTTTCAGCCCTTCTAGTACTATCAAGTTTAGTATGTGGGCACAACATCTAACTTGTAATATTTTACCCTTAAAGAATAAATTTGTGGCTCCCTTGCATTAACTACTTAAGAAAGAAACTTAAGTGTCATTGGAAGATGTATTATCTAAAGTTATTGATGAGATTTTCTTTTCGATACTCCACTCAACAAGATAATTATAATATTCTTTTAGAGTTTTCAATTTGCCTCAGCGAACTATTTAGTTAATGACATGTATCCTTTTCATTGATTTGATTTTATCCATATATTCGAAGCCAAACTTATTAATTAATTTGATGCTAAAAAAGCTTTCAAGTTTGCTTTCTCATACATCTTGATGCACTCTCTTTTTACAGTAAAACGATATGCCTTTTTTACATTTGAGATTATGGAATTTGCAAATTTTTATAAAAATTTATTTTTTACCATCGTAAACGGCTTATCTTCAAATATCACCAATCTTGCATACTACTCTTTCATTTTTGCTAATCATACTTATAGGTGAAGAGTATAGCTTGAGAGTCTTCCTTTTCAGAAGTGGTAAATGAAAGTAGTTGGTAAATTTTACCAGTTGACATTTTTTGTCTCTTCGCACATTTATCAAGATGTCTTTGATGATGAGTAGAAAAAGAACTAAAATGCTCACTGTAAAGAGTTTTATTTTACTTGTATTTAACCTTAACTAAACCATTCGGTATTGTAATCTCATCGAAAACTTCTCCTACCGCTGATCTTTTTTTTTTCCTTTCATTGAACCTAAAGTCGTTTTAACTTTGTTTTCTGTCACATATCCCTTTACAATAAGAGGAGATGTAACTGACGTACTGGCACTAGGAGTACTTGGAATTTCCTCCCTAGTCATCCACAAATTAAAAACATCAACCTAAAAAAAATAGAGTACTAATAATGGTTTATAGGATATTACAGCTTTCATAGTTTTTGTTGCATGCTCCATCAGCGATGCCAGGTGCCAGCCAACTCACCATTTATCTGAATTACGGTAGCATGGACCCACCTGTTAGAACTAATAACACGGATTATATGATGCATGAAAGCGCGTCATCTCCATGTCAATGGTGGGGCTACGATTATATAGCATGCAACATGGGTGCATGCTCATGGCTACGATTATATAGCATGCAACACGAATTATATAGCATGGTTCATAAGACGGTGGGAATTAGCAAACCAACGGTCTGCCTCCATGTCAACCGTGGTTTGGTCGGGTGCATGCTCATCCCTCCATGTGGACCATGGGTTTAGGGCCCGGACGGACTAGAAAATGGGAGATGAATAGCGTCCGCTAGTTGGATTTTTTTTCTGAGTCTTAGCAATGGTGGGGCTACGATTACTGCCCTACGATCAGGATTTCGGATGAAATTTCCTACAGAAGCCCATGTAACCAAAAGCTCTATGGCCCACTGTAAGATCCATTTGACACGATTCACTCCATCCATTAGTTTCACAAGCTAGCATGAGCTCAAAAAAGGGCAGGTCCAATGGACCACATCACAAGAAACAGTAGAAATGAGCAGGCCAAACTGGTTTTTTTTTTTTTTTTTTTTTTTTTTTTTTTTTTTTTTTAAAAAAAAAACTCTTATTGGTCCCAAGAAGATTTCAACGGTAAGCATTTCCATCCTCACTTATTTTTGTGGTGTGGTCTTTTAAAAAAAAAAAAAATTATTTTTATACATGTTAGTGCTTGTCCTAACATGAAGGAGGCCAAACTTATGGATGTAGTGTATATCATGCAAACATTGCAGTTTGCACGGACATGGATGCTATCCTAACCCGCCGACTAACCCAGCAATACACGCGAGGAGAGATTGAAGTAGCCTTTCACTTCAAACGTGCTTACGTGTCACACCTGGTTACATCTGAGCCTTTCATCGGTAAGGTACGCTAACAAACTACAAATCAGGGCGGTCAATGTATCAGGTGGGCCAAATGAGGTTTGGGAAAAACTGAATGGTTGAAAAATGGGTGCATCACTTGTCTAAATGTACAGGTGGAAGTCTGGCTTATTAGTGGACCTTGATCTTTGGTCAGAACGTGTCACGGTGGTCCCACCTGACAAGTGGGCTCGATCCGGCACACATTTCCATGTGACCAAGAAGGGGCGTCAGCACAAGGGCTGCGGATTGGATACTGACAGGTTCAGTAGCCAAATCGCTACTGAAGTGACGTCACCAAGCTCTGTGGATCCCACCATGATGCATGTGTTGTATCCATACCGTCCAACTATTTTTAGAGATCGTTTTATGGCATTACAAAGAGAATGAGATAGATCTAAATTTCAAGTGGACCCCACCAGAGAAAATAGTGGGGACAGTGACATCCACCGTTCAAAATTCTTAGGGGCCACTGTATTTTCCAATGAAGCGGATATATATTTTTTTTTCACTTCATCTATCTCTATGTTAACTTATGAATAGGATGGATCTCAAAAATATATCACCGTGGGCCCTATAAATGTTTCAACGGCCCATTGACAACCCTAACTACAGCTATACCTGTTTTATATTACGTCACTACCTACAAAACCCCGTGAAACACGTGATAATGAGCGATTCCACACACGTTCAAATTGCCTGCGTTTTCACATGAACTTTTGTGAGGGGAGAGCGGATCAGGTGAGACCCGGAACTTTAAGCTTCCGACCAGATATGCAGGGAGGCCCAAAGTGATGTACCCGTTTATCCGCCGTTTATCCATTTTCTCAAATCAAGTTACCGTACGGGCTCAAATTTTGGGAAGCGGATTGGCTGGTGTACCACACACCACCGATTTGACTGGTTTGGGCACGTGTCGTGCAAGACAAGGGCCGCCACTCCTCAATCTCCGGGTTGTACGAACGGTTCAAAGGAGATCATGGCCGTGTATTTAAGTATTCATTCATTTGACTAAATCATTTTAGAGCATCAACCTAAAATTAAGTCACATTCAAAGCTCGAGTAGACGGCACCACAAATTGCAGTGGGGACTGTAATATTTATTTTTTATCCAATATATTAAAAAAAGCAAAACATTAAAATATTTATTTTTTATCCAAGACTTTTGTGACCTCAAAAGGATTTCAGTGGTAGGCGTTTTTTTTTTTTCTTGATTAGCTTGTTAGTACACCTACTGTCAGTTCACACTTCACAGTTAATCACCCTTACTAGGATCAATAACAAGACTTCACTGTTGAAACGAGGTATCTTTCACTCAAGTCTACCACTTGAGCTCTGGAACAGGGGTGTAGACGTTTAACCTCTTACTGCATTTTCCAGTGTGCCTACTTAATTTTTGGATTTGTATTATTTTTAAGCTCTCTTATGGCCATAAAAGTTTTATACCAGTCCAAATTTTTTGTTTTCACGTCATCCCAATGAGAATTACCTTATAAACCGTTTGGAAGATATATAAACATCAAGGTGGAGTCCAGGAAGGTTTCAACCGTAGACTAATTTTTTTCCCTAATTTTTCTTCTCTTATGATCCATTTGAGTTTTAGATTGACCTCATTTTTTAATCAAATGTCCTAAAATTAAAATTATATTTCAAAACTAATAAACGGAGTAGATTTTTCACAAAAATCTTGGTGGACCCCACCCAACATCCTTGTGCAGAATTTTTTTTTAACAAAAAGCCTTTTGCATATCTTTTCGTTTTTAGGCCCACTTTAACTGTATATGATAAAAGGAAACGGATTGGCTACTCCGCCTGACACCAGTCAATGGCTGGTGGTCATGATGTATGTGTTTCATCCATGCTGTTCATCAATTTAAACAGATCATTTTACAATATGAGAACAAAAATGAGTTATATCACAATCTTAAGTGGGCCACATTACAGGAAACAGTGTTGAATGAGCGTCGACCATTAAAAAACATTTTGGGGCCATAACAGTTTTGGATCAAGCTGATTTTTATTTTCTCTTCATCTGCGTCTGTATGACCTAATCAACCTATTGGATGTCAAATAAACAGTACAGTGGGCCTCAGGAGGATTTTAATGATGAATCTCCAATCACTATTATTTTCATGTGGTGTGATCCACCTGATGAAAGTGGATTAACGGAAAGGATGAAACAAATACATCATGGTGGGGCCCACACAGCACCGACCACCAGCCACGCTTTTTGGACAAACAGATAATTTAGATTAGGCCCCGCAAAGATATGGCCAGACGCTTAAATGTCCAACTGAATCCACTTACCCGTAATTTATGCTGCAGAGGAAATAGGACCGTGACATGGTATATCCATATCACCACAATACACGTGGCTCTGTGATGTGTCAATATTTACACCATCCGTGGAGTGGGACCCATCATGGATGGCTTATATTTAAAAATAAAATAAAATTCGGATCGTCACATACATATATTCTATTCACCGTGCTAAATATCGACAATCTACCAATTTTGTTTTCAGCCGTTGAGAACCGTTGGTTAGATTGATATGGATCGGATAAATTTTGTTTTCCACCGTTGAGAACCGTTGGTTAAATTGATAAGATCATCCCATCCATTTGTATTTTCAAACCATTTTCCCTACACAATAGGTGCATCTAGATGGACGGTCAAAAATGATATATGACTCCCCCACGTTTACCGTGTAGAGAGATGGTTCTACCGTAATCGATTCTACCATATCTACCGTACGGGGACCATTAAATGATACGGTACAGCCGGTAGAAACGGAATATGGTTCATGTCTTTCTTTACCGAACAAGTCTTACGGGGAAGCTTTAATCACATCCGTCCATCTCATGGGTTCTGTCAGTGATGATGTATATGAAGAAATACAGACCTTTTAGACGATCACATGTCATGCTTTTTTAATCTTCTCATCTGAATGAATATATACCGTCAATTTTTTTTTTACATAAAAGGCATCGTCTGGATGTATTGGATTATACAACTAATGTAGCTTCGGATCATTTTTATTTACAATGGGCTCATAAGATGAACGGTCCTGATTTATGTCCTTGCCACGTGTGCTATGGTAAGAGAATTCTACCCTGTATTGGTTCTACCTGCTCTACCGCATCATGCCGCGAAAGCAGAACCAAATGCGAGCGAATTGGGTTCCGAGACGGCGAGATTGGAGAGTCATTTGATACTCTGGCAGAGCGTGGTAGTTCGTACACGTGTACCGATAATTCATACACTAGAAACAGTGATGCAAATCAAACCGTCCAGATACTGGCATCAAATATGGATTGCTCCTAGCCATATAGATATTTTAAACTTTGATTACAGATTACGCACTGTTGGTTATTTTCATCCAGACCGGCCGTTATATGTGGCTAGATGAGATGCTGTTCGGTGTATTTCTTGTTTATGATCCGTCTAAAGTGGGCCCGCCTTTTTGAACGGTTCAGTTTGAATTTCATAATACAATGTAGGAGTGCATGCTATAAACAATCATACTCTGCCAGACTATCTAGTTTATCCACTGCCCGCTGCCCGAGAAAGGGATTGCCTCACCAACCGCCAGGTGGGGCTGAAAGTCGGGCGGGTTCGTGCTCAACCCTAACCCAACCCAAGGTTCCTGTAACCCAACCCAACCCAACCCAACCCAACCCAACCTCGGGTTGAGAATTCTCAACCCAAGCCTAACCCATGTGGGCTCGATCGGGTTGACCGGGTTGGCCAGGTATATATGCACCAATATTTTAGTTATTACATTAGTTTATTATATTTCAATATAGGGCTTATTTTTTATATCTATAATTTTATTAATTACATATATATATATATATATATATGTGATTATTCATTATAAAGAATTTCAATTTTTTTCTTTAAAAAAACAAGCTAAAATATAAGACAACTATTCCTTTAAAAGTCATGTAGCATAGCAGGAACTCTATTTGGGAGAGAGAAATCTGGCATATCTTGTTAGCTTGAGTCCTTGGAAATGACGTGGACAAATGAAACTTGACATCACTAGTGTACCTTCGACACAAACGATTCACACTCAATTATAATTTATAAGTAACTTATATATTGATCGGGTTCGGGTTGAGTCGGGCAACCCGAGCCCAACCCAAGTTTTGTCGGGTTGGTGTTTGTATAGCCTAAGCTTAAGATTGGACCCAAGATATCCTGCCCGAGCCCAACCCAATGTCGGGTTGGTCACGGGTCGGTCGGGTTGAACTCGCCCAACTTTCAGCCCTAATGCCAGGGCTGAAAGTCGAGCCGGTCGGGTCGACTTGGCGTTCAACCCTAGCCCAACCCAAGGTTCCTATACCTTAACCCTAACCCAACCCAACCCAACCTCGGGTTGGGAATTTTCAACCCAAGCCCAACCAAAGCAGTCTCGGCCAAGTTGGCTGGGTTGGTCAGGCGGATACATGCTAATATTTTCGTTATTACATTAGTCTATTATATTTCTATACGAGTTTTATTTTTTGTACCTTTAATTTTATTTATTATATATGTAATTATTTATCATAAAGAAATTCATTTTTTCTAAATAAACAAGCTAAAATATAGTACAACTACTCCTATAAAAGTCATGTTGTGTAGCACGCAATCTAGTTGGGAGAGAGAAATTGGGCGTATCTTGTTAGCTTGGGTCATTGGAAATATTGTGGACTAATGAGACCTGACGGCACTAGAATTTCACGTGCCTTCATCTCAAACGATCCACACTCAATTATATATCGATCGGATTTGGGTTGGCTCGGGCAACCCGAGACCTCAACCCAAGCCCAACCCAAGTTTTATCGGGTTGGTGTTTATAGAACCCAAGCCCGAGACCAAACCCAATAAATCTTGCCCGAGCCTAACCTAATGTTGGGTCGGTCACGGTTCGATCGGGTTGAACCCGCCTGACTTTCAGCCCTACCTAACGGGGTAGCTCTTCAGCCACACGCAACCCTTCTGATGGTTAAATGTACGTCGTACGGCTACTGGATTTTGCACCATGGAATTGGGGGAATTCTAGGGAATTTCAAATCCCACGTTGTTTAGAG
Organism: Magnolia officinalis; assembly: GCA_021015155.1. Taxonomy (NCBI): domain Eukaryota; kingdom Viridiplantae; phylum Streptophyta; class Magnoliopsida; order Magnoliales; family Magnoliaceae; genus Magnolia; species Magnolia officinalis. The sequence continues at coordinate 4,468,812 of JAJHSJ010000004.1, read as the reverse complement.
GGGGTTTGAAATCTACGGTGGAAGCTTGGATTACATCTAAAATCTTTCCAAGAATGCCACGTGTAACATGTGTATCACTATACTATTAATCTATTGGGCACATGGCCCACTAATGATATCCCAAAACCATTTAGATTATCAATTGCAACACTATAATTACTTTAATATGATGATTAGTACCATCCAAATATTGTCCACATAAATCAATGGTTAAAAATCATTGATTAGTCACTCAAACATGTTCTTGTGCTCGTGGCCCATCCAAGACTTGGAATTTAGTCATTTTCGGTCAAAATACATATTTCAGCGAGCTTATTACAACCATTGTGTCAAACATTATATACTTTCACTAATTAGATATATTAAAGTTAATTTAGTAATTAAATTTAAACCCTTTTAAATATACCGTGAATATCTACTTTTGGATTAAAGTTGATTATGAATGTAGGATGCCAAATACAATGGGAGGATTTCAAATCCAAGGGGTTTGGAATCCAGGTGGCTCCAAATCCACACTCCCAATCAGGCTCCAACTCCTTCAATCTATTTTGTAATTATTGCAAGAAGACTTTGTTTGAATTTTCATGTCACATGTAGATACCTTGTAAATATAGGTAATAATTGCTTACCTAATTAATTACCGCTGCCTAATGCACGGGGTGACAGCCTACTTTTTGAATGAGGACGGCTTTGAAACGAATACAAAGTCATGCATGCATGTGACTTATCTACATTCTTCATCTTAAAATCGAGGCTGATTTAAAGCTCAAGCAGACCATATCATGTAAAGTTGTGAATCAAATACTTACTATTAATTAATTACTTCTTGGGTCTTCCAAAGGTTTTGGATCAAGCTGATATTTGTATTTTCTCCGAGTTCATTTTTGTGTGACTTTATGAACATGTTAGATAACAAATAAACAATATTTAGAAGCAAGTGAAGGAAATAACTTTTAATGGTATACATTTTAAGGACATTGCTCCTTTGTCGCGGGCCACTTGAGTGTTGGATATGCTTCTTTTTTCAGCTCATGCCTTCAAAATGTTCCGGTAAAATGGATGGATGGCATGAATATGTCACATACATTACGATATGGCCCACAAATTTAAGTCAATCACTTTATACTGATTTTCAATGCAAAAATACACCCGGGTTATCAATCAGGCTAAAAATGTAATAATTAAATAATGTACTTATGGTTAACGTGAAAAATCAAAGTCTTAAATATTTTTACAACCTGTATTTAAAGACAAAAGTTACCCTCATCTTAGGATATATTTCCTAAATGTGGGGCCTACTGACGTACATAATTCCAACACATATGGCAAGGTTTTTTTAACTAAATTTTGTATGCTAAAAAAAAAAGGTTAATCCAATCATCAGACGGCCACACCCACGCTTGGCCAAAAGCCTTCAAGTTTGTGGTGGGCCACCTGATAGCAAGATTAGCTTTATTTTTGAATTTTTTTTTATTTTCATGATAGAGTGACTCCGATGAGTGGGCCCGATGACATAAATACACTATGTTAGGCCACATGCTTACAATTAATATACTTTTGAGTCAGGTGTTTACAATTGTAGGGAGTTGCTTACAAGTAGTTTCCTTTCTACAATGAATATGTAACAAGAGCAATATTTGAGGAGGCCTTTGCAATGGTGGGGAGTTGCTTTTGCTTATATTCACCGGTTCTTATTTTCTAGCCTTGAAATCAAGAAAATTTTGCGACTGTAGACCCCACCTTTTATCCAGCAGTTTTTATGAAGCAATACAAACTTAGCTTGGGAGCTTAGACCTGCTCGTACGGACAGCGACTTTGAGGACGAAAATACCCCTCCTTTCACTATTTGAGGACGAAAATACCCCTCCTTTCACGGAAACGGATTGGGTACTCCCCTGCCACCCGCCAATGGCGGTTGGTCAGTGGTCTGTGGGCCCCACCATGATGTATGCTTTTCATCCATGTCATCCATATATTTTTCCACATTTTATAATATGAGACCAAAAATGAGGTATATCCAAATCTCAAGTGTACCACATTACAGGAAACAATGTTGAATGAGCGTAGACCATTAAAGACTTTTTGGGGGCCATAAAAACTTTTTGGGGGCCCACTGTGATGTTTGTGAGAAATCCTTCCCGTCTACGTTCATTCATAGGGTCACAAAGACCTGGATGAAGAGGAAAAACAAATTTCATAATGATCCAAAACTTCTATAACCCCTAAAAGGGTTTTGATGGTAAATGTTCAATTCCCCATTGCCTTTTACAGTGTGATCTACTTGATAGTTACATCTATCTTATTTTTCATTTCAAGCCTTAATATGAGCTCGCCAAATAGATGAACGGTTTGAATATAACACAGACCTCATGATGGGACCAACAAAAGAAACGTGATTTCTAAAAGCTGGGGTTTCCTATTGCTACGGATTATAACCATAGCCCTTGCTTTTTCAATATGTCATTCAATATATATTGAAGGTATTTCGATATGTACTTCGATATGTATCGAAGGTCTTTCAATATGATTGAAAAAGATCGAAGGTATTTCGATATGTATCGAAGGCCTTTTGATATGATCAAAAAAGGTCTGGAACGGTCCAGCGAGTTTGCCTCAAAAATCCTACAATTTTGTATCGAAGAGTACTCGATATGTATTGAAGTTGATTTTGCCTATAGCTACGGATTATAACCGTAGCCACAACTGTAGTCTGTGCCAATCTGTGCAATTATTTATTTATTTATTTATTATTAGTTTTTTTCATGGAGGAATTTATTCTACCTACAGTCTTCTCTAATACATATTTATATAAATATGTATATATAAGCATATAAAGTTTTTTTTCTCTCTTTTTGTCATTTCTTTCTTTATTCATTTAACAAGAATATCTTCTAAACCAAAATTAGTTGACGTACCCTATATGATTTTGAGGTAGGAGAAGCTACTTTAACCAACCAACCTGATTATTTTTCAAGATTCCAATAGGTCAATGGTCGAAAATCCATTTCATTCACTTCGCGGTCAATTTCATTCATTTTATTTACTTCGCGATCAATTCCATGCATTTCTCGGTCAATCCCGGCGATTCCCCTTCACTTCACGATCAATTTCGTGCGTTTCACGGTCAATTCCCTTCATTTCACGGTCAAACAGAAATTGAGCGGGGCAAACTAGAAATTGAGCGGGGCAAACTAGAAATTCAGAGGGGCAAACATGAAATTGAGTGAGGCAAACTAGAAATTCAACGGGGCAAACATGAAATTGAGCAGAGCAAACTAGAAATTCAGCGGGGCAAACTAGAAATTGAGCAGGGCAAACTAGAAATTGAGCGGGACAAACTAGAAATTCAGTGGGGCAAACATGAAATTGAGCAGGCCAAACATGAAATTGAGCGGGGCAAACTAGAAATTGAGCGGGGCAAACCGGAAATTGAGCGGGGCAAACTAGAAATTGAGCGGGGCAAACTGAAAATTAAGCGGGGTAAACTGAAAATTGGGGGACTACTTCATTATGAACACAAGGAAAACATTAGTCGATACAAGTTTTTCTATCTACCTTAATGGACATAAATAATTAGTTATCGATACTATCAATCCAGACTCGATATTATCGATGACTTACCATTGATATAATCGACCATATATCGATAATATCGACGACAAAATATTTTGTATAGGGGATTGTATTGGCTTGATATTATCAACAATGAGTCGATATATCGAGGTTTACATGCCAATAATATTAAAGAGTTTTAGATAACATCGATGAGCACTTTTTTCAATTTTAGGGTGTTTTTATTTTATTTTTTAAAAAAGAAATTTAAGCTATTTTTAGGGCCATCCTCCATCCACAATAGGGGCCCTAATTTGAGTGAGTTGATTGCCATGAATGCATACAATGTTTTTGCACATGAGTGGCTAGTTGCTGCAGTATACTTGATCCATGACAGATGAACATTGTAGCCTGTTTCACTGTCAAACCTTAAGACAAGTGGGTTTCCTTAATTTCATGTTTTGATGTTACCAACTTCTTAATTATATGAAATAAAATTTGGGAAAATAGTGTCGATACGGGAGAGTTTGGATTGTAAGTAACTTGACATAAGCTACATATGCATTAAGTAGTTTATCTTGGTTTATACTTCTTAAGCTGAAGTGATTAAGTAACTTTAAGTAAAAAAGTTACTTATAATTGATCTTAAACCGAGCTTACTTATCTCGAATAAGCTACTTATCTACTGATGTAGGTATACAAAGTAACTTATTTCGGGCTATCTAAACAGGCCCTAAAAGCCAAATACCTTACCCCGCTGAATTTCATGTTTCTCCCGCTGAATTTCATGTTTGTCCCGCTCAATTTCTAAGTTGCCCCGCTCAATTTCCAGTTTGCCCCGCTCAATTTCCAGTTTGCACCGCTGAATTTCATGTTTGCGTCATTGAATTTCATGTTTGCCCCGCTCAATTTCTAGTTTGCCCCGCTTAATTTTCAGTTTGCCTCGCTCAATTTTCAGTTTGCCCCGCTCAATTTCTAGTTTGCCCCGCTGAATTTCGAGTTTGCCCCGCTCAATTTTCAGTTTTCCCCGCTCAATTTTCAGTTTGCCCCGCTCAATTTCTAGTTTACCCCACTTAATTTTCAGTTTGCCCTGCTGAATTTCTAGTTTGCCCGCTGAAATTCATGTTTCCCCGACTGAATTTCATGTTTGTCCCGCTCAATTTCTATGTTGTCCCGTTGAATTTCATGTTTGCCCCGCTCAATTTCATGTTTACCCCACTCAATTTCATTTTTATCCCACTCAATTTCTAGTTTGCCCCGCTCAATTTCATGTTTGCCCCGCTCAATTTCTAGTTTGACCGCGAAATGATTGAAATTGACTGCGAAGTGAATGAAATGGATCTTCGACCATCGACCCGATGAAATCTTGGAAAATAATTAGGTTGGTTGACTAAGTTAGTTTCTCCTACCCCAAAATCATACGTTGTATGTTAAGTAATTCATTTTAGTTTAGGAGATATGCTTGTTAAATAAATAGATAAAGAAATGAATTAAAAGATAGAAAAATATTTTTATATACTTATATATACATATTTATATAATTATGTCTTAGAGAAAAATGTAAGGGGGAATGTATTAGGCATGGAATTGACCGTGAAGTGAAGGGGAATCACCAGGATTGACCGTGAAATGCATGGAATTGATCGCGAAGTAAATGAAATGAATTAAATTGACCGCGAACTGATTGAAATTGACTGCGAAGTGAATGAAATGGATTTTCAACCATTGACCTGATGGAATCTTGGAAAATAACTAGGTTGGTTGGCTAGAGTAGCTTCTCTTATCCCAAAATCATATAGGGTACGTCAAGTAACTAATTTTGGTTTAGAAGATATTCTTGTTAAATGAATAAAGAAAGAATGAAAAAAAAAAAGAAAAAAAAGTTTTATATGCTTATATATACATTTTTATATAAATATGTATAAATATGTATTAGAGAAATTTGTAGGTAGAATAAAGTGCTCCATTTAAATAAATAAATAAAACAATAAACAAATGTCAACGGACTAAAGTTATTGCTACGGTTATAATCTGTAGCCATAGGTAATATTGCAGGATTTTTGAAGCAAACTCGCTGGAGAGTTCTGGATCTTTTTCGATCCTATCAAAAGACCTTCGACACATATCGAAGTACATATCGAAAAAGCAGGGGCTACAGTTATAGCTACAGTTATAATCCGTAGTGATAAAACCCCGTAGCTATATGTTCCTGGGTTTTTTTTTTTTTTTTTTTTCTGTTGTAATCCCCCACCGCTTTTTGTGGGTCCTCTTATGAGTTATGTGTTATATCCAAACTGTCCATCTATTTGGCGAACTCATATTAAGGCTTGAAACGAAAAATAAGAAAGATCTAGCCATCAAGTGGACCACACTTATTAAGGCTTAAGACGAAAAATAGGAAAGATCTAGCCATCAAGTGGACCACACTGTAAAAGGCAGTGGAGGATTGAACTTTTACCATTGAAACCCTTGTAGGAGTTATAGAAGTTTTGGATCATTATGAAATTTGTTTTTCCTCTTCATCTAGGCCTTTGTGACCTTATGAATAGATTAGATGGAAAATAAATGTTATGGTGGGCCCTACAAAATTTTTAACGGTGAAAATCAATTTTCCTGCTGCTCTTTGTGGTGTGGTCCAGTTGATCTTTGGATATGATATTTTTTTTTTTTGGATAATGCTCCGAAATGATCTCGAAATATGGATGAACGTTGTGGATATAATAAACACATAGCTGTGGGGCCATGTAACTTTGATCTGTTTTGAGCCGTTCGTACAACTCTAAGTTGGAGGAGCGTCAGCGCTCGTCTTCGAAAGGAAGGGAGGGGTATTTTCGTCCTCAAATTCGCTGTCCGTACGAGCAGGTCTAAGTTCCTAATCTAAGTTTGTATTGTTTCATTAAAAACTGTTGGATAAAAGGTGCGGTTCACAGTCACAAATTCCTCTGAAATCATCCATGCAATTTCTAATGTTCGTGGTGGAGAGAATTTGAAACGTTAGCTAGAATGCATTGTCACGTATTACAATGAGACGCGATCGAGGCTCTAAACGTTGGATTTGGACTTTTCTTAAATGATGAAAACTGTTTATTTAATAGGATTGCCATTAGATGGGAATCCTAAAATATTTCAATACACCGATTATACAAAGTCTATGGAGACCGTTCATGTTCATTGAAATAATCAATTTCCGAGCTTTTATTTGTTGTCTTTCGACCATACAACGTAAGGCTAACAGTATAAACGGTTTGGATCATTGTAAGATAACCCAGGTTCAAAGGTTAAAGTGCTGACGAACCTTATTCCAATACGTACTTTATGCATTCCAGCCTTCGAGAATTTGATACGACTACTGAGTGCATTCGCTTGTATTCTATTTGCAAGTTAACTAGTCCCACAAGTGGAAAGGGGAATACGTGTACTAGATCTGAGCCGTCCAACAGATGAGCCCCAATGGGTTTAAGCTATTTCTTAAGAAGGAGTCTGAGCCGTCCAACAGATGAGCCCCAATGCGCTGATGCTATTTCTTAAAAAAAGAGTCATATGTAATCATCAAATGCGCCACAAGTGCATATAGAATTTCCAACGTTGATTAATCTATCTAAGCAGTTCATTATTTGTACACGGATGGGCCACTTCGTAATCATATCATATCAACATATCTTAGAAATATCACATAAATAAACTTATTCACTTAACGTGAGAGTAGAATAAATAAAATTATATTAATGAAAATAAAAATAAAAATTTATAAAGATAATCCTCGACAACCTAACATTTGTAGTGTAAATAGAGGTTCTAAAGCTAAGTCTTTATTGGTCCATCAACTTAAACATAAACGAAGAGAATTACGCTACTGAAAATAAAATAAAATGCTTGTCCTTGTAATCCAATGATTAGTGTAGATGGAAAGAAATTATACTACTCCTAAGTCGGTTAAGCGTAGTAGCATAGATGGATTGGATTACAGTATTATCCTAGGCTAAAGCCAGTCTAGTGTAACAACCTATATGAGTTGGATTACACTACTCCTAAAATGGGACAAATTAAGATAAGATAAGCAATGTTGCGATACAATTTATATTGGGTTGGATTGAGTTAGAGAGGGCTTGGAGCTTTTTGATCTTTTTCTTATTTATAAAATTCTGAGGCGATAACTTGAGAGAGATTTTTGTAGCCACTATTCACATTTGATGATGTGGAAATAACCGGTTGGGCTCATAGACAGTTGTGGCTTATCCTGCAATACCATGTGTGTTAGTTCTTTATCATGGTCTAGCTAATGGTTGCGTGCATGTCTTGCTCTTCTTATGTAGACAAGAACTCTTCTCGTGATACTACATGTTACTAGTTGTCATTTTTTTTCTCCATATGAACGTGTGTAATACGCCATGAAACTCGACCAACTTGGCGTTGTAGTTACTTTGCTCTTTAAACAGTTTTGGTAGTAAGGATTTCTTTTATGCGATAGTATGGTGCATCGGCCAAATTTGTTACTTGCCGCGATCGTGTTTCGGTTGATACTCATTTTTAGTCATGAGACTACTATAATGAGTAGTTGACTTTACAACATGAGTGAGATACATGACACATGTTATAACACCCATGTTTTCTAATGTCAGTAATGCATTTATATGCCTATCTCAGCTATCCGCTCGTAGGCAACCTTCACACCCATTGTAGTACCCCACTCACTTCCATTGTGCGGATGCGCATCGTTTAGAGCCCCAGAGTAGGACTAGGATTGTCTATGCGTAGTACGCATCTGGGTGACCCAAACCCTTAGACCTTAGATCACCCATCATATCAACTGGCACATTGCCCCAATCATCGATTTATCCTCCGTTCATCCGTGCAGCACTCTGTTTATGAGATATATCGCGAAAAACCACACACACACACACATTATATGGGCATGGGACCATAGCTCATGTGTCATTCTAAAAAGCCCATTTCATGTCTTAGTAGAATTTGTCAACACTTGCCAATCACTTAATTAACTCACACATCACCATAATATTACGGTTCACTCACCACATATGCATCACATGCACATGACACCTCATCTCACTTACACCACGTGAACATTCTCTATATGACACCTCACCTAGAGCTCTTTTTGTGTGTGACATATCACTCTCACATGCATTAGTCATGGTCATGCAATGTCGACATACCCTACTAACTAGATAACCTAAATAAACTAACCACTCTCTCTTAAGGGTTAGCTCTCTATACAAAAGGGAGCTAACCATGGTGGTTAGCCATTTTCAGCAAGAAAATTTCTAACAAATAAAAGAGAAAATGAGAGAAACAGAGAAAGAACGAGAAGAGAGGGGGAGCCACTATTGGAGAGGAAGATCTAAGCCATCTAACCATAAGGTGATTAGTTCATCCCTTGTATTTCTTTCTTTTCTTCTTTATGTATATTAGGTAGTAGGCCCCATCATGAGAGCATGATGGTGTTTTGATGGCCCCAAATCACATTTAAGTGGGCCACACATTTGAGGAAGCATGGGAATGAAATATACTAGTGAATTACCATAGAGGTCTACTTCAGTATATGTATTTGTACTTGAATCTCTTTTTTCTATAGTTGTGTTTGTGAGTTCACAAATATTTAATTGGTCCTAAAATTTATGTGATGATAGTAGACTTGATGGATGCTATGTGTACCAAATTTAGGATCAATCTGATCTGTCTAACCCATTCATTAGATTAATGCATCTTGTTTTTTTAAGTCACCTCCCATATATTTTATCAAGTACTCCTTATATTAGATATATTAGAAATCTGCACCAAAAGACAAAAATACCCTCATCTTAGGATATTATTTTTAAATGTGAGGCCCATCGATATACATGGTTCCAACACATACAACAAAAAATCAGACTAATCCAATCAGCTGGGGCCACACCCACACTTGACCAAAAACCTCCAAGTTTGTGGTGGGCCACCTAATAGTTAGATTAGTATTATTTTTGAAATTTTCAATTTTCATGATAGAATGACCTAGATGAGTGGGTTAGATGACATAAATACACTATGTTAGGCCCACACCATTGCTCAGGGAGGTGTTTACAATTGTAAGGAGTTCTTTACAATTATCCGTTTTTATTTTTCACCCTTAAACTCATCTCTGCAATTTCTTCAGTTTTTGGTACGAGAGATATTGGAGAGAATTTGAGAGTTTCGCTCGAATGCATCGCGAAGTATTATAATGAGACACGTTGAGGCTCTAGTCATTGTATTTAGGCCTTTCTTAAAAGATACAAAAGATGCAAATCATTTATTTGATAGGGTTATCATTAGAAGGGATATGCATCATTCATGTTCATTGAGATAATCAATTTATGAGCTTTTATTTGTTTCTTTCCACAATACAAGATAAGACTAACCATATAAATGATTTGGATCATCGTAAGATAACCCAGATTCAAAGATTAAAGTGTTGACGTATTGTATTGCAATACATACATTTAGCGTTCGAGCAAACCTCAAGAATTTGATATCATGGAGAAATACATGGTGCATTTGCTCGAATTCTATTGGCAAGTTAACTCGCCCCACAAGTGGAAAGGAGAAGACACGTACCAAATCCGACCCATCCAATAAAATGAGCCCTCAATGGGCCGATTCTATTTCGCAAGAGAGAGTCTACTGTTATTGTTTACACTTGGACTGACGCAATCCACATCAGCCAACAAAAATCCATCATATGTCAGCATACTTATATGGAAGATGGGAGAAAAACATACTTGCGCCAAGAGAGACCGTCAACGCTTATTCATCAAAGACACGTAGACTGCTAAAAGGAGTCGATGCTCAAAATCATACGAACAACTAGCACCCAAAAAGACACTAATCTCTTAGTTGACACGTAACTGACGTGCGCATGATGTGCGACTCTTTTAGCATGTTAAGAAAGCTTTTAAAAGAGACTTGTCGTTGCTGGATTCTCTGTAAATAGCATAGACATAATATGGTTGTTTGGGATCAACTCGAAAAATAAAATTTTAAAAAAGGAATGCGTAAGATTTCTTTAGAAGTTACAAGAAACCAGGAGCGAATAACGAAAAACCATTCGAAAATAAAAGTGGATCACATATGATGGCATAACCTAGCAAAGAGTCCAGATCTTAGTAGGATACAATCAATGTGTAATCGAAAGATTATGTGCAAGCCATGAAATCTTATGCATGGCCACCACCTCTTAAAAGTATATAAAAGCAACGCACAAAGAAGAGCTCTGGATCCCTGCCAAGACAAATTAATCAATCACAACTAGACATTACCTATTCATTTCATTCTTTATGGATAATTATTAATTTAGCTTTTTAGGTTAGTTAGTCTACTTTTGTCCAACAATGTTGTAGCAATTTTGGAGTCACTGGTCCTTAACTTCATTTGTTGCAGTACATACTTCCGACTTAATTATCGAATTCATAGATTATCGAGTTCGTACTTAATACATCTCTAGTTACATCTTGTTAACTTCATACCATTACCATCTTAGGACCATTTGGTAGTTTCTAGGTCATTTTACTAGCACAAGGCACCATAGGTATTTTATTCTTTCTTCTGCTTAATTTATTTCTATTTATTGATTGTACTTTTCTGATACTCTAATTAATAAAATTGGCAACACAACTTTATTTTTAATTCTATCTTTTATTGTATAATTGAAAAACCTGATCTACTATTACGTTTGGAAGAAAAGTCATTGTCTTCAAAGCAAAAGTATCTCATTTAAAAGTACTAACTCTTTCCTTCTAAACTCACATAATCGTTATAGTAATTAATGGCTGAACAATTAGGATAGTCTTCATAAATCTAGTCCTAATTCAAATGATTTGGTACAGGTGGTCATAGGATTCAATCGATTTGAGTTGATTACAACTTTGGCAAGCCGGACACTAAATCTAATAGTATGTCTAACTGAATTTGGGTCTTCCGTAACAATCACACATCTGGATTTAACATCAACATTTTTCATCAATTGCGCCACAATTTGGGTCTTCCGTAACAATCACACATCTGGATTTAACATCAACATTTTTCATCAATTGCGCCACAAGTATATATACAATTTTCAACCTAAGCGCTTTATTATTTGTACATGGATGGGCTACTTCATAATCATATTAGCATATTTCTGGGGTTGTTTTGGCACCATGGATTTGCGGGGATATGAGGGGATTTCAAATCCCCTAGTTATTTGGCGCCATAAAGTAACTGGAGGTTTTAAATTCACGGTAAAAGCTTGGATTACATATAAAATCTTCCCAAGTTGCATGTGTAACATGTGTTGTTGGACTATTAATCTATTGGACATGTGGCTCACTAATGTTATCCCAAAATAATTAGATTATCAATTGCATCACTATAATTACTTTAATACGATGATCAATGCCGCCCAAACATCGTCCATGTAAATTAACAGTTAAAAATCGGTGGCTAATCACTTGGACGTTATCTTGTGCTTGTGGCCCATCCGAGACTTGAAATTTCATCATTTCCGAGTAAACTATATATTTCAGTGGGCTTACTAAAACCATTGTGTCAAACATTACATACATTCACTAATTAGAGTTGATTCAGTAATTAAATTTAAAGCACTGTCAATATACTATACATGGCAGCTACTTTTGGATTTTGGATTAAAGTTGATTATGAATGTGGCAGCCACTTTATCAGTAGCCTAACAAAAGACCACATGCAAGACAATCGGATGATGGTCGTCCAGTCATTACAATATATGCCTGATGGCCTGTCCATGTGGAGGCCTATCAGATCAACCGTCCCGATCACTACAAATGTTTGCCACGTGTACGATCGGGATGTTGCTTCAGAGATCACGCAACTTCAGTATAGAGTCACGTAACTTTCCAATCCCAATTTCCTGTAATAACTAATAACTCTTCTTTTGCGACTACCGTGGTTTCCGTACGATACCCGATCGATCCACGTGCTTCTCCGTCTCACCTGCGACGGGAAGGGAAACGGATTGGCTACTCCCCCTGCCACCAGCCAGGTCGGTGCTATGTGAGCCCCACCATGATGTACGTGTTTCATCCATTTTTACATATGATTTTATGGCATCATCTAAAAAATGAGAGGGATAAAAATCTCAGGTGGACCACGCCATATGAAAACAACAGTGATAGGATATCCACCATTAAATCCTCCTAAGACCCACTGTAATGTTTATTTGACATCCAATATGTTGATTAGGTCATACAGGCTAAGATGAGGGTAAAAAACAAAAATCAGCTTGATCCAAAACCTTTTTGGCCCCCAAAATGTTTTGAATGGCCGACGCTCATTCAACACTTTTTCCTGCAACGTGGTCCATTTAAGATTGGGATATACCTATTTTTTAGTCTCATACCTTAAAATGATCGGTTAAAATAGATGGACGTCATGAATGAAACACATACATCATGGTGGGGCCCATAGAGCACCTACCACTAGCCATTGGCTGGTGTCGGGGGGAGTAGCCAATCCATTTCCGATGGGAAGCAGATTGGCTGGTGTACCCCACGTACCGTGCGAAGACGAGAGCTGACTCTCCTCGAGCTCAACAGTTCAAATGAGATCAAAGTTACCTGGCCCTACAATGATGTATTTATTATATACATACTGTTCATCTATTTTTCAAAATCATTTTAGAGTACTATAAAAAATACGAATCACATCAAAAGAGCAAAGTAGACAACACCACAAATAGCAGCGGAGATGATAATTTTCATCGTTAAAAATTTCATGGGTCCAACCGTAACATTTATTTTCATCCCATCCGTTCATAATGTTATAAAGACTTGGATGAAGAGGAAAAACAAATTTCATATTGATCCAAAACTTATATGAACCCAAAAGGGTTTCAATAGCATACGTTCAATCCCCCACTGCTCTCTTCAGTGTGGTCCACTTGATCATCTGTCTTATTTTTTGTCTACGACGAGCTCGCAAAACGGATGGATAATTTGAATATAACACATACCTCATGATGAGACTCACGGAAATTACTGACGTCAACACACAGCAGCTATATTGCTGGTGTGTGGTACACCAAACAATCCGCTTCCAAGAAAATAGGCAAATTAAGAACTCAAGTGGGACACACCGCAACAAACAGTGGGGATGGTAATGGCCACCATTACCCGTTCAAAAGGTGATTCTCGTAGGGATGAAGGGAAAACACAAATATCAGCCTGATCTAAAGATTACGTGGCACCTGAGAAGTTTTCAACGTTGGACATTTATTCCCCACTTTTTTCTCATAGTATGGCCCACTTGAGTTTTGGATCTGTCAGAATTTTTAGATCACCACCCATCATCAGCTGGTCCAGTTGATGGAGGGAGTGGATATAACACAGAGATCACCGTTGGTCCTACAGAGCTTAGAGTGGGCTTGTGTAGCGGAGGAGTGACCTTATTAATACACGTCACCGACCACTAGCAATGACTATTTATAAATTAATGAAAAGAATCACGACGTCCACATAACCAATTACCTTATCCTTAACGTTCAAACTTCTAATCTTCCAAAAAATTTTGTGATCCTCGACCCTAGGGCGTGTACATGGTCATTAGATCCTGAGCTCCTACAATTACGGTCTTGATAGTAACCGTTGATCTGATAGAGACACATGAATAAAGCACGCCCCAAATTCTCTTGAACAGAAATCCTAACCATTCGATCTGCATATGCAAATTGACGGATGGAAATCATGCATCAAAGTCCCACATCGAATAGAGCCCGTGGATCGTCCACAAATCCCCGTGTCGGTGATCGTTTTGAAAACGGATATCTACTCCCCCTGCCACCAGCCAATGGCTGGTGGTCGGTGCTCTGTGGGCCCCATCATGATGTATGTGTTTCATCCATTCCGTCCATCTATTTTTCTAGATCAATTTATGGTTATAAAAAAAAAATGAGCTATACAACATTCTCAAGAGGACCACATTACAGGAAACAGTGTTGAGTGAACTTCAACCATTAAAAACTTTTTGGGGGCCATAAAAGTATTGGATCAAGTTGATATTTGTTTTTTCCCTTCATCTGGATCTTTATGACCTAATCAACATATTGGATTTCAAATAAAAAATACAGTGGGCCTTAGGAGGACTTAAATGATGGACATCCAATCACTATTGTCTTCCTGTGGTGTGGTCCTCCTGGATTGGTATCCCTCTCATTTTTTGAATGAAAACCTAAAATGATATTTAAAAATGGATGAACGGAATGGATGAAACACATAAATCATGGTGGGCCCACAGAGCATCGACCACCAGCTCCTGGGCTGGTGTCAGGGGAGTAGCCAATCCGTTTCCTTCAATTTATCGCTGTAAATGTCGACGCAGCCGAGAAACCGAGGCGTAGACAGGTCGTGACTCATGATTATCTTGACCTGCATTTCTAAACCCACGCGCGTGTGGAGTCCTTCCCACCCACACCATACATGCGTGCCAGTCAGACACATGTGCGATAGTTACGATCTTCAACATATAGGCCATAGTGATTAGACCTTCTAGACTAAAAAACCAGGCTGTTCCACTTTTCAGGTGAGCCTCACCATACAAAAACAAACGGACGGCTAACAACATGTTTTTCCAATCATCTGTTCCTTTCCGAAAGTGTGGCCCACCTGAAGAGTTAGACGGCATGGTATAAAGATCCAAAGGTGTGTCTCATCTAACGGAAAAGTCGGATTTTCATATGTATGCACACGTGTGACTATATGGGGATGTCCAGGACCCGATACGCGTGTGGGTTTACCAAACTCCATTTTTCCAGAGAAGATGGAAGATCTAGAGTGTGATTTCAATACCATTATATTAGGTATTTGGCAACAACGCGCCGTGCATGTGGCAACGTGAACGTCAAAACAGACCGTCCAATACTGGCCCACCTCGAGGATGGACCATATCCAAAATCCCACACTGGACAATCTCAGCTCAGCTGCCAGATTTCGCAGTTGTATTTGAATATCTGGGCGCTTTCATCTATGACCTTCCATACATAGCAGTCAATTGGCATTTCCAATCTTCTGCTCTGTTGAACTTCCCGTTAAAGCAGTGCCCGGAATTTGGACGGCAGGGATGGATAGCACGTGTATGCGTATCATATCATAAATGGTGGCGAATAAACAACATAAAAACCAGCCCGCTATGAAACTCGCCAACCTTCTCTAACCCTGGTTAGGTCGAAAAACTAACCATGGCTAAGACTGATTGAAGCGCTAGAATCATATTCTTGTATGGGTGGACTCTTACTTTTTACCTTAAACATACTTAATTAGTCTAACTAATCCGTGATTAACTTAATCACCCACTTGTCTGTCGCTACTATTTCTTCGGGCAGCCTGGCCTCGGCATTTCTCGAGGCGCCCGAGGCTGCCCCATCTGCCCGACCTGCCCGTTACACCCGTAAACCGGAGAGTAAGATCGCGGGTAGTTTTCTCTGTAAGCTTCCTCTCTTCTCTCTTTCCCTCTCTTCTCTCTCATTTCTCATCGGACGGTCCAGATGAAACAACCTTCTGGTGCCGTTTTTTTTCCGTTTTAGTTCTGGAAACTCCCAGATCTGCTAGTTTTGCGACCAGATACCGGTTCCAGGTGAACTTTTTCACTCGATTTCCGATTTTTTGATGAAATTTCGCGATCTTTTGGTATTTTTTTCTCTCAAAGCCGGCGTTCTTCGGTGGGCTTTCGCTCTCGGGCGCAAATTTCTCGATTTTTCTCAGATTTTGGGTGTTTTCCGGAATTATTGTCTTTTTCCGGCGAAACGTTCATCTTCCGGCCGACTTTCTCGCCGGAATTTCTGCTCTTGTCGTCTTCTTCCAAGATCTGGACTTTTGTTTTTTAGACCTTTTTCCTGCAGAGGTTGCTTTTTTAAAAAATAAAAAATTTCTCTCGAGATCTAACGCCTGTGGTTTGATTTTCTCGTAGATTCTCCGAGACGTGATCGGAGCCGTACAGATGGACTCTATCCAGGGCCCGGTTCAGCTCATGGGTGGTAATCAGGTTACGCCGTCGTGCGCCGCGGAAGCTTTAGCGAGTATGCTAACATGCGCCCAGGTCAAACCGCAGATTCTATCTCAAGTGAGTTGGATTACTTAAGAAATCTAACATCCTATTCGCTGTCTAATTCAAGATTTGGGCTTGATTGAGATTAATCCAGACCTCATTGTGGACGCGAATTGCCTGTGCCCTATGTGCGGTCCACCATGATGTCTGTGAGAAATCCACTCCGTCCATCAGTTTCAGAAACTCACAATAGGACAGTAACTCAATAATTAGGCAGATCCAAAACTCAAGTGGGCTACGCGTCAGAAAAAAGAAAGGGGGGGGATTAAACGCTTACCATTGAAAAATCCATAGGACTACAAATGTTTCAGATCAGGCTAATGCTTTTGTTTTCAGTTCCTCCTGGTGAGAATAACGTAATGAACGGTTTGGATGGCGTATAAATGTCATTTGGGCTCCAAGAAGGTTTTAATGGTGGACATGTCCATTCTCACTTGTGGCCAACTTGATTTTTTTGCTCAACTTACTTTTTGAGCCGCGGTGCTATCGTGAGCCTCCGGAATTGATGTAAGTGGAGTTAATGCAGGGGCATAGCAAAGTCCGTGAGAAATTCACTCCGTCCATTAGTTTGTGAGCTTCCCAAATTGATGGACGGAGTGCATTTCTCACGGACATTTAAAGTGGGCCCCACATAGTTTCCACCAACGGGGCACGTGCAATTCACGTTCGGCTTTTGTCGATTTCGGAGCGTTTCATTTTATTTTTTCCGGGCATTGCCATTAACGGTGGGTGCTACATTGCGCCAGTCGTCCTTTTTCAACGCGCCGGAACTGAAAGGGAAATGAGATATGGTTTGGGTTTTTTTGGAGTTATGGTTGGTGGTTGGGTGGGCACACCACGAATAATATCTACCCTTATAATATTCTAATTTTGTCCTGGCGATAATGAGGCACGATGACTGATGTTTGCATCCGCGCATCCTTAAGCGCCACACACGTGCGGACGCCTCACTTTTCGAAGAGATCCGGACCGTTCATCTTAGGGCCCAGGGTGATTATTCTTCGGCTTGTGAACAAAAATGCAGTGGGTCCACTTGACCAGTGTATAACCAACGCCTTAGGAGACCTTCACCGTGGGCGGTGGGTCATACTTGTGAAATTCCGTTTTCGCACACACGTGCCAAATCTTACTTGCTGCACGCTTGTGTCCGTCTCATCTGTACGTTGGCTGCAAATAACTCACGCGGATTGCTTCCTACCACGCCCATCTCTAGCCTCGAACGGGCAATTCTGTCCGCGGGCCCACTATCTGTTTATCCACGCCGTCCATTCCTTCTCTCAGATCATTTCAAGGTATGGATCCTTGCTCTTGCCCGGGTGGTAGACTCTTGGGAGTTATCCATAGGTGGTGAAATCCCACTACGGCGTTAGTGTGTGGGTGTGTGTGTGCGCGCGTGTTAAAAAAAAAAAAAAAAAAAAAAATCATTTCAAGGTATGTGCACAAAAATGAGGCAGATCCAATGCTACGGTGGACCACACCAAATAATAAGCTTGGGTTGCATTAAATGAAAGAGTCATCTTTGGTGTGGGCCAGTTTAGCGTTGGATCTGCCTCGTATTTTATAGCACATACCTAAGAGAAGAGATGGACGGTGTGGATAAACAGATATATCACGGTGGGCCCGCCCACAACTGCCCGTTCGTGGCTAAACACGGCCGCGTAGGACGCAATCCGCGTCCGGTACTGCATACGTGGCCCACAAGTAATTCAATTAAACTGTCAAAATTATGGGCCCCAGTTATGGTGTATTGCAGATCCAAATTAAGATTATTAGTTTATGACTAATCGGATTGTCAGACATTAAAAATATCCAAGGGCTGTATTTCAATAAATAAGTACCCACGAATCAGAGGTTAGGGTTGTTCAACCAATCTGATTTTTTGGATTGTCGCCTGGCACCAATGGTTTCCACGATAGTCGGTTTAATTTTAGTGACGTGTGCTACAACGTTCACGATTTCTGGGGCCTGCGTATCAAGCATTGACAGAGTATGAAATGACTCCTCACCAGCAACCTTTCTTTGTTAGTATGTAAAGAAGGAATAAGATTTCCTAATGTAGGATATTCGAACATTGGAGTCTGAACAATGCTGTTGCGATTCGCACGAGGAGAGACTGAAGAGCTTATTCGTGATACACGTGGCAAAGTAGCACGCACGTGGGAGATCGAGGCATTGTTCTGTTAAGCGCAGCACGAATGTACCATAGCCTAAAACTCTCCTTGATGGTTTAGTCCTGACCATTGGATTTGTAGGCAGCAAATAGATTGTTGAGAAGGGACGCATCAAACTGCCCCACTTCAAATGTAAAATGCCCGAATTAGGGGCTAGGATCGTCCGAGCTGGGAAATTTTTGGAGCATGTCTCATCCAGTGGGAGCCCAACGGACGGCTAATGTAGAACACTAAACCATGGTGGCCCCACACAAACCTATGGTTGGCATCTATCTCCGTAGACTGTTCATTAGTTTCCAAGCACATTTCATGGACTATTATGCAAACATCACCCAATGGCTCCTGTGGAAGAATATATGCTAAGACCGAAACATTCGAAATTCTGCAAAAACTGGAGCCATATGGTGTATCAATGTATACATGTATACCAAGTAACTTTAAGACTCCAATAGTACAAAGGTTGCTAGTGAAATTGGGGAATTATACCGGACATGCGTAATGCATAATGTCCTCAGCTTCTTACTTTGGTAAGGTGGGCCAATGGGATAATTCAGGCTATTGCTCTGTAAGGCACGCTGTGGATTTCCGCCTGATGAGAACTGCCTAAATGGGGGCAATCATAACCGTTCAATCTGTGACCTGAGAATATATAGTTAAGAAAAAGGCCCAAGATTGGTTGCTAGAATCTTCTAGCCTAGGAATATTTCATGGCGTAGTCCATCATTAGCAGATGGCATCAGACCTTCAGATCAGTGAGGTATGGGCTCCAACCGAATAAACTGAAAACTGAAGAACCAAGTTGTGATTTCCTTGGCGTCTATGGTGAGGTGAGGATCCAGGATTCAAACTGTGATAACGTTTTTGTTACTAGTTGCTGAAAAGCTTATTGCATAAAATGCACTAGCTCTTTAATTTATAGTCGTTATTTTGAATTTAATAGATAGTTGTAGTGTTTTGAAGGTCGACAATGCAACTTGAAAGAAATCAACTGCAATTCAGGGGCTACATCATTGTTTTTAATTTACGATTGATGTGACAAATTGCTGGTTTATGTCATTTCTACCTGACGAAAGCTTAGATATTTGTAATTCAATCTGCTTATGCATCCATCCAAACGCATCCTATAACAAATGGGGCATGCCATATCATTCAACATTCTAGAAAGAAATCATATTCCAAGTGTTCTTTTGTATCTTTACAGCTTAATACACCTTTCTAACCCCTCTGTTGTGTAGTTTCAGGAACCGTTCGGGCTATCAATACCCGATAAATGCTCAGGCAAAGGAAACCGTCAGGACCAAAGCCAGTCCAATCCAACTGCTGCTGATGGAGAGGATGGCAACGAAGGCGATGGTGACAATGGAGATGGAGATGGAGACTTTGGAGAAGGGGAAGAGGAACTCTCATCGGAAGATGGAGGCGGTCATGACAAAAATGTCAACAGCAACAATGGGGAGAAGGTGCCGGAGGGTGGCGCAGGAGAAGGCGAAGAAAATGGGAAGGATGAGGAGGGAGAAGAGGAAGAACCGAAGGATGATGACAACGACGACGATGATGACAACGACGACGACGATGATGGTGGGGAAGATGAGGAGGAAGTAGTGGAAGAAGAGGAAGATCAAGAGGACGAAGAGGAGGATGAGGAGGAAGAGGCCCTCCAGCCCCCAAAGAAGAGGAAGAAGTGAAGGGATCTTTGCCTCGATCTAACCTTATTTACGATATTTTTACTTTCATGGTGACACTAGCCCGCCTAGTGTGGGTTTATTTAGGTGTTTGTTATCTACTATGTATTAGAGAGAACTTCAGTACTTGAGATATATGGTTGGAGCGATCGGCCTGCCGAAGCAAATGAAATTTTCACTTTCATCACATGGATTCTAATGCAATGGTGTGTTTGGATGGTTGGTCGAATTGGATTGCGATAAATCATTTTCAACAAAAGGAAATCACCATGTTGGCAAATAATGCGTGGGAAGAACTGATTGCATACTGCTAGCTGCATACTAAGTTAGCACACCAGTGGGTCGCTTGTGTATGAAATACAAGCCAATGCGGACAGTGGGCTCCACCATGATGATCAACTTATGCAAAAGTAGGCTGGTACACTCAACAGGTGGGCCACTCCATTGGACTGACCCAATGCAGGCTTGTGATCCACCCATCTAATGGGGAATGGCCTGGATTCTTGAGACAGGTGATCTTCATGTTGGGGCCCACCTGTTGGGGCCCACCCTGTGCATGGATCAGATGTTCTACAAGCGTGGTGTGATGGTGGGAAAGATGAGGCTGCATGCCAGGCTACCATGAGGCTGGCTGGCTGTAGGTGATCAGTTCTGGTAGTGGGGTTTGTCGCTGGTAATAAGTGAAGTTGGGCTAGCACAGCATTAGCCATCTCTGTTTTACAGCTGGAGTTATTTCAAGTCATTTCAGTTGGCCATCCAAACGCACTACATGCCCCAAATGCTAAGATATATGCCGTTTGTGTGGTGGATATGTTTCTGTGGTTAGTGGTTGGACGCAAGCACAGCGAGTAATGTGCATTGTTGTAGTTGAGTAATGTGCATTGTTGTAGCTGAGTATTGTGCTCGATTAGCCAGGTCAGGCCAGGTCACACTAGGCCTTTTTGCTGGACGGGATTAAAAGGTAAGCCGGTCATGTTGATTTCTTAATTGCACCTGATACTCTGGCCTGGCCAACCCATATCAGTCATTAGTGGGCCTTGAGCCTGGCATAAGTTGACAATGACATCAAGAACAACAAGCCTAACCCATGCGCTTAATAGGCCCAAGCCAGGTATAAGACAGGAATAGCTAGAAGGCAGAAGCTCAATGGAAGAACCAGATTTTAAGACTCATCTGAGTTTACTCAGGCTGATTTTGCCTCGACTCAACAGAGTTCTTAAAGCGTTTGCGCATGGTGGAAGCTTAACGAATAAAAGCGGATCTACTTCCAAACATGTATGAATTAACATGAACTTGAGTGCTATGGAGAATGGAAGATGATCCACGCCTACTTTTTTTTTTTTTCTCTTAATTCTTCTCTTGAGCTAGTTACTGTCAGGTTTCCTTATGTGTCAAGGAAGCTTTGTTGGGGCGTGGAACTTTGTGACGCTTAGTAGACTACTTTCCTATACTTGTATACTTGCAAGCTTTTACCGCCAAGCTTTCCTCATGATATCCTTATAAGTTTATTAAACTGCAAGTAACACCAACATTATACTTTCCTAACTGTATAAGATCTTAGACGGAGTTAAATCCATCCAAGTTTCGACATTTTTGTGCACATCATATAGATGTACGTACTCTATCTCATGTTATTATACCGCCTTAAGGCGCAACATCCTAGGCCAATCGTGTTCCATAATTATGATTGATCACTTAAAAATAAATTTGAACCATTGGTTTTACAAGATAATGCATATAACTACTTCAAAATTAATTATTTGAACAAAATGACTTAGAAAATAAATTTGCCCGACCATATTGATTAATTCCTAATTCTTAATGTAAGGCTAAGTCTATAAGAGTGTTGATCTTTTGTTGAGAATCTTAATCTCTCGTGAGAACATGATTAACCTTCCAACTCACCATGATCCATCTAAAAGGTTCACATATTGATGAATTAAAGCAATCGATCAAATCCTAGGGTCTTCTCAGGTCTAAGGATAAGCGAATAAGCACGGAAAGTGCAAGTTAATACTAGACAATTAAATCCAGCTTGACTTCTTAAATTCAATCAATGACTTCACATGAACATACTTACACTAGTGTGGAAACAATGTCTCATGGTAGAGACTTACCTTACATATATTAATACACTGTGTATAGTGGTCCATAGATTAAACTAATTCAACTTATCCACTAACTATGAAAATATTTTAGTTGTATGGAGAATTAGGCAAGTTAAGCCTCACAATATGTCTTACACCAAACTTATCAGACTTCAATTTCTAAGATTACAAAAAGCTTGATGAAATCTTGTAGGTTTTTGACAGAAATAAAGGACAAAAGCTGTCATAAACAAACTGAATTTTTGAGACTTAATTTTGCTTTATCTTTTATTGATCATCAAGCATTTATTTATACAACTTATCAAAACAGAAAAAGCATAAACGATGCAGCAAAATCTGCTGCAATTACATAACAGAAAATTCCATAAAAATAGCAAAAGAATAAATCAAGCCTAACAGACTTTGACCATTTCAATTCAACATTTTTATTCATCAGCAGCAGCTCCTGGGGCATCTTTTAACAAATCTTCCAACTAATTCATCCCAATCATATCCATTACATGTAGGTATAATGAACAATGCATTAATAAAGAAAAGATAAATAATTCATTATATTAAAAGAGTATACTTTCCAACAAATCTCAACTCATATAAAGATCGAATGAGCCAATCCAAGTCACTAAGTCTTTTAACCATTGGAGCAACTGGGCTCTTAAGCACTGTATCACAAGAACATGCATGCAAGTGTAACTAAGGAGTGTAATGGGCTGAGTGAAAGATACCTCGTTTCAACACTAAGGTCTTAGTATCGATTCCCTAGTCGGGGTGGCTAACAGTGAAGTGTGACTGACAGTGGGTGTACTAACAATCTAACTGAGAAAAAAAAAAAGAGTGTAATGGGAAACCCACGCTATCCATCCAAACCAATTACACAACATACGTAAATAACCTTTGCATTTCCAGGCAACTCTGTCTAGAATACAAGCCCGTGGCCCGACCGATTCACTAAAATAAGAAAAGGGCAAAAGCCCCATAGGACTCGAACTTAAATTGACTTCTTTTCATAATATTTATACTATTTAAGATTCCAAAAAAGTACAAATATTGAGGTTTGTTTTTTGTTTTTTTTCCAGGCCTATTTGGATCAGAGGAACCCAAAAGAAGAAAAATGTCCTATAAGAGAAAATCTGTGGAAAAGAATCCTAGATAACCTATTTGTTTTAGCATACATGGTTTCCACTGAAATAAAAATCAGTCAATGATCAAAGTGAGAGCTCTCTAAAAAAAATTGTGAAATTTTCTATTTTCAGATTGTCCTTGAGAAAATGATTTCTATAGTTACTTTTGCTTTCACAAATAATGAAAAACATCATATCTGATGGAAATAATTACTTTTCCATAGTAAAATTCCACCATTCCAAATAAGCCTACTTATGATAAATGAGAAAAAGCTTTCTATGCTTATTATGGTTAGCAATTGAAGTTTAGTGCATTCAAAAGCATTTAAAGGTGCAGTTTGAGCAAACCTTTACCAAACATACATCAATTTTAAGGTTGGGACCCAATCGATGATCACATTCAAATGGATGGCAAACCTAAGGACCCAATCCACGAATATATAAGTACTCACCAAACCTGACTAAGAAGCGGGTAAGGCCAGGAAGGGAGTGTTTGGATCTTATGTTACTTAAGATAAGTTACTTATACCTCAAATAACGTATCTTGATTTCTACTTACTAAACTTCAGTAATTAAGTAACTTAAAAAACAAAAAAAAAAACTACTTATACTTGATCACAAACCAGACTTACTTATCTTGAATAAGTTATTTATCCGCTGCTGTAAGTAGAAAAAGTAAGTCTGTGGCAAGCGGATCTACCCATTGATCTAGCATGGTTTTAAAACTCCATTATTCAGACTGACTCGTTTAATCTTAAGTTGAGTCGAGTCGAGACTCAGTTGAGTCACCACCATTCTCAATTCCAGACTTGGAGTGGACTGGGATGAATCATCAATCCACGCTGTTATTGAGTCATGCAGTCGGATGAGCAGGATAGATTCTAAACTTTCTATATTAATAATTTTATGAGCCTAATTTTACAAATAAATGAAATCCGTCTGGGTGGTGTAGTTGGTTATCACGCTAGTCTCACACACTAGAGGTCCCCGGTTCGAACCCGGGCTCAGACATTTTTTTATTTCATTATTTTTTAAAAAAAATGTATTTTAAATACCGAAAGCCCACTTTTTGCGGGCCCACATGGCCAATGATTCCATAACAGTTTTTTGGACCGTATCTTTTCTGAAAGTGTGCCCATCTGACGAATGGTCCACCACGCCGACGATTGTATTTTTTTATTTTTATTTTTTTCTTCAATGACGAAAGTCCACTTTTGGTGGCCATCTGATGAAGGGCCCACATCGCCACTGATTCCGAGACTGTTTCCTGGGCCAGCACTTTATTGAAAGTGGCCCATCTGATGAACGGCCCACCACGCCGCTGATTGCCCTTTCTATCTTTCTTCGCGCGTCCTAGCGCTTCACACGTGGCATTCTTGAACTCGATCGAAAACCTTCATTTTATGGGCCATGCTATTTGGAAATTCCTAACAGCCATGAGGCACACATCACACTGTACGGCACAAAATAAGAAGTCTCTGTTCTACCCTAGAGAGTCATTTGATACATCTGCACAGAGCCACTGTACACGTGGCATACATGCATCTCAAAATCAGGCGGTCCAAATTCAGATTGGATTTTCCACCATCAGATGGGATCATACCCACAGGCGTACATGGAATATAGCCAGACGGTCCAGATCGCATACATAGATTAATCCTCTGTGGTCCCTACTTTCCGAAGCGGGTGCTGCAGTGATCCAGGCGCTCCAGTTGGCATGCTAACGACAAATTATTATTTTTTATTTTCTTTAGCGTTCTCTCATGTGCCACTGATAACATCAATCCAGACCGTCCAAATCGTGGGTCCCATTGTGGATGAAGTATATGCCTAAGAACACAACGATCGAGGGAACCAAACCATCCAATAGATGGTTTCGAACAAAATCGTGAGTGCTCCAAATTCGAAGAGGAAATTGAATGGTTAACATATCTTCGGTTGGGTTTGTGATTTGGACGGCCTGGATTGCCCTGAAACTATGACAGGAGTATATTTGAAAAGTCACCGCCATTTTTTAAGTCAAACTCACATGAGCACATGGCCGAAGTCAACACCCAAAACACACGGGTCATATTGCATACGTAAAATCCATTCCATTTATCAGGTTCTATGGTTGATAGCCCTGAGGCCAAAAATCAGCTAAATCCATGAATTAAATAGGCCACACCACATGGAACAATGGGACAGGATGCCAACCATAGGTTTATTTGTCTGGTTACAAGGGAGTTTGTCATTCATCAAAACCGTTAATCAAGTGTAACTCACACAGATGAAGAAAAGATTAAAACATCATCTTAATACGAAACTAAGGTGGTCCACACCATGGGAATTTATAGCAGTTTTGAGAATAATTTTACAGTGTTCTTTTTAATGTGGCCCATGCAAGCTTTTAATAGGACTTTCCAAATAATGGCTCTAATTCAATGGCGAAGGGACGTGTTGCATATACAAAATGGTGGACCCTACAAAGCTTAGGTGTTTTATGCACAGCCTAAAACAAGTGACGTGACAATTCCCATTCGAATAACTCTAAGGGATCAATGTCCTATAAGCAAGTTTTGCATTGAATGCGATGATCCATCCACATCACTGCCCATCAGATTAAAGGTCCCATCAAAGCTTAGTCTTCAATTGAATGAGATATATTGCATTTTTGCCACCATGTAATAAACAATAGATCGTCGCCCAAAATTTTGTACCCTAAGATGAATGGATGATAGATATAATGCGTGGTTGTCATTATTCTATTTTTACCATACATTATTGATGTAATTTGCAATTTAAACAGATTTTTATAAAGGGTTTATCCTAAAATCAAATTTTATTTTATTTTATTTTTGATAAAAACACCAGGCACACATTATACAATAGACAAGTGCTATATGGCACCCATAAACCTTCCACGTGTGCTACACTCACTGCGAGACTAGGCTATTGAAGAGATTTGCACCATAGGTTTATGAGAGAAAACCTAGCTTCCTAACAGCTAAGGTGATTAATAAATTCGCCACTTGATGATAAAATAGATCTTATTTTTTTGTCATCAAAACTACCTTTCATCAAAAGCAAGACCAACTTAATAATCAGGTGGGCCTACGATATTCACAAACCATCAACTTTTTTAGTATGAAAGTTGATTTTTTTGACACATGTAATCTGCATGCTATGGACCACCTAACAAAAGAATGAAGTCGTTTGCATGTCTACTTCTTTCAGATAAGTAAACCTAAAAAGTGGAAAATAACAAGTTTGCATCCTACCTTAAAGGAAAAAAAGAAAGGAAATGAGGTCTCATGAAGGCATTTTTTTTATTATTGGTGGGCTTATGGGTGATATGAGGGGAAAGAAAAAGAATATGTTACTAAGTGAAAGCAAGCAGGAAGAGTGGGTAGCAAGTAGGATAAAATTTGGTCTTAGGTAACATTGGTTTTAGTTGCTTTCAAACTATGTAGAATTTTCTTTTTTATTTAATGCTTGGGTTGTACCTAGAGCCATTTTGGCTCCTTTTTCTTTCCTTTCAATAAAAGTTATTATTACCTTTTAAAATAATAAAAATAAAAACCCTCTGGAAAAAGCTTTAATATCTTAACAATGTGTAATGATGAAACGTACGAGGATACGTATTCACATTTCGTGTACAGTTTTTATGTGGGTGTGTATGAAGTTTCATGCTCTGCTAACCTATTAATAAATTCAATTATACATACATAAAATTAACAAAAAAAAAAAAATAGACAACTAAAGTGGAGAGACAGGGTTAGACAGTTGCTTCTTTTAGACCATGAAAGGTTAAGAGAAGTTATTTGATACTCTGCTATCATATGATACTCAATACACAAGCACCTGAAAATTATACAAGTGTCATACATTAATTCAAATTAAACTGACTAAACTGCGGAATCTACTGTTGCTAAGGGTTATAGTCCCAAAATTACATTGATAGAATAATCTTCTCACTCATGAACACTTGGTGGTGGAGATAAGACCATAGGATATTTTTCATTTATAACCGTCCAATCAATGTCCACCAATTCCATAGTCAGATAATAATAAAAAGCCAGACTTTTGGGCCATGATAGATCTAAGCTGGAACCCATAATCTGGACTAGTTAATTTGGATGGATTGGATGCCACGTGTACAATTTCTATATAATTCCTCGGGTGCCTGCGAATCTTCCATCACACTGAAATAATCTCAAAGTAAAAAGTCTAGTCCACCCACGGCGTATTCCAGACACGTCCCATGAAGTTCTCTCCTTTCGCATCGTTTTCGTCGTCTCTGAAAATTCTTCTCTTCCCCTTTCCTCCTCCATCTTTTACATGAATAGGATGTCAGATCCTGCAACAGGCCCTTCATCTCCGTCTTCTCCTCTCATACCTCCTTCGATCGTCCCCGAACCGGGCGAGATCGACCTCGAAGCGGGCCCTGGTGAACAAATCCAGTGCAGAATCTGCCTAGAAACCGACGGTAATCTCTCTATCCAATCCTCCTCTTTGGATCTGCATGCAGCACCTCCTGGCGCATGTTAGCCCTCTCTGCCCCCTTTCCAATCCCTGCTGAATTCAGATTTTGTTGGTGCGATGTTTCCAGCTGATTTTGAGATTTTCATGTTGTTAACGTAATTTTCCATGTATTCTAGGGCTAGAATTTAATAAGAAAAGAAAATTGTTTTTTTCCTTCTTTTATAAGACGGAATGTATATATACAAATTTTGTAACTAGATATAACTGCATGAGTCGAAATCTGGACCGTCCATTTAGTTGTTGCTGCTGTGTACCGTTAGAAGCTATGCTGGCAACGTTCTTTACATGATCGGGGAAGATCCGACCGTTCGTGTATGGTTCATGTGAACGATGCGATTTCAGATGGTGATCTGTTAGGAATAATGTAGGAAATTAACAGAAAAAAAAAAAAAAAAACCAAACAATCGGAATGCTGCTCCTGATGTGTTGAATTACAAGGATTGAAATGCAGATGA
Organism: Magnolia officinalis; assembly: GCA_021015155.1. Taxonomy (NCBI): domain Eukaryota; kingdom Viridiplantae; phylum Streptophyta; class Magnoliopsida; order Magnoliales; family Magnoliaceae; genus Magnolia; species Magnolia officinalis. The sequence goes on along the minus strand of JAJHSJ010000004.1, from coordinate 4,440,116 downwards.
TGGATGAATCAGATTTTCTTGTTGGAACGAGGTGTGGACTAGGTTGCTTCCATTGAGATAGTTGGAACCCTGCGGTAGAATCCAGTGTAGCAGTCTCCCAACGTGCTACCCTTAGGATTTGATCAGCCAGCATATGGCTCCCCACATAGTGCACGGGCTGTAGAAAACCCAACACCAAGATCACCGCCACCCCTCTCTTTGTATGTCTAGAGAGTGAGAGAGAAGATTCTGAGATGAAAACAAAGAACTTTTCATGTGTGAAAAACCCTCAGAGAAAAACCCCCTTTATAGAAAATACAATTTACAAAATGCCTGTCTCATTGAACGGTCACACCTGCTGAGATGCGCCTGAAAACAAAAAGGTATGTCTCACACAATGGAAACTAATTAATGATTAAGTAAAAATAAAATAAATTTTGGCAAAACCAAGCCCATCTTAGACTCATGGGTGGGGACATGTTCAACCTACAAGGCTAGGATTTGAATTCCTAGTCCATTGCACAAGAGTATTGTGCGTATGCATTCCGTTAACTGGTTTTTCAGTTGGCTGGGCTTTGGCTAGGCTCATGCTCACGTATAGGTTAGAGCATGTTGCAAATAATTTTCAAAAGCACTGGGGAGTGGAATGCTTTATAAGCACTCTTCACTCCTCCCTATTCCATGTGAAACTAAAATTTTGCACTAAAAAAAATGGTGGTTTTTTCAAGAGATCTGCACATAACTTATACTAAGTATTTTTTAAAATACTCTAACAATCCCCCACTCATTTCCAAATATTATAAGAGAGCATCTAGGCATGATGAAGAGCTGCTTTGCATAAATGATGGTGACAAATTGTTGTGAACCCCAATGAAACGTGCTTGAACTACAGAAACTTAGTAAATTGGGTCTTGAAATAATTTTCTTTAATGTAGACCATATATGAGACATGCACAATAGTTTAAAAATCTTCAAAGTGTTCATAGCTACAGGTTATGATCATGTGCAATATCTTGGTTTCGTGAGCGCTCTAGAGAATGTATCAATTTTCAAAGGAAATAACCCATTTCTACACTCATATGGTAAGCTTATTTTTCTATTGAACCTAATTCTTAAGATCTTCATTCCTTAGATTGGGTTATTGTTTTTGGTGATTCACTTTTCTATGGACTAAAGTCCCATATCCCTTGATGTTTTACTGACATTTTTCCTAGTTAGGGCTTTGGTTGAGAGATCCACTATATTTTCATTGGATCTTATAAAAGTCTAAAAGTTTTTACACCATTTTTTCAATAGTTTTTCACAACCATGCTTTAGAAAATTTGTTTGTCCCATCATAACACTTGTTATTAGGTACTTCCTATGCCAGCCAAACTATCATAGTGATACATTTATTAATAGATTCGTATCCATGCTATCTCCTCATCAATTGCTCCCAAAACTATCAAGTGAAAAAATAACCATTAGTATATTTAGAATCATTATAGCGTGAGTCCCAATAAGAATTATTGTAACCTTCAATTATATCAAGGGACCTCTGTTACTGAAGATTGAAGTTCTAGTTTCTTTTAAGATACCTCGAGAATGTGTTAATAGCATTCTAATTCTCATAACTTGGTTTGAAGTATATTTACTTGGTTTTCTCTTAGCAAAAGCAATATTAGGTCTAGCGAAATTCACAACATAGGTCAAACTACCAATCCCACTTACATATTCTAACCGAAATACACTCATCAATATTTGATTCTAACTTGACACTTGCATGATAAGGTGTACACAGCCTGACAGTCAAAGTGATTATGTCCTTAAAATCTTCTCTATCTAATGAGATTGAGTTAGTGTTATATTAGCTTCACTTCGAATGATTTTAATCCCTAAAATGATATGGGTATCTTGAAGTCTTTTATGTCAAAATGAGAACACATAAATGCTTTAGTCTCTTTAATGATTTCTACGTTTGAATCAACGATCAAAAGATCATCTACATATAAACAAAGCAAGACTCCAAAGTTTTCAAACACCTTAGGGTAAAATCATTTTTCACCTCCATTAAACATAAAATCATAGGCATCATTACTTGATCGAACTTCACGTACCATTAATCTGTACAAGAATCTTAAAAGTGTACAGAATCTTAAAAGTTTACACACCTTACTTTTGGTTGGCTTAGCCCTTTGGCCAGGATCATGTTCGTAAGGCTGGTAATAGGCTGGACCTATGCTCGACAAAATCAAAATTTTGAATAGGGCCAGCCTGAAAGACCAACCCAACCCAACCATTTCAAAGTCTAGGTCCAGGCCGACCCATTGTTAGGCATACATGCTCGTGTACAGACTAGACTAGAGCATGGTGCAAGTATTTTTCAAGAGCACTAAGGAGTGGAATGCTTTTCAAGGACTCTCCACTTGAAAAAAGAAAAGGTTGGTTTTTTAAGAGACTTGCAAATAACCCAAACTAAATTAGAGCTTGTATTTTTTGAAACACTCCAAAATGATCTATTCCATGGTGAGGCCTACTCAGTGGATGATCCAGATACTGTCCATGTGTCAACGTTGCCATGTCCACATTGATATTATGACTCTTCTTATTTTAGTCAAATTGATTATTCGAGATTGTTTTCTAGTAAGTAGAAATGTGTTTATATACAAATAAAAAAAGAATGAGTAGAAGATCATGTTTCTTAGGGGTTTTTTAGATGTAAGTGAAGTTGTGTTGGCACACGATGCATAGGTCTTGCTATCAGGAGTAGTTATTTTGTTCATTGTTTGTCAAAACCCTAGAACATGGAGTAAAGATGGATTGTGGAACATATGAAGAGCTTAATGTGGATGGTGGTATATGTAGCATTTATGACGCATATGCAAATTGACACATGTGGCAGTTATTGGGTGCTTGAGGATTAATGGTGGCATATGTGCACATGAGGCACTGAACTTGGTGGCACATGTGCACATGAGGCGATGAACGTGGTCACACATGTGGCATATTTAGCACATGTGATACATGTGCACATAACATTATGTTCCTTGGAACAAGCTGCCCTCATCGTTATTTTGCCTTCTTTTGCAAAGATATCATGTCTTGCCAACGATCAAATTTCGAAGACAAACGGTCCTTATTTTCTAGGTTCCAGTGTATAAATGGATCTGATAAACCACGGACAAGCCATCTGCCCTAGATAGCTGGTGTTGGCATAAAATGGCTCCTCAATTGTATATAGAATTCTTTTTGTTCTTGTTCTTCTTTTCCAATTATTTGGGGGTCTGTATATAGAATTCTTTTTGTTCTTGTTCTTCTTTTCCAATTATTTGGAGGCCTGTTTTTGTTCTTGAAATGAGAATCAGATTCATGTTTCAGAGAGAGAGAGAGAGAGAGAGAGAGAGAGAGAGAGAGATTTGTTCTCATTTTGGGCGGTAAACGTGCTGCCAGTATGATTTCTTGTATGCCTGCAAACACGGTAACTTGTACTACCTGTCAATTTTTTAGAGAGAGAGAGAGAGAGATTCATTCTCATTTTGGGCGGTAAACGTGCCGCCGGTATGATTTCTTGTATACATTCAAATGCAGTAACTTGTACTACCTATCAAATTTTATTTTATTTTTTTGACTGGTGTATTATTTTGCTTTATTTCCAGGTAGGGACTTCATTGCTCCTTGCAAATGCAAAGGAACGTCGAAATATGTTCACCGTGCATGTTTGGATCATTGGCGAGCCGTAAAGGTAAACAAGATCTTGAGTGACACTATCTGGTTTTAGAGGGTGATGTGTAGCTATGCTGAACTCCTATTGGGATCATGCTTATTTATCATTAGCTGGTTATCTACACGAGTGGGTGCACAGTGGAAGAAGAAGAATTTTGATACTCTGGTAGAGTGAAATAACAGAACTGAAACTCAAATTTAACCATCCAAATCATGAGCACAACTTTAGATGGGTCATGAATATTATGAAGGATGCATTCCTTTCATGAAGCTTGCCAAGCAGCAGTGGGTTCATTTCCAATGACAAGAAAACATTTGCGACAGAACATGCACTTGATATTCTGTTGGGCTATTCCTGATTGCACAGATTGATAGAGGGTCACTCATATGGGGCAGTTAGCCCATGTATATTTTATTCTATCAACAAAATTGTCAATTCTTTAAAAAAAAAAAAAACTGTATGCGGATATCTAGACAAATTCTTAGCATTGCCAAGCAATTTATCATGGCTATGCGCTATCTAGAAGGTTCATTTTAGGTGAGTGAATTGAATCAAAGTTACTTGGCATCGATGCACAAGCTTGGAGTGAAAAATGTCAATTGAAGTCACAAGTGGGAGGAAAGGTCCAGTTTAAAGAATGGGCAAAGTGGAGTAAAAAACTCTGTTAACTGTATGTATCATTGTTTAAGTTTTCATAACTTAAACAAGTTGTTCACGAACTCATGATCAGATCTCAACAATGAATTCTGGACAAAAAAGCCCCTTATATTTAGTGAAAAAAGTAAATACAAGCGTGATTTAACAGTAAGTGTTTCTTGTTTATTCTTTTGAATTGGTAACAGTAAGAGTTCTATGAGATAACGATAGACAACATTACAGAAAAGACTGCAGCAAAGGAAAAATTCCCGAGCAGTCATCGATGAAGGCCTAGATGGCCAATCTCTAGTTTCTAGCAAGAGAATCTTCCTCTGAGTTGACCTTTCTAAAGATATGAGAAAGAGAAATCTGTAGAATGATGCACATCTCTCCAATCTTGTTTATGCAGTTCATAAGGGAGTTTCTCTAAATAATTTTTCTTAGGGATAATTCAGATTTTATTGAAAAGAAAAAAGCACAACACTCTACATTCTACAACAACTCAGACCAGAAAGCATCAAAATTATTTTTCAAAGTAAACCATCAGGATAGGATAGTGTCTAAATAATGGTGACAAGAAGAGTGAATAAAAAAGAAGATGACAGTACGACACTATCAGGGTTTTAAGAAGAAAAAGGCTATTACGGTCTAAAATAAAAGCTTAGAAAGGTTGAAAGAATATTTCTCAACGGTTTGGTGGTTTTCAAGGATAGAGTTACAGTCCTTTTGGGGCTAGAGGTACTATTCTCTGGATGCTAATGCCATATGATATTCTTTGGGTATGTGGAATGAGGGAAATAGGCTCCTTCGTGAAAGTTGAGAGGGGTATGATTCATGTGATGTTCGCTAAAATTTAAACGTCCCTCATTAGTTGGGCTCTATCTTGTAAGGAGTTCGAAGGCCTAGGCCCAAAAGATCACCCTTATGATTGTAGTACTCTTTTATCTGAGGGAAGATTTAAATGGGCAACTATCAGTGGACTATACCTCCATCAGGAAAGTGGACGATCAATGTTGGTGATATCTCTGTGGGTTTTTGGCGGCATTCTCAAGGATTGGAATGCAGTTACCAGGATCTTGTTTTCTGGTGTGGCAGGAGTGGGCTACCCATGGAAGCCAAAGAAAAGGTTCTTCAGCTGAAGAAGAGGCTGGGAATCTTTTGCGAAATTATTTTTCAGGCCATCTTAGTGAAATGTAGTTCCAACTCCAAGTGTATTGTCAATTAGGCTATAAAATCAAAGTGCAGAGCTGTGGAAACTTTTATTTTCTTTGCCAAACTGAGATAGTTCCTCAAAGTCAAACACTTTGCTTTCCTTGATGTCGAAGTGGGGACTTTGGCTTATACCTGGGCTGTCATCCAATAAAAGAAAGGGGATTTTCGAACAATGGGCTGTCTATGTGGCAGCCCTCTCCCCAGCCCTGTTCATTTTTCTCATTTTTGTTTCTCTTTCTTTTAGAAACCTCTTCCCTCTCTGTTATCCTTGAAAAAAATCATAATCATTAAAAAAAACCCCTCTCTTTCCTCTCTCTTGACTCTTGAGGACATGTAGGTAACCATTTGGAGTTTTTAATCCATGGATTACTCAAAGAATGGTACTCCAACCATGTGGGCAGGCACAAACATCAACATGATGCACATGTGAATCAATGCCCACATGATATTCAGCCTTGCTTGATTTTTGAGCCAATGCATGTTAAGAGAAGGGACCAGACATGTTGAACGACTTGGATCTTACACAATTTTTTACTATGGTTGCACATGTCATGCACCCGTGCATCGCTCAGTTCCCTGCAAGTCACTATGTATTAGGGAATTCACTTAATGTAATTTTGGACTCCTTTGTTTTAATAAAATTTCATTATTCATCAATAAAGGGAAAACATATTAAAGGAATAAGATTAAATTTTATTTGAAAAGAAGTTTGGGAATGTGAAGAAAAATCGAATAGCACATATATGACTGTGTTTGTATGTGGAGGTTTGCCAAGCCCACATGTGTATTAGTTAGCAACATTGTTCAAAGTATCCCCGATATTATCGATATATCCTTGATATTATCCGTTTCTCTAGCTCGGCAATACTGATAACACCGGTAGTGAAACCGATAACACTGGCAGTATAAGAAATTCTAAGTATTGGCAATGTATCACTAAGTATCGCCAATGTATCAATATCACCAATATTTTCAACCATATAGATTCCAGGTGTCGCTTGTATTGCCAATGTATCACCAACATTTTCGACTATGTAAATTCCAGGTGTCGCTTGTATCGGTAGTGTATTGGTGATATTTCGGTAATATATAGATATTGCCAAAAAATTGTTTATTAAAAAAAATTCCATTTCAATTTTTTTGATGGGCGCATGGTTGTTTGTAGTGTTTAAATTGTCGATGATAATATCGTGATATTATCATTATCTCAACACGGGCAATATTGAGACCTCAATCTTTCGTTTCCTTTCTAGTTGTCAATTTCTCGATGAAATATTGTGTTTTGTCAATATTCCAAAATATCGATGGATGTTTGAATGGAAGGTTGGATGGATAAATGGGATTGATGGGATGGTTGGACTGATTTCTTACAGCAACACATGCGTTTAGGCCCCCATTAAATGGAAACTTATTATGTATGCATGCTTTTTACATTTTTTTTAATTCCTAAATATGCAAATAAGTATATTTTAGTATCTCCTGAAGTTTCACTGAAAATTTCCATTGTTTTCCCCATGTTTCCCCAATGTCCCTTGGGGGAGTTTCACTGGGTGTAATTCTATTTGTATTTTTGTATATTTGTTTGCTTCGGCTTCGGCCTTTTTAATATAACATCATTGTACATGTTATTAGCGATATCGATATTGTTTCTGTATCTTCGGCTAGCGAAACTTATAGTGATACCAATACTTCGAACATTGGTTAACAAATGTACATGCCACCACCTATGCCAGTGTGCAGAGAGCTTTGCTTGGCCCACACGCATGTACAGGTTAGCTACTGTCACCACAAATACTAGTGTAGAACATAGGTGAAATATCCTAGCCATCCATTAGGGGAGTACCTCTACTTAGATTCCTGTGCCAAGAAATAGGTTGGTCTACTAGTTAGGTGGGCCACAATTAATTGAACAAGTGAATGGTTTTGAATAAATTGGCTGAAGTTCTCTAAGTTGTCTACTTATTTCTAATATTATGGCACACCTATTGAGTGGACCACCTTTATCTTTTGGCATATATGTGGTGAGGTCCGCATAAAGGATGACTTGGATATTTCACAAATGTGCCACGTTGGCAAATGTTGTGGTATGTGCATCAGCTGACTTGTACACGCCTATGGGCTTGGCAAAGCTCATATGCATGTGTACACTCACAAACACATTTCATGAGTTATTTCCAAAAAAGGATTGATTAAGAACCTCCTTTGCATTTTGTATTCCAACTTGGGCCTATATGACATGAATGATCGATAGATCCTATGCATTAGTAAATGTCTAGTTTGTTAACATGCATGATATCAATCCATGTCTTGGTGATCCGAACCATTTATCTTATGTGATACACTGTGTTATGACATTAAAAACCACATTTTCTAAGATTGCTGAAAAGTGGACAGTGCGCATGGCCTGAGTTTGAGATAGTGGATGGATGAGCAAACGGCGTCCGATCAAAGGGGTATCATTTCGATGATCTCATCTATAAACCCAATGAGGGTCTCATTTCAATGATCTCTCGGGGATGTTTCCCATTTTTTGGAGCTCGCGCTCTCTGAGTT
>JAJHSJ010000004.1:4382350-4431933 GCA_021015155.1 Magnolia officinalis | reverse complement strand
GTAAGCTTCATGCCAATGCATGACGTTATAAACAGTTTGGATGGGAGGTAAATATCACGGTGGATGTAGGAAGGTTTCACAGTAGTCTTCCTTTCCTTTTTCTTTTTCTTTTTCCCTCTCGTGCAGCCTCCGTAAGTCTTGGATCCACATCACGGCTGCTGCTAGAGAATGAGGAGACGGGTCGAGCCTGAATTTACGGGCTATTGGATATTGCATCCAAGCCTGACTGATTTTATAATGAGCTGATTTGTAAGCCCCAGCCGGCACTCTGGTTTAATGCTCTAACTCAAGCTTGGGCGGAGGCAGGCTAGGCACGGAAGCCTGACAGGCCGATCGGCCCATTGACAGCCCTATTAAGTCAGGTCTGGTTGGATGTGAAAATGACTTTAACTAGAGCTCAACTCAAAAATACGCATCTTCTGGCTTTTTCTCAATGGTTATGGTAGTTAAACTATTTGCCACGTCGATCTTTCATATCCTTATATCTTCTTGTCCTTTTAACTGTCTTTTTTGCATGATCACTTTCCTCCTTTTGTACTTTTCATTCGTGCCTCGTCATCAATGATGTGTATCATCGAGCTCAATGCCAAAATATTATATAGGTCAACACCAGCTATATATGAAAAGAGCTCCAAATATCTCTAAAGATCTTTCGCACACTATACATTTCTCGTGCAATGACACAGGTCCTTTTCTCATTGGCTATTTCAAGAATGGTGAGAAATAGGGTACAGCATTACCTCTCACGTCACTTCGCCTTTGGGCAAAAAGGTAAAATCGATGGTGGCTAGTTGTTTGATGTAATAAATGTGATTGCTCGATCAAGAAAAAAAACATCAATTTCGACCATCTTAGTCGAACTCGGACTATCTTGGTCAAAAAACATCAAATTCGACCATATTGGTCAAACTCGGCTATCTTGGTAGAAAAACATAAATTCAGCTATCTGGTTGAACTTGACTATTTTGGTCGAAACACATCAAAGTCGACAATCTTAGTTGAATTCGACCATCTAGTCAAAACACATCAAAGTCAGCCATTTGATCAAACTCAGCAATCTTAATTGAAAAACAACAAATTCAGTTGTGGCAATTGAGATTATCGGTCAATTCATTCTAGATAAGGGCTTATGGTAGACCGGGGTGGGACTTCGACTAGAACTTAGCCTGTTTACCTCTTTAACCAGTTGTAAAAAACTTGGTCACGGTCCAAATGGTGTGGTTTGACCACATGAGGTGGCTCAAGACCTACCGGATATTGTTCCCCGTTACGAGAGATATTCCTGGGAAAAGGCTGCCTCCCAGGTATTCCCTGATTCTGACTTCGTGAGAAAAAAAATTCATGTTCTCATATTCAATCGTTTTATCTCAACAGGGAGAGCAACATTTCACACTTCCTATATTAAAGCAAGATGCATGTTTCGTGTGAAAAGGTGTTATCGATCTGCCTCTACTGGGGCCAAGCTTTCAACAGAGCTTATCCATAGTTTGTTGAACCATAGTCGCATGGAGGCAAGTTTGTTGATGCACAGTTTGGCCGCCTATTCATTGAAAATGGTCTCAATTGCTTCAAGCTCTCAGTTTGACTGGCCATCCACTGTTGAAGGTTTCAGCCTGAATCTGAGACTGCTCAACATGAGCCGTGACTGCTCTGTAATATGTCAAATCCCCATTTGCATATCGCGTAGCCCGGGCGACATTATCTCAAAAGGATCTGTCCCAGATGATGATGCTTGTCCTCATTTGGAAGATTGGGTACTGGGTTCGGAAATAACTCAAGTACTGGCTGCACATGCATTTCCTCCTTTAGTGCAGGAGGTTCATTAGCACAAGATGTGTTACGACCTCTTCGGCTCATACTGTACGAAACTAGTTTATCGATATGTATACTCAAATTCTCGAGTCTCATCGGGCGTGCCAAAAATTGTTTGCACTCGGTTTAATTTTGGTTACGTGTGGGTGTGTGCGGGTGTGCCAGAACCAATTGTGCAACTCGATTCAAACTGAATAACTGGACTCCAAGCTCCAAGATAGGCAGATACGTCATATGTGAGCGTATATGATCGAGATTTGCGAAGATTAGTCACCTATTTAGCCCCTTATGATGGAATTGTACGATGATCATGTGATATTCAGAGGTAGGGTTCTTCTCTGATAATGGGTTGCCTCTTGCCTTCGGTTCGAAAGGACTTTAATATACCAATGCAATCGAACAAAAAAAGAAAACACTTACAGTCAGTCGCAGAGAGAAACTGCAAGAAACTTTTCTAAAAGATGAACTTGTAGCGAGAATGGAAATAGTTCAGTGCAAAAGCATAAACTTGGATTACAGCAAAGATTAATGCTACTGGTTTATAACTACTCCTAGGATAGTAATTAAGCTAATGTATGATAAGGAAATATAAAGATAATTTATTTGGTTTGTTGTATTAGTATGAGACGATTGACTTTGCTGAATTTCCCACTATTTATAAATCTTTGTTGCTGCATCTCTTTAAGTGTTTCTATTTTTTATTTCAACAGTAACGGCAGCTGAACCACTGTCACGCTGGTCTTTAAAATCCTTATGTTTATTCATATCCCTTTAACTATTCTTTTCCACTCGACCGCTTCCTGCTTCTTGGACTTCTCAATCATGCATCGTCATTAGATGAAGTGTATCATCCAACTCAACGCTAGTTGTACTTCCGTGAAAAGTGTTCCAAATATCTCTAAAGATCTTTCGCACGATATACATTTCTCGTATAATGACATGTGTCATTTCCTCATTGGTTATTTTTAAAAACAGTCAGAAATAGGGTATAACATTGCCCCCTCATTTCTTCGCGTTTGGGCAAAAAGTGAAAGCGATAATGGCTAGTTGTTTAATGTAATAAATGTGACTACCTGATCGAGTAAAAACATTAAATTCAGCCATCTTAATCTAACTCAACCATCTAGGTTGAAAAACATCAAATTCGGCCATTTTGGTATTTAAAAAAAATAAAAATAAAAAAAAAACAAAGCAAATTCGATCACGGCAATGGAGATTGTTGGTTAATTCATTCCGAATAAGGCTTATAATAGACCAATATGGTAGTTCGACCAAGAATTTGGCATGTTACCTCTTAGACCAGTTGTAAAACTTGATTGTGATCTAAATGGTGCAGTTCAGCCACAAAAGGTAGCTTAAGACCTAGTGGATATTGTTCCTCATTATGAAGAATATTTCTAGAGAAAGGTTGCCCCTGGGTATTCCCTAATTTTTTACCTCATGAACAAAATTCATGTTCTCCTGTTCAAATCATCTAATCTCAATAGAAGGAGGAACATTCCACACTTCCTTTACTAGAGCAGGATGCATGTTCCATTGTAAAGGAGATGTTATCATTATTGGTTGTGTTGTCGTCAAGTTTTCGATAGAGTTTATCTCAATAGTTTGTTGAGGCACAGTTGACACTCTTTCAGCGAAAATGGCCATCATCCGATTCTAGCTCTCAGTCTAACTAGTCATCCACCTGTTGAAGGTTTCAGCCTAAATCTGAGACTGTTCAGCCTAAGCCCGTGACTGCTCTACAATATGTTGAATTCCTATTTGCATATCGTGTAGCCCGATTGATATTATCATAAGAGGATCTATCCAAGATGATGATGATGTCATGTCCTGGTTTGAAGGATTGGGTATCGGGTTCGGCAACACCTTATGCATTGGTTGCACCTCCATTTCCTTTTTTTAGTGTAAGAGGTCCATTAGCACTAGAAGTGTTACGACCTCTTATGCTCGTATTGTACAAAACTAGTGCAGCGGTATGTATACTTAATTTCTTGAGTCTAACCAAGCGTTCCAGAATTGTTTGCACTAGCTCAGTTTAGTTTGGGTCATGTGTGATGTGTGCAGGCGTGCAAGAGTTGATTGTGCGGCTTGATTCAAACCAAATAACTTGACCCTAAGCGTCAAGATAGGCAGATATGTTAGATGTGAGTGTATATGATCAAGATTTGAGAAGATCAGTCACCTATTCAGCCCCTCTTGATGGAATTGTAAGATGATCAGGCGATATTCAAAGAGTCAGGTTTTTGCTCTAATGATGGGTTGCTTCTTGCCTTCGGTATGAAAGGACTTTAATATGCTAATGCAATCAAACAAAAAAAGAAACACTTATAGTCGGTCGCAAGGATCAACTGCAAGAAGCCTTTCTGAAAGATGAACTTTATTGAGAATGAAAATAGCCTTGTACAAAAACATAAACTTGGATTATAGCTAAAGATTACTACTTCCGGATTATGGCTACTCTTGGGATAGAGCTAAGCTATGATAAGGAAAGATAAAGATAATTTGATTTATTTGTTGGATTGATATGAGACAATATATTTTGAGAATCTCTAGCTATTTATAGATATTTGTTGCAACATCTTTTCAGATATTTTTCTGCTTTATTTCAATAGTTACGGTAGTTAAACGGTTGCCACGTTGGTCTTTCAAATTATCCTATTTATTCATGTCCTTCTAACCATTCTTCTTCACTTAGCCGCTTTTCGCCTCCCGAGCTTTTCAACCATACCTTGTCATCAAATCATGTATATCATCCGGCTCAATGCCAACTTTACTTTCTAAAAAGCATATCAAATAACTCCAAGTTTCTTAGTACACTATTCACTTTTTATGCAATGACACGTGTACTTTTCTCATTGACTAAGTACATTGATGATAAGAAAAAATAAAAATAAAAATAAAATAATGTACAGCACCATCATAACAATATTCTCTGCTCTTACCTTGGCTAATCTTTGGAATATCTTCACCCTTCGATCCATACACGTAATAAATGTTATAAAATAATAATAATAATAATAAAATCTTACCTACTTAAATTCAGAGAACTTTTTTTTAGGCATCTGTGGGCGCAATGAGGCCAATTAGATAAACTAAAAAGGATTGGAATATGTTGACCCTTCGATCAAAAGTCCATCTGAAACGTTAAAAAATCTTCCCTGTTTAAACACAACCTCTTTTTTAAAGCATCCGCATGCGCAATAAGGCCATTATATAAACGAAGGGCCCGTTTGGCCGGTCAGATTGGAAGGGATTGGATGGTATTGGAGGGGATTGGAAGTAAAATCCCGGGATTGGCGGGGCGTGCCAAACAGAGTCGGTGGTGATCTGATCCTAATCCCATGGGTCTTAAGACAATCCACTGACAACACCATCATTACCTTTAATTCCCATCCAACCCACCTTAATCCATTCAAATTTGCCTGAGACGTGTTTGGTTTGATGGATTGGAAGGGATGGGAATGTTTAATCCGAGGATTGGCCAAGTGTGCCAAACAGACTAGATATAGCAATCCAGGATGTAGCAATCCCATGTATCTCAAGACAATCCGACAACACCATCATTACCTAAAATTCCATGTCATCCACCGTAATACCATTCACAGGCCGTGAATGGTATTAGGGTGGATGGCCTGGATTTCTAGGTAATGATGGTGTGGTCAGCAGATTGTCTTGGGATCCATGGGACTGCTATATCTCCGGATTGATACATCCAGTCCGTTTGGCACGCCCGACCAATCCGAAGATTAAAGCTTTGATGTAGAGCGGGTCGCGGACAATTACATGGCAAAGATGGATCAGAAAAGGCCCGGTCGGCGACAGAAGTGATCTGGACCATCAGACCTTAAATCAGGCGTATCTCGCAATCCGGGATGAGTTAGCGGACGAAAATTATATGATTTTGGGGTAGAACGAGCTACTTTAGCCAACCAACCCAGCTATGCAGGGTTGCGACGCTCGGAATTGCGAGAAACCCCTGATTTCACGGTCGTTTCCCTGTTTCAATTTCGTTTTTACTATAAATAGTAAGTTTTAGTTTGCTTATAACTCTTCATCCGTCGGGCTTTAGGAGTTGCGCCCAACGTGAAAAGAGCTTAGAATAATTAGGAGAACGGGTTGGTGAAGCCAAATAGGACACTTACTATTTTTGGCGCGCACTAGTAGACATCACGACCGTCTATAAATAGTAAGTTTACTATTTATAGTAAGTCGCGAATTCTAGGAGTCCTAGTTGTAGTTGGATTCTGATTTCTTTCCCATTGCTTAGTACCCTTATTTAAAGGGTTGTGAACTCGTTTTTATGAATTAATTAATCTATTTCGAGTTTATTTAGAATTTATTTCTATTTTCTGCTCTCTTTTCTCGTGGATTCGAGAAGTCTCTGTGAGGAGTCCAGAGAAGTTCCGTGGATTCGGAATATTTATCCTCTTGAGGAAGACGGTGCTCGACCTCACGTCCTCCCCTGCGTCAAGCTTCCAATCCATTTCAATCCCACAAACCAAATATGTCGCAGGCTAATTTGAACGGATTAGGATGGATTGGATGAGATTTAAAGGTAATGATGGTGTTGTCAGTGGATTGTCTGAAGATCCATCTGATTTGGATCAGATTACCCGCACTGTTTGGCACGCCCGGCCATTCCCCGGATTTACCATCCAATCCCTTCCACTACCATCTAATCCCTTCCAATCCAACCGGCCAAACGGGCCCTAAATGGTTCTTTGATTTTTGAAAGCGAAACCGAACAGGTGCACTTTAGAACCTGACTAAACCGGACCGTTTGATCGGTTCGGTCCAGATCCACGGTTCTACGGGTTGGATGTGCACCCTACTTCAAGCACTGCGTGAAACAGGTGTTGTAGAGGACTCACTCCGGTCCATGTACCTTGGAGCAAGATAATCACGTGCTGCAATTATCAGGTGGGCCACAAATAGAAACTTGTCGGCTGGTGTTTGCCAATGTACTCTTCTTCTTCCTCTTCTTCTGCCTCTCTCTCTCTCTCTCTCTCTCTCTCTCTCTCTCATGGCACCACTTCACAGTATCAAGCAGCTGCAGATTTGCAGAGTCTCTCCTCCGCCCGGCTCCGTCGCTGACACCCTTCTCCCTCTCACTTTCTTCGACGTCATCTGGTTACAACTGCCTCCAGTCCACGCCTCTTCTTCTACCAATTCCCACAAAACACAAATAACACCACCACAACAACCCACTTCATAAATATTCTCCTTCCCAAACTCAAACACTCCCTCTCTCTCTCCCTCCGCCTCTTCTTCCCTCTCGCCGGCAATCTGATCCACTCTCTCGAAACAGGCGATCTCGAGATCTCCTACACCGATGGTGACTCTGTCTCGCTAATCATTGCCAAGTCAGACGCTGATTTCCACCGACTCGTTGCAGATTACCCAAGAGACGTAACAGAATTCCATCCTCTCGTACCTCAGTTGCACGTTTCCGATTCTCGGAAACAACCCCTTCTGGCGTTGCAAGTCACCGTATTTCCCAATTTCGGCATTTGCATCGGAATCACCACACACCACGGCGCAGCTGATGGGAGCAGCTCCATCCATTTCATGAAATCCTGGGCGTCCATTTACCGGTCCGGCGAGGATTTTTCGATCATGCCTCTCCCGGTCCACGACCGGTCCTTGACTGCACATCTCGACGGAGTCAAGAGGGTTCTGTTAGACCAGCTGGCTAAGATCCAGCTCGACCGAATCCTCGCCACGTCTAGCATCAAGGGTCGAGCCGACCCGGTCCGAGCCACGTTCGTGATGGCTCGAGCAGACATCGAGAAGCTGAGGCGACGCGTCCTGGCCCAACGTATCGAAGACAGCCAGAAAGCGCTCCCTAGCTCGGCGTACGTGCTAACGTGCGCATACGTGTGGGTTTGCCTTGTGAGAGCACGTGGCGACAGTGACGACGCTAGGGGCAAAACCGTCCATTTCGCTTTCCCCACGGGCTATCGTGCTCGGGCGGATCCGCCACTACCCGCTACGTATTTCGGGAACTGCATCGCTCCGCGTTTCGTCGAAGCGAATGGCAGCGATTTTTGGAGCGAGGATGGGGTGGGGTCCGCTTCCGAGGCCATTGGGAGAGAGATTCCGGGGTTGGGTTCCAGGGTTTTAGAAGACGCCGAGGGTTGGATTCCGAGAGCTTTCAAGTGGACAGGTGAGCGAGTCGTAACGGTTGCCGGATCGCCGAAGATTCGCGTCTACGACACGGATTTCGGATGGGGGAAACCGAAGAAGGTGGAAATGATTTCGATTGAAGGAACGGGCGCTATATCGCTTGCAGAGAGTCGAGATGAAGCAGGCGAGATCGAGGTCGGTTTGGCGCTGCCCAAATGCGAAATGGAGAGGTTCTCTTCTTTGTTTTACGAGGGTCTGAAAGTTCTTGCGTAACGGTCGAGTAGCTTGTCGTAACGTTTCGGTGTATATCAGTCGCGACCTGATTTTTATTTGAATTTGGGGAATAATACGATTGAGCCCGAACGAAAGCGGATTGCCTGATTTCCTAGCCACTTCATTTTCGTAAGGCCTTTGTGATCTAATCTACAGGTTGGGTGACAAATAAACATTATGGTGGGCCATAGAAAGTTTTAACGGTGCACATTCAATCACCACTGTTGCCTGTGGTGTGGTCCCTTAGATTTGGTGTTACTCATTTTCTGGGATCATCTCCTAAAATGAGCTGGAAAAATAGATGAACGCATGGATTAAACATATACATCATGGTGGGACCCACAAAGCTATTCCAGTTGAACATAAGTACCCACATAAGTGCTGTGTACGGTACTATGTGGTACTTGAGAAACTCCCTCTGAGAGCAATCATGATGCATGTATTTTATCACCTATCTATCTATTTTGCCCGATCATTCTAAGACATGAGCCAAAAAAAAAAGTGATGTGAACTAAAATTTCAGATGAGCTAAACCATAGAAAAAGTGGTGATGGAACGCCGTTGAAATTTTCATAAAGCCTTCTATAATGTGTATTTCCATTCAACCTAGGGATTATGTCACTAAATGAAGGAAAATATAAATAGTGGATGAATCGGGATTATCTGCTTACATATAAATATGAAAATTCTATTTATAGCAATGTAATAGGACTACATCATCACACATTGCATTTAATGTTGTGATGTTAATAATAGTGAAAATAATGTATACCAATTACAAAATAGGAATTTTCTACTTGTGGGAAGCAGAAGATCCAGATTGATACTAAATTGATACAAAACTTGTGTAGCCCTCGAAAAGTTTTAAGGGGCCATTCAATCACCCTTATTTTATGTGGTGTCGTGGCTAACTTGAGATGAGATTTGTTACATTTGTATCTTCCTTGTTTTTTTATCCTACCCTATTATTGCAGTCAATGGTGCGTACAACACCATAGAACCTGAGATGAGATTTGTTACATTTATATCTGCCTCGTTTTTTATCCTACCCTACTACTGCAGTCAGTGGTGTGTACAACACTAGGGGAAGCGGATCGACGGTCTACCAGCACCACCGACTTTGGTGGTATGTGTACGTGGCGTGTGGCGTGAGAAGGCGAGGCCCTCTAACTCGACAATGTACCAACGGTTGAAATGAAATCAAAATTACATGTCCCCATAATGATGTATTTATTATATCCACATTGTCCATTCATTTGGTGAAATCATTTTAGAGCATGAACCCATAAATGAGTCCTATCCAAAGCTTGAGTGGACCACACCACAAATAGCAGAGAGGATAATAATTATCACCTTTAAAAAATTAGTAGGGCCCGCCATAATATTTATTTTCCATCAATCTGCTCATAAGGTCACACAAACCTAGATGAAGATAAATAAATAAATAAACAAATATCATATTGATCCAAAGCTTATATGACTCCAAAAAGGTTTCAACAATAAAAGTTCAATCTCCACTGTTTTTTTATTTTTATTTTTATTTTTTATTTTTATAACACACGCACACACACCCCACCAGGGGTGTACACGGTTCGGTTTGGTCGGGTTCTGGGGTGAAACCGGAACCGAACCGTTCCTAACGGTTTTAGGAAATTTGGAACCGGAATCGGACCATTGGCACCCTAGAACTGAACCGTTAAAATCGGTTCGGTTCCGGATCGATTCCATGGTTCTGAGCTTTTTATAATCCAGTCCAATTGCAAGCCCATGTCCATCCATATTGTGGTCCATTTGATGAATGGTTTAGATATTGTATAAGGTGTGCAAAAATATTACATTTACGAAAATAATTGTTCTAGAGAAAATAATTATAAGGTATGTAAAAATACATCGGTTCAGTTCGAGGTTCGGTTCCACGGTTCGGTTCGGTTCTACATACCCCCAAACCGAGAACCGAACCGATGTCACCGGTTCATTGATTTTTGGAACTGGAACCGGAACCAGTGCAGTTTAGAACCGGACTAAACTGGACCGTTTGGTCGGTTCCGGTCCGGTTCCACGGTTCTACCGGTTAAATGTGCACCCCTACACCCCGCACACTCATGCTAGTGGAATTTCGCCACCTATGGGCACTCAAACCCTTGACCGGGAGTTGAAACTCCTAGGAGTCTACCACCCGAGCAAGAGTAAAGACCGTCAATCTCCACTGCTTTATATAGCGTGGTCCACTTGATCTTTGGAACTGTCTTATTTTCATCAAGCCATACAACTATCTCACCAAATGGACGTACCGTTTAGATATAACACATACCTCATAGTGGAGCCCATACAACTTGGTGACGTCAACACACCATCAAGGTTAGTGGTGTGTGGCACACCAGCTAATCGGCTTCCACACCACGGTATCCGACTCCACTCGGAATGCTGCAGAGGCATCTGTGTCCATAAATGTGGCAGGTGGTTGTACCAGTAAAGACCGTACGTCCATAGAATTCTTTATTCTATATAAAGTATAAGCATATCACATGTCATTTTATTTCTAAGTTGTATACAGCTAACGAAGGTGGGCCACAACAACAGCTAGCCAGCTTGGTATAACTAATAAACCCAAGCAAACAACAGGGAAAAAGACAACTATAAATGTTATCCACTCTCTGCATGGATTGGGGGTTTAAACTGCTTGAAAAATGGCTGAGTGAATCATCGGACATAATCTTGCGCACGTGTGTTGTTGGCACCTAAGATGTATGTGAAGGAGACTCGCTTGTGGGGGAAGCCGATAATTGTTTGTCTGTGCCTGAGGCTGTGCGGCCTACAGAGATGTTCGTGACAAAGCCACTCTGTCCATCCGTTTTGAAAGACCACTATAGAACAGGATTTTTGAAATTAGGCATATCCAAAACTCATGTAGGCTACACAAACGAAATAGTGGAAACAGAAACGTCCACTGTTGGAAACTTTCGGAGGCTGACCATGATATATATATATGCCATCCAAACCATTCATAGGATTATTACTACTAAGATAAAACTGCCGGAACAAATATCATCGATAAGAATTTTATAAGGTGAGCTTTATTGATCAACGGTCTGAATTGTCTTAAGGATTGGAGAGTGTGATCATGAATACTGTTGATGCAAAATATTTGACGTCCCTCCTCTGGTCGTTACCTGCACAAGAAAAATAAAGAAAAGGGACCTTGGTTAGAGCCGGGAACCTCATATGTTTAAGTCAGTGGTTGGGCCAGAAAAGAGGAGGTTTTGAGGTATTTTTTGCATACCTTTTAATCCCGTAGAATCCTGCTTTTATAGGAATGAGAGGTCCCGGCGTGAAGGGATTTTCTTCCCGATTTCTAGGAGATTCGATTTAGTTGTTATCTGTTTACGGATGCTTCCCTGATCCCGAAATTATCGGAGTCGGGAGTCCTTCTACGAGATCTTCGGGACGGTATTTAAGATTACACCGTTTCTTCCTTGCTCGGCTCGGCCGAAACTGACCTTGATGTCAACTAAGTTTCGGCTGGCTACAAGGATAGGGCTTTTTGTCTACTGTCGGACGAAACAAAATGGGCCTATAACCAAAGCTCTTCCTTAATCCGATAGCCGACACTGTAACCGGCCTTATATGGGTCGATTTTATGGTCGGGCAGGTGACTTTTAGCTTTAGGGCCTTAATCGGCCTCTTTAGACGTTGTTGCCTTGTCATTCGAGTCAAATTCATGCATTTTCTATATTTTGCCTATGGCTCCTGATTCTTTGAATCTCGGTTGGAACTTCTTTTCCACAATCCGAGTCAAGTATCTCCTTTAGGCTTCACTGTCTTGCCTCGGTAAGACCTGTTACCTCGGATTTTCGGGTTGTGTTAGTAGAGTTGGTCCGTTTCATAACCGGGTCTCCGGACCTGTCGTATTTTTCCCCAACAAATACCATTAAACCCCACTCAGTTATGTCGTGAAAGGGATGGTGTGATACAACTATAATACATATACAGTGCTTTAGTTGAACTAAAATTATCAAATTCATATGGAGCCTAATTGAGCTGGTCCCAATCCTATATAACGAAAGTTTTCATTCTCATCTCAATGCTTCTACGAGGGTGTAAATTGCGAAAGACTATAGTATCAAGCATATAGTGATGGTGTCTCAACGAGGTACTAGATGCATAGTACGGTCATTTACAATTCCGTATAAAAATTGCATCATTCGGATACAAAACTTCGGTCATGCAGAGCCATTCAGTCCCCACTATTTTGGTGTGGTATGTACACATGAGTTTTGGATCTGCCTGATTTTTTAAATCCCATCTTATTGTTGTCTTTCAAAACAGACGGACTGGACCCCACAGCCACGGGCACAGGAATATCTGTCCCTGGGGTTACAGGCAATTCGCTTCGGTCGTGGGGTTCTTTCTTATCTTTTGAGCTGTTAACGTGTGGGTTTCAAGTTATGCTGAAGATAAGGCAATGATGAGAGGAGGGGGATTTTGCAGTAAGAGCGTGCAACGACGGATCGCTGTGGGGTCATTGTGATATTTGTGTAGATGATTTAAAGAAAAATTAGAAAATTGTATATTTTAAAGTCATGCTTGCAGAAAGTGGAGTATCTAATCAAGCTATTAATGTTAAATAAAAGAGAAGGCTGAAAATATCAGATAGAAATTAAAATAGGTGCGGCTAGACAAGTAGAACCGAGGATGCAAAGATTGAGGTGGATACCTGAATCTGGACTATACCAAGTAGATCCCAGAATCAGGCGGCTGAATCTTCTGTCATGGTAGAAATTGGTTGCAGGGTCGTCGTGGATGGGTTGTGGGCAGACAGATGCAGGCCCAAATATCAGCTATCTGGATGACTATTTGGGTGGTTTGGATTAGCAATGACAGAGTCCTGATCTCGAAATTGAAGACGGTGAAGATGAATGTCTGAGATTGCTGATGAAGGGTTGTAATTTAGCAAGAACTCCAAGAACAATTGCAAAATGTGTACATTTCATCAAGGAAAAGCCCTGGTACCTGTACAAAGAAGAGCACCCAAAAATATTAGCCTGATCACTTGGGTTTTGGATTTGTTTCAGTTCTTTGGCCCGTGTCTTAACATGATCTGATAAGTTGGATGGACAATGTGGATTTCTCACAAACATCAAGGTGGGCCCCAACTAGCTTCTGAGTATGGAAACTTCTTGTAATAGGTGTTCGATGCAATCCAGGTCCCCTCTCCGGTAGGTGAATGGGAGAGCAGATTAGGGGCGGCCCGGCCTCACCTATTGCGGTGCAGCCATGCCCATAAGGCCCACCTTGATATGTATGTATTATATATTCATGTTATTTATCCATTTTGCTAGCTTATTTTAAGGCATGAGCCCAAAATATAGCAATTCTAATTCTTATTTGGACTAGACCATAAGGAAATGTACCTGATCCTCCGTTTGAAATAAAAAAGAAAATTTCTATTTTGCTACATTGTGATCGGTCCACATTATTACTAAATATTATCAGCACTACTGCATTAAATGCAGTGTGTGATAATGTGACCCAATCAAGCTGTAACACAGAAATTTTCTATTTATGACAAGCAAAAATCTAAATTCAAAGGAAATGATTGTTATTGACCATTAAAATCTTCTCGCAGGCCACAAAACTTTTGAATCAAGATGATATTTGTTTTCCCTTTTCATTTAGGTCCATGTGACCTGAAAAAATAAAAGGTCCATATGATGTCATCACCAGGTTGGATGGAAATAAACATTACAATAGTGCCTAGGGAGTTTTTAATGGTTGGCGTTAAATCACCAGTCTCATACGGTGTGGTCCATTAGATACATGGATATATTTCATTTTTTGGCTTATTTCCTAAAATGAGCCAGCAAAATGGATGGGCAACATGGACATAGAACCTACATCAAGGTGGGCCCCATGGTTAGGGGCGCACCATGTTGAGTGAGGGTTGGGGCGCACCTAATCAACTCCCTGTGACTGGCTCGCTGTGGGTGCCAAACTAACACAGGAGTTGCCCAATTTTGTAGCATTGGCAAACTAGCTTATGGACCCACCATGATATGTGTTTTATATATGATCTCCATCCATTTGCCAGTTTATTTTACAACATGAGTACAAAAAATGAGGTAGATCCAAAGTTCAAGTCGATCACACCACATGATGCAACGGGGATTAAGGTTTCTTGTTCCAAAATTTTAGAGGTTTGCAATGTTTATTTGCCATCCAACCTATTCATAAGGTCTTCATAAGTTCATATAAATATAGATGAGAAAACACAAATGTCAGCTTGATCAAAAACTCTTGCAGCTCCAAACATTATGTAACAATAGCTGTTTAATAAGGTGTGGTCCACTGGCATGGATTGTGTAGTGCGGCACAAAGCATGACATCAGTGTTACATGATTCAACAGGCCCACCGTGATGTATGTGTTTTATTGACACTCTCCATTCGTTTTCCAAGCTAATTTTATGGCATGATGAAAAGATGACGTGGTTTGGCTCATATTTTAAATTGAATGTCTATCATTAAAATCCTGGTGAGTGGTGAGAGTTGCAGAAGTTTTGGATCAGTGTTTTCCCTTCAAGCAGAAGATCTATATGACCTTATGAACACATTAGATAGCAAATAAACATCATCGGTAGCCGTTGGGAAAGTTTCAACGGTGGGTTTTCGCAGCTTCCTATGATGTGGTCCACTTGAGCTTTAGATCTACCTTCTTTTGGGGCTCATCCACTAAAATGATTTGGAAAAATATATGGACAGTGTGGACAACATCCATAAATCACAGTGGGCCCCATAGAGCCACTGCCTTGACGGATCATCTGTTGAGAAGTGGAGCTACATCTGGGGCCGCCCACGACCAGTCGAGGTTGCGCGGATTTCGTGTCGCAAGTCCTTTCGCAACTAGGATGCGAAAGGAGTTTCGCGGATTTCGTGTCACAAGTCCTTTCGCAACTGGGATGCGAAAGGAGTTTCGCGAATTTCGTGTCGCAAGTCCTTTCGCAACTGGGATGCGGAAAGGGAAGTTGCCAAAACTATAAATTGGGGTCCCTAGGGCTATTCTAGCTTAAGGTGAATTTTAGGAAATTATTCTGAGGTGTGGGCAAAGGATTTTTTCTGTACTTCCAAGGGAGAGGTTAGTATATTGCCTTTTAATCTTCGTTTCTCTTCATAGTAGAATTTTGCATCCGTGGTTTTTTACCCTAGTTTGGGGTTTTTCCACGTATATCTTGTCTTGTAGTTTGTTTTGGATTGTTTTGATCTATTTCTAGTTTAGATTTCTTCCTGTCTATCGTTTGTGGGTGAGGCCTTAGATTGGATCTAGGCTCACTGCGTTGTTAGCGTGCTGCGCAATAATTGGTATCAGAGCTATTGGTTTAGTTCTATTGGGAGCGATGGCAGAAGATGAGAAAACTAGAATTGAGAAGTTTGATGGTTCAAACTTTGCCTTCTGGAAGATGCAGATGGAGGATTATCTGTATCAGAAGGACCTCTATATTCCTCTAGGAGGAAAAGAGAAGAAACCAGAAAAGTTGACAGATGATGAATGGTTTTTACTGGATAGGAAGGCTTTAGGAACGATCCGACTCTCTTTGTCTAAGAGCATCGCCTTCAATATATCCAAGGTAAAAACGACAAAAGAATTAATGGAAGCCCTAGCCACCATGTATGAAAAGCCCTCAGCATCCAACAAGGTTCATCTTATGAAATACCTATTCAACATGAAGATGTCAGATGGTGGGAGCGTGGCTGAACATCTAAACGAGTTCAATACAGTCACGAACCAGTTCGAATCTGTTGGCATTGCTTTTGAGGATGAGATCAGGGCGTTATTGATCTTATCCAGTTTGCCAGACAGTTGGGATGGTTTGGTGATTGCTATGAGCAATTCTTCAGGATCGACAAAGCTGAAATTTGATGATGTGACCGATCTAATTCTCAGCGAAGAATCTAGAAGGAAGGCATCAGGAGTTTCAGGGGATTCAGGGAATGCTCTAAACGTTGAAGGAAGAGGAAGATCGCTGAACAAAGGAGGCAATAAACGCGGGCGTTCTAAGTCAAGGAATAAGTCCAAGGGACCGAAAGACAAAGACGGGTGTTGGCATTGCGGCAAGAAGGGGCACATGAAACGTGATTGCAGGGCACTCAAGAAACAAGAAGGAAGCTCTCAAGGTGGGAAAGATTCAGTGAATCTGTCTGAGGAGAGCGACACAGAGGCGTTGATCTTGTCTCTTGATGCAAGGAATGAGTCTTGGGTTATAAACTCGGGTGCTTCGTTTCATGCTACTTCGTGTAAGGAAGTTCTGCGTGATTATGTGTCAGGTGACTTTGGGAGAGTCTACCTGGGTGATGATGAGCCCTGCAATATTGTTGGAAAGGGAGATGTTCATGTAAATCAGAAAGACGGAACGGTCTTGAAATTGAAGGATGTTAGACATGTACCGAGTTTGAAACGTAATCTGATCTCAGTGGGACAGTTGGCTGATACCGGTTATGTGACGACATTCACCAATAACTCCTGGAAGATCACAAAAGGTGCCTTGGTAATATCTCGAGGCAAAAAGGAAGGTACTTTGTACGTGACTTCAGGATCGTATAGTTCACTCGCAGTCGCATCAACTGGAGTGAATGGGCAGTTATGGCATCAGAGGCTGGGACATATGAGTGAGAAAGGGATGAAAGTGCTATTGTCAAAAGGGAAGCTACCAGGGCTGAAGTCTATTGACTTGGAATTCTGCGAGGACTGCGTGTATGGCAAGCAGAAGAGGGTAAGCTTCAAGAAGGCGAGACGCGCTCCAAAGACACATCTGTTGGAGCTTGTACACACTAATGTGTGGGGACCGGCACAGGTATTATCCCTTGGTGGCTCACATTATTTTGTTACCTTTATTGATGATGCTAGTAGAAAACTGTGGATCTACTTCTTAAAACATAAATCTGATGTATTCGATGTATTTAAGAAGTGAAAAGTTATGGTAGAAAATGAGACAGGTAAAACAGTAAAGTGTCTCAGATCTGACAATGGGGGAGAGTATTGTGATAAGAGGTTTGAGGAGTATTGTGCAGCAAATGGAATCAAACATCAGAAAACGATTCCAGGGACACCACAGCAGAATGGTGTGGCTGAGCACATTAACAGGACCATCCTTGAGCGCGCCAGGAGCATGAGGTTACATGCAGGGTTGCCCAAGACCTTTTGGGCAGATGTTATGAATACTGCCGCATATCTCATCAATAGAAGTCCCTCAGCACCATTGGATGATAGGCTACCAGAAGAAGTATGGACTGGGAAAGAAGTGAACCTTGCACATCTCAGAGTGTTCGGTTGCACTTCATATGTTCACATTGATGCAGAGCACAGAAACAAGCTGGATGCGAAATCCATGAGGTACACGTTTATAGGCTATGGGCAACATGATTTTGGATACAGGTTCTGGGATGCAGAAAACAGAAAAATCATCAGAAGCAAGGACATAGTCTTTAATGAAAAAGTGATGCATAAGGACAGTGTGCAGGAAAATAAGGCCGAGAAAAAGGAATTCGTAGAGTTGGAAGAGTTACCGGACATGGGTGTTACAGTGCCACAGGATGAGGCAGAGCCGCATACACCAGTTGTGAGGAGGTCTACTCGGGAGAGGAGATCCACGGTCCGATACTCACCCTCCTTACATTATCTACTACTGACAGATAATGGTGAGCCAGAGTGTTTTGAAGAGGCGTTACAGTCAGATATACGGGTTAAGTGGGAGCAGGCCATGGATGATGAGATGGACTCTCTTGAGTCTAATCGTACATGGGAGCTAGTCACTCTACCCAAGGGTAAGAAAGCTCTTCATAACAAGTGGGTTTATAAACTGAAGGAGGAGCACGATGGTTCGAAACGGTACAAGGCCAAATTGGTTGTGAAAGGGTTTCAACAAAAAACAGGTATCGATTTCACTGAAATATTTTCACCGGTAGTGAAAATGTCTACGATTCGCATGGTCTTGAGTATAGTGGCTTCAGAGGACTTACATCTAGAACAGCTAGATGTTAAGACACCTTTCTTCATGGGGACCTTGAAGAAGAGATATATATGCATCAGCCGACAGGATACGTGGCACCAGGTAATGAGAACAAGGTGTGCAGACTGAAGAAGAGTCTATATGGCCTGAAGCAGGCCCCGAGGCAGTGGTACAAGAAGTTCGATAGTTTCATGTCGAAAAACGGTTTTAGGAGATGTCATGCAGACCACTGTTGTTACTTGAAGAAGTTTGATACGCCATACATCATCCTTCTTCTGTACGTTGATGATATGCTTGTGGCTAGCTCAAGCATGGAGGACATCTCAGATCTCAAAGGACAATTGTCTAGAGAATTTGCCATGAAGGATTTAGGAGCTGCAAAACAAATCCTAGGCATGAGGATAAAGCGTGACAGGAAAAACAAGAAATTAGTTTTGTCACAGGCAGAATACATAGCCAAGGTACTTGATCGATTCGATATGGGAGGTGCTAAGCCGGTTAGCACTCCATTAGCCAACCACTTCAAGCTATCTAAGGAGCAAGGTGCAAAGACGCAGGACGAACAGGACTACATGGCGAAAGTCCCATACGCGTCAGCTATTGGGAGTCTCATGTATGCTATGGTGAGCACGAGGCCAGACATTGCTCAAGCAGTGGGAGTTGTTAGCAGGTTCATGAACAACCCCGGGAAGGAACATTGGGAAGCTGTGAAGTGGATCCTTAGGTACTTGGTAGGTACTAAGGACGTAGGGCTGTGTTATGGTGGATCGAAAATCAAGTTATAAGGCTACGTGGATTCAGATTTGGCAGGAGATATCGACAGCAGAAGAAGCACTATGGGTTATATTTTTACTCTGGGTAGTGCTGCAGTCAGTTGTGTCTCTCAGTTATAAAAGATAGTATCTATCAGTACGACAGAAGCCGAATATGTTGCGGCTACAAAAGCATGTAAGGAGATGGTGTGGATGCAAGGTTTTATGGAAGAGTTGGGTAAGAAGCAAGCAGATTGCAAGCTGTACAGTGACAGTCAGAGTGCAATACACTTGGCTAAGAATTCAGCCTTCCATTCAAGGACCAAGCATATTGCCATCAGATATCACTTCATACGTTCGTTACTGGAAGATGGATCGATTGCTCTGGAGAAGATTCATACAAGTGAGAATCCTGCGGATATGCTGACCAAGGCGGTCACAAGGGAGAAGCTGAAGCTCTGTTCAGCTTTGATTGGTCTTCAGGCTTGAAGACGGGGAGGTGGTGCACTCCGGATGAAGAAGACAAAGGTTTATAGAGATGTGTCTCCAAGTGGGAGATTGTTGAGAAGTGGAGCCACATCTGGGGCCGCCCACGACCAGTCGAGGTTGCGCGGATTTCGTGTCGCAAGTCCTTTCGCAACTGGGATGTGAAAGGAGTTTCGTGGATTTCATGTCGCTAGTCCTTTCGCAACTGGGATGCGGAAAGGGAAGTTACCAAAAC
Source organism: Magnolia officinalis (assembly GCA_021015155.1). Classification (NCBI taxonomy): domain Eukaryota; kingdom Viridiplantae; phylum Streptophyta; class Magnoliopsida; order Magnoliales; family Magnoliaceae; genus Magnolia; species Magnolia officinalis. The sequence goes on along the minus strand of JAJHSJ010000004.1, from coordinate 4,412,250 downwards.
TATAAATTAGGGTCCCTAGGGCTATTCTAGGTTAAGGTGAATTTTAGGAAATTATTCTGAGGTGTGGGCAAAGGATTTTCTCTGTACTTCCAAGGGAGAGGTTAGTATATTGCCTTGTAATCTTCGTTTCTCTTCATAGTGAAATTTTGCATCCGTGGTTTTTTACCCTAGTTTGGGGTTTTTCCACGTATATTTTGTCTTGTGGTTTGTTTTGGATTGCTTTGATCTATTTCTAGTTTATATTTCTTCATGTCTATCGTTTGTGGGTGAGGCCTTAAATTGGATCTAGGCTCACTACGTTGTTAGCGTGCTGCACAACATCATCTTGATCCATCGAGGCATGGGCCGGATGCAATCTGCTTCCATTGTTTACCGGTAATTACCGGTTAGATTCTACATCCACGTGGCACGGTCGTGTCTTAATCCCTAAAGAACAATGAATACATGATCTAACCTTTTGCTTGGCTGTCCTCAAATCGGAGGGTCGACATGAATGGAGAAAGGATAACTTTATAATACTCAGGTATGGTATACGCTTGATACACAGGCGACCAGAAATTGAAAATATGGCATGCATCAACCGAAATTGGAACAACTAAATTGTGGAACTCAACGTCATAAGCACGGTCCAAAAAGCAGATTGGTTTACCAATTCTATATTCTAATTCGTGGACACTGGTTTGTGGAAAAGGATCCTCTGGATCATTTTCATTTTTAGCCGTCGAATAAATGTTCACCAATCTGATGGTTAGATAATCAAATATGTGTAAATGTTCTGTTCATAACATACCTAAAGTCGGTCCGAGAATAGATTGACTTATTTCCATGTTGCTTATCAATTTCTAAGTAATTTGTAATTGCCTGTGTATTATCCTTCGCACTCCGCCAGAGTACCGAAGGTTTTCTCAAATAAAAATTCGAATTTGCCAGTAGAATCGCAGAAACGTGCAATCATTTTCATCTACAAACTGTGCCCTCGATTTATTTATCTTGATTCGAGGGATTGGACAGTTTCCAGCCTGGATTCACTTAGTGAGGCCCACCTTGAACTCGCTCCTGCCGGATGAACAGGATCAATTTATGAAGTTGTCTTGATTCGGCCACAAGTATAGCTTCCAAACTGCCATACATATATATATATATATATATATATATATATATATATATATATATATATATATATATATATGTATGGGACATTTAAACCGTCCAAAAGATCTTTCCCAGAAATTAGATTATCTGCTGTAAAAATTAGTCCTATCCACTCAGCAAATGGGCCACAATGTGGAAAAAGGAAATTCAGCCGTTGATGTATTCTAAAGTATGTGTTGGCCCATATAATTAGTAGATGGGCTGATTTTTGCATATGGTGATCCTTAATTCGTTGTAGGTCCAACCTTCTGGAAAAGCTGGATGTTGCATGTCTAGCGAGAAGTTGGAATTTATTACCTGGCAGTATGCATGTGTGGAACATGAGAGACATGATACATACATACCATCCATGCCTATGTATAGATCCATGTGTGTGTATGGCATGCAATGTAATACTTAAAGTAAAGCAAATGCATTAAAAAAAAAATTTAATTTTTTTAAAAAATCATTTGGTAAAGCTTGCATCCTTCCAGTCGAGATATTTTTTAAAAAAAATATTTTTTGTTAGCTTGTTAGTACACCCACTGTCAGATCACACTTCACAGTTACCCACCCCCACTAGGGAATCTGGTAAAGATCATTTGGTAAAGCTTCCAACCTTCCAGTCGAGATCTGAATACATTAACGAATAATGGATGATCAAACTAGGCAGTCCTTACTCATGCCTAAGTGGTAGATTTGAGTTTCAATATGAGGTAATGAGTTCGAGTACTCATCCTGGTAAAATCCTATTGCGGTGAGGGGGGATTTATCACCCCTACAAATAGTCAATCAATTGTTGAGAATTTTATACAGATTGGTGTAATTTCTGTATAATATGGAAACCGAAAAATCACTTTAATCAGAAATAAGGACAGGCTGAAGCACGTCTGAAAAACGCTGTCCTTAAATCATTATTTGCCCCTACTTAAGTGAATTGAGTAAGCTGATAGGTAACAGGCAAATAGCTTCTAGGATACGACGAGCCTGGTGTGGGTCTGCGTTCAGCAAACACGAAGGCTCACCTATTGAAACTCAATTACACAATTTCTGGCAGAAATACAACAAAGAAAAATCCCGGAAGAAAGAAAAGAAGAAGAAAATTGTGTTTTAGACCACTGCTTTGGTCAAGTCTTCAGCCACTGGTTCAGTTGAACCGTCCTAGACCACACTGTTGGTCTGTTCTTCTTGCAATGGTTAAACCCTTGTTGTCTTGTTGCTGGAATTACTGGAGTATAAGAGAGGATTAGTGGGCTTTCTCAATTTGTATGGTAGTGCTGGATTGATTTGTGAGATTGTTTGGAAACCCATCCAGGCTCTCCTTTTATAGGCTATGGTGGCTAGGGGGTTATGATCCAGAGACTTAAATTCCATTAAGTCATTTTTGGCTGTTGGAAAACTAGCCGTTTTATGGCCGTTTTCTGACTGTTGTGCATGGACCATTAATCTGCTGCATGCTGACTGTTGTGAGACAGCAGCTAGCCGTTTTCTGACTGTTGGGCTAGCCATGCAGCAGTTACAGCTGGACCCTGCACTAATGGCTCAGCTGTTACAGTTTCTGCTGCAACAGCTCTTTTCAGTCAGTCTATATATACTGAGAGATCTCTCTCTCAGTTCTCTAGTCTCTTTGCCAACCAGCCACCCGCCTAAGCTACGTAGTCGCACCGTGACTCGCACACGTCTCGCTCCGGTTCGCGAAGGGAGCGACCCTCTGCGACACGATACGAAGTGCAAAGTGCGCCACTAGCGCCTCTACAGCCACACTGCCTCACATGCCCACACCCTCGCACCGACCCTGAGACCAAGACCGAGACCGAGACCGAGACTGAGTCCGAGTACGAGTCCGAGTCCGAGTCCGTGACCGAGACCGAGACCGAGCCCGAGCCCGTGCCCCTGCCCGTGCCTGTGCCCGAGCCCGAGCCCGAGCGCGAACGCGGGTGTTCATAGTCCGTGGACTATGAACACGCAAGGTCCATAGTCCACGGACTACGAAGGTAAATATTATAATACTCCACTGTTTTCATTTAAACCAATTTTCCTTCTCTTCCCTTTCCCATGTGGGACTATTCCCAAAACCTTGAAAAAAGTGTTTTTCAAACAATTTTTTTAAATACTTTATTATAATATATTATTAAAATATATTTAAAATCAATATATTTGTAACAATCCCCCACTTAATTTTATAAAAATATTTTCTCGGTTAAACAATTCTGCCAGAATAATCAGCTAATATGCATAAAGAAAGATATTTTTCGATTTTAATCTTCCCTTAGTGTAAGTATCTCAAAACTCTATCGAAATTACTGGTAGCCGCAACTTTGAACCAGTTATTCCTAGATAATAGAGTTGGAGAAACCACACACATATTTGTTAAGTGTTTGTTAGAGTTCCCACAATCTTACTCAACACATTTAATGGTCATGTGTTTATCCTAATTCGTGAACGATCCCGAGAGAAAAACTCCTAACTCTCATGAGAGACGGCACCATCTCTACGTTCATATAGGTGAAATCCTTCCAGTGACTTCGTTACTATAAGACACTTGTCTTATAGACTGGATTTCATTAAGAGTTCTTAGACTCAACCCTCTTTCGTAACGCTCAGCACTTTATCTATTATGGATGAGGTTTTATTATTTAGTGCTGAAAAACTTTTCACATATCAGTGACTTGTTTTTACCCATTAAACTCAAAATTAGAGATTTTCTAACTTCAGGTTGGGTTACCATCACTGGTGAAACTTTGGTTGAAGAGTTTCAACCCCATCCCTCTAGATGTAACCTTTACTATCTCTCTCGGTAGAGGTTTAGTAAAAGGATCTGCCAGGTTGTTGCTTGATTTCACATAGGAATTAACAATATTCCATCTCGAATCAATTGTCTGACATAATCATGTCGAAGACTAATATGTCTAGACTTACCATTATAAGTGTCGCTATAGGCTCTAGCTAATGTGGCTTCACTATCACAATGTAGTGATACAGCCGATATCGGCTTTACACAGAAAGAAATTTCTAATAGAAGATCCCTTAGCCACTCAGCCTCTTTGCCTGTTGCAGCCAGGGCTATGAATTCATACTCCATAGTCAAGTGCGTTATGCAAGTCTGTTTCTTGGATCCCCAAGATACAGTTGCACCTCCTAGGGTGAATACGCACCCTGTAGTAGACTTGTTGTCCCATACACTCGATATCCAGCTCGCATCGGTATATCCTTCCAATACGACCGGAAACTCTGAATAAAATAGTCTTAAGTCTTTGGTTGCTTGTAAGTAACCAATGACTCTACTAATTGCATTCCAGTGTTCAGTACTGGGGTTACTAGTAAACCTACTAAGTTTACTCACAGCATATGCGATATCAGGTCTAATGCATTGGATAACATACATAAGACTCCCTATGGCACTCGCATATTCTAATTGTGCAACGGTTCTTCCAGTATTTTCTTTTAGCTTGATACTTGGATCAAATGGGGTCTTTGCTTCTTTTATATTTAGATGGTTAAACTTGTTTAGTATCTTCTCAATATAATAAGATTGACACAAAGCATAACCCCCACAATGTTTTTTAACTTTGATACCTAGGATGGTATCAACTTGTCCAAGATCTTTCATTTTGAATACTGAAGATAGAAACCTCTTTGTTTCAGTTACACCTTCCATTTTATTACTTATTATTAACATGTCATCAACATACAGACAAATAATAACGATACAACTACCATCTACTTTATAATATATGTATTTGTCAGATACATTATGCATGAAACCATGAGAAAGTATTTTGGAATCAAACTTCTCATGCCATTGTTTTGGTACTTGTTTTAATCCATACAATGATTTGACTAATTTACATACTTTGTTTTCATTTCCTGGTAGAATGAACTCTTCAGGTTGTTCCATGTATACCTCCTCATTGACGTCACCATTCAGGAAAGTGGTCTTTACATCCATTTGATGGATGTGAAGATGATGTATGGAAGCTAGCGCAAATAATATCCTAATGGATGTTATTCTAGCTACAGGTGAGTATGTGTTAAAATAATATATCCCTTCTTTTTGTCTAAAACCCTTAGCTACTAGTCAAGCTTTAAAGGTTTGGATAGTCTCATCAGTATGATATTTCTTCCTAAATACCCACTTGCAACCTATGGGTCTAGAACCTGGAGGTAAGTTTACTAGTTCCCATGTTTGATTTGATAGTATGGATTCCATTTCATCATTTATAGCTTCTTTCCAGAAAGCTGAGTCTCTAGAGGATATAGCCTCTTTATATGATTTAGGATCATCTTCTATATTCATCACTATAGGTATTTGTCTTATAACATTTTATCTATCTGCTTCTACTAGATGGAAAATGATACGTTGTGAGTCTATGTAGTCATCTCCTAGACTCTTCTCTATTCTTGTTCTTTGACTCCTACGAGGTTCAATAGGAGCTTCCATTATCTGTGGAACTGTACTATCTGGTTCTCTATTAGGAGTTTGGATTCATTATCCTTAGACTCCAAGGATAGTGAGTTCTCAAAGAACTCAACGTCTCTTGATTATATTATTGTATTAGACTCCATGTCTAGAAGTCTATAAGCTTTACTATTTTGTGCATACCCTACGAAGGCGCACTTAATATCTTTTTGTCCTAACTTAGTTCTTTTTGAGTCAGGGGTTCTGTAGTATGCAAGACACCCCCACACTTTTAGATATCCTAAGTTAGGTTTTCTACCTCTCCATGTTTCATATGGAGATATTTTATACTTTTTAGATGGTATTCTATTTAGAATATGGCATGCTGCAAGCAGTGCCTCACCCCATAGACTTAGTGGTAACTTTGCTCTTATCAGCATTGAGTTGACCATTTTTACTAATGTCCTATTCTTCCTTTCAGCTATTCCGTTTTGTTGAGGTGTGTATAGAGTAGTACATTGATGTATTAGTCCATATTGTTCACAGAAGTTATCGAATTCATTTGAGAAGTATTCTCATCCTCTATCGCTACGGAGAATTTTTATCTTCTTATTTAGTCGATTCTCTACTTCTGCTTTATATACTTTAAACATGTTCAATGCTTCATCTTTGCTCTTTAATAGGTACACATACACATATCTAGAGCAATCATCTATAAAGGTTATGAAGTACCATTTACCTCCACGAGTAAGAATGCTGTTTAACTCACAGATATCACTGTGCATAAGATCCAACACTTGAGATGATCTTTCAACACTTGGAAAAGGTTTCTTCGTCATTTTGGATCGTATGCATACTTCACATTTTTCGGTTTCATTATCTGTATATGAGATTAAACCATTCTTAGCCATGAACTTCAAGGTACTATACCCTATATGGGCTAGTCTATCATGCCACAGTCCAGCGGATTCAACCATATACGCAGAAGTGCTACTTTCATTCAGAGAAAACTTGACCATCCCGTTACAAGCATATCCCTTTCCGACAAAATTTTCATTCTTAGACAGAATCAGTTTACCTGACTCATATACCACCATTATCCCTGGTTTTCCCAGAAGATCCCCAGAAACTAAGTTTCGCTTCATGTCTGGGACGTGTAGTACATTAGTCAGAATCACTTTCTTCCCAGAGGTGAATATCAGTTCGACAGTTCCTTTGCCGACGACCTTCGATCGGACTTCATTACCCATTTGGACTTCTTGACCATCGGTCAATTCCTCATAGGTTTTGAATGTTGATTTGTCGTAGCACACATGTATTGTAGCGGCAGTATCATACCACCATCCTGAAACTTTGCCTTGGATGGTATTCACCTCAGTGATCATGGCCACTATATCGCTTTCTTCTACCGCACTTGCCTCTTGTTTAGACTTGCGATATCGGCATACTCGAGCATAGTGTCCCGTTTTCCCACAAACATGACATGGGCCTTTAAACTTTCCGTTCTTCTTTTGGTTGTTTTTCTTAAATTTTCCTTTATTGGGTTTCAGGAAATTGTCCTTCTCGGGATGTTTGTTATTAGAGTTCTCTACTGCATATACCTTGGACGAGGTATTCCCGTTATCATTCTTTCTGTCATGGTTACGGGATTCTTCCTCAATTCTAAGGTGTTTCTGGATTTGTTCCAGTGTGTAGTCCTCAGTTTTATGCAGCAACTTCTTTCTATAGTCTTTCCACATCGGTGGCAATTTGGCGATTATAGCTCCGACTTGGAATGATTCAGGAAAATCTATCTTTATCGCTTTGATTTTGTTTACTATTAGCTGCAATTCTTGGATTTTGGGTAGCAGCGGTTTGTTATCTACCATGTTGAAGTCAAAATACCTGGCGATGAGAAACTTGTTGGTACCTTCTTCTTCAGCCTTGTATTTGAACTCCAGAGCGGCCCAGATCTCCTTTGCTGATGACGTCTGTTGGTACAGATCGTAGAGACGGTCGAAGAGTACGTTCAGAATGTGTCCTCGACACAAGAGTTCGTCTTCGGCTCGTTTGGTGCGGGCGGCCACCTGTTCAGGTGTGTTGTCGTCGGTTGCTTCAGGTAGCGCTTGCAAATTTTGATCTAATATATAGTAGATCTTTAGCGCCGTTAGGAGAAATTTCAGCTTGTCTTGACATCTCGTAAAATTGGTTCCATCGAACCGATCAAGACGTATCAAGTCCTGATTCATCGACTTGATGGATGAAACACTGTTGGCTTCCATTACGAATAACGCTTTAAGATTGTTGAGAATTTTACACAGATTGGTGTAATTTCTGTATAATATGGAAACCGAAAAATCACTTTAATCAGAAATAAGGACAGGCTGAAGCACGTCTGGAAAACGCTGTCCTTAAAGCGTTATTTGCCCCTACTCAAGTGAATTGAGTAAGCTGATAGGTAACAGGCAAATAGCTTCTAGGATACGACGAGCCTGGTGTGGGTCTGCGTTCAACAAACACGAAGGCCCACCTATTGGAACTCAATTACACAATTTCTGGCAAAAATACAACAAAGAAAAATCCCAGAAGAAAGAAAAGAAGAAGAAAATTGTGTTTTAGACCACTGCTTTGGTCAAGTCTTCAGCCACTGGTTCAGTTGAACCGTCCTAAACCACACTGTTGGTCTGTTCTTCTTGCAATGGTTAAACCCTTGCTGTCTTGTTGCTAGAATTACTGGAGTATGAGAGAGGATTAGTGGGCTTTCTCAATTTGTATGGTAGTGCTGGATTGGTTTGTGAGATTGTTTGGAAACCCATCAAGGCTCTCCTTTTATAGGCCATGATGGCTAGGGGGTTATGGTCCAGAGACTTAAATTCCATTAAGTCATTTCTGGCTGTTGGAAAACTAGCCGTTTTATGGCCGTTTTCTGACTGTTGTGCATGGACCATTAATCTGCTGCGTGCTGACTGTTGTGAGACAGCAGCTAGCTGTTTTCTGACTGTTGGGCTAGACATGCAGCAGTTACAGCTGGGCCCTCACTAATGGCTCAGCTGTTACAGTTTCTGCTGCAACAGCTCTTTTCAGTCAGTCTATATATATTGAGAGATCTCTCTCTCAGTTCTCTAGTCTCTCTGCCAACCAGCCACCCGCCTAAGCCACGTAGTCGCACACGTCTCGCTCCGGTTCGTGAAGGGAGCGACCCTCTGCGACACGATGCGCACATGCGAAGTGCAAAGTGCGCCACTAACGCCTCTACAACCACACTGCCTCACATGCCCACGCCCTCGCACTGAGCCCGAGACCGAGACCAAGACCAAGCCCGAGACCGAGTCCAAGTCCGAGATCGAGACCAAGATCGAGCCCGTGCCCGTGCCCGTGCCCGAGCCCGCTGGAACACGCAAGGTCCATAGTCCACGGACTACGAAGGTAAATATTATAATACTCCACTATTTTCATTTAAACCAATTTTCCTTCTCTTCCCTTTCCATGTGGGACTATTCCCAAAACCTTGAAAAACGTGTTTTTCAAACAATTTTTTTAATACTTTATTATAATATATTATTAAAATATATTTAAAATCAATATATTTGTAACATCAATTGCTTAGATTTTATCTACTTGAACTCTTTCGCTAGCTTGCACATATATCTTATATTCCTTCTATTTTTTATTATATGTGTGATGGTGTGTTAGAATTGAAATTGTGGCTCAATTCAAATCGAACAGCTATGACCCCAAGCGTTAAGATAGGCAGACACGTAGTGTACGTATGACTGAAATCTGATGAGATCAGTCGCTTATTCAGCCACTCGCTCAATTGTAAACATGATTGGTAATATTCAAATGGTGGAGTTCGTCTTTTGATGATGGGTTGCACCTTTAACTAGAGGTGGGCATCGAGCCGAGTCGAGTCGAGCTGGGCCAAGCTCGGCTCGGCTTGTCCATGCTGTAAAAGCTCAACATTAAAGCTTGGCTTGTTTGCCAAAGCTGTCGAGTCGAGTTCGAGTTGAGCTAGTGGTTCGAGTTGAGTCGAGTTTACCTCGAGTCAAGCTTAAGCTTGTTGGGTGAGAGAGTAATGGATTTTGTTCTTGATCCTCCTCCATTGATGAAAAATTCAAAAATCTTAGGAGAATCAAAGCAAAATCTGATGAAAAAACTAAACAAAGCTTCGAATCGGATGAGGAAACCTATAAGAACCGATCTACTCTTAATCTTCTTCCACAAGCAAAAATCCAAATACTAAAAAAGAAACAGAGCAGAATACAAATCAGAAATCCAAGTAAATAGATCTAGCCAATCAGATCATTGGATTTCCTTGAAACTCTAACAAATCTGAGAAGAACCCATCTCGAATTTCTTGAGTTTCTCGCCCAAGAAGTAGATCTCAAGAGATTGAAATCATACTACTGTGGAGTTGAAATGAAAACTGGTGGTGGTGGTCCGGGCGGGCGTGCGGCTGGCAACGGGTAGAGAAAGAGAAGAAAGGGAAAGGAAAATAGGGTGCGTGCAGTCGGGTAGAGACTCTAGGGTTTGTTTTTTTTAAAAAAAAAATTATTTTTTTAAGTTAAAACTTAAAACTTATATTAATATAATATATAGAGTTGTACACGAGTCGAGTCGAGCCGAGTATTGCCTTACTCGTACTCGGCTCTTAATCGGCCAACGAGCATGGACTCCCTGCTCGTACTCTACTCGCCCGAGTACGATTAGAAAACGAGTCGAGTCGAGTCTGAGTTTTTTTTTATTAGCCCATTAGTACACCCACTGTCAGTTCACACTTCACTGTTAGGCTATTAACCACCCCCTCTAGGGAATCCATAGCAAAGCGATTATTTAGGAAAAACACAAATATCAGGTTAATCCCAAAACTATATTAAACAATTTCTATATTAACATATATTAAACCATTTCTAAAAATAAAAAAATCAAACCAACACATTACCCCCCACCGGGCGAGCTGGGCAGGAATGACCGGCAGCTGCGTGCAGGGCAGGGCGATGACGGACGAGTGGCAGGGACGACCTCCATCACCAGACAGGCCGCAGGGACGAGCGGCAGGGTCTAGCACCACCGGACGAGTGAGAGAGAGAGAGGGAAGAAGAGGGACGGCTGGATAGGCGCTGGGAAAGGGAGGGGAGAGAGAGAGAGGGAAGAAGAGGGACGGCCGAACAGGCGCTGGGAAAGGGAGGGGAGAGAGAGAGAGGGGGGGGGGGGGTTTTTTACTTTTCGAACGGCCGCTGGGAGGGAAGAAGGGTTTCGAACAAGCGCTGCTTGAAAATGACGGGTGACTGGGTGAGTAGGGTTTTTTTTTGGGCGGGCTTATATATACGGGTACGAGTCGAGTACCGAGTCGAGCACCGAGTCGAGTACCTCTTAACTCGTACTCTACTCGTAATCTAAACGAGTCTTAGAAACCCGCTCGTACTCGGCTCTAACTCACATGAGTCGAGTATCGAGTCGAGTATTCCGAGTCGAGTCAAGCGAGTACCCGAGCTTAGTCTGGTCGTGTACAGCTCTAATAATTATATATGATATATTTATTAATCAAGCCGAGTCGAGTCGAGTTCGAGTTGAAATGCCCCCTGGTCGAACTCGGCTCGAACTCAACTCGAGCTTCAAATAATTAGTTTGACTCGGCCCGAATAAGCCATTCAAGCCGAGTCAATCCGAGCTGACTCGAGCCGAGTCGAGCGAGTTTTTCTAGCTAGCTCGACTCATGAACAGCCCTACCTAGAGCTGGGCAAAATAGACCTAATCCGGTGGATCCGACCCGATCAGAATCGAACCGACAGTTTGGATCGGTGCGGATCGGGTAGCCCCGTCTAGATCCGAAATTTTTTCGAGTCAAGTTCGGATTGCCTATGATCCAACCCGACTTGACCCGAAAACCCAATTCGAATGGATCCGGACCGATCCGATCCTACCCGATCCGGAGTAGTTCTTATTGATATTTCTACTTTTTCCCGTGGTATGGTTCACTTGAGCTTTGGATATGCATCAATTTTGGGTTCAACCAGTAAAATGATCTGCAAAAACGAATAGACGGCGTGGATAAACTACATGCATTCAAGGTGGGCCCCAACAGAGTTTACTGTGTACAAATGGAAGAGGATTTACCGGTGTACCGCACACAGCTATGTAGCTGGTTATGCGCCTAGCTGTAGGTACATGTCGTGCCAAGACGAGCACTAACACTCCTCAAGCTGTGAGTTGTACGAACGGTTCAAAGGAGATCAAAGTTATATGGCCCCACAGTGATGTATTTATTATATCTACACCGTTCATATATATTTAGAAATCATTTTAGAGCATTATCCAAAAAAATGGATCATATCCAAAGATCATCTGGACCACACCACAAATAGCAACAGAGAACAATTTGCACCTTTAAACAATTCGTAGGGCCCACCATAACGTTTATTTTCCATCCAATCTGTTCATAAGGTCATAAAGACCTGAATTAAGAAGAAAAATAAATTTGAAATCAATCCAAAACTTCTATGAGTCTATGACACCAAAAAGAGTTTCAATGATAGACGTTCAATCCCTACTGCTTTTTTCAGTGTGGCCCACTCGATAGTTAGATCTATCTTATTTTTTGTCTCAAGACTTAAACAAGCTTGTTAGATGGATGAACGGTTTTGATATAACACATACACCATGATCAGACCCTCTTAACTTACTAACGTAAATACATTATACACCACTGATACGCACCACACTTTTGTTCACATCACGTCACTGTTGCATGCCTTTCACAGCACGTAACCAGGCACCTCGAGCTTCGAGTTGTATAAACGGCTCAAACGAGATAAACATGGGCCCCACAATGATGTATTTATTATATCCATATCGTTTATCCATTTTTCATGATTATTTTATAGCATTTTGAAAGAAAAAAAAAATGAATCATATCTAAAATTAAATGGACCACACCGAAAATAGCAGCGAGGATAATAATATTCACCATTAAAAAATTCAAATTCAAATAGGATTGTACCCAATCCGATCCGACTCGGTTTCCTTGACCGAGTCGGACTCGGTTCGGGTCAGGCCAATCGTGCATTGGATTGATTCAAGTCAGATGTCCCAGACTCGGCACAGGATTGGATCGGGTTCAGATCCACCCACATAGATTTCGGACCGAATCGAGTTGGACCGAATCCGGTCTAACTCGGTCCGATGCCCAGCTCTAGCCCTACCTTTGACCTCTGTATGAAATGACTTTTCAATACAGATAAAAGAAATGATAAAAAAAATTTTATAGTCGATCATAAAGAACAGTTGCAAAGCATATTTTCAAATGAAGAACTGAATACAGCGTGCGAGCATAGACTCAAATTATAACTAAGATTACCAGCTACTTGAATAATGCTATGAATTACGATACGGTGTTTACATGTAGATTGAAATGATAATTGAAAGGAAATGTTTGGTTTGATTGGGTTGATATGAGATAAATTTTCTTGTTGAATTCTTTTGCTATTTATATTATTAATCAATCATTTGGATCATTCTCACGTTCTGACAGTTGCTATAACCGTTTGTCATTACTTGACTTCATCTGTTTCTTCTTTTGTCATCTATATTATAGCTATTTCTTTATGATTGCTTTTTCATCAGCCACTTAGACATTGACATGGTACTGTCTGACACATCCCCTTTCTTATTCTGTGGGTCAGCTGCATTCAAGATGTATTTGAGAAAACCTCTAGACCCCTTTCTCATTCCGTCGGCTAGTTGTAGATGACACATAGACTAACTATGCATGCATGTCATCCAACAAATTTGATGTAGAGCGGGTGGCGGACACTTTCATGTCCAAGATGGACCAGAGAAGGCTCGATTGGAGGTGGAAGTCATCAAGACCATTAGAGCCTTAAAACATGCATACCTCGTAAACCTAAACCTGAATGAGTTACTCGACGTATCATATTTGATTTTGGGGTAGGGCGAGATACTTTAGCCAACCAAACTGGCATAATTGGGTTACCCACGCCGAATTTTCAAGATTCCATCAAGATCGGCGGTCAATTTTTCTGTTTATTTCCATTTTTACTATTTTTAGTAAGTTCTGGTTTGATTGTTACTCTTTATCTGTTGGGCTTTAAGAGTTGTGTCCAACATGAAAAGTGCTTAGAAAAAATAGGAGAATAGTGTGATTAAGCCACATAGTACACTTACTATAAATAGTAAATTGACTATTTATAGTATGTTACGAATTTTAGGGAGTTTGAGTTTTGGTTCGGAAATTCTTCCAAGTTTTGGTATCATTATTTAATGGGTTGTAAATTTATTTTTATTATCAATCAATCAAATTACAAATTTATAGAATTTATTTTCTATTTTCCTTGTTTTTTTTTTTTTTTTTCTCATGGATTTGAGAAGTCCATGTGAAGAGCCTACGTCACCATTCATCATGGTCACTGCACCATGAAACCGGGACACCAAAAATCCAGTTGATCGAGCCATCAGGTGGCCCACCACGTGTATTTGGAAGATTTTGGGTGGTTATCCATCGTTTATATGTGGGTTGGCCACCCAATGATTGGCTTAGGCTGAGTCTTTGTACGTCTATAACGGATTGAATGCCATCTGCACAATCCCATGACGGGCCTTTAGAAACACATAATGGATTTCTCAAACAAGGGTATGTTTGTCATTTGGTAATGACCCCTCTGACATCTCCAACAGAGGGAGGCATTTACATTCGATTGTCGTTAAGAATCATGGATGAAGACCCGTGATTAGATCTAGATTCGATTTTAGGCCCGATCAGTAATTGAGTGGACATGGATTACATAAACGTGAGCCCAACAAGGGCCCAACCAGATGAACTAATTTAGAATAGATGGGCTGAGATTTGGATGCTACGCTAAGCCCGGAAAGAGAGAATTTTGAGGTGGTTTGGGCCTGTAGAGAAGTCTTGGCATGGTTTTCAGACTCAGACAAGTCCCATGCAGCTCATCCAAATCAATTCGGACTAAGTCAGCCCTATTCGGCCGGACATAACAGACCAATGATCTGGAACACCCAAACATGGTCATGGGCCCTAGTGGTCAAAATTAAAATACATATTTAAAGTCTGTCTTTGTAAAGAAACATATACATTTGTAATGTATTTTCATCTTCTACTATCATCATTTTTAAAATAAAATTTATAAAAAGACACTATAATCATTTACTAAGGGGTCATTTGGCACCATTGATTTACAGGGGTTTCAAACACCCACGAAAGAGAATGTTGTGTCAAATCCACAGTGAAAGCTTGGATTACATCTAAAATCATTTCCTGAATTGCATGTGTAATACGTTTGTCACTTGAGTATTAAATTATGGGGCACATGACCCACTAATTATATCCCAAAGCAATTAGATTATCAATTGCATCACTGTAATTACCTTAATATGATGATCAGCACCGTCGAAACATTGTCCATCTAAATCAATGGTTAAAAATCATTGGTTAGTCACTTGAGACATGATCTTGTGCTTATGGACCATCCGAGACTTGGAATTTCATCATTTTCAGGTAAAGAATATATTTCAGCAGATTTATTACAACCATTGTGTCAAGATTATATATGTTAACTAATTAGAGATATTAAAGTTAATTTACTAATTAAATTCAAACCCCTATAAATATACCATGCATAGTTACTTTTGAATTAAAGTTGATTTCTAATTCAGGGTCCAAAAATAATAGGAGAATTTCAAATCCAAGGGGTTCCAAATCCAAGCAACCAGTCAGGCCATAAGAGTTGTCCAATACTTATAACAAGAAACACTTGAAATCATTCCTTTTATTTATTTATTTTTTTTTCTTTAAAAGAAAAAAAAAAATCCAAATTAAACTTCTAATCACATTTATAGCGGCACAAACATGTATTCGCGTTCCTGCACGTCCCTGTTACATCTCCCGATTGGTCATAGTCGAAATTATTGTAGCAATACGTATCGCATTCGTCGTTCTTGCAGTTGGGTAAGTTGATTGGGCACTGACAAAAACCGGAGTCATCCAGCCTGTTCTTTGAACTACCAGGACATGGGTCATCAGCGACCACAAACATGCCCACCTGTCATTCATCAAAATTCCTAAGATAGATAACACACAACAAAAGATGGGGAAATACATGTACTATACAGTACATACCATACCATGGATGGGGTGTACCCAAATAGCTAGATCGTTATGGTCCCCGATCAGAGGATCGACTTTTGAGGGCTGTGAATGGGGCTGTTAGAAATAATAGACCTAACAGGTGGTCCACATATATTACGAGCCTGACCATTGATAGGATATGCCCATCTTGAATAATTTGTTCGGTATCCCATCAACGGTGAGGTCTAATATACACGGTCTAGATCATTGGAACATCACACCCCAATCCAACGGCCAAAGTTCACAACGTGAAAGAAGCAATGCGTCTGTATGTGCTGTTAGCAAACCTCAAACTAGAGATCACTTGGCGCGCAAATTTCAGTGGATACAGGGAGCCATCCGTGGGCCCTTTATGATTGTGGGGGCCACCGTAATGTAATTGGTTTATATCCATACCGTCCATCTGTTTTTACCACTCATTTTAAAGTTTAAGCCCAAAAATGAAGGAGATGCAAATCTCAGGTGGACCACACAGTGATGATTAAAAGCACGCCGTCATTGAAAAAAATTCCCGAGGCCACAAAGTTTGAATCAAGCATAATTTGTCTTCCTTTCATCCAAGTCCACGTTACCTTAATTGATGGCAAAAATACATCATGGTGTACTCTATGAGTTTGGATGGTGAGCATTTAATCACCACTGTTCTTGTGGTGTGGTCACACCTGATGGTTTGGATCTATTTGAAAACAAAAAAACTAATGGATGGCATGGATAATAAAACTACATCACAGATCTGATGAATGTAATTGATTCTTTCTGGTTTCTCACCTACCCACCGAATCCGCATCCATTCCAATCCCATTCATAAGGTGGTTATTCAAGCCATCCACGCGTGCAAAGGTTCATTTCTAATGATAGGACAAATCTGATTTTCGCACTGGACCTATTTCGTGGTAAGGTCCACCTCTATGCATTGCAGTTGACTTAGATCCCTTCATCTCCCAAGGCGAGACCGTTAGAACTCGTGTAAAGTTACATGTACAAATAGTAAAATCAGGCCTTTCCTATTATGGGGCGGCCACACCATAAAAACAGTGTGAGTTACAAGCTACGCACCAGCTACGGAGTTTTGGCTGTTTCATTCTAAGTACATTCACATAAACAAAAACTAAAAAGAAAAAGAAAAAATAAATCACCAAAGGAGAAGAGAAAGGCAACAAGGAGAAGAAGGGTAATTCTCTTCATGCTATCGGACGGGACGTGAAAAAGAGATGCAATGAAGTGGGATTTATTTATAGGAGTAAGCTCTTTCCATTTTTACCTAATGAATCAACAGCTTGTAGTTTACCATATCTAGACATTGCGGACCAACCTGTTTTGACGCACCCCAAAATCCCCCTGATTACTTGGTTTAAATGCACCTATTGGGATTTTTTATAAAGAACCGCCTAATTAATATAAAATTACATACCAATATATTTTTCAAAAAACTACCTCATTAATTAATATATTATTATTCTACCGCCTTCCGATGCATTTTTTAAGGGGCTGATTGGGTGGGCGTGGCGAATGACTATGGCCCGCTTTACCAGCTCATTTTAGGACATGAGACCAGAAATAAGGTAAATACAAAACTCATTTTTGATTCAAAAGATCATCATAATCAATTAAAAAAGCAAATACCTTTTCAAGAATAAATCTAGCTCTTAGGTTGTCTTTTGTTTCTATGTTTTTAATATTTAATTCACGTAATCTTTTTCAGGATCTTTTTGTCGTTCCGTGGATTTGATCCAAGATTTCCTTTGACCGACGCAAAAATGAATTAGATCCAAATCACAGGCGGACCACCCATACGAAACAGTTATCACTGAACATCCACCATTAAAAACTTCCTAGGGTCCACCATAATGATTATTTACCATCAACCCGTTGATAATGTTATCCAAACCTAGATGAAAGAAAAACACAAATAAGAAAAACAAAATATAAACTTCATACGAAACTTTGCAACTCACAAAAAAATTTTAATTATTAATTCCTGTGCTGTAGTCCACCTAAGATTTTGATAAACTTTATTTTTTGTCCCACGACCTAAATGAGCTAGCAAAATGGATATATACAACAATACAACTAGATGGGTCCCACGGCAAAGACCTGGCCGAATCCTCGTCCATGAAACGGTGGCATCCGGACACTCCCTTCGTTACACTAATAGTATGATCTTACCCATCCAATCGGAGTAAGGGAGTAGCCAATGACCGCCATGATGTTTGTGAGAAATCCACCCCTTCCATCCGTTTTGCCACCTCATTTTAGGACATGAGACCAAAAATAAGATAAATACAAAACTCAAGTGGACCACATGATAGAAAACAGTGGAGAGGGAATTGCCTGCTGTTGAAACGTTTTTGGGGTCCACCATGATGTTTATATGCCATGAAAACAGTTCATAAGACCATTCCCACTTGGATAGCCCGACCCCACAAATGTTTCAACAATGGGCATTCAATCTCCACTGTTTCTTGTCACTACATTTTTGGCCTCATATCAAAAGATGAGGTGGCAAAACGGATTGAGTGAGTGGACACAAATATCAGTGGGCCCACCTAACTAGCAGCCGGGCCGTCCCTAATCAGATGGATATTTGCTTGTGATGTTTAGACATCTCATTCCATTGTACTGAGTCACTGACCCTGTAGTGAGGTCCATTTTTTGGGACAGCTTGGATTGAGATGCATTCGTGCCTCTTGGACAGAGAAACGTGCATGGTCATATCACACGGGTGAAAAGCTTTGATACCCTGGAAATTCTGATGGTTCACACGCACTTACATCTAGTCAATTAAACCATCCCACTCGTGGGACACACATCACTGGGCACAAAACCAAGGGTCATCCATGATTTGGACGGTTCAATTTGAGTTACATGCCACGTCTACAAAGATTGAGGCCCCCTGCAAAATTTTAAAGTAAAATTATTATTCTAACCGATCTATTGGTGAACATCTAATGGGCCATAAAAGCTGTAATAGTCGATGGTCCTTATTTGATAAACAAATATCAATTAATCATACGTGAAAAACTTTGGTACCCTGGCAACTGTGGTGGTTCATATGCATGCACAAAAATTGTAGGCATGGCATACATTTCAATTAAACCGTCCATGCCATGGGACCCACATAAATGGGACAAAAACCAACGGTTATCCGTGCATGTGCAGTAAAGCTCATGTACACACCACACGTGCCAGCATGGCACATAGGTACGAGATGATACAGCAACACAAGTTCAGTGCCGTCGCCTGTAGGTGATCAGATTTTACACCTTTCTCTACAATCCGACAGAATGTCTATATTCTCAAAACCCCTCACCAGTTGTTGGACAGTGTGTGATCACTGAAAGTTGGGCCCCACTGATAAGTTTCTGGGTCAATCAAAAATCCCTGTTATTTCCATCCAAACCCCACAAATTATCTCCTTTCAAGGGTGAGATGGAGATGTGTTTTATTCTGCCAACTGCATGGACTTGCCCACATTCCAAATCAAGATCTTTCATTTGGTATGCTTACCAGGATCATGTTCTGAAGAGCTAATACACCAAAGGACTTGGCCATACAATCCGTAGTGCCTGTGATTAGCATATCTCAATACCCTTTATTGAGGTCCCGATTATTATGATGGAGGGTAAAGGAGAATGCCAGATTGGTGGTCAGCTAAATGATCAGGTGGCCCTTGCAATGGCCTTTAAATAATTTCATCATCTTGGACTACCCTGTTCTTGCCCTCCTGCAAAAATAAATCAAAGTACCTTTGTATGCACTGTTGAAATCAGATCCCAATATTTGTTGAATATCCATATCTAACAATAAGGTGATTGTACAAAATGATGAGTGGGTCAGGGGCAAAGATCAAGAACCCCACGCGGAATCCACAGCTCATGTGGCACCACAGGGAGCAATGGGTATGGGATGCCAACCGTAGGTTTGTGTGTAGAGCCACCATGGTGTGTATATTTCATCGAACCTGTTCTTCATGTGTGAGTTGCATGACTCACCAGGATGAAGGGAAAATACAAATATGTGCCGGATCATATCTCAGGAGGGCCGCGCCGGATGAACTCAAGATGTTCTAGACGCAATTTTACATTGTTCCTTGTGATGAGGCCTATATGGGTTTTGTATCGGGATGATCTTTTGAATTTTAGGTGAACATAAGTGTTATCACCTGATGGTCGGAGTACATGTTACACATGGAAAAGGATGGGCCCCACATTGCTTGGACGTTGTGCATGCTGCGCAGTGTTGTAGACTATTTCAGTCCTCAAGAATCCAATTGACGGTGAAGGAGCTCTCTTCAGCCATTCCTTGTCTGCAATCTGAAGCCCAACTCCATGATCACCCAACATACACACACCGCGTTGGCTTGCCTCATCACAGGTCACAACAGCCACTTGACACCCCCAGGAAGATCTGCAAATCAAATAAAAAGCCCAAACATAAAAACTAACATGAGAAAAATCATCATTTCTCCTCTTGATCAACATCAAATGCAGGCTCACCTTCGGATCAAGAGCTTAGAACACAAACATCATCTTGCAGGGTCCATCAACCCAAAACACAAACATATAATACAAGTACTCAAGCTTTTGCCATGGCCTCAATATAGCATGGCAATTTTTATTTTTATTTTTCCTATCCGCACTACATGGCATACATGGGAAAGTATCATGTATTGCATGGCACACACAATACTATGGCCTGAAAGGTATTCATTCATTATCATTTTAATGCTGCTCTTGACCTCAGGCTTACTAACAATGTGGGGATTTGGTTAGATTTGGAATGTCAACAGGCAAGGCCTGGATCGGATCACAGTCAGCCCAAGCCCGAGCCCGAGCCTATCCTGATAATACAAGGTCCGAGCCTGAACCCGAGCCCAGCCAGAACCTGAAACCAGCCAAGCCTTTTTGGGCCTGAAAAAAATCCAACAAAAAGTTTGTCAAGCCTGAGCCTAGCCCACTAAGCAATTTTCAGACATTTTTAGAAAATAAAAGAAAATTCATTGAGCTTATGCATTCATAACTTTTTTTTCTTGGTTGCATCAATATGCCCTTACATGAGATTTGCTTCTACAGTTTATAAGAAGAACGGTGTTGCCAACATGGTCTTGGCTGCCTGTGGAAGTGAAACGAGTGTGGAGCATGGATTTACTACCTACCTCTAAGAGCTCCAAAGAAGAAACAAGGAACAAGGCTACCCAATTCAATTAGGGGGCTCTTTGGATGTGCGTCAAACATCTCAGAAGCAGACAATGACAAATCATGGTTATCTATGTTTTATGATTTAATGGCAGATTGTTGTCGGATGAAGAAAACAAAAAGATGATATCACACTCCTATCAATGTAATCAGCACAAAACAGATAAATCATGATGGTCACCCTGCATTAAAGATACACTTGGCTGTACTGCTAAATCATGGGTGACAAGACTTATGAGCCAACAAAGTTGGCTTGACAAGATTTTTTCAAATCACAAACATATTTGAATTCAATTTAAAGCTACCCATACCTCCTAAACTACATGTCTATGGTTGACGAGGCAAATTCATGTTCATTTCACAATTGGACTGTTCTCACAATTCTTGAATTTGCGTGAGAGCTCATTTGGCAGCTTGGAGTAAAGGGATTTGTGGGTTTTTTAGGTCATTTGATAGTAAGGAATGAGAGGGATTTTGAGGAGGCCATTTTGCATTCCCACCTTAAAGCTGCTTTGCAAAATCCACTCGATTCCCACAGGTTGTAAAATGCACCCAACTCCATGGGATTTAAAAACCACTCTGCCAAACGAGTCTTATTTCATGTGTTCGGGAGGGACTTGGGAGTGTTCATACAATTGACAAGGCAGTTGACGGTTATTTTGGATTACAAACTATCACAAATGGTTCGATGAGTTGCAGATAGAATCTCAGAAACACGTCACAAAAGGCCTCGCCAATTTCAAAGGCAAAGCCAGAATGAACGCATCCAAGGGTCACAATCTTAACACGATTGTGACCATTTGTGCAATCTGTATAACGCACTGAAACTAACTGTGTTAGAAAAAAACATATTTGAAATCCAATTTGTAAAACAAAATATGGGCCTTTTCTTTCCCACCAATTCACTTTTTGAGAGAAGGTTTTACTCTCCTGCCAAGGAAAGGAAATCCCATGACCTTCTTTTTTTTCATATCCAAGGAAACTCAGAAAAATTGTTTGCTTTCCTTAGGGGTCGTTTGGATGCCTATAAATGGGCCAAGTTATGATTTACAGGTAAATTTTACAGTGATTGGATGGCCTTTTTTGCCTGATGTAAATGATTTACAGCATTTACCCCCATCTCATTTACAGGCAACAAGTTCGGATTCTCCATTACAGCCTAACGACTATAAATGGAAAGATTGGCACTCCATTTACAGGGCTTAAACAATTTACATGCTATCCAAACACAGACAATCATTTACAGCTTAAAGCCAAACAGGACAGGTTGTAAATGATTTACACCTACAAATCATTTACCTGTAATCATTTACAACTCAAACCATTTTTACAGCCATCCAAATGACCCCTTAGTTTTCCCCTCAACCCAAACATGCCCGTATCCCGCCTATGAATGGACCATCGTGGTTTAAAAGCATGTCTAAAGTGGATCTCACCATATAAGCGGCGCGATCATGGATACGGCGACACACTCTTAAAAATCTGCACCATAAAGACCCTCTTCAATGCTCTCAGTTCAGTTCCGTGTGCGTTTGATGTAGAGCGGGTCGCGGATACTTTCTTGTCCAACATGGATCAGAGAAGGCCATCCCCAAAGGCAGAAGTCATCAAGGCCGTCAGAACTTAAAACAGGCATATCTCACCAAACCGGAATGAGTTACTCGACGTTAGGACGAGCTACTTTAGCCAACCAACCCGGCTGTGCCGGGTTGCCCACGCTGAATTTGTGAGATTCCATCATATTGAAGGCCGAATTCCATGTTTAATTCCGTTTTTACTATAAATAGTAAGTTTTAGTTTGATTATAACTCTTCTCATCCGTTGGCTTGAGGAGTTGCGCCCAACATGAAAAGTGTTTTGAAAAATTAGGAGAATAACTTAGTTAAACCAAGTAGACACTTACTATAAATAGAAAATTTAATATTTATAATAAGTTACGAATTTTAGGGAGTTTTAGTTATAGTTTTAATTAAAACTTATTCCAAGTCTTGGTAATCTATTAATTGATCAACAAGTTTCTTTCATATATTTTAAAATTATTTCTATTTCTTTTCCTCATAGATTTGAGGAGTCCAGAGAAGCTCTGTGGATTCAGAGTAGTTATCCTTGAGGAAGATGGTGATCGACCTCATCACGTTCATCCCTGCGTCAGCGTTTCTCATAGAAGAAGAAGAAAGAAGAAGAAATAAAAAATAGAGATTATTTCATTGGACTACCTTGCAGGTGCAACCTCTCACATTTGTGCCATGTAAGCTTCATAGACATCAGGAGCATTCTCCTTGTATGGATCCACATACTCTTCCAAGAACTTCTTCTCTGTCAGGAAGATGATTGTCGACAGTGAACGACCTTCTTTAGCAAATCCTTCGATTCCAGGATCCGCAGCACATTGCATCGAGGGATTATCCTCTTCTCCAAGCTATAAGTCAGCAATTTTGGCCGCAGGATAATGGTGGATCGGTCCACACCCGAGCTCAGTCACGTAGTAATGCATCATCTTCTGAATCCTCTCCTCGGAGTATGCCAAGAACATTGGATACCGCATGAACGCAGAAAGGGTGTCGGCCTCCGACCACCCAAAGCTCTTAAACAAGTTGAATTTCGCCTCCAGCGTGGCCTTACTCAATGATCCAACAGTCAAAAGCGCGTGGATGAACATCCTGTCCTGATGGGTGAGCCCATTTCCTCAACGCGAGCAACAGTCCCCTCAAGACATCTCGGATTCTGCATGAACAAGGTGGGCTTTCGCAGCACGAGCATCACGATTCTTTGAATCGGGACGCCAATCTTATGCAGATTCGAGATGTTGGCTGCATCTGTTTCTTGATGCCGGAGTGGAAGTCCCATGTGGAGCGCCTGAAGAACGTGGCAACGTTCTTGTCGGTGCCAAGGACAGTCCGGAGGAAATCGACGGTGGGGATGAACCAGTTATTGACGCTTCTCAGCAAAAGGACGGGGTTCTACTATGGTCATGGAAAGATGGGGCCCAGAGAGGCCTATTTGTTGCAAGATCTTGAGTTTGGGGATGAGGGTTTTCTCGACATTGGCGGCAAGGAATCGGGGCCTCTTGGAAATGAGATCTCTGATTTGGGGGTCGTTCAAACCGCAGTTTCTGAAGAAGGAGAGAACAGAATCTGGGTTTTGTGGGGATTTTATGTGGGTGATTTTTAGAAACAGAGATTGCTTTTTCTGCGGAGAATCCACATGAGTTGGTGAGAATAGATGAAAGGGATTTGATGGTTTGGGATTGGACGTTGACGGGATGGTGTGTGGATTTTGGGGTTTGGATGAGGGTTTGGCAGGGTTTTTGGACGAGGAGGTGGTGTGTGAAGTTTGAAAGAGGGGTTTGGAAAGGGGTGAAGCTTTGGCAGGGGTGAATAGAAGAAGAGAGACAGATAGCTGAAAGAAAAGGCAAGACAAAGACAGACACACGACGAGAGACTGAAGAACGCGTACGCGCCTCGTCACTCTTGAGGGGCCACCACGTTGTATGTGAATCCCGTCCATCCGGAGCGCTCTTTGACGCTTAGTCCTTGGGCCAGAAATAAGCAAGATCCACGAATCAGGTAGGCAAGACCACAGAAAACAGTGGTGATGGGAAGCGAATCATAGGTTTGTCTATGGGCCTATTCATCAGGTGTCTTTCGCCAGGATGAACGTAATGTACAAAAACAGCCTTATCCAAACTAGGGGCCCACCGAAACTACTACAGGATTATATTGTTCCCATTGTTGTGGGCCATCAGAGTTTTTTCTTCTTTTATATATATATATATATATATATATATATATTATATATATAAAAGAAAAAAGAAATTGGGGTCATATTTTGTATGCACGGTTAAATAAGGGTCATCACTTAACGGACGAAATGGATTTCACATGTTATATATAGTGGCCCCCAACGTGCTTGGGTGTTTCACCGAGTTTGAAATCCATGCAATTAATTAGGTTAGATGCATTCCGAATATTCTTCAAATGCCGGCTATTTAGGTAAAGATGACTGACTGACTATTCTTCTCTCCTTTCTCTGAAAAATGAGCAAAAATCTAACCTGATGGTGTAGCTTTCTTATGTCCAACACGTGTCAAATGAGTTGGATACCACACGCGTGTGCGTTTCTCGTATGGAAATGCAGAAGCATACTAGTGGTCAAACACAAATAGATCTCATAGGTGGGCCCAGTATTTCTCAACCATACAATACAGGGTTCTTACTGTAGTCAGAGGCCATGTGGGGCCACAAAGATGCCCATGAGAAATCCACTCTGTCCATCATTTCTCAAGCTCACAACAGGACGAGTCCAAAAATCAGACAGACAAAACATGGGTGGATCATGCACCACAAGAACAGTGGGGGATTTAACGCCCAGCATTAGAAATAACCTTTTGTCGGGCCACAGAAGTTCTGGATCAGGATGAATGGATGATATTTTGTGGCTACAGTTATATCTCAGTGGAAATAACACTGGTGATTTGTATGGCATATAAACATCATGGTCCACTTCATTTTGGATTTTGTCCTATTGCCGGGTCATGCAGTTACACTCACACAGAAAGGACAGTGGACCCTACACTCACACAGAAAGGACATTGGACCCTACATCTAACGGGTGCACATAACCAGCTAGTTAAGTTTTTATTTTGCCAACACAGAATCTCCATATATGGAACCCCACTCACTGGAGGCCCACATGCTGACTGAACCTACTATACTGAAACAAATAAAAAAGAAAAGAAAAAAAGGATGATCTTCAATGTTTCCCGTTCAACTCCAAAAATCAAACCATAGAATCACATAACAATAGCTTATTCATCTCTAGACAAAATCAGCTACGTACCACTCAGCCAGGCTACACCTCATGGATCAATGGAGATGGAATGCCGCCATAGATTTGTGTGGGGCTACCATGGTGTATTTATCTCATCAAACATGTTAATCAGGTGCACCTCACCAGGTCCAAGAGAAGAAATAAAAATCAGACACATATAGGCTACATGGTATCAACCTAGCGGTTTTCCAGAGTAATTGTAAGTTGTTTCCATTGGCATAGCCCATATGACTTCTTATTCAGGCTTATTCTTCTTCTTCTTTTTTTTTCTTCTTTTTTTTTTTTTTTTTTTTTTTTTTCTTATTTTTTTTTTGTTAGCTTGTTTAGTACACCCCACTGTCAGTTCACACTTCACTGTTAGCCACCCCACTAAGGATCGATACCAAGACCTCAGTGTTGAAACGAGGTATCACTCAGTCTACCACTTAAGCTATGGATCAAGGTGTTCAGGCTTATCTTTTGAACTTCCCATTCAAATAATGATTCTCACATGGTGGAGGGAGTGGATTTCGAGGGCTATGACTTTCATTGGTTACAGGACCATTAGTTCGTACTAAGCCTTTTAGTGCGAACCAACCAATGACTATTTCACTGCCTTTTTGTGCTAACGAACCAATCACTATTTCACTATCCTGGCTTCCACTTCATTTTCCAAATACATGACTACTTCCACCTGCCCCTTGGCATGTTATTACCTACACTCATTGAATGAGAGTTTCAGGGGCTACCTTTTATGTACACCAGACCATATAATCAAGATGGGGTATACCAGACCATGTCATTGAGAGGGGTTTGTTGGGGATCGCATGGAAGCAAACCTTTTTTTTTTTTTTTTTTGGGTTAGCTTGTTAGTACACACCCACTGTCAGTACACACTACACTGTTAGCCACCTCCACTAGGGATCGATACCAAGACCTCAAGTGTTGAAACAAGGTATCTCCACTTAGTCTACCAGTTGAGCTATGGATTAGGGTGTATGGAAGCAAACCTGAATTCAATCAAACAAGACGGAATAAAATGAAAACTAAACACGCGAACACATGAATTTTATATGGAAAAACTCTCACAGGGAAAAACCACGGCACAAAACAACAAACAATCCACTATTAAACGATATTTAAAGAGATGATGCACTTACAATAATGAGAACCTCATTCGAATCTCCCAAAAGCCCATCTTTTCTTCTCTAGAATCCTTAGGAATGTCTTAGTAAACTTTCTGTTATGCCCTAATCCCGATTACACCCGATATATATACTATTACAACTGGAATAGGAAACAAATCGCGCACTTACATAGTTCCCCGCGCACCGTCAATCTCAATGTCCATCGACCGACACTGATCAGGCACCCTTCGATCGATCGAGCAGACCAAAGCTCAAGCAATCGAACTAGTCCAAAACTGTCCAGAGAGTAAATAAGAATTTTCCGAATATTGTCGATCGATTGAACATGGTCCAAAAGTGTCCAGGAGCAATATGTCTAATTTCGAAAAGGTTTGATCGATCAAGCATAGCTGTCAATCAATTGATGTCTCCTAATTATGCATAGATTGAAGACATCCTTTCAATAAGGGGAGCTACCTTATGCACGGTTCAGATGTTCCACACACTTGTCAGGTTAGCAAGTGTGTTGTATGTAAAGGTGCAGCATGTGAAAGCAGTGTCTGCAGGGCTAGTAACATATCTATGGCATGCTATGGAGTTGTCTCAGGCATTTCTCTAGGTCGCGGTGGTGGGACCCAGGCCAGAGACGAAAGAAAGAGGCCAATTCCAAAAATGCCTAGGGGCAGGAAAGCTTTGTTTCAAAATGCTAGCAAGTAGAAATGCCTTGAAAGTGGGGGTACGAGTTCAATTCAAGTCAAACTTAGGAGTAGCACCTATGTAGAAGCTTGCTCCAACTACTAAGGTTCAAACAAGAAGAAATCCGACATGCAAATTCACCCAAGACAAGAAACATCAAAAAAGTTACTTTCCTCCATAAAGCTTCCGGCTCTTCCCTAAAACCTCCGTCATTTGCTTGACAAACCCCATCTTTTCTTTCTTTTTCTTTTTTTCTTTTTGATGGATACCAAAAAAAAATAAAAAAAATTCCAACTCTTCCACAAAACCTCCACCATTTGCTGAAAGGCCCCAACTTTCTTTCTCTAACATGTCAATCCCAAGGACCAGTTCTCTCACAAGCTTCTGAACCCCATTCAAATTAATGAGGCGGAAGTCCCTCCATTCCTCCCCTCCCTTCCAGCAAAAAAAATTACTTTGAAGGGTGCTCAATCTCAAAATAGGGGTGCAACTCAGGCGAGATGGATCAGGTCAAGGGTCGACCTGAGCCCGACCCAACCTCTAGAGGACCTAATCAACAATCCAACCGAACCCGAGGTGCCCAACCTGAACCCAACCCAAATTCCTCTATACTCAACCCTAAACCGACCCTCAACTTTCAAAATCTTCAAAAAGAGAAATAATTGTAAAATAGGACCTTAATTTGTATCTATTATGTATTTCTTAGGAAGAAAAAAATAAAGAGAAAAGAAACAGGTTGTTGTTGTATAGTGGTGAGTATTCTCCTGCCTGTCATGCTAGCAACCCGGGTTTGATCCTCGCAACGGCGTTATATTTTCAGAAGGATGTTACCCATAGAATTCAAGCTAGGTGGTAGAAATGGAGATGTGCCTCTAGAGTTTTATGTGATTATCGTGTACCGCTTGAACTGAAAGGGAAATTTTATAAGATAGCTACAAGACTAGCCATGCATTATGGGATAGAATGCCGGGCAATTAATGAACAACATGTTCATTCATAGGATAAGTGTAGCTGAAATGAGGTTGTTGTAATGGAGGAGTGGCAAGACGAGGAAGGATAGATTTAGAAATGAATGAATTCTAGGGAATTTAGGAGTAGCACCAATAGGGCAAGGAGAAGACCCAAAAGGATGTGGATGAAAGTATAGGAAGAAAAAAACTTGATGACCTATGGTCTAACTATAGGTTTGGACCTTGATAGACTGGAATGGCAGAAAATTATTCATGTAGCCGGCCCCAATTAATTGGGATAGGGCTTTAAATGATGATGATGATGGAATTCGTTTTTTTTTTTTTGGGGGGGGGGGGGGGGGGGGGGGGGGGGCTAGGTAGTGCAGTTTTGTCAATGACATAGGCTAGGGTGTCTCGAGTCGGTAAGCCTCCATAGGAAGACGTTGAGACCGAAGACTCGAGACTTAAAGCATCATGGCCAAAGACAATAGGTAAATCATGAAGTGCCTAGGTAATCCTAGCCCTAGACCTCTATAGTTCCAAAACAAAAACCTACCCTAGATGAATATTCCATATAGGAAAACCCTTAGTCATCAAGTTTGTGCCGGCTAGTACATGTGCAAAAGAAAGACATCAAAATGCACAAGTTCGATCGATCTTCAATTAATCGAGCAAAGATTCGATAGTCTTGATTGATGAAGCTGCAAAAAACGTCCAACAAGCTTTCGACCTTGTTCGTAGAAACCTCGATTGATTGAAAGTGCACAAAGAGTCATGCGAGCTTCTGCCTTATAATCAAATTAAGTTCATTCAATCGAAGGAGTTGCTAGATCGATTGAAGCAGTAGTAGTATAGATCCATTGGAGCCCTTTCTTCTATAAAACTAGAAACCAAATCTTTGTGGAATTGATGGTTTAGGTGATTTAGAAGCCTAGAGCATTCCAAGCCTTCCCAAACACTCTTACGCTATCACCCAAAGAGATCCATGCCTCTTCATTGTGATTAATCACTCTAATGACATTCCAAGCTCCATTTGATGAAAAACATGGTATATTGCATTCTCTAGAGATTAAAACATAAATAACATAGGCAAATCATAATGTCTATCATCCTCAAGAATGCCCGTATAGGTGAATCCCCAATTGGAAACCAATTACCCTTAGTTGTAGGAGAATTCAACCTCTCTCACATTACTTTGGTAGCCTCATTAGAGCATTAGTGCAAGGTAGTCAATTCAAGGAAGCGGAAGAAGACGGATTTCAAAGATCGGGAGAGCACAAAAGAAGAAGATTCAAGAAGTTGAGATGCATCTCAAGCAAGGCGCATCAACGAGGCTCAATCGACAAGTAAGGTTGTTAAATTAGAGTTCATATACTCTTTCCTGTGTGTAGGATTGAGTATAAAGTTTATGACCAAAACTCGATCAAGTCCTTGTGTAGGCCTTCAACGGGA
>JAJHSJ010000004.1:4327532-4382250 GCA_021015155.1 Magnolia officinalis | reverse complement strand
TGTCTACCGAGGCCACCTCCATGTAGCTCCTAAATAATCTGCTCCCTCAGAGAACTTTGGGGGATGCATATCGATCCCCTTTGAAGAGAAAATCGTCCTGTATATGAAGGTCACTGGGGTGACCTTCTTGGCACTTTACCCAAGAATCTTTGAAGTCCTCATCCTCGGCATACAGCTCCTTGAGACAGTCGAAGTCGACCACCTTGTTGTTTATCGTAACAAGTAGTGATGCATGACGGCTAAGTGCATTAGCTACCTTATTCTGCTTGCCCTAACTTGTGCTTCAGAACGAACGTGAATTCCTGTAAAAACGCAACCCATCTAGCATGCACACGATTCACGTTAGTCTGACTATTAATAAACTTTAATGCTTGATGGTCAATGTACATAACAAACTCTCATTGAATTAGATATGCCGCCAATGTCGCAGCGCCTGAACAACTGCGTACAACTCAAGCTCATAAGTTGACCACTTCTTTCGGCTTCGCTGAGCTTCTCGCTGTAGAAGGCTACTGGCCTGCCTTCCTGTGATAATACTCCCCCAATTCCGACGTATGAAGCGTCATACTCAACCTCAAACAATTTGTCGAAATTAGGAAGCACCAAGACCGGTGTTGTAGACAAATGATGCTTGATCTCATGAAAGCTCTTGTTAGCTTTATCGGTTCACTGGAACGGTCCTTTTTTCATACAATCTGTTATAGGCGTGACTATGGTGCTAAAATCTCACACAAATCGATGATAGAAAGTCGCCAACACATGAAAACTCCTCACCTCATGAATTTTGTTGAGATCGACCATTCCCTAATAGCTCGCACCTTTTCATCGTCTATACGAATGCCTGTGGACGTTACAATAAATCCTAGAAACAACAGGCTGTCAGTTAAAAAATGACAATTCTTCAAGTTGAGGTGTAACTTGTTAATTTGTAAGACCTGCAGCACCTGCCTGAGATGTTTCCTGTGCTCCACCTCATCCTGGCTATATATCAATATGTCATCAAATATACTACCACGAATCGGCCAGTGAACGGTTTTCGAACTTGATTCATCAAACGCATAAAAGTACTTGGTGCGTTCGATAGGCCGAAGGGCATGACTAGCCACTCATACAAACCTTCCTTGGTCTTGAATGCCATTTTTCACTCATCACTGGGTCGGATACGAATCTGATGGTACCCGCTCCTTAGATCTAGTTTAGAGAACACCTTATCCCCTTCTAGCATATCGAACATGTCATCCAACCGTGGTATTGGGAACTGATATTTGATGGTATTTTGTTGATTGCCCAGCTGTCAACACACATGCACCAACTTCCATATTTTTTTGGCGTTAATAATGCTGGTAAGGCATATGGGCTCTTGCTCTCTCTCAAGATACCCTTACGGATAAATTCCTCCACTTGCCCCTGAATATCTTACACTCTTTCGGACTCATTCAATAATGAGGGCGGTTGAGCAGGCTAGCCTCAGGGACGAGGTTTATGTAATGTTGGATGTCCCTCATGGGGGAAATCCATCAGGTAGATATTCAGGCCAGACTTCTTTGAATTCGTTTAGTAACAGTCTTAAACTTGGAGGGATGTTTGAGGGTTCCTCTTCCTCGCCCTTCACAACTATAACGTATACCTCACCGGTTTGATTGGATTCTTCCATAAAATCCCGAATGGTCAAGAGGGAACTCCCCTCCACTTTAGAGGCTTCAGGGTGGTTCTCTGGCGCCATAGGGGTAAGGATTATTTTTTGACTATCCTTGATGAATACGTAGACATTGTCTCGTCCCCGATGGAACGTATCATGGTCCGACTGCCAGGGTCGACCGAGTAGTATGTGGCAAGCTTTCATGTCGACTACGTCATAAAGTATTTGATCCTTATAATTTTTACCAATTGAAAATGAGATAGTGCATTGTTCAGTTACCTTAGTCTCATTCACCTTTTTTATCCAGCAATTGAGTATGGAAAATGATGTTTCGTCGTTGGTAGCTGCAAATTGTCCACCATTACTCTTGAGATGATGTTCTCGATACTACCACTGTCTATGATCACATCACAGACCTTTCCGTTGACAGTGCACTGAGTACGAAATATATTGTGTCGTTGTGGATGTAATTCATTTTGTGGGGTATACAATAATCACCTCACAACTAGAAATCGCCACGATCCTCGCCTGTCACTTCATCGCCACCTGTTATTTCTTCAGTGGTTTGTTCATGTTCATCAAAGTCATGGTCTTCTTCTGCAACCTCATATTCAATGCTCCCTTCATTTATAGTCAAGTGTGCTGTGGGACGTTGAGGACAAGTGTTTGATAAGTGGCTTGGTTGGCCACAGCGGTAACAATTGTTCAACCTTGGCAGAGCATAAGGATTTGGAATCCTACTTGGGCTCGCTGTTGCGGGTGCTGAACGTTGAGGTTTGGATGAGTCATTCCCCGTATCACGGTTTGCTGTTGTAGGAGGTTGAGGACGTTCTCCTACTGGATCTTTTCGTCGTGCCAGCACTGGATCCTGCGTGGGACCCATCATGGGGGTCAAATTGAAGGATAGGGACGAGCAGGAGCTCTTATAAGTTGTGTTTCTGCTCTACCCGCCAATTGAACTGCTTCATCCACGGTCCTAATGGGTACATCTGAACTCGGTCCTGATTGTCGACCGCAACCCACATATAAATCGTGTCACCTTCTGTGACTCAGATTCTGACATATCATTTTGTGTAGCTAACCGTTAGAATTCTTCAGTGTAATCTGTGACGATTCGATTTCCTTGTCGGCAATTTTGATATTGCTGGAATAATATCTGCTCATAATCATTGGGGAGAAATCGTGTTCGAAGAAGACGTCTCATCTGTGGCCATGATAATGGGTACCTTGTTCTGGAGGGCTCGTGAGAGTTGTAATTGTTCCCACAATGTAGAAGCACTAGATTTTAATTTAAACGCTACCAATTTTACCCTTTCATGATCTAGCACGTCCATATAATCAAAATATCTCTCTCTACTTCGACTAGCCAATCGAGAAAATTTTTTATACGTAATAAACCGTTAAAACTAGGAAGTTCAGCCTTACCTCGATAGTCTCTTTCAATATGATCTATATGATCACCTCCATGGACTGGTCATCGGGCAAAACTCTCATTAAGGTCCTCGTCGCTAGAACTTGAATCATCTGGTGTAGCCCTACGGTTTGCCACTGGTAGTGCTCTACTACGGAAATTGGGGTTACGTCGTACAACAACCATGGGTGGTGGAGCAACCATAGGTGGTAGAGCACCGCCTAGGGCTCGGGGCGGAAGTAGCGCATCCACAAGACGGTCGAGGGTTGCCTGCAGCCCTTGCATGGTCAACTGACTCTCCTGGTGAAAAGCTTCCATTCTTTCCGAAAGATAACCGTCTACAGGATTTTGATTCATACCTTCATTGTTCGCCATTGGCTCGAGGGAAATCCTCGATCTGATACCAATTGACACAGGGATGAACGTGATGAGGATAACTACTCTGAATCCATGGAGCTTCTCTGGACTCCTCACAGAGACTTCTCGAATCCACGAGGAAAGAAAGTAGAAATAGAAATAAATTCTAAGAAATTCGAAATTGATTAATTGATCCCTAAAAATGAGTTCACAACCCTTTAAATAGGGGTACCAAGTAATGCGAAAGAAATCAGAATCAAACCACAACTAAAACTCCTATAATCCGCGACTTACTATTTATAGATGGTCATGATGTCTACTAGTGCGCACAGTTTTCGGCCAAATAGTGTCCTATTTTGGCTTCACCAAACCGTTCTCCTAATTATTCTAAGCTCTTTTCACGTTGGGCGAAACTCCTAAAGCCCGACCGATGAAGAGTTAATCAAACTAAAACTTACTATATATAGTAAAAATGAAATTAAAATAGGGAAACGACCGTCGATCCAGGGGTTTTTCACAATTCCGGGCTGCGAACCCTGCGTAGCAGGGTTGGTTGGCTAAAGTAGCTCGTTCTACCCCCCAAAATCATATATTTTATGTCAGCTAACTCATTTCGGATTGCGAGATACGCCCGATCTAAGGTCCGATGGTCCGAATCACTTCTGTCGTCGACCGGGCCTTTTCTGATCCATCTTAGCCATGAAAATGTCCGCGACCCGCTCTACATCAGTCCCCTCCACTTCAAAAGAACTCGTCCTCGAGTTCTCATCCTGCGTTGGTTCATGATACTCGGTCAGGTCCGAGACGTTGAAAGTCCGTGAGATCACCATGTCATCTGGAAGATAAACAATATAAGCATTGTCATTTATCTCCGAATGAATGGGACGGGTCCAATCTTCTTATTTTTCAACTTGTTGTACGTCTCGGTGGAAATCTCTCTTTGAGTAGATGAACCATAACTCAGTCGCCCACCTCGAACACTTTTTATCGCTGGTGCTTGTCCGCTTGTTCCTTATACTTCTTATACTTTCGTTCGAGGCATGTAGCTTGGTCTGCACTTCCGCATGGATGCCCATAATCTTGTTTGCCATATGTTCTGCTGCAATGCTTGTGCTTGGGTGCTTGGTCAGAGGGACCAAGTCAAGCGTGTGGCGAGGCACTCATCCATAGATAATATGGAACGGTGATTTCCCTGTCTAGCGGTTCACCATGTGTTGAATGCAAACTCTGTTTGAGACAAGACCAAATCCCACTGCTTCGGTTTTTCTCCTGAAATACAGCGAATGAGGTTTTCCAACGTGTTATTCAAACCACTTCGTCTGCCGTGTATCGAATCGAGTCCACAAAGTCCGCCAAAAGTGGCTAATGAACTTCGTGTTACGATCAGAAGTAATGGTCTTGGGGACCCCGTGTAGTCGTACGACCTCCCTGAAGAATAAATTTGCGACGTGTGTTGCATCGAGGGTCTTCTTGCATGGAATAAAGTATGTCATCTTGGAGAAACGATCTACCACCAACGAACACCAAATCCATACCGCGTTGTATTCGTGGGAGACCAAGCACGAATTCCATTGATAAATCCTCCCAAGGACCATTAGGCACAGGTAACGGGGTGTAGAGGCCCGTATTCTTAGATTGCCCCTTGGAGGTCTGACAAACATGACAACGTTGTACTACTTTTTCCACATCACGTACTAATTGCGGCCAGTAGTACCACTCTTCCACAAGAGTTCGAGTGTTGTTCACCCAAGGTGTCTTCCGAGACCACCTCCATGTAGCTCCTGAATAATCTGCTCCCTCAAAGAACTTTGGGGGATGCACAATCATTCTCTTTGAAGAGAAAATCATCCTGTATATGAAGGTCACTGGAGTGACCTTCTTGGCACTTCACCTAAGACTCTTTGAAGTCCTCATCCTCGCATACAGCTCTTTGAGACAGTCGAAGCCGACCACCTTGGTGCTCATCGTAACAAGTAGACGAACGTGAATTCCTGTAAAAATGCAACCCTCTAGCATGTAAACACGATTCATTGTTAGTCTGACTATTAATAAACTTTAATGCTTGATGATCAGTGTACAGAACAAACTCTCTTTAAATCAGATAATGTCTTCAATGTCGCAATGCCTGAACAACTACGTACAACTCAAGCTCATAAGCGACCACTTCTTTCGGGCTTCGCTGAGCTTCTCGCTGTAGAAGGCTAACTGGCCTGCCTTCTTGTGGAAATACTCCCTCAATTCGACGTATGAAGCGTCACACTCAACCTCAAACAATTTGTCGAAATTAGGAAGTACCAAGACTGGTGTTATAGAAACATGCTTGATCTCATGAAAGCTCTTATCAGCTTTATCGGTCCACTAGAACGGTCCTTTTTTTCATGCAATCTGTTATAGGCGTGACTATGGTGCTAAAATCTCACACAAATCGACGTTAGAAAGTCGTCAACCCGTTGAAAACTCCTACCTCATGAATGTTTGTGGTCGGATCAGTCATTCCCTAATAGCTCGCACCTTTTCATCGTCCACCCAAATGCCTGTGGACGTTACAACAAATCCTAGAACAACAGGCTATCAATTAAAAAACTACGCTTCTTCAAGTTGAGGTACAACTTGTTAATTTATAGGACCTGCAGCACCTGCCTGAGATGTTTCCTATGCTCCACCTCATCCTGGCTTTTATATTAATATGTCATCAAAATATACTACCACAAATCGGCCAGTGAACGGTTTTCGAACTTGATTCATCAAACGCATAAAAGTACTTGGTGCGTTCGATAGGCCGAAGGCATGACCAGCCACTCATACAACCCTTCCTTGGTCTTGAAATACCGTTTTTCACACATCACCGGGTCGGATACGAATCTGATGGTACCCAATCCTCGATCTAGTTTAGAGAACACCTTGGCCCCTTCTAGCATATCGAGCATGTCATCCAACCGTGGTATTGGGAACCGATATTTGATGGTAATTTTGTTGATTGCCCGGCTGTCGACACACATGCGCCAGCTTCCATCTTTTTTGACGTTAATAATGCTGGTACAACACATGGGCTCATGCTCTCTCTCTCTCTCTCAAGAGACCCTTACGGATTAATTCCTCTACTTGCCCCTTAAGTATCTCACACTCCTTCGGACTCATCCGATAATGAGGGTGTTTGGGTAGGCTAGCCCCAGGGACGAGGTCTATGTGATATTGGATGTCTCTCATGGGGGCCAATCCATCAGGTAAATTTTTAGGCAACTTCTTTGAATTTGTTTAGCAACAGTCTTAAACTTGGAGGGATGTTTGAGGGTTTCTCTTCCTCGCCCTTCGCCAATACGGCGTATTACCTCGCCAGTTTCTTTGGATTCCTCCATGAAATCCCGAATGGTCAAGAGGAACTGCCCTCCACTTTAGAGGCTTCAGGGTGGTTCTTTGGTGCCATAAGAGCAAGGATAATTTTTTGACTATCCTTGACGAAATATGTAGACATTATCTCATCCGATGGGTCGCATCGGTACGACTGCCAGTCGAGTGCCAGGGCCGATCGAGTAGCATATGATAAGCTTCCATGTCGACCACGTCATAAAGTATTTGATCTCTATAATTTTTGCCAATTGAAAATGAGGATAGTGCTTTGTTCAGTTACCTTGGTCTCATTCACATTTTTTATCCAGCCAATTGAGTACGGGGAAGGATGTGTTCGTCGTCAGTAGCTGCAACTTGTCCACCATCACTCTTGAGACAAGTTCTCGCTATTACCACTGTCTATGATAACATCACAGACCTTTTCATTGATAGTGCACCTAGTACGAAAATATTGTATTGTTGTGGATATAATTCCTTTTGTGGGGCATACAGTAATCGCCTCACAACTAAAAATTCACCACGATCCTCGCCCGTCACTCATCGCCACCTATTATTTCTTCAGTGGTTTGTTCATGTTTATCAAAGCCATGGTCTTCTTCTGCGGCCTCATCTCAGTGCCCCCTTCGTTTATAGTCGAGTGTGTTGTGGGACGTTGAGGACAAGTGTTTGATAAGTGGCTTGGCTAGCCACAGCGGTAACAATTGTTCGACTTTGGCCGAGTATGAGGATTTGGAATCCTACTCGGGCCCGCTGTTGTGGGGGTGCTGCACATAAGGTATGGATGAGTTGCTCCCCGTATCATGGTTTGCGGTTGTAGGAGATTGAGGACATTCTTCTAATGAATCTTTTCCTCGTGCCAGCACTGGATCCTGCGTGGGACCCGTCATGGGGGGTCGAGTTGAAGGATATGGACGAGCAAGAGCTATTGCAAGTTGTGTTTCTGCCCCTACCCGCCAATTAAACTGCTTCATATACGGTCCCGATGGGTACATCTGAACTCGGTCTTGAATTGTCAGCCGCAACCCTACCTATAAATCGTGCAACCTTTTGTGACTCAGATTCTGACAGATCGTTTCGTGTAGCCAACCGCTGAAATTCTTTAGTGTAATCTGTGACGGTTCGATTTTTGTCGCAATTTTGATATTGCGGGAATAATATCTGCTCATAATCACTGGAGAGAAATTGTGATCGAAGAAGACATCTCATCCGTGACCATGATGAGATGGGCACCTTGTTCTGCTAGGCTCGTGAGAGTTGTATTGTTTCCACCATGCAGTAGAAGCACCAGATTTTAATTTAAACGCTACTAATTTTACCCTTTTATGATCTGACAGTCCATATAATCAAATATCTCTCTACTTTGGCTAACCAATCGAGAAAATCTTTTATACATAATAAACATTAAAACTAGAAAGTTCAGCCTTACCTCGATAGTCTCTTTTAACACGATCTAAATGATCACCTCCATAGATTAGTAGTCGGGCAAAACCCTTATTAAGGTCCTCGTCACTAGAACTTGAATAATCTGGTGTAGCCCTACGGTTTGCCACTGGTAATGCTCTACAAAAATCGGGGTTGCCATGGGTGGTGGAGCCACCATGGGTAGTGGAGCAACCATAGGTGGTGGATCACCCCCTCGGGCTCAGGGCGGAAAGTAGCGCATCCGCAAGACAGTCGAGGGTTGCCTGCAGCCCTTGCATGGTCAACTGACCTCCTGGTGGAAAGCTTCCATTCTTTCTGAAAGATAACGAATCCTTGGATCACCGTCCACAGGATTTGATTAATTCCTTCATTGTTTGCCATCGGCCCGAGGGGAATCCTCGCTTTGATACTAATTGATGCAGGGATGAACGTGATGAGGATAACTACTCTGAATCCACGGAGCTTCTCTGGACTCCTCATAGAGACTTCTCGAATCCACGAGGAAAGAAAGCAGAAAATATAAATAAATTCTAAGAAATTTGAAATTGATTAATTGATGACTAAAAACGAGTTTACAACCCTTTAAATAGGGGTACCAAGCAATGGGAAAGAAATCAGAATCAACTACAACTAAAATTCCTAGAATTCGCGACTTACTATAAATAGTAAACTTACTATTTATAGACGGTCGTGATGTCTACTAGTGCGCCAAGGTTTTTGGCCAAAAATAGTAAGTGTCCTATTTACAAAAAAATCTGTGTTTTTCTCTGTGTGTATTCGACGGTCTAAATGGACGGCTATATATAAAGCTTACAAGAGCAAATTAATATCCTAAATTAGATCCTAAATTACAGAAAAATAAAATAAAGATCTATCTAATTCCCTTGATTGAAGGGATTACAAATCTCTTAAATAATACATGAAATAATATCCCTTAATTTAAGTTAACGTAATCTTAACACAAACCATGGAAGCAGAACTTGTAAGGTTTCATGCTTTAATGACCAACATGAGGATAACCACATTTGTACCGCATACCTTCTGATGTCATATGTCAAAGATTTGCATCTCTCCCTCTTGAAGATCATTTCATTTTTTGCGAGTTCAAGGCAACTACTTGACTTGTCCTTGGTAGTAAGTCCGACCTGCATAATTAGTCTCCCAGTTCGAAGACAGACAACAGACATCAATAGACATGTTCACAAAGATAAAAATCAAATGAACTGAAAGAATCAGTAATAAGTGGATTACCACGATGCAGGAAAGGAAGGTTTCTCCATACAACCACGCAATGGCTTCAATGCATCTAAGTTTTCAAAGATGAGAAGATTCATCAATGTCATCAACATAAAAGGCATCCCTTACATGATAATTCAAGTCCTCTATCAAAACTAAATGACAACACGCCTGCAATGTCTAATGATATTGCAAATATTAACAATGTGGAATTGTTTCCATAACATCATTTGGCTTTTTTGCATAATATCACTCAAAACAACTAACAATGCGGATTATAAAAATCATATTCCTCACGAGAGAGATAAATCTTTTAGAATTTTTAAGCACCCCAACTTGCTTTGTTCCTCATAAACCATACAATTTGCAACAGTGAACAACTCATTTACTTTAGCAAAGACGACATTGTATTTCATACTAGAAGAACCAGGGAAATCTTACTCCTTACTCGATTCTTCAATCTTCAAGCTACTCAAGAAACCCTTCGTCAGATGTACCTTGAGCCTTTGGCTTCACTAAGGAAATTTGCTTGATTGATGTTGTAAAAATTGCACCAATTGGAAGATCATAACCCTCCAACCAATAGATGGAAAATAATCAAGATTGTGAAGAGAAAAATAGTTCAAATCATCATCTTGAAACATCTAACCAAAAGCCCCTAGCATGGATTGTTTGTACTTCTAAAGAAGCACTTTCGTCCGATGATGCTAACCATCTGGCGTATGAGCTGGTAATAAAATATACATGGTGTAACAAAATGACCAACATTAGTGTTATAAATAAATGAAGAGAAGTGAGGAATACACGAACCATATCTACCTTCATCCATTTATTGTGAATGGACAACTATTCTTCTTTTATCTGGAGTTCAATGTCATGAGCAATCATTGAGGATGTCACAGCTCTGAAGAATCCCACTTCCCTCAAGAAGACCCTCCAGAGAACTCTTATTGAAGGCATTATCAGGAACAAGTCCTCCCCATAAACAACTGCACACCAAACAAAAACTC
Organism: Magnolia officinalis; assembly: GCA_021015155.1. Classification (NCBI taxonomy): domain Eukaryota; kingdom Viridiplantae; phylum Streptophyta; class Magnoliopsida; order Magnoliales; family Magnoliaceae; genus Magnolia; species Magnolia officinalis. The sequence goes on along the minus strand of JAJHSJ010000004.1, from coordinate 4,371,827 downwards.
AAACTAGCTCCTGTAAGACTCTTATTAGGTGAGCCACACATGATCATCGAATCTGACCGTTGGATTATTCAGATTGAGCGATTTAGTGGGCCTCACTTAAGTTGTGATCATTATAAATAGGTTTGGGGTGGGACGCTTGAACCGATGTCCTTATACTCGGTTATTAAGACAGATATGGAAACCTACAGTGTGGAAACCCTAGAGGGAGAAGTGTGATGGGTAAGCTTCTAGCCCTCTTTCCCTATATATTGATGTCTTGGTCCCCTCACCAACACAAGCGAGAAAACCCTAGTCCTATTGAAGATTCTCCTAAAGGTGTAAGGTGCAGAAGATCAAGATTCCTATCAGGGGAATGTCTTCCCAATCGGGTATGCTTTCAATTTATGGTTTTGAATCTCCATTGTTAATGTATAGACAATCCGTCAATTCCACAATATAGAAAATAACATTTGGTATCAGAGCCACCTATGCATTGATCCTGGATATTATCTAGAGTCCCGATTGATATTTTTATCATAATCGGGTGATTTAGATTAGCCGTTGCTGCCTGCCTTTGCCGATTGCAATCGGACGTTGCAATCTGGACACGGGCATATATCCAGCGTCATTGATCGCTGTTGACGATGATTGGCAATATGGATGCTGGATTGAACAGAGGGTTTTTCGAGCCCTTTTGAAATCCATCTTCTCTAATCAGATCTGGCAACAACCGGAGTTGCCATGAATGGCTGCCGCACCAAAGACACCCATCTTTAAACCCAACAATCAGAGGTGCGTTTCAGAGGGAACGGCAGCTACTGCGACTAGAGCTGGTACCCATGGCTGCCGCACCTACCGAAACCCACCGGTTTTCATGGAGCAGCTGTCGATGGCTGCTTTGTACTAGAAGCATCAGACCCACCGTCCTCCTCTTCCATGGAAGCCACCCTCTGCACATCTCCTTTCCTCTTTCAGCACTGCCATTGGCCTTTAATGGCTGAAACCCACCTCTGCTTCCTCTTCCCAATCAGATCCGCCCGGCAGTTCTGACCCTCCAACGGTATTTGATTGTCGTTTCTAGTGGTAGATGAGCAGTGGCAGTCATCCACCATTAATGGCGGAATGCATCTTCTCAATCAGCCGCAATGGTGGATGCCGAACCCATCTCTGCTGCCGTTGACGATTTGGGACAGCAGCAATGGAGATGGTGGACAGGGTGGTCGGATTCCGGATCACTGCCGTTGATCGTGGTGCTGACGCCCGGCTCACAGCGACGGAGATGTTTTTGGATGGAGGGGCTGCAGGAGATGATTTTGGAAGGAGGGACTGCGGCTAGGGATTTTTTCCCTGATTTTCAAAGACGGCCGCAGATGGTAATTTAAAAAAAAAAAAAAAAAATGATTGCGGTGGGTTATAGTGCGTGGGACTTGATATTACTGGTCGTCTGTGATAGCAGGCCACGCATGTGGGGAGGTATTTGGGTAATGAGCAGAGAATGAAATTTCTTTTGGGCCCATTTTTTATGACTATTGTGGGCCCAACCTCATATGGGATATTGTTTCTTTCCTTTTATTTTGAGGGACCTACTTTGGTGATTTGGGCTCAATGTCTTGTCATACTCATCCTAACCATTGATATGATTAAAGTTGTTGCCATTTCAGATTAAATGATTTCCCATTACTTCTTTTGGATTTTTTAGGGCCCACTTTAGTTTTGGGCCCTTGCCGAATAATGATAATTTTAGCCATTGGATTTATTGTACTTGGCCCATTTTTCAGCACAAGTAAAGCTCATATGGTTTAATTGATGGTTAGTGTGTTTTACTTGAAAGATGGCGCATGTAATTAAGCATATATGGTTCAATGCATCATTTAGGTTCTGATCTGATCCAAATAGGGCCATTACCCATATGTTTGAGGCTGATATTAAGTTGTTGACCATCTAGAATCTAATTCAACCATCACTTTAAAATATGTTTAGCCTATGGGCCGTCAACATCAGTCATATTTTGGACCAAATCAGAATTATTTTAGAATGGTCCGTTTTGGGCAGGACCATGTAGCAATCCTTGGGTCTGTGAGTGGGATTGAAGCTGATTGTGTTAGCCACCAAAGTGACCTCAATTGGCAAAATTTTTTGCTTTCAGACTTCAGTTTATGGAATTCAGTGACCATCCATATTAGGATTGCATTTAGTTGTGTTTGTTTCCATAGCAGGTGATGGTCAGAACAAAGAGGTATCATCACTTGGCAGGGATATGAGTGGGGTGAAGTGATTAGTGATGGTTATATAAGTTTGAGAAATTCATTTTGCCCAAAGGTGATGGACGTTTTAAATTTATTTCACTACCACTGGTCAGCTTCATGTTCAGTAGAGCCTCCTGTATGTCGTAATTTCGCCCAAAGGAGGAATCACGATGATACGCCAAGCTCTTGCCAGAATTTGATGACTATGGCTCATCATCATTCTGGGTCATTTGATTGAAGGCCCAAATCAATCGAATGTTTATACATGCATAATGTTTGTGGTTTACATTAATGAATTATTTTGTGGGACTTGTATACTCTATTAATGTAAGTGTTGTGCTTTATTTGTTCAGCAATGATTGTTTCTAATATTCCAAACCAGTTTAATTCCATACCTTTGCTTACTGGGTTCAACTTTAAGAAAAGGAAGCACTATTTAGAAAATCGTTCTTTAGATCCTGCAGAGGATTGCACACGACTTAAAGAATGAGTTGTTTCTAAGGGAAAGAATCAAGTTTTAGTCTGTTTTGAATCTAATTTAGTTGATATGTCCATAGACTCCTAGTGGATATAGACTCTGGTGCAACTATTCACATATGTAATTCCACGCAGGATATGCTCTAAATCCGGACACCAACCGATATGGAAAGGTCGGTTTATATGGGGAACGACATTAGAGCAGACGTGGAAGCTATTGGAGTCTGTAGGCTTAGGTTATCGTCAGGACACTTTCTTGATCTAGTAGATACTGTTTGTGTGCCTTCTATAAGGCGCAATTTGGTTTCTATTTTTCGTTTAGACAAATTTGATTATGAGTTTAAATTTGGAAATGGAAAATTAAGTATTTCCTATGATTCAGTCATGATTGGTTCTGGCACTTTAGTCAATAACCTTTATCAGTTAGATTTAGATGTTTCACATGTCTACAGTATTAACTCATCACATGGAAACACTAAAGGCATTAAGCGAAGGTTAGATTGTGAAAATTCCTCCATGCTGTTGCATAGGCGATTAGGCCATATCTCTCGTGAGAGATTGGAAAGACTTGTGCGTGAAGGAATTCTTCACTCTCTGGACTTCTCAGACTTTGGGGTCTGCATAGATTGCATTAAAGGTAAACAGACTAGAACCAAGAAAAATGGTGTCACTAGGAGCGTAGGACTCTTGGAAGTGATTCATACAGACATCTGTGGACCGTTCCCTTCAGCATCTTGGAATGGGCAGAAGTATTTTATTACATTCATAGATGACTACTCTCGTTATGGGTACTTATACCTTATTAACGACAAATCAGATGTCCTGGATACATTTAAGATATATAAAGCCGAAGTCGAGAATCAACTTGATAGAAAGATCAAAGTCGTCAGATCCGACCGTGATGGCGAGTACTACGGAAGGTATGGCGAATCTGGGAGTAATCCAGGGCCATTCGCTAGATACCTACAAGATTGTGACATCGTCGCCCAGTATACCATGCCTGGTACTCAAGAACAAAATGGTGTAGCGGAAAGACGTAATCACACCCTAAAGGACATGGTGCGGTATATGATTAGTAATTCAACGTTGCCAGAATCTTTATGGGGTGATGCGTTGAAAACAGCTATGCATATCCTTAATAGAGTCCCTAGTAAGGCTATATTGAAGACTCCATATGAATTGTGGACAGGGCGAAAGCCTAGTTTACGATACTTTTATGTATGAAGTTGTCCTACAGAAGCCAAACCGTATAACCCTCATGAAAGAAAGCTTGATCTTAGAACGGTTAGTTGCTTCTTTATTGGATACCCAAAAAGATATAAAGGATTCAGATTCTATTGTCCATCATATTCCATGAGAGTCATTGAGACTGTGAATGTTAGGTTTATTGAGAATACTGAAGATAGTGGGAGCACGAACTTAAGAAACATTGTGTTTGAGGAAGAACGGATTGTGATTCCCACCACAATCATTTAGAGTAGCGTGGTTGTCCATCCAGCAGCGGACCCTGAGATCCCTATGGATAACCATGTAGAACCTCAAATACAACCCACTGATGAGGAAACGGAAAATCCAATTCGGAATAATGAGCCTTTAAGACGATCACATAGAGAGAGAAGATCTACGATTCCAGATGATTACATCGTCTATCTACAGGAGCATGACTTTGACATTAGGGCTGAAAAGGATCCCGTATCCTTTTCGCAAGTCGAACAAAGTGCCAATTCTTCTCAATGGTTTGATGCCATGAAGGATGAATTGAAATCCATGAAGGACAACGAAGTCTGGGACCTTGTTGAAATGCCTAAAGGGATTAGGCCGATTGGTTGTAAGTGGGTATTCAAAACCAAACGGGACTCTAAGGGCAATATCGAAAGGTATAAAGCCAGATTAGTTGCAAAGGGTTTCAGTCAACGTGAAGGCATTGACTTTAATGAGACTTTCTCACCTGTATCCAAGAAAGACTCTTTTAGGATCATTATGGCTCTTGTGGCTCATATGGATTTAGAGCTACATCAAATGGACGTGAAAACAACATTTCTCAATGGAGACCTAAGTGAGAACGTATATATGTTGCAACCAGAAGGTTTCAAAGCCAAAGGCTCAGAACATCTAGTTTGCAAGCTTAAGAAGTCCATTTATGGGTTGAAACAGGTATCACGACAGTGGTACCTAAAGTTTCATAAAGTTGTTTCTTCATATGGTTTCATTGAAAACACTGCGGATGAGTGTATATACGTGAAAATCAGTGGAAGTAAGTTTATTATTTTAGTCTTGTATGTTGACGACATTTTGTTAGCCAGTAGTGATATTGAATTGTTGCATGAGACTAAGAAATTTCTATCTTAAAACTTTGAGATGAAAGATCATGGTGATGCATCATTTGTCATCGACATTCAGATTAGTCGGGACAGATCACATGGGCTACTTGGCTTGTTGCAGAGGGCCTATATTGATAGGGTTCTCGAAAGGTTTAACATGCAAGGTTGTGCTCCTGGCCAAGCACTTATTGTAAAAGGTGATAGGTTTGGCCAATTTCAATGTCTTAAGAACGACCTAGAGAAGGACAAGATGAAAGATATTCTGTATGCGTCAGCAGTAGGGAGCATCATGTATGCTCAGGTCTGTACGTGTCCGGATATTGCTTTTGTGGTTGGAATGTTGGGCAGGTACCTTAGCAATCCAGGTATGAACCATTGGATAGCTGTTAAGAAAGTATTGCGCTACCTGCAAAGGACAAAGGACTTCGCGCTCACTTACAGGAGATTCGACCGTTTGGAGTTGGTTGGATATACAGATGCAGATTTTGTAGGCTGTCTCGATAGCAAGAAGTCCACCTTGGGCTATGTATTCATGATGGGTAGTGGAGCCGTATCATGGAAGAGCGTAAAACAATCGATTACGACATCTTCCACCATGGAAGCAGAGTATGTAGCTTGTCATGAAGCCACGAGTCAGGCGATCTGGCTTCAGAGTTTTTTCTCTAGTTTACGGGTTGTGCAGATGATCCCAAAACCATTGAAAATCTATTGTGATAGTTCAGCTGTAGTTAACTTCTCCAACGACAACAAGCATTCATCAAGGTCAAAGCATATTAACATTAAGTATCTTGTTGTGAAGGAGAGAGTTCAGAATCGTTAGGTGTCTGTAGAACTCATCAGCACGAGGCAGATAATAGCGGATCCTCTCACTAAAGGTCTTCCTATTACGCTCTTTAAGGAACATGTGACATCTATGAGACTTGTAGATCCCAAGGATGTATTTCAGTAGTGGGAGTATTCAGTTTTGATCCGATTATGTACAAACATTTCAGAAATCTCTTTTATATGCATTGATGATTCTATTATTCAATTCATATCTTGCTTCTCCTTCAGTGTGCACTTTCAGTTTTGAGTAAGCAAGAATTTGGTTTGTGTCTTGGTGACACGTTCAGATGGACCACTTGAAGATAGGCATGTGTGATCACATTAGATATGCAATCTTCATACCATACCCCATATCTTTGATCCATGTCATCGAGGCTATTGATATTCGTGACCGTGATTCGTCGCACTTCGAAATGTATAAATGTTGTGTCGACTACCACGATTCAATATCCGTAGTCTTGATGGACCGGATCTAACAAGCGTTGCTCATAATTATCCAACGGTATTGTTTTGAAATTCAGTAGGGCGCCCATTAGGAACTTTTCAAAAGCAAATGCATTTTCAAAATTGTTTTCACAATTAAAATAAAATGTTTTATTTTCTTTCAGAGACCAGTGTAGCCCAAGTGGGAGAATGTAAGACTCCTATTAGGTGAGCCACACATGATCATTGGATCTGACCGTTGGATTATTCAGATTGAGTGATTTAGTGAGCCCCACTTAAGTTGTGATCATTATAAATAGATTTGGGGCGGGACGCTTGAACCGATGTCCCTATACTTGGTTATTAAGACAGATATGGAAACCTACGGTGTGGAGACCCTAGAGGGAGAAGTGTGATGGGTAAGCTTCTAGCCCTCTTTCCCTATATATTGATGTCTTGGTCCCCTCACCAACACAAACGAGAAAGCCCTAGTCCCATTGAAGATTCTCCTAAAGGTGTAAGGTGCGGAAGATCAAGATTCCTGTTGGCGGAATGTCTTCCCAATCAGTTACGCTTTCAGTTTATGGTTTTGAATCTCCATTGTTGATGCATAGACGATCCGTCAATTCCGCAATATAGAAAATAACAGCTCCATGAAAGATGAAGCAGCAAGTGAACTGTGGTATGTGGAGAGAGAGTTTCACTAAGCTGACAGAGACCTCACACAGTTCACATGATTGACGAAGCTCATCAGGTGGCCACCATTGTGCAGATGCACTGGCCCAATAAACAGGTTGGTCCACTCATTGGGCCCTACATTGAATGTGAGTCCTCAGTAACTTCTTGTAAACCATCTTTTTTGTTCATGTGTGGCAACCTGCTGAGCAAACTAGCCTTATTTTCAGATTGGGGCATCTAAATGGTGGGACCTGTCTAATGATAGTTTGTACAACAGTATGTAATGCTTGCAACATGGGAACTAGACTTCATCCCCTACAACAATAACATCACCATAACTCTCCCACATGGAAGCAACTAGACAACTAACTTCTGAATATTGCAATCCCAAATCCTCCAAAAGGTTGCATAAGAAAAGGTTGCACTAGGCCTCCTTTTTTTTTCTTTTTTTTTTTTTTTTTTTTTTTGGCACAACAAATACTAAAGCTACTACAGTCACCTTGAAGCTTTGATACAACATGATAGATAAGAGAATTAGGATAAGTTAATGTAAATTTTCAAAATGAAACATTAGAACCTCTCATTTGTGCAGAAATCATTGTAGAGCTTGGTATGGGGCACACCTTTTCAATTGTATCAACGTTGAAGTCACTATGCCACTTCAGCATCTTTAAATATATATCATTTGCTTTTTGCATGTCAAAAGCCCTCATTTGAAGAAAACTCTAGGTTTTTAGAGAGAAAAATAATTCAAAGAATTCGATACAACAACATTCATTTTCCTGTGATACAACAAAGGTTGTCGTAGATTGACTTGAGGTGATTCAAAATTCTGCTTTCATTTGTTCTACATCCACTTCTTCATTTTCTTTTTTCTGTTGAACACAACAATAATGAAAGCATTATTGTGAAAGAAATTTGCAAAGAAAGAAAAACCAGACAATCTGGACCCTCTCCATCAGGTCCAGTCAACTCTTCCTCTGCTACCATGCAATACAGCAATTGGATAGTCCTAAATATCCATGGTTGGACCTATCTTCTATTCACGATCTTGTTCATCCATTTTTGAATGCCAACGAATGGATGGTTCAGATCATCTGTTTAGTAATGGTTCTTTTAGTACAACCTATGAAGAGTGGACTAGACCTGATGGACAGTCCCTAATCCTTATAGGAGAGATGGATACCAACAAGTCCATATTTAACTATGTACATAGAAAGGTTCCCATGCACTTAACCCACTAGATCATTTCTCAATTAATGTTTTTATCAATCACAACTTTTTATTTCACTCACTAAATGGGGCATTAGGAATTTTGGGCAAAAGATGGCTCCAATGGGTTAGATGATAAATAACCAAACACAGTATCCAAATGGCAGCCTGGCCTTCATTCCTTCATCCCTTCCTACGGATTCGTCCATTTTGCAGATTTTCATTTCAAGGAACGAAAATTATTTTGAATTATTTCTAACTGCTGATTTTCATTTCAACGAATGAAAATTATTTCATTATTCCATAAAGAAAAACAAAAACAATAAAATTGAAATCTAAGGTTCAAGAGTTTTAAAATTTTGTTTAGAATAAACTCAAATCTTGCAATCTTCCTCTGAGTGTAAAAAAGGAAATAATGTGAACACTCTCGATGGTAAGCATGACACTTGGTTTCGAGTAGTTAAGTCAATGAATACACATCATGATTAGAAGTGGCATTGCATAAATGAATCATCAGAAATAGAACAGTGTGATGATGCAGGTCCATGAAAGAAAAATGAAGCATACACTTGAGATGAGGGAAACAAACCTGAAATAACTGTCAGGAAAAACCAATAGATCCAAGGAAATTTCATTGTTCTAGGGAAGATTCAAGAGTTCTATTTGGACTTGGATACCTTTTAAAGCATTTTATAAGCCTCAAACAATCAATTAGCAGCTGGGCCAAATCCATGCAACTGAGGCACTTCCATCATGTGTGTTACCTTAAGCACATGAGAAAAGAGTGATAAGATTGTAAATAAGCAGAAACAAGAAACGAGTAACATGATGGAGAAAGAAGGAAAACTTTTAGATATTTCAACTAATTCAAAACCATTTGTCATAGATTTTGTTTTTTAGAATGTCAAATCAGATCAACCAAACCTCTAATCTCTACATCTGAAATTTTACAGAAATAAACCAACTTAACATTTATCCGCTGCAAATACATCCAAACTGCTTCCTTCATCAAAAGCATCATCAATCCACGATAAACAACTTCAGGATTCTCAACAATATCTAATAGGGACCCCACATTTCCTGTCTAGCTATGGCTTCTTAATCTCTTTGATGCAGTATTTGGCCAAATAGTCAGTAACATGAGCTTGATTGTGTGCAACTAACATGTGTTGTATGGATAGAAAACACATGGCCTAAATGTAAGAGAGTTTCATCTGTGGGTCAGTCAATGTGTTAGTTAAGAAAATGAGAGCAGCATATCAAGCATAAAATGGCAATATCAATACATGGGTAAAGAGGCATGTTTCCTCTCAAGTGGGGCAACTACCACACCATTTCCATAGTTGACACAGGGAAGGATGTGATGAGGTCGATCACCATATTCCTCAGGGGTAACTACTTTGAATCCATGGAGCTCTCTGGATTCCTCACAGAGTTTCTTCGAATCCACGATGAATAAAATAGAAATAAATTTTAATAAATTTGAAAATAAATTGATTAATGATAATAATTAAAAAGAACCGAATTTACAATCCTTTAAATAATGAGCTCAAACCTAGGACAAAGTTGTAGACTCAAACTCAAACTCTCTAAAATTGTGACTTAAAACTTACTATTTATAGGTGGTCATGATTCTTACTAGACTTCATGGTTTTCAGCCAAAAATATTAAGTGTCCAATTTGGCCTAACCACGTTACTCTCCTAATTTTTATAAGTCATTTTCATGTTGGGCATGACTCTTAAAACTCAAATGATCAAAAGTTATGATCCAATCACAACATACTATTTATAGTAAAAGCGAAAATAAAATAGATTTTTAACCGTCAATCTGATGTAATCTCACAAATCCGACATGGGCAACATGGAATAGTCAGGTTGGTTGGTTAAAATAGTTTCTCCAACCCCAAAATCATATATGATACATCGAAAAAATTCATTCCGGTTTGTGAGATACGACTGTTTTAAGGTTTTGACGGTCCTAATAATTTCCGCCTCCAATCAGGCCTTATATGGTCCATCTTTGACATGAAAGTGTCCATGACCTGCTCTACATCAATAGTGCTCCTCAAGGTAAGCAAACTGCTTCAAATAAATGATTACGAAAGAAATACCACTAACCCATTCATGCAGTAGAAAACAGCCAAAAAATTGGATGGGTTAGGATCTTCCTATCTGAATGATTTTTCCAAGCAAGGGTCACTCATGGTCAAGACCACCTGAGCAACAATCTTCTTTACCAAAGGGTGGCACAACCAAACAGGGTTCAAACATTCAAATTTGTGGGGAATTGGTTAAACTAAGGTTTCAGATCACCACTGTCAACCAAATCATGGTAACCCGTCCAACAAGTGGGGCTTAATCTGGATGGAGAACAACCACAGAAATCAATCCTATCATTCAACTGGGTAGGGATCTATCAAATTGAATGGTCCAATTCAATTGGGAAAAATTAGATGGTCTCAAATGATCTTGACTGTTGGGCAATGATCCACTCATGACAGGGATCACAGTAAATGGATGACCTTAAATGTATGACACCAAATGTGCATTAAATGAATTGTAACCGTTTTAAAAATGTTATTGTTAGTGTAGCATGGGCCAAATATTAACAAATCCTTCATTGCGCCCTGCACATTGAAAATAAGATTACATGTCAGCCTCATTCTTTTCCCTAGAACTAACATAAGATTACACATCTACTTCTCATAATGTATCCGTCATACATACACATTCGGAGGCCATTAAAAATCAAGGGTGGGCTAGGTAAATTATTTTTTAAAGAGAAAGTGTTGATCAGTCCAACTGGAATTGTTTTTTTTTTTTACACACCCACACCACACACTCACACCCAAAACCGCACCACATGTACACTCATCCCAGCATGTAAGTGTTGAAACAGAGTCTATCTACTGCTGAGCCATGGAGCCGAACCCTGAGTCCAACTGGTTGGACCACGAGTTATGGTCCACCCAGTGGAAAACTTCTAACCAATTGACAGAATCAACATCACTAACTTCCAATAGAATGGCCCCACAATAAAAATCACCTAACGTAAAATCAGCCCCATCTAATCATCTGGTTTGCTAGACCATTGAAATCAGTTTTAACCATTAATAAATAGTAAAATACTAGTAAGGTCCAATAAATGAATAGATGAGAGTGATTTTTGCATGAAGAAATTACGGTGGATTTTCATTGGACTGGTTGGACGTTGCATGGGTATAGAAGGTTAGAAGGTATCTTTTGTATGAATCGTAATTTGCGGTCCAACTATGTGAACCTGCAACCTTCTCTTTTTCTAATATACCAACATTACAACAGTTGAGATATGGTCTCCTGCCATTGATTTTTTAAAGGGTCCATGGTAATGCACATCTGAAATCCACCCAGGGAATTGAATGTGCAATCCCACTTTTAGCTCCCGACAAAAAATATGCTGACCTTTGATTTTAGGTGGGCCACACAAAAGGAAATAGTTGGAAGAGAGACCTAGGCTTCTTCCGTATACTACAGTTCGCCACCTTTGGTAGTATACTATTACGGTTGCCGAGAACGGCTACTTTAGTCAGTATACTACTATAGTCGCCTCCTTGTACCGGGTCCTCGCCCTACTTTTGTCAGTAGTAATACTACTGTAGTCGCCTCCTTGTCCCGGGTCCTTCCCGTACTTTTATATAGACATCCACCTTTGACTTTTATAGGGCCATTCTCATGATTATATGAAATACACTCCAACCATTATATTTCAAATCAAAATTTAGGCTTACGCCCAAAATTCAAACCAATATGTGATTTAGGTGGGCTACACCAAGGGGAACATAATGGAGGGTCAGCATTGCGCTGTAGATTGTTTCTAATCGTGGACCTCTTAAATTATGGATGGGCCTGATTTTTGGGCCTTCGGCCTAACAAGGGGTAACACATGTTGTGATCGGAGCGAATTTTATATGAATATCATAGTGGGGCCCACCCAAGCTACTGACCCCTTGCTCATACGGCAGATCTCCAATTTCCATTGAAGAAATTTAAGGTACTGGGATGTATAATTTCCTTTCAAAGATAAAAGAATCGCTGTCTTCGTCACGACTTTAGGTTCTACTGCGTGAGGGCCTACATGATCAGAATCTTCCATGCTGTGGACTCCCTGCTGTCATGTCAGGACCACCATAAGAAAATTACTCAGGACGAATAAATTTGAACATTGCTATAAATTAATGAATTCCGAGTAAGGAAATGAAAAATTCCAATTCCTTGAATTAAAATTTAAAAAATCAGGTCCAAGCTTATCATGGAAGCGTGATTACGGGACAATAAATTACTTACGGTAGTAATGCGAACATGGACGGCTCAAATCGTTGGACCAACTAAGCATGTGGCCCCAGTGGGTGGCGATAGACTCCAGAGGCAAGTAGTTGAGAAGCTTTACTAAGCGCACACAGCATACAGCGTATACAATAAAGTTCATACACACGCCACACGTGTGCCAGCATCCTGGATTAGTCAGAGATCAAATCCATTCATGGAACCGTAGCACTGTTTTGTAGACTCGGATTTGGAAGTGACCCCTCGTTACGAGGTCCATACTGTTCGATGCTTAGAAAAAAGGTCTGTGGGACCTACCATGATGTAAATATTTTATCTACACTGTCCATCCTTTTTAATAGATCATTTTAGTGCATCATTGAAAAACGAGATATATCCAAATTTCAGGTGGACCACATCATAGGAAATGGTAATTGAACACCCACCATTGAAAACTTTCTAGGTCCCATTGTAATGTTTATCCTGCCATCCAATTACCTATTGATAAGACCGTGCGGACCTGGATGAAGGGAAGACATGAATATCAGTTTTATCTAAAACTCTGGCTTGCATGAGTTTTTAATAGTAGGTGTCCAATCACCATGTTTAGATTTGGTTAGGCCTCATATTTTGACGATGACTTAAAATGAGTTGGAAAAATGGATGGACGGCGTGGATAAAACACATGCGTTATAATGTAAGTGTTGTATCGATGCCATTCAACGAGTTTCTCAGATCATTTTAATGTTTGAACCTAAAAATAGGCAGTTCCAAGGCTTAAGTGGACCACAAAGTGGGGATTGAAATTTCACCATTAAAAAGGTTTCAACGGTGGGTATTACTATCGATGCAGCTTCCTTTGGTGTGGTCGACTGGAGCTGTGTACCTACTTCATTTTTAGGATCAAACCTTAAAATGATCTGAGAAATGTGACCGAACGGCGTGGATAAAACACTTACAATATGGTGGGCCTCACAGATCCCTGCCCGGACGGATTACTGTCCGGGCGGGGGTAGGACGCAATCCGCGTCCGAACAAATATCATCATGATACAAAACTTGTGTCATCACTAGCATTCAAATCCCACTGCATCGTGTTATGTGTCCCAGTCTTGGATCTTCCTAATTTTTAGAATCCTGTTATATTGTGGAATTTCAAAACGGATGGACGGAATGGATTTATCACAAACACTTATATATGACTCACACAACTTCAGGCATTGAGATATCTATTGCTTGGCTTCACTTGTAATCCGCTTTGTTTGTGTCGAAGGCACGCGAATATTTAGTGCCATAGCTTTTCAATGTCAAATGTGGATTTCACTCTCCCAAATATAGAGCTAGGCATCGCACTGAGTCGGATCGGATTGGGTCTAACTTGGTTCAGTCTGAAATCTAGACAGTCTGATCCGAACCGATCCGGGACCGTATCCGAGTCCGGAACACCTGACTCAAACCGATCCGACGCAAGATTGGCCTGACCCGAACCGAGTCCGACTTGGTCAGGGAAACCAAGTCGGATCGGGTTGGGTATTATTCGGATCTTTTTAACAGTGAAAGTAATTATCCTCGTTGTTATTTTCGGAGTGGATTGATTTTTTTTGTAATACTCTAAAATAATCACTAAAAATGGATAAACGGTGTGGATATAATAAATACATCATTGTGGGGCCCATGTAACGTTGATCTTATTTGAGCCATTCGTACAACTCGGAGCTCGAGACGCTAGTTGTATTCACGTGCTGCAGCCGTAATGTGCACTGCACGAAAGAGCTGCTATTGACGTTGGCAAGTTCCGTGGGTCTGATCATGGGGTATGTGTTATATCCAAACCGTCCATCCATTTGGCAAGCTCGTTTTAAGGCCTGAGACAAAAAATAAGATAAATCTAACTATCAAGTGGACCACACTGAAAAAAGCAGTGGAGATTGAATGTCTATCATTCAAACCCTTTTTGGGGTCACAATTAGAATTTTGGAATCAATTTGAAATTTGTTTTGCATCTTAATTTATGTCTTTGTGACCTTAATGAACAGATTGGATGGAAGATAAACGTTATGGTGGGCCCTACGAATTGTTTAATAGTGAAAATCATTCTCTGTTGTTATTTATGGTGTGGTCCAGATGATCTTTGGAGTTTTTGGACAATGCTCTACAATGATCTCTAAAAATATATGAACGGTGTAGATATAATAAATACATCACTGTGGGCCATATAACTTTGATCTTCTTTGAACCGTTCGTACAATTCGGAGCTCGAGGAGCATCAGTGCTCGTCTTTGCACGACACATTCCTATAACCTACAACAGCTATATAGTTGTGTATGGTACACTAGTGAATCATTTTTTTTATTATGCACTCTAAACTCTATCGAGGCCCACCGTGAATGCATGTGGTTTATCCACGCCGTCTGTTTGTTTTTCCAGATCATTTTAGTCATTGAACCCAAAATTGATGCATATCCAAAGCTCTTACCCGGGTGGCAGACTCCCTGGAGTTTCAACACCGGGTCAAAGGTTCGAGTACCCAGGGTGGTGAAATCCCACGGCGTGCGTGTGTGGGGTGTGTGCATGTGGTGTGAGTGTGTGGGGGTGTGTGTGCGTGTGTAAAAAAAAAAACCAAAATTGATGCATATCCAAAGCTCAAGTGGACCATACCACAGGAAAAAGTAAAATCATTATAAGAACCACTTCGAATCAGGTCAGATCGGGTCGAGTCGGATCCATTCAGATCGGTCCGGATTAACCACGAGTGCTACACCATATGACTTTTAACCTATGGAACTTTTCTAGCCCCATAATTATATATGTTTTAGATCTACACCGCCCATCAATTTTTATAGATCAATCTACAACATAGGTCAAAAAATGAGGCACATCCAATGTTCAAGTGGACCAGACCACAGAAAGCAGTGAGGATCGAACGACTACAGTTGAAACCTTTCTTAAGTACTTGTGAGGTTTATTTGACATTTAACCTCTTCATAAGGCTACACATACAGCCTTCCATAGCTTTAGAAGTTTTCAACGGTAAGCATCCAATTCCCTATGTTCATGTATCATGGATCCGAGACTTGTATCTGTCTCATTTTATTTTTTTTCTCATTCTATGGATTGGTATGGAAAAATGGATGAAAGGCTTAAATATGATACGTACATTATTACGACAGGGCCATGGAAGCTCCACATGTCAACCAATCTTGATATCTTGTCTCGACACCACTGGGGCCGGATTGGGTGAGACCCGGGGCTCACCCAAGACGGTGTACCATGGTGCACACCTTGGCATGTGAATTGTGTATTGAGATTTTTCTAAGTCTCACCTTTTATCATGGGCTTTTTTGTGGTGAGTAAAAGCTGATGGATGAAATGTGAGATTTATGTAGGAAAAATCTCATTGTGTATTCAAATCGGCCATCCATTTGTTAATATCATTTTAGGGCATTATGTAAAAATTGAAGTAGATCCAATTATCAAATGTACCGTGCCAAAGTAAACAGACCTTTAATGGGCCACACAAGTTTTGAATGAAGTGGATATTTGTTTTTTCTCTTCATCTAGGCTTATGGTAACTTATTAACACATTGGATGACAAATAAAAATTATGTAAAGATTTAGGTGAGCCCTAAGAAGTTTTGAATGGTAGATTGTTCTATCACCACTGTCTGCTGGAGTACTATGGTCCACCTGATAATTGTATCTCCTTCGTTTTTGGTATCATGTTCTAAAATGATCGACGGAAAGAGTGAAGTGGATACAGAATACACACATCAAGAAGGGTGCCAAAGTAAGGGCTACACCGTCCCATGTGAAGTTTAGGCCGTACTTAATCTGCTCCCTGCACCACACAACCAGCAATAGAATTTATTGATGTGTGATATTTACGTGGGCTCCTGTTGTATTTTTAGATGCACACCGTTGATCTATTTTTTTCGGATCATTTTTAGATACAAACTAATAAATAATGCAAATCTAAAGCTAAAGTAGATCACACCACCAAAGGCATTATTGATGCTATAATTGAAAACTTTTCAGGATTAAAGAAGCTATGATAGTTGATATTTATATTCTAACTTCATTTAGGTATGTGTGATCTTATTAACGGGCGAAATGGAAATTAAGCCTCACAATTGGCCTTTCAAAAGTTTCAAAGGTAATTTATTCAATCACCATTGCTTTATGTGATATGATTAAAAGTATCTATTTTTGGCTCATGGTTTAGAATGGTTTGGAAAAATTGATGAACTGCTTGAATCCAACACAGAAAAGATGGGGGGCTGATGTAGTGTGGGTCACGGATAGTTTCATGGCCAAAATGGATCAGAAAAGGCCCGTTCGATGACAAAAATGATTCAGACCGTCGGACCTTAGATCAAATGTATCTCACAATCCGGAATGAGTTATCAGGTGTAAAATATATGATTTTGAAGTAAGAAGAGCTACTTTAGCCAACCAACCAACTCGACCGTAGCCGGGTTGCCCACATGCGCACAAAATTTCATCATATCGATTGTAGAATTTCATAATTAAGGGCCTGTTTGTTAACGCTGAATTTTTGCACTTAACACGGAATTGGAAAATTGTTTCGTGTTTAGTGGTGTTTGTTAATGCATCGTTAACGCGGAAGAAGGAAATGCTTTTTTCACTGAATTCTTTCTGTGATAGGGAGTCTGGCTTAATGGTGAATGTGGAATGCGCTCAGTGAATTTTTCTTAAACAAATATTTTTGCTTCTAAAAGTACCTCTTTTCAAGTTGCTGATGCAATTTTTCTCTTTAAATTATTTGCGCAATACAAAATCAACTTTTAACCTGTGAAACTTTTTTATGCCCCACCATGATGTATGTGTTTCATCCTTTCCATTCATCCATTTTTAAAGATCATTTTAGGGCTTGAAACCAAAATTGAGAGGAATACAAATCTCAGGTGGACCATGCCACAGGAAAACAATAGTGATTGGATATCCACCATTAAAATTCTCCTAAGGCCCAATGTATGGTTTATTTGACATCCAATCTATTGATTAGGTCATATAGACCTAGATGAATATGGAAAAAACAAAGATTAGCTTGATCCAAAACTTTTATGGCACCCAAAAAGCTTTTAATGGTCGACGTTCATTCAACACTGTTTTCTGTAATGTGGTCCACTTGAGATTGAGATATACCTCATTTTTGGTCTCATACCATAAAATGATCTACAAACATAGATGGACAGCATGGATGAAACACATACATCATGGTGGGACCCACATAGCACCGACCATCAGCCATTGGCTGGTGGCATGGAGTAGACAATCTGTTTCCACGTCCGTGGATTGGATACTGATAGGTTAGCTAGACTCGCCACTAAAGTTATGTCACCGAGTTATGTGGGCCCCATCATGATATATGTTTTGTATCCATGCCGTCCATCTATTTGGAAATATAATATTAGGTAAAGACCCAAAGAATGAGTCAAATCCAAAGCTGTAACGCCCCGAAAAATCAGGGGTCGTGTATAGACTCGACTCCCGATTTCCCGAGTGTCACTTATCATGCATTTATGGTTTTTATGATTAATCAAATTTAACTGCGCAATTTAGAATTACCTGAGGCACGAAGCACAATCACACCAGTCTACTGAAATGAAGGATATCTCACATATGTACAGGTCCAAAAATAATAAAGGGTCGCCCAAGGCGTTGCCCAACAGAACAACAAAAGAATGCTATATCCAAAAAAAATAAAGCTGAGCCCGCGGCTCAGCAAATCTAAATCCAGCCCAATCAAGCCGATGGAGAGCCGCCCATCAGCTGCAAGTAGGAGAGCCCATCCTCCTCGTCCAAGCTCGTCTCGCCAGGCCCCTCATGCCCTGAGTCACCTGCATCTATGAATGGGTCTGGTTGGTGTTTTAAAACACCATCCCAGAGTGGGAGTGAGTGATCAACTCAGTGTGAACTATTGGTCTCAAGTTACAACAGGCATCAATTGTAATATGAACTTAATGAAAAGCAGACAATCATCAACACATAAGAACTCTTATCTAAAATGAATGCATGCGAGATGATATGATGCATGCCCTCGCCACAACACTCCCTCAAGCGACTCCAGCTAACGATCGCATATGACAACACTCCCTCAGAGCGACCTCGACTTCCGAGTCGCCACCCTAACTAATGTGTGCAATGCGATCGTGTTAGCCAAGTTATTAGTTAAGTCCATTCATCCAGCGTAGGCCGACAACTCGGACACTACGGGGAGGCGCGGTACCCCAGCGTAGGCCGACAACTCGGACATAGTGTCCCATTCTACCATACCCGGCTCACGAGGCCGTGGACCAATTTCAAGTGAATTTTTGATGGGCTACAACGATTGTAGGGTGGTTCAGGTTCCATACATATGTGAGTAAACGGGGTTAACATACAGGGTTGATCAGTTAGTAGGCTAGACCGCACGAGTCAAGCGAGCGTGAGACGAGTGACCTCGGGCACAAGAGACCCATGTAGTCGAACTACAGCCACCCGAACACACCCGCCCAAACCCACGGGTTTAGCCTGAGGGTAGTCCACCATCTCACCTCATGATTCCTGACCATCCCAAGGGTATGGAGGGTGATTCATAGCATGCCGGCTACCAATGTATAATATAGTACAAACCACATCATGCTCTTATACTTCTCAACATATCATTCAGATTCTCATAGCAAGCATGGTTAACAATATCATGAAATAAGTGCATGTGAGGTGTGTGTGTGGGTGAGGGAGTTACGCACTTCCTCCATCTCAAACCATCATATGCACAAGGGTAATGAAAGCATACATATTAAGAGGTAACAATATATGGAAGAAATGAACGAGGCATGAGCATGTTATCATCCATACACAAAATCATGTGAGAAACAAGTACAACATCATGAAAGAACCATCATGCATATCCATACAATTTCAACAACCTACAATTCCTAGGGGTTCTTTAGACTTTCAAATATACCAACCAAGCAATCAAAATCATTAAGCTAGTACTACAATTGGTGTTAGGCTACCTAAGAACAATAGTCCGCACCTTCGGATTTGTTGAAGACTTAGGAATGACTTAGGAGATGTGGATCTTGGCGTAGAACGGCCGGAATCCTAGGAGCAGCCACCACATGTTAGATTCCCATGCAAATCCCTTTCATCACAAGGGTTTCAAGAAAATTTGGTGATGGATCTTACCTAGATGCTCAACGGAGCGAAAGAGTGGCCGTTGATGAGGGATCCTTCTTGGAGAAGATGTAAGAGGTTGTGGGATTGATTTCCTTGGGCCCCACCTTGATTTAGGGTCCACCAACCCACCTTCACCCTCTCTTTCTCTCTTTACATCACCTTGGTTTTTGGAGAATGGTGGGAGCTACGAAAAGGGAGAGCTTGTCGTTGGAAGATGGTGAAAGTTATGAGGGAGAGATTATAGGTTGTTGGAGGTTGAGGAATTATGAAGGAGAGAGGCTTGGTGGTGGGAGATTTGGAGGAAGTTATGAGGGAGAGAGAGATGGGTTGTTGTTGGAGAATGGGGGTTATGAGAGAGAGCTAGGGTTTATTCCCTAGAGTTGGGCCCTTTGGCCTTAAGCTTCCACAATTTCTCAAAATAGACCTATGGAACTCCATATTGGTGTGGGGCCCACCCCAACACCCCCCGACCACCAAATTTGGTGTGTAGGTGCCTTATGGCCCGACTAGGGTCCATGCAAAAATTTAGGGCGAACGGATGAACGGATATATGATCTGAGTAAGCGTTTTCAACCTTTAAGTGGCCCAATGGGGGCCATTCTGATTGATGGGGCATTTCTAGTGGTCCTCTGACCATGAAATTTATAAGGTAAGTGGTCCATGGCCCGATGAAGGGCCATGCAAAATTTGAAAATGATCAGATATTGGGTTTGATCGTACGGGCCTGATTTGCGATCAACGGTCACCATGCCACGATCGGGACCCAGATTTTGTGGGCGGGCGTAGAAAAATACATTAAACATTCACCATAAATTTGGAAGAAATCCGATGGCTGGAAGGCTTGGTATCTCAATTTTATTTGCAAGTGCCAGATTCCAATTCTGGCATTGGTGGGGTGCATTCGGCTAGTGCCAGATCCCAGTTCTGGGTGTCCACTGGGTCCGCAGTCCGCGATGGACCACAAGCCCAGTGAGATCTATGATTTCCTAAATTTTTAGATTTTTCTGACCTTCCTCGGTCGCTGGGCGACCCACACGGGCTGTTGTTAAGTGTAATCGGGCTACCTGGCTTGACGGCTCACACATGGTCTGATCGTGACCAGACTGGACCACTCGTGTATAAGCTAACGTTGGATGCTAATGGTCAGTTAAGTGATATTATAAGTTAATAAAAAAAAGTTTTAAGGATTTTTGGAAATCCAAAACAGTGAAAATCGAGGATGTTACAATCTACCCCCCTTAAAAATAATTTCGTCCCCGAAATTGCTTAAGGGTAATAAATAAATATACTATCATTTTATTTTCCTAAGTTTTATTGATTTCAGGTTTATATGCGTGGTAGGGTGCATACTAACTATACTAGCCTTGCTTATTATATTCTACCCCCCTTAAAAATTTTCACCCTTGAGGTTCGAAAACAATGTCAAAATCATGATTATCATACTAAGTGTTTGCTGATAAAGTTTACCTAAGGGTGGTGAATTCCACTCTTTATGATCAAGCTAATATGAAAAAAATAACGGTTGTGGTAGGCCCAAATCCGATACGTCGATTGTCCGCCTGACCAGGGCAGACAACCCGTTGTATCCCTTCTGAATCCTGATGGATCCTGGTCTTCTACTCGGTCAAAGCAGTGAGTCCGTTGGTAGTTGCTCGGGATTAAGATCTGGGTCAAGCCGTGAATACTTCACAAATGTATAGTCCCGTAATTTCATAGTCTGATCAATCTAAATGTTTAAGGAATATCTCATATCATTGAAAAGTTAAAATCTCCATTTTTTTATTTTTTATTTTGTAAGTTGTCATTCGGGTCTTTGTCAAATGGAGTTCTCGTTTTAATTCAATTCATGTCCAAATTTTTTATTAATAAATCTTTCACTGTGCTTATGGTCAAACGATTATCCCAGAAAAGTTTTTAAAGACACAAATTTGTATATGAATTACCATTTCAATCCTATGGCTAGTGGGTTAATCGCAGACTACACTTTGGTTTCATAAATTTCAAGAATGAAGGAATAGTCGAGGTTCTAAGGTATTTGAGAGGTTTGGAGTGCGAATAACGCTAGTAAGGATGCAGTAAGGCAATCATACATACGAGCATTCACAAAGTGACAAGAAAATTCTAAAACAATCTATACATTCATATTGAATTCAAAATGCCATTAGTATGACCAGTTATATCCTACAGTATGGATTTACATGTATTACTAGATACTCTAAACAAAAAAAAAAAGCAGACAAATCAAGCAGGAGTTCTAACTGTCTTCAATACATGGTAGTAGTCCTAACTAACTCTAAACAACTACTAATTTCCGTAAAGTTAAGGTATTATTCTTCGGGGTCGGACGAGGATGGGGGTGCCTCTTCCCCTTGAGGGAAAGGATCACCGGAATGGCGAAGAAAGAGGTAACGGTTGTCAAGAATGCCATATCCCTCGGCTAGGATGGATTGAGTGTGAGAAGTGTAGGTGGGTAGTTGGAGGGAAGATTTTTAAGGGTGGTTTTGAGAGTGAATGAGTGAATGGAGTGGGATTTGAGAATGAAGTGTGATGTTGGGTCTTGGAGAATGTATGTTGGAAATGGGTTTGGGTTGGGTATGAGAAAAATAAAAATAAAAATGGGAGTTAGTTGGAGAGAGTAGGTTTGATGTTGACTTTGTGAATGGGATTCTGTGGATGGACTTGAGAACGGGGTTGAGAAAAAGAAAATGATTAAGAAAGGGTTTGGGAAGGTGGTTTGAAGGTGAGGAAGAGGAGATGGGAAGTTTGTAAGAGGAGAAGAGGGATTTTGAAGAGATGAGTTTGAGCATGGGAGAGTGAAGATGATGGAGTGGGAGTAGAGGGAAATGAGTTCTATTTCTTGTAAGGTTTCTTGTGCTTTTGGCAACTAAATTATTTTTAAAATTTTTATAATATTTTATTATTGAGTTTAAAGATATCTCACAAAATTTCATCTTATTTGGAGTTGTAAATAAATTATTAAAATTCTAGGAGCAACAACTGTCCGAAATTAAAAAAAATTTGGACAGTTGACAGAACAGCTTAGTTTTAGCTATATTAAAATTTTTATTTTATTATTATTTTTATATAAAACTAGACTCATTAAGCTTCAATCTGGCTTTTTAATCACCTAAATCGGAGTTGTAATGAAGGAAATATAAATTTTTAAAGTCGACCCAAATTTGCAGGAATTTTCGACGCCGGGGCTGAGGGTTAGCAGCGCCGGGGCTCTGGACAGCGGACGCTGGCAGCGCCGGGGATGGGCGCTGCGGTGCCGGGGCTCTAGACAGCTGGCGCTGGCAGTGCCGGTCGGGCGCTATGGCGCCGGGGCTAGGCGCTACGGCGCCGAGGCTCTGGACAGCGGGCGCCGGGAGCGCCGGTCGGGCACTGTGGCGCCGGTCCCTGGAGGGTCGCCTTGTAACGACCACATTTCACACACCAGGATGAGTTACGTGATGTACCATATATGAATTTGGGGTAGGAGAAGCCGATCTACGCAATGAGCCTACTGGTATCATGACATTTTCCCCGGTTAGTAGCCAAAACTTAGTTTTATTCCAGTTTCACTATTTTTCAGTAAATTTTCGTTCACCCCCAACTCTTTATCCCAAAATGGGTCTAATCTATCAAATTTGGCTTAATATTCACTCATTTGGTTTAGGACAATGGTTTTGATTGTCAAATCGTTTAGTCTCCAGCTCGTTCTTGCCTATATACTGGGGAAGTTCAAGAATAGGGTGATGTCCGGTTTATATTTAAGTAGATATGTTGGAAAGAGGGATTTCGACTTAGGCTTGTCTGGCTATGGGCATTTATTTGTACTAAACGGGGTTACAATGCCACTCCCAACTCAAGATTTGGGAATGGCCTATCCCGACGAGATTTTAAAACTTATTTCATAGGATTTGTAGAATGAGTCTTCTGTTGGAAGGGGTGATATGGGATTTCCAAGGCCCATGATAATGGATTACCAAGTGTAATTTGAAGGGAAATTCCGTGATTTACCTTTAATGACATGCATCCCAAACCTGGTATTGGAAAACATGAGATACAGACAATCTAGGGACAATACCTTACACATGTATTTATTACTACTCTTACAATTCTATTCACCTTAGTCCCACCTAACGCAGTTGGCAAACGGGCCCTTAAGGATTAGGTGGACCGGAACACCTAAATTTCTTAGTTAGTCGAATCGGGTCTTACCGTTAAGTTCCCGAGTTCTTCCCTGGGAATGGATCGTGGCATTGTAAGACTCTCGGATCCCCCTCTCTAGCATTACTATTCCCTCTTTCGCTACCCAATACTAACTCCCTGCAAGTCCTACCCTTCGTCTACAATTGTTGGTTCAGGGTCTGGGATGGTTCCTAACGTTCTAATACGTATCCTCTCAAGTCAGCGGACGCGTTAGTGAGTTCATGACCCATGGCCCAAGGGATTCCAAACTATTGCTTTGATACCATCTGTAACGCCCCGGAAAATCAGGGGTCGTGCATAGACTCGACTCCCGAGTTCCCGAGTGTCACTTATCATGCATTTATGGTTTTTATGATTAATGCAAATTTAACTGTGCAATTTGGAATTACCTGAGGCACGAAGCACAATCACACCAGTCTACTGAAATGAAGGATATCTCACATATATACAGGTCCAAAAATAATAAAGGGTCGCCCAAGGCGTTGTCCAACAGAACAACAAAAGAATGCTATGTCCAAAAAGAATAAAGCTGAGCCCGCGGCTCAGCAAATCTAAATCCAGCCCAATCAAGCCGATGAAGAGCCGCCTATCAGCTGCAAGTAGGAGAGCCCATCCTCCTCGTCCAAGCTCGTCTCGTCAGGCCCCTCATGCCCTGAGTCACCTGCATCTATGAATGGATCCGGTTGGTGTTTCAAAACACCGTCCCAGAGTGGGAGTGAATGATCAAC
Organism: Magnolia officinalis; assembly: GCA_021015155.1. NCBI lineage: Eukaryota > Viridiplantae > Streptophyta > Magnoliopsida > Magnoliales > Magnoliaceae > Magnolia > Magnolia officinalis. The sequence continues at coordinate 4,347,257 of JAJHSJ010000004.1, read as the reverse complement.
TTAGTGTGAACTATTGGTCTCAAGTTACAACAGGCATCAATTGTAATATGAACTTAATGAAAAGCAGACAATCATCAACACCTAATAACTCTTACCTAAAATGCATGCATGCGGGATGATATGATGCATGCCCTCGCCACAACACTCCCTCAAGCGACTCCATCTAACGATCGCATATGACAACACTCCCTCAGAGCGACCTCGACTTCCGAGTCACCACCCTAACTAATGCGTGCAATGCGATCGTGTTATCCGAGTTATTAGTTAAGTCCATTCATCCAGCAGGTTGGGGATTCTGATTCACCCTACGTATCAATGCCCTAAGCTAGTTATGAGGCCAAGACCCCATCAACGCTTGAGGTCGAGACCTCGCGGTCCGTGATCCCGTCGGGTTCCTCATCCCCGACACCAAGCACATGAGGAGTGCCGAAAGGAAGGGATCGCTCGCGGTCACTACGGGGAGGCGCGGTACCCCAACGTAGGCCGACAACTCGGACATAGTGTCCCATTCCACCATGCCCGGCTCACGAGGCCGTGGACCAGTTTCAAGTGGATTTTTGATGGGCTACAACGGTTGTAGGGTGGTTCAGGTTCCATACATATGTGAGCAAACAGGGTTAACATACAGGGTTGATCAGTTAGTAGGCTAGACCGCACGAGTCAAGCGAGCGTGAGACGAGTGACGAGCGTGAAAGTTATGAGGGAGAGATTATAGGTTGTTGGAGGTTGAGGAGTTAAGAAGGAGAGGCGCTTGGTGGTGGGAGATTTGGAGGAAGTTATGAGGGAGAGAGAGATAGGTTGTTGTTGGAGAATGGGGGTTATGAGAGAGAACTAGGGTTTATTCCCTAGAGTTGGGCCCTTTGGCCTTACGCTTCCACAATTTCCCAAAATAGACCTATGGAACTCCATATTGGTGTGGGGGCCACCCCAACACCCCCTCGACCACCAAATTTGGTGTGTAGGTGCCTTATGGCCCGATTAGGGTCCATGCAAAAATTTAGGGCGAACGGATGAACGGATATATGATCTGAGTAAGCGTTTTCAACCTTTAAGTGGACCTATGGGGGCCATTCTAATTGATGGGGCATTTCTGGTGGCCCTCTGGCCATGAAATTTATAAGGTAAGTGGTCCATGCCCCGATGAAGGGCCATGCAAAATTTGAAAACGATCAGATATTGGGTTTGATCGTACGGGCTCGATTTGTGATCAACGATCACCGTGCCACGATCGAGACCCAGATTTTGTGGGCGGGCGTAGAAAAATATATTAAACATTCACCATAAATTGGAAGAAATCCGACGGCTGGAAGGCCTGGTATCTCAGTTTTATTTGCAAGTGCCATACTCCAATTCTGGCATTGTTGGGGTGCATTCGGCTAGTGCCAGATCCCAGTTCTGGGTGTCCACTGGATCCACAGTCCGCGATGGACCACAAGCCCAGTGAGATCTATGATTTCCTAAATTTTTAGATTTTCTAACCTTCCTCGGTCGCTGGGCGACCCACACGGGCTGTTGTTAAGTGTAATCGGGCTACCTGGCTTGACGGCTCACACATGGTTTGATCGTGACCAGACTGGACCACTCATGTATAAGCTAACGTTGGATGCTAATGGTCAGTTAAGTGATATTATAAGTTAATAAAAAAAAGTTTTAAAGATTTTTGGAAATCCAAAACAGTGAAAATCGAGGATGTTACAAAAGCTCTAGTAGACCTCATCACATAAAACAGTGGGGAGAGTGACGCCCACTATTAAAAACTTAAATAGGCCACAAAAGTTTTTGATCAAGTTGATATTTGTTTTTTCCCTTCTTTCATGTCTGTGTTAACTTTTTGACACGTTGGATTTCAAATAAAAATCACGATGAGCCTCATGAAGGTTTCAACGGTAGGCATCAATCTCGCCACTGTTTTTTGTGGTGGGGTCAACTACATATTTGGATTTGCCTCGTTCTTTAACTCTTGCTCTAAAATTAAATCTCCAAATAGATGAACGGTGTAGATAAAGCATATACATCATAGTGGGCCCACATACATCATAGTGAGATAATGAAACTTGACGTCACTTCGGTAGCGAATCTCGCTATTCAACCTGTCAGTAGCTAATCCGCATCCAAGTAGGATGCGGATTGGTTGGCGTACCTCACACTAGCTGCTGCATTGTTATATTGACGTCAGCAAGTTTAGTGGTCCCATCATGAGGTATGTGTTATATCCAAACCATCCATCCATCCATCTGGCGAGCTTGTTTTAAAGTTTGAGACGAAAAAAAAAACTACAAAAAGCAGCGGGGGATTGAGCGTCTACCATTGAAACCCTTTTAAGGGTCATAGAAGTTTTGGATCAATACGATTTTTTTTTTTTTCCTCTTCGTAGAAGTATTTGTGACCTTACGAACATATTGGATAGAAAATAAACTTAAATAGGCCACAGAAATTTTGGATATGTTTTCACTTCATCCAATTGGGAATAACTTTATAAATGCATATGGTTTGGATAGCATATAAATATAAGGTGGGCCTTATTTGAAGGTTTTGTTGCTACTGGTGTTCAATCCTATACAACACATAGTGGCAATCTTCCCGCTAAGAGGAATTGAGGGCCTTATGATAATATTTTTGTTTTTATGAAGTATTTTAGTTTATTTGAATTAAATATAATGGTTTTATTTTCATTTAATAAAAAATAATTTCTTTATAATGTAAAACATTTCCAAACGAGAGATAGGGGCAAATGTGTCAAATTAACATATTTCAGGCATTTAAGATGTTCGTTAACAAATAGTTTCTTTCAGATTCATTACTTAATTTTTAGACTTCAGCCATAATTGTCAAATAAGTTTTTTTTTTTTTTTTTTTTTTTTTTTTTTTTTTTTTTTTTTTTTTTTTTTTTTTTACTTTAGATTTCAGATTCAGGCTTGGGATTTCAAATTCAGGCTTCAGATTTCAAATTCGGTCTTTAGACTTCAAGTTTAACAAATGGGGCCTAATTCTATTTTTACTATAAATAGTAAGTCTTATGGCCTGTTTGTTAACGCTGAAGTTTTGCACTTAACGCGGAAAATGTTGGTGTTTGTTAATGCGTCGTTAACGCGGAAGAAGGAAAGCGCTAAGTGGTTTTTCACTGAATTCTTTCCATGAACGGAATGCGTTCAATAAATTTTTCATTAAACAAAAATTTTTGCTTCCAAAATTATTCCTTTTCAAGTTACTACAGCAATTCTTTCTCTTTAAATTGTTTGCGCAATACAAAATCAAATTGTAACCTGTGAAACTTATTCATGCCCACCATGATGTATGTGTTTTATCCATTCCATTCATCCATTTTTAAAGATCATTTTAGGGCTTGATACCAAAAATGAGAGGAATATAAATACCAGGTGGACCATGTCACGGGAAAACAATAGTGATTGGATATCCACCATTAAAATTCTCCTCAGGCCCAATGTACTGTTTATTTGACATCCAATCTGTTGATTAGGTCATATAGACCTAAATGAATGGAAAAAACAAAGATCAGATTGATCAAAAACTTTTATGGCCTCCAAAAAGTTTTTAATAGTCGACGTTCATTCAACACTGTTTTCCTGTAATGTGGTCCACTTGAGATTGGGATATACCTCATTTTTGGTCTCATACCCTAAAATGATCTAGAAACATAGATGGATGGCATGGATGAAATACATACATCATGGTAGGGCCCACATAGCACTGACCATTAGCCATTGGCTGGTGGCAGGGGAGTATCCAATCTGTTTCCGAGGAGGCGGATTGGATACTGACAGGTCGAGCACGGAGACTCTTGGTGAAGTTAGGTCACCAAGTTATGTGGGCCCCATCATGACGTATGTTTTGTATCTACACCGTCTATCCATTTGGAAATATAACTTTAGGGAAAGATCCAAAGAATGATTCAAATCCAAAGCTCCAGTGGACCTCACCACAGAAAACTGTGTGGAGAGTGACACCCACCATTAAAAACTTAAATAGGCCACAAAAGTTTTTGATCAAACTGATATTTGTTTTTTCCCTTCTTTCATGTCTGTGTTACCTTGTGAACAGGTTGGATTTCAAATAAAAATCACGATGAGCCGGCTCATCAGAAGGTTTCAACGGTAGGCATCAATCTCACCACTGTTTTTTTGTGGTGGGGTCAACTCCGTATTTGGATCTGCCTCATTCTTTAACTCATGCTCTAAAATTAAATCTCCAAATAGATGGACAATGTAGATAAAGCACGTACATTACAGTGGGCCCACATACATCATAGTAGGCCATGGAACTTGATGACGGCACTCCAGTAGCGAATCTGTCAGTAGCTAATCCGGGGCGTGGATTGGATACTGACAAGTTCATCAGTAGCCAAATGGCTACTGAAGTGACGTCACCAAGCTCCGTGGACCCCACCATGATGCATGTGTTGTATCCATACCGTCCAACCATTTTTAGAGATCGTTTTATGGCACTACCCAGAGAATGAGATAGATCTAAAGTTCAAGTGTACCCCAACATAGAAAATAGTGGGGACAGTGACATCCACCGTTCAAAACTTCTTAGGAGCCAAAGTAGTTTCAAATCAAGCTGATATTTTTATTTTCACTTCATCTATCTCTATGTTAATTTATGAGTTGGTTGGATCTCAAAAATACATCACGGTGGGCCATATAATTGTTTCAACGATGGGTGTGACTGCTCCCACGGTTTTCTGTGGTGGGTCCACTTGAAATTTGGATCTATCTCATTCTCTTTGTAATGCCAAAAAACGATCTCTACAACTGGTTGGACGATATGGATACAACACATGCATCATGGTGGGGTCCACAAAGCTTGGTGATGTCACTTCAGTGGCCATTTGGCTACCGACCTTGTCAGTATCCAAACCGTGCCCGCTAATCCACGTCCAAGTAGGATGCGGATTGGTTGGTGTACCTTACACCAGATATATAGCTCATGTATTGACGTCAACAAGTTTTGTGGGTCCCATCATAAGGTATGTGTTATATCTAAACCATTCATCCATTTTGGCGAGCTCATATTAAAGCTTGAGACGAAAAAAGAGCTGCAAAAAGCAACGGGAGATTGAATGTTTACCATTGAAAACCTTTTTAGGGTCACAAAAGTTTTGGATCAATATGATTTTTTTTTCCTCTTAGTACAAGTATTTGTGACCTTATCAACATATTGGATGGAAAATAAACTTAAATAGGCCACAGAAGTTTTGAATATGTTTTCACTTCATCCAATTTGGAATAACCTTATAAATGGCTTGGATAGCATATAAATATAAGGTGGGCCTTATTTGAAGGTTTTGTTGCTACTAGTGTTCAATCCTACACAACACATAGTGACAATCTTCCCTCTAAGAGGAATTGAGGGCTTGATGATGATATTTTAGTTTTTTATTAAGTATTTTAGTTTATTTGAATTAAATATAAAGATTTTATTTTCATTTAATAAAAAATAATTTCTTTATAATGTAAAACATTTCCAACCTATTGATAGGGGCAAATGTGTCAAATTAACATATTTCAGACATTTTAGAGGTTTGTTAACAAACATTTTGTTTCATATTCATTACTTAATTTTTAGACTTCAACTATAATTATCAAACAAGTTTTTTTTACTTCAGATTTCAGATTCAGCCTTTAGACTTTAGATTTAACAAACGGGGCCTTAGTTTGATTATAACTCTTCATCCGTTAGGTTTCAGGAGTTGTGTCCAACATGAAAAGTGCTTAAGATAATTGGGAGAATAACATGGTTAAGCCACGTAGAAAACTTATTATAAAAAGTAAATTTACTATTTATATTAAATTACAAATTTTTAAGAGTTTTAGTTATAATTTGTTTATGATTTTTTTTTTTTTATTGCTTGGTTTCTTTATTTAAAGGGTTGCACACCTTGGAAGTTGTGTAGCTGACAATCTATTTGGAAGATAGAAATTGGGCACTCACAGTGCAGTTTCCTACTAAAGCCTTTAGCACATGTTTGTGAGAAATCTACCCACCCCATCAATCCGTTTTGAGTGCTCATTTCTAGAAATGCTACACAAAATGAGGCGGATACAAAACTCAAGTTAGTCGCACAAGAGGAAACTTTGGGGAAAGAAATTCCTACCATCAAAACCTTCATGGGCTCCACCTCTTGCTTATATGCTATCCAAATTGTTTATAAGGCCATTACCCGCGGGATGAAGTGAAAATAACAAAAAAAATTCCGGACACAATTTTTATGTCCCAAAAATGTTTCAACGATTCACACTAAATCCTCACTGTTTCCTCTCATGTGACCCACTTAAGTTTTGGATACACATCATTTTTTGTTACAATTCCTAAAATGATCCCTCAAAGTGGATGAATAGGGTCGATTTCTCGCAAACGTCTCGACGGCCTCCACCCAGCATCTCGCACAGGAACTTCTTCGGAATGCTTTAGCAGGAAATGAGAAATTTAGGACTGTGGACCCCACCTTTTATCCAGCTGTTTTTATGAAAGAAGACAAACCTTCTTTTGCAACTTAGACTTGCGCGTATGGACAGCGAATTTGAGGACGAAAATACCCCTCTCTTTCGAAGACGAGCGCTGACGCTCCTCCAGCTAAGAGTTGTACGAACGGTTCAAAAGAGATCAAAGTTACATGGCCCCACAACTATGTATTTATTATATCCACAACGTTCATCCATATTTAGAGATCATTTCGGAGCATTATCCAAAAAAAAAAAAAAAAAAAAATCATATCCAAATCAAATGGACCACACCACAAAGAGCAGCAAGAAAACTGATTTTCACTATTAAAAATTTTGTAGGGCCCACCACTTGATAGTTAGATCTGTCTTATTTTACGTCTCAAGCTTAATATGAGCTCACCAAATCGATGGACGGTTTGGATATAACACAGACCTCATGATGGGAGCCACAAAAGGCGGTGGGATTATAACAGTAAAAAAATATATATATAAATAAATAAATAAATAAAAGAATCTATAGCTACATATTATAACCGTAGCTATATCCGTAGCCTAGAAAATCGACGAGGCAAACTAGAAAATGGCGGGGCAAACTAGAAAATCGGCGGGGCAAACTAGAAAAACGGCAGGGCAAGCATGAAAAACATGAAAATCGGCGGGGGAAACTAGAAAATCGACTGGGGAAAAAAAAAATCCATGTAACGTCGATATATCGACAATATGTCGATATATCGATGCTTAATTTGTCGATATATCGACATATGGTCGATAATATCGAATTAAGTCCTCATTTGTCCAGCGACTTAACCAAAAAATTCCATCTAACGTCGATATATTGACAATATGTTGATATATCGATGCTTGATTTTATCGATATATCGACATATGGTCGATAATATCGAATTAAGTCCTCATTTGTCCAGCGACTTAACCAAAAAATTTCATGTAACGTCGATATATCGACATAGTCGATATATCAATGCTTTATTTTGTCGATATATCTATATATTGTCGATATATCGATGCAGTCTGTGTTGTTTTTTTTTTTTTTTAACATATATATGTTGTGTTGCTTTTGTGGGTCCCATCATGATGTTTGTGTTATATCCAAACCGTCCATCTATTTGGCGAGCTCATATTAAGGTTTGAGACTAAAAATAAGATAGATCTAACTATCAAGTGGACTACATTGTAAAATACAGTGGGGAATTGAACGTCTACCATTGAAACCCTTTTAGGGGTTACAGAAGTTTTGGATCATTATGAAATTTGTTTTTCCTCTTCATCCAGGTCTTTGTGACCCTATAAATGAACTTAGACGAGGAAGATTTCTCACAAACATCACAGTGGGCCCCCAAAAAGTTTTTAATGGTCGATGCTCATTCAACACTGTTTCCTGTAATGTGGTACACTTGAGATTTGCATATACCTCATTTTTTGTCTCATACCATAAAATGATGTGGAAAAATATATGGACGGCATGGATGAAAAGCATATATCATGGTGGGGCTCATAGACCACCGAACATCCACCATTGCGTGGTGGCAGGGGAGCACCCAATCCGTTTATATGAAAGGAGGGGTATTTTCGTCTAGAAATTCTGTCTCCGCACGTGGAGGTCTAAGTTGCAAAAGAAGGTTTGTCTTCTTTCATAAAATCAGCTGGCTAAAAGGTGGGGTCTACAGTCCTAATTTTCTCGCAGGAAATCCGCCTCCCATATATGGAGTTATCGAAAGTGACATTGACCAATGAGAAGCAACGGCACTGGAATTTCCTCGCCGACTGTCCGCACTCGTTTCTGGCTGGGTACGGCTCACCCGATCATTTTGTTAAGCTGAAATTCTAGATGTTTCAGGGCGGCAGATTGCGTCCTGCCAACGCTGGACGATAATCCGTCCGTCCAGGTAGAGCTCTGTGGGGCTCACCGTGATGTATGGGTTTTATCTAAGCCGATCATCCATTTTTATCAGATCATTTTAAGATATAAACTTTAAAATGAGGTAGATCCAAGGCTCAAGTGGACCACCCAGTGGCGATTGAGCTACCGCCATTAAAAACTTCTTGTGAGTTGCAGATGTTTTGGGTTAATCTGATATTTGGATTATTAACAGGCTGGATGGAAAATAAACATCGCGGTGGCCCCTGGAAAGGTTTCAACGGTGAGTTTCATTATCAGGTCCACTTGAGAATCAGACCTGCCTAATTTTTTAGACTGATACCTTAAAATGATGTGAGTGGAAAAAAAATATCGAACGTTTTGCACTGATACCTTACAATGATCTAAAACCAAAAAAGAAAAAAGAAAAAAGAAAAAAAAAAAGAAAAGAAAAATGTATAGACAATGTGAATAAAACCATACATTACGGTGGGCTCCATAGAACCCTACTCGGACATGCCTCCGTCTGCAAAGGACGCAATCCGTTTATTGGGTGGGTGTGGGTGCGGTTCACGTGATGGGACGCGGATTGCGTCCTACCCCATCTCCGGCTGGGAACGGAGAGGAGTTTTGAGTGGCCACCATAATGTATGGGTCTTATCCACACTGGCCATCCATTTTTTCCTATCATTTTAGGATATAAACCCCAAACCCAGTCAGATCTAAGACAGATGTGGATTACACGGTGGGGATTAAATATTTACCGTTGAAAACTTCTTGGGACCACAGAAGTTTTAGATGCAGCTGATATTTGTGTGCTTTCTCTTCATCCGGATTTATGTAACTTTATTAATAGGTTGGATGGCAAAAAGTTTCAACGTGAGAATCATTATCACTGCTGTTTCCTGTAGTGTATTCCACTTGAAATGGTTGAACAGTGTGGATAAGACCCATACATTTAGATGGCCACTGAAAGCTTCTGCTCGGTCTCAGTTAGAGACCGGCTGGGTAGGACACAGTCGCGTTCCACCTGGTGATTTTATTAAGCTGATTTTTAGGTCTAATATTTATGGAATGGATTTGGCCGGGTAAGGGTAACACGGAGGACGCGGATTGCGTCTTTCCCCGCCGGTCTCTAGCTCGGGTGGGAAGTTCTGTGGGCAGGCCCAGCATGATGTATCTGTTTATCCATGCTGTCCATTACTTTTCTCATCTCATTTTAATACGTTAGCATAAAAATGAGGCAGATCCAACGCTCAAATGTACTCAGCTACAATGACTCTTGCATTTAATGCTTGGTACATTTAATGCAACCAACCTTATTATTTGGTGTGGTCCACTTGAGTGTTCCATTTACCTCAATTTTTTGTTCATGCATTAAAATGATACGAGAAAAGGATAGACGGCTTCGATATATGGATACATCACAGTGGGCCCGCCAACAGAACTGGCCGGAGGTGGAGACGGGCGGGGGCAGGACGCGATCCGCGTCCAACACCGAGTTGTCAGTTTGTGACGGTGGGGGCCACGTTGATGCACTTGTTGTTAATTTTAGAATTTTAAGCTAGATCGAAATTTCAGGTAGCCCATAAAAAAACAGTGGTTATTGAACGCCCACAATTAAAAACTTAATTCGGCCCACCGTATTTGCAATCCAACCGGTTGATAAAGTCACACAGAATAGGACTAAGGGAAAAGAAAAACATCAGCCTGATCCAAAATTTCTATGGTCCACAAGAATTTTTAATATTCATTCACCATTCTTTCCTGTGGTATGGTCCACCTGATATTTAGATATGCTAAATTTTTGCCGATGCCCTAAAATAATATGGCAAAACAGATGGACGGCAAGGATATACAATACACAATTCAAGGTAGGCCAGAGGGGTCACAGCCTCACCGAACTCAAGTGTTATCCCCATCTGACCAAGGAGATCCTAATGAACGGTTTGGAACCCTTTTTAAAAACAGCAGTGTATTTTTGTATGTATATATTGAGGGGATGCAGTAGCAATAATCCATAACCAGAAGATAAGTTTTTAGAATTATCCATTTTGAAAGGTGGTGCTTGGGTAAGAGATTCCATTGTTCTTTCTTTCTTCCTTTCCCATTCTCAATGACGTCAGGCCACACCGTGAAGGTGCTCGACCTTTGTAACGTCTTTCCTCCTGCGGGCTCCGTCCGAGAAACCATCTTCCCTCTCACCCTCTTCGACGTCGGCTGGGTGCAGGCTCCTCCCCTCCAACGCCTTTTCTTCTACGAATTCCCCAATAAACCTGATGAAGATACCACCACCCACTTCCTAAATTCCCTCCTTTCCAACTTGAAACACTCTCTCTCCCTCACCCTCCATCTCTTCTATCCTCTCGCCGGGAATCTGACACAGTCACCTGAAACCGGCGATCAGGAGATCCGCTATGTCGACGGAGACTCGATCACGCTAACTATCGCCGAGTCCGATGCCGACTTCCACCTACTCGTACAAAACCATCCAAGAGACATTGCAGAATTCTATCCTCTTTTACCTGAGCTGCACCCATCTTCTCTACTGGCCTTGCAAGTCACCATCTTCCCAAACACTGGCATCTCCATAGGAAGCTCCCTGCATCATGTGGCAGCCGATGGCCGTAGCTGGACCCATTTCATAAAATCTTGGTCGTCCATTTGCAGAACCGGAGATGACTCTCTGATAACATCTCACCCATCCTACGACAGGACAGTGTTAGCCGATCGTGATTGGCTCAAGCGACTCTTCTTGAAGCAGATGACGGAATTCCAGTTCGAGCACACGCAAGTAGCAGACAGCAGTGCGAATCGTTCCAACTTGCTTCTAGCGACCTTTGTTCTTAGCCGATCAGAAATCGAGAGACTCAGGAAGCGAGTCATGGACCGAGTCGCGGCGACTCAGAATCCCTTCCATTGCTCAGCGTTCGTGCTAACGTGCGCGTACGTGTTGGTTTGCCTGGTGAAAGCACGAGGTGACGATGCCGACGACAAGACCGTCCACTTCGTCTTTTCAGTGGACTGCCGGGCTCGGTTGGACCCGCCTATACCCGCCACGTATTTCGGGAACTGTGTCAGCGGGTGCTTCGCCGACGCGAAGGGGAGAGATTTGGGAAGCAGAGACGGGCTATTTGTAGCGGCGGAGGCAATTGGGAGAGGAATTCAGAGGTTAGAGGGTGGGGTTTTAGAAGGCGCCGAGACGTGGTTTCCTAGACTCTGTTCCATGATGGGGCAGCGAGTGATATCGGTTGCTGGGTCGCCGAAATTTCGGGTATACGATACGGATTTCGGGTGGGGAAAGCCGAAGAAGACTGAGGTGATATCGATTGAGAAAACCGATGCCATTTATGTGGGGGATAGCAGAGAAGAAGAAGGCGGGATTGAGATTGGTTGGTAATGCCCGAACCCGAAATGAGTGTGTTTGCATCTCTGTTTGAGGCGGATCTGAAAACAAGACAGTAGTACTCCTGTCTGCACTGTAGTTGGATTTTGTACATAAATGATCTGGGCTGTCCATTTGCTACTGATCTCTGTTCAAGAAAGATCATGTGAAAATGACGCTGGTCCGATTATCTCATCCATCAGATCAACCGTTCCTTTTCCAAGCTCAAGTGGTGTGCTCCCACTTTTCAGTCCTAGCCCCTGATTCATGTTCACTTGTGTGTTGAAATAGGATATATTTTTCATTTCAAGCCGTCGAATAACTGACCACCAATCCAATAGTTGAATAATCTGACAAGTTCCTAACTTTGAATCATCAGACAAGTGCTCAATCATAATTCCAATAGTTTAATTCACATTCTTCCACATTCTCAAAATTGTTTTGAAAAATCAAAAGTTAGATAGTTAATGAAGCATAATTACCGCAAATGAGGTAGTAAGCAAGAATATAAATGGTTCCAAGCGCTCACGACTCCATGAGACCCACCACCGCTCACGACTCCATGAGACCCACCATGATATATGTTTTGAGACGGATCCAAATCCCAAGTGGAACACACCACAGGAAACAGCGGGGATAATGATGACCACCCTTAAAACCTTTCTAAGACCCGTGATGTTTATTTGCCCTCCAACATATTCAAGGTTATATGATGGAGGAGTATTATCCAACCAAAAGTTCTAAAGTTGTTGTTGAAGTATTGGAATATCCATTTATCCTAGCCATCCCAGACAGCTTGAGACCTCACCGCGGGCTACCTCACATCTCACGAGTCTCATAGTGGGACAGGTCCCATAGTGGGCCCCACCCCGTGGCTATCCTGCATCTCACATGCTCCATCTTGTGAGGCACCCCACTTAGTGTGGAGATGCACTTGCATCATCCACCCACATTGATAAAGAGACTCAAATATTAGTTTCCTGCTCTAATATCACTTAATGCAGGGAATATAGGTCAAAGCACCAAAAGCTACAAAGTTGTTAGGGAAGCATCGAAATTTTTCATTATCCTGGCCCTCTTAAGTAACCCGATCGAGACCTCCCCATGGGTTACCTTGCATCTCACGGGTACCACAGTCAGACCACCTTGTGGACATCCTTCATCTCACAAGTCCCACCTCGCAAACCACCTATGGACATTGGATCCAGGAATACGGATCATGCTCACGTTGACGATGGATTGAATTTTTTAGGGTGATTGTTAAGAGGTTATATTTGATTGGAGTCATCACTGGCCAATTAATTTGATTCCATAGTCAATTAAACCTTTTAGAAATGTTATGATAGAAATTTGAGGATTCTCTACCCTCAGATGATTCCTTGATATGTGGGTGAAGATTCTTGGTAAGGTACCACGGTTACAAAGAGAGAATGTAATAGGCACCCAATATGCCTGTACAATTGATCTTTACTTCTCAAGATCTCATGAACTTTTGACGCTTTGGATTAGTTCTTGAGCACTAATGATGTGAGGATGTATGTAATGTTGTGTCAAATGCAATGATTACAGCGAGTTGTGGTTTTGGCTAGATAAATCCGACTTGACTGCCCACTTACTGAAGTGATAAATCAATCAATCCAAGTTTCTGATTGGGTGCTGAGCACTATGTGTGAAAGATTATATATATAATGTTATGCATGTATGATGTTGTATTAAATGCAACGCTGATGATAGGCTGTAGCTTCGCCTGGATAAATCCACCTTGATTACCCACTTATCGTGCATACATTGATCGATCGAAGTTTGTAATGGGCAATATTTGATTACATCGGCAAGCCACAAAGCATACGCTCGAAATAACTATGTGCTTAGTGCTATATAGTGCAATACTGATGGATGAGATAAGCAGGGGGTTGAGAATGGAATGAATGTTACACAATGTTAATGTAAGGTTTGACGAAGTTGATCTAAGAAGTTGGACAATAATGTCGTAAGGATTGGATTGACTGGCTTGGATCTGTGCCAAGGTTGTTAAGGAGACTAGGGATTTAATTGGATTAGGCTAGACCGAGCTAGGCTCTCTTTTGTTGCTCTTTCCTCTCCTTGGAGGGATGGAATGGTTAGCTAAGGGTGGCTTAAGGGACTTGAAGGATGGAGAGTTGTCTTAGGGTTTCTAAATCAATGAAATGATGGGGTGCATAGAATTTCATGGATGGATGTGATTGTAAAATGGTAAATATGGGTCAAAGAGGGGGGTATCAGAGTCAAAGCACCTTGCCACACATTTGCACACCATCCTTGGAGCAACTCCACATGCATGGAGATTGCCCTGCAAAGGTAGGAGGGCTACCATGTCACTACGGCTCCTTTGGAGCAGCCATTGCCACACAGGCTCTCCTGCTTTGATAGGTGAGCTCCAGTACTCGTGTGGAGGCTCTACCTCAAGCAGTATCGAGTTGTTGTGTCACTGAATTTCAAATGGACTTAGTCATGTGGGCTTGATTTAGGATGGATTTTGGGCTTGGTTTGACAATGTGAGTTGACTTGGTAAGCTGATGAGATGAGTTGATTGAGTGAGTCAACTCAACAAGTTGGCTTGGCGAGTTGACTCAGTGAGTTGACCAAGTTCGACTAGATTTTTCCTTTTAGGGTTATGGTTTAGCTGGATCTAATTGACTGGGTTGACTAAGTTTTAGCATTGGGTTAGGGTTTAATTTAGGGTTTGAAATTAGGATTAGGATTTGTAAGTTATAAGCTTCTAGGTTTACAGTTTAGGAGTTATGTCTAGAGTTTGAATTAGGAGTAAGTTTTAGGTTTCGGATATCAGATTTCGTCCAACATAAATCAGTTGAGATGCACCTACATCACATACATGTGGGGTTCTTAAGAAGTTTTCAAAGGTAGGCGTTCAATCCCCATTTGCTTCCTGTATTGGGCTGAAAATTGATTTTGTCTCGTATAGTTACTATTAATTATATATAGGGTAAGTTTGGTTGCACAAAATATCATGATATCTTGTGCAATCAAACGCACCCTAGCTAATACACTATCATTGTAACTAAAATGAGATAAAAATCATTTTTAACTTGCTACCAAGCATATCTTAAGGGAGCGTTTGGTTGTGCTAAATAGTGACTAATGAGCCTAATTTGGTTCAAATTTTGGTGTAACCAAACCCCTTAAATGATGATTTTACCTCAATAGATGGACTATGGTTTCTGTTGACGTCAAAATCTGGTTTGCTCTCCTCCCGGTCGTATCCGCTCAGTTCAATCACCGAGCCCTGAACCCGCGTACCCACAGAAAACAAAGGAGACCCTGGCTAGGCCAGGGGACCCTCCGATGCCTAAGTCAGGACACAGGAATCTGAGTCTAACTGAAGAGTTGAGGGAGAGTATTTGAAATTGCGTACTGTAGACAGGGAGTGATGGATTATTTATACCCTACGGCTGCATGATCCGGGTTCGATAATCTTGGCACGATCAGGGGGATTCCCGGATCGTGAAGATATGGCGCGCGATCTATAGATCATGCGGCGTGCCTGGCGTATAATGGGCATAACCGAATGAAGTTTTCGGCCATGTCTAGTTATGACAGTTTCCTCATTCAGTGTATGAAGCCCTAATGTTTATTCGGCCTAGCTCAACCAAAAGCATTTACGTCATTATCCTTAGTCAATATTTCATTGGACTCGGACGATGTATAGGTCTGAACTGATATCTCGGACGAGACTCCGAGGTGAAGGCTTTGCTGTGGATGGGATTGGGATTTGTGTCCGACCGGATAGCAGATTCTACCCCGACCTATAGTCCCGAGGTGGAGGTCTTTCGAATGCCATGCCTCTACGGGATGTTTAAGTCAAATCAAACAAGTGAGGCCTCGGACGTTAAGAATGCTAGTCGGCTCAGTTTGGCACTCCGTGCTCGGGTCTTAAGCGGGTTCGAATCTTCCCATAACAGTTTCCATATCAGAATTTTCTTTCCTTGAATGGTCAGGGAGCAAACACAACAATAGTCTAAAAATAGCAACCATAGATGGGGTGTATTTTGCAATTAATATAATAGATTTAATCATACTCCCATCTTTAGTTGCCCCTAATATCAATAATTAAGATGACCCAAATATGGGCCTCAAGTAGGGGTGTACATGAACTGTGCTAGCTCGGTTAGCTCACTCGACTCGACTCGAAAAAGCTCGATTCGATTCGGTTCGAAGCTGAGTTCTTGCCGAGTCGAGCTGATTTTTGAGCTCAAAAATAATGAGTTCGAGCAGGCCCCAGCTCGACTTGACTCGGATCGAATCCATCTCGAATCAAACTCGGATCGAACCAGTTCGATTCGAGCATCCTTTCTAGGTAGCACATCAACCTGCATATCGACATCCATGTTCTCCACCTCCTCATAATCTACCCCATCTGACTGCTTTGAGTTAACCTTTTCTCCAGCCTTTGATCCTATATTTCCCTTCGCCTTCCTGTGTTTCTTCTCCACTTGCGCATCAACATCCTCACCCAAATCCTCGTTCCCAATCTCCCCATCATCAGAACCCATTTCTTTCTTCTCTCTATCTCCGGCTTCAATTTGATAGGCCCGTGAAAAACCTCATCAAGCATAACTTTGAGCTCGAACTGCTCTTCCATTAACTTCAACTGCTCCTTATCACCATCATCGTACAAAATGTCATGGGCCAGCTTTTCTGTTGAATGAACTGACACACCCAAAAAACCATCTCCTCAACCCAAGCCAGAACATCTTCACCCACTTACCAACAATCCTGTCACAAGGGAGGTATGTACATGAAACAAATACCTTTTTTTTTTTTTAATTTTATTTTTATGTTACTTAGAAGGTGTTTGATAAAATACCTGTAAAAACATTGCCTATATTTGTAAAACAGTGGGATTTTGAAGTTGTAGTTCAAATGTTTATGGAAATGCTTCAATGGCGAACTTGGCTCAATCTTGGCTCAAACTCGGCCTGAACTGCTGACCAGACTGAGCTGAACCGAGTTCGAGCTGAGGTCAGCCATTGTTCGAGCCGAGTCGAGTCGAGGCCAGCTCGACTCCGTTTTACTCAATGTACACCCCTAGGCGTTATAATTCTGGGTGATAGTCTACCACCATTTTAAAAATTATGGTGACTCACCGACCACAAGCACAGTACATTTGCCAAGGCAATCGTGGAAGCATATACTTAATTCTAACCCTGTTGCGGATGTACCATACATTCCAAATTACATTAAACAGATGGCGAGGAAAATCTGGTTTTCCAGCTTAATTCGGACCACTCAGCATCTCAATTTTAACCATCCATTTTACAGCTGTTAATTAGCTTGCTATGATTGCTTTATTGCTCCATCCACGGTGGCCCCAACAATTCGAACGGTGAAGATGTTTTTAGCTGTAAATAACTATCACCACAGTTTAACCTGTAGATATAACTCCTCCCACAGTTCAAACAGTACCAAAAGGTCAAGTACCGCCGGGATCCTCTGTTATCTGGTCAACAGAAATTTCCTGCTACCTTAATCCTCATTGGTCCACGTCACCACTTACTAAAAAAATAAAAATAATTAAAAAAGCTCTGGACGCCAAACCATTGGGGTAACAGGAAATCCCTGTTGACAGATAAGAGAGGATCCCGACTCATCAATAAAACGTCCTCCGAAGCCACACGAGCAAATGGCGGGCGGTGGTTTTTGCGAGGTAATTCTTTTGTATTGAATGATAAAAAAAGCTCTGGACGCCAAACCATTGGGGTAACAGGAAATCCCTGTTGACAGATAACAGAGGATCCCGACTCATCAATAAAACGTCCTCCGAAGCCACACGAGCAAATGGCGGGCGGTGGTTTTTGGGAGGTAATTCTTTCGTATTGAATGAGAAAAGCGGAGGTGCTGAAAACGACGGGCGGGAACCGTCTAGAACATCTGTTCTACCCACCACGTCGAATGCAACTTCTGTGGTACCCACCATGTCGAATAGGTGAAATCCACTCCCTTCATCTGGTGAGAGCCCTTATTTTCACCATCCAAGAAAAATTATAATCCCAATTTAAAAAATTCACATGGGCCACTCTGATAAAAACAATGTAAAATTGCACCTAAAACCTCTAATTTCACTCGGAGTGGCCCACCTGAGCTTTGAATAAGATGATTTTGAATTTTTACCTCATCCTGGTCATTCAGGAGGAACGGGATCGATGAAATATGTAGGACGCGGATTAGCTACTGAAAACTACAGTAGCGAGTCTGGCTACTGAAGTGACGTCACCATATTCTTTGGGCCCCAATATGATGTATGGTGTTGTATCCACACCATTCATCCACTTAGAGGGATCATTTAGATCATGAACCGAAGAAAGAGGAAAGAGGCAGAGCCAAAGCTAAGTGAACCCCACCACAGAAAATAGTGGCCAGTGAGTGACGCCCACCGTGACACTTTCTAGGGCCCACCATAATGTTTATTTGAGATCCAACCTGTTTATAAGTTAACGCAGGCATGGAACCAGGGAATACACAAATATCAGCTTGATCGAAAACTCATGTAGCCCAAAGAAATGTTTAATGGTAGGCGTTCAATCCCACTGTTTTCTGTGGTTGGATCCACTTGAGCTTTGGATCTACTTGCTCGTGCTCTAAGATGATCTCTACAAATGGATGGACTGGTGTGCATACAACACATACATCATGGGGGGGCACACATAACGTGTTGACGTACGTCACTTAGAGAGAATCGTACTGTCGAGTTCAGTAGCTAATCAGCGTCCAAATATGTATGTATAAAAAAAGATGGCCCCAAACCTATGGTTAGTTCTCCATCCACATTATTCCTGCGGTGTGACCCACCGGAGTCGTGTATCTGTCTGATTTTTTGGCCGCACGGTCTTACATCAAGGGAAACACCTGATGGACAGAGTGAATATCAGGAAGGCAACGAGATAGATCAGCTTACCGTTACTGTTGCAAGCACTGCGCAAACAAGTCTCATAAGGGAAAACACCTGATGGACGGACTCGTTCAAGGCAGGATCCTGTGGGGGAACACCGTGATGTACGGGTTTTATCCACACCGTCCATCCAGTTTTACAGATCATTATAGATTATTGTCCAAAATATGAGGTAGATCCAATGCTCAAGTGAACCACACCACAGGAAGCAGCACTGCTAGTGACACCCACCATTGAAGCCTTCCTGGGGCTCACCGTGATGTTTATTTGCCATTCAACCTGTTCATACGGTCTCACAAACCTGGACGAAGGTAAAACACAAATGTCATCTTGATCCAGAATTTCTGCAGCCCCCGAGAAGATTTTAACGGTGAGCGTTCAGTCTCAGATGTACTGTACTTGAGCATTGGATCTACATCATTTTTGAGATCTGGCCCAAAAATGATATGAAAAATGGATGAACGGCATGGATAAAACTCATACATCAGGTGGGCTCCACAGACGCAATCCGCTTCCGTAGTGTTGGAGAGGATTCCGGTCAAACAAAGACAGTATGGCTTGTTTCACCTTGTAGTTGTTGTCATCAATCATCATCTCAACCTGGAACTTGAATCCTATTCAACGCCTCTTATACAAAGCAGGTACGACGCCCTAGCTTCGAGGAGCCTACTGTGTGTTTGTGACATCACTCAAACATCGAAGAAACTCTCGGTACTAGACCCAACGGAAAAATATCAGCCGTATCAACGGCTAAGATTGGCCACATCACAGGATCACTGATGAATAGACATCAATGATAGGTTTGTGTGTGTGATGGCATAAACTGTTCCATTGCTCCCCTTCGTGCTAACGTGCGCATACGTGTGGACTTGGTGATAAAGACACGAGGAGAAGCCATCACGGACGAAAATGACCACTTCGTTTTCGCGGCCGACTGCCGGTCTAGATTGCACCCTCCGTAACTGGCTACATATTCGGGAGAAATTTCCTACTGTACGACCCATTTATGGCCCACCAGCCATTTGAAGCCCACTTCTTTTTAAGCTTCCAAGAA
>JAJHSJ010000004.1:3992798-4327432 GCA_021015155.1 Magnolia officinalis | reverse complement strand
TCCTGAACCCGAACCCGATTTCCTAAACCTAAACCTTAACCTATTTTCAATTCCCAAAGCTATAACCTATAACCTATACCCTAAACATAAATCTAACCTAAACCTATACCTTAACCTATAACTTAAATAAACCCAAAACCTAAACCTTAACCTAAACCAAAGCCTATAACCTTAACCTAAACCAAAACCTGAACTAAACTTTAACCTAAAACCTATGACCTTAACCTAAACCTATAAACTAAAGCCTAAACCTAAACCAATACCTATAACCTCAACCTAAACAAAAAACCTATAACCTATACCTTAACCTATAACTTAAACTTATAACCTTAACCTAAACCTAAAAACAAAACCTAACCTAAAAGCAAAACCTAAACCTAAACCTATACCTAAACATTAACCTATTCTCAAATCCCTAAAACTATAAACCTACACCTAATCCCAATCTCAACTCCCTAACCTAACCTAAACCTAACATGAAAACCAAGCCTAAACCAGATCCCGAACACGAACCGATTACCTAAACCTAAACCTTAACCAATCTCAATTCCCTAAAACTATAGCTTATAACCTAAACCTAAACCTTAACCTAAAAAACTAAACTAAAACCTAAACCTTAACTAAACCTATAACTTAACCTAACCAAAACCTAAACTTATAACCTATACCTAACCCCAGTAACCAAACCTAAAAACCTAAACCTTAACCTAAAACCTAAAACCTAAACCTAAACCTAAACCTAAAAACCTAAATGTATTCTTAAATCCCTAAACCTAAACCTACACCTACACCTAATTCTAATCTCAACTCCCTAACCTTAACCTAAGCTTAAACTTCAAAACCGAAACCTAAACCCGATCCCGAATCTAACCCGATTTCCTAAACCCTAAACCCTAAACCTATTCTCAAATCCCAAAACCTATACTTATAACCTGAACCTAAACCTAAACCTAAACCTGGAGGAGCTGGCGAGGCAGAGGGAGGAGCAGGAGAGGAGGATAGAGGATCAGCTGGCGAGGCAGAGGAGGATGGAGGAGGAGTTGGTGAGGCAGAGGGAGGAGAGGAGGATGGCGGAGAGATGCGGGTGGCGCATGAGTGACAGATGACGGAGATGTTTTAGGCTTTCGCTGCACGCTTACCCACCGATGCCCCACCACCTCCGTCTTCATCTTTGTGATTATTTATTTATTTGTTATGATGTTAAGTTTATATGTATTATGCATGAATGAATGTGATGCATGATAAGATTATTTGTGTTTGGATGATGTAGTTTATGTAGTTTGGGTTTAGATGGATGTGAATGTGAATATGATGAAATGTATATATCAGGATGAATATGAATAATATTGTTAACAGGTGGATATCAGGAATTTTGTACGGATTTTGAGCTAAATTATATTTTTTTTAAAAAAGAGACTTTTGGCGACGAAAATTTTCGTAGCTAAAAGATATGGTAGTTTATTTTAGCAGCGAAAATTTTCGCTGCTGAAAACAGAAAGATTTTTTAATTTTTTAGTGACGAACAGTTTCGCAGCTAAAAGTGTATGTAGTTTGGGTTTAGATGGATGTGAATGTGAATATGATGAAATGTGTATCTCAGGATGAATATGATGGAATATATTGTTAACAGGTGTATATCAGGAATTTTGTATAGATTTTGAGTTAGATTATAATTTTTTTTAAAAGAAACTTTTGGCGACGAAAACGTTCGTAGCCAAAAGATTTATTTTTAGCAGCGAAAAATTTTCGCTGCTAAAAGTGTTGTACAATACAAGACTTTTAGCGGCGAAAATTTCGTCGCTGCTAAAAACAAAAAGATTTTTTAATTTTTACTGACGAACAGTTTCGCCGCTAAAAGTGTATGTAGTTTGGGTTTAGATGAATGTGAATGTGAATATGATGAAATGTGTATATCAAGATGAATACGATGGAATATATTGTTAACAGGTGTATATCAGGAATTTGTACGGATTTTGAACTAGATTACATTTTTTTTAAAAAGAAACTTTTGGCGACGAACATTTTCGTAGCTAAAAGATACGGTAGTTTATTTTAGCAGTGAAAAATTTCGCTCCTAAAAGTCTTGTACTGTACAAGACTTTTAGCAGCGAAAATTTTCTGCTAAAAACCAGAAAGATTTTTTTAATTTTTTAGTGACGAACAGTTTCGCCGCTAAAAAGTATATGTAGTTTGAATGTGATAGTATGAAATGTGTATATCAGGATGATATGATGGAATATATTGTTAAGGGTGTATATCAGGAATTTTGTACGGATTTTAAGGTGGAATATTTTTTTTTAAAAAAACTTTGGCGACGAAACTTTTCGTTGCTAAAAGATATGTTAATTTATTTTTAGCAGCGAAATTTTTCGCGGCTAAAGTTTTGTACAGTACAAGACTTTTAGCGGCGAAAATTTTCGCTGCTAAAAACAAAAGGATTTTTTTATATAAGGAGAGTAATGTTTTTGAGTCTTTAGCGACGAAACTTTTCGTCGCTAAAAGTATGTGACAGGATTTTTAGCAGCGAAAATGTTTGGAGCATTTAGCGACGAAACGTTTCGTCGCTAAAAGTATAATGTATGATTTTTAGCTACGAAAATTTTCGCCGCTAAAAGTTTCGTCGCTAAAAGTTCACTTTTAGCGACGAAAATTTATTTCGTCGCTAAAAGTCACTTTTAGCGACGAAATAAATTTTCGTCGCTAAAAGTTTCGTCGCTAAAAACCTCTTTTTTGTAGTGCCTTCTTCCTCCGAACTATCTTCGCCGGGGGCTCGGCTCTCAGCATCTCCTCCGCAGTCAACGCAGCTTTCCTCCTCCGAGAACCAGATGCTTCGGCCATGCCTGCGCAGGAGAATAATAAGAATAGCGTTACCTCGGACCAATAAAAATACACTGGCTGAAAACAAGAATACTCACTGAGCGAAGTAGGGAGCGGCCTCGTCTTGCAAAGCCCCGATCGGTGAAGGTTAGCAGCCGTGATCAGATCCGACCAGCAGCGACGCTCCTCGGAATATGTCCTCGCCTTGGCTATCTGGTTCCTTTGGTCCGAGGTAATGAAGGGCACGCCCCTCGCGAAACCTGCAAAACAAAAAGAAATTTTCTTTTCTAAGCATAGCTGAAGCAAAAAGTGATATGTGAAAGAAATCTCGATCCGACCTGGCATTGTGAAGCGGTGGGAACCCGATTCGACAGAGCCCCAATCTCCGCTGCCGGTGCCTCCCATTCGCACGCGGCCCAAAACCACTTGTTCTTCCAGTCCTTGTTCGAGGACGGAAGACCCAAGACGAGCCCTGACCCCTTGCTACCTCTAGTCGCGAAGTAGTACCCTGGATCTCTGCCTTCGTGCTTGACCAGGTACATGCTCATCAGCTCGGCGGGTGTCAACTCTGAGTTCCCGACTTGGTGCCAGATGATGTAAGCAGAAATCAGCACCCTCCAAGCATTAGGCGCAAGTTGCCCAGGCGCGAGCCCTAGGTAAGCGGTTAGAGCTCGGATGAAGGGGTGCATCGGGAGGCGGAGCCCGCATAGTAAGCCGCATAAAAATATGGCTATCTCCCTAACCGCGGGATCGCCAGCAACATCAGTGGGCTCAGGGGCCCTGATCCGAACGGAGCGTGGTATGTCAAACTCTGTACGGATCCATTCCATTTGAGACTCCGTTATTACGGAGCCCCCTGGAACTAATTCCGACGCCCGTCCACCAGGGGGCATCTCTGGGACATCAGCGACTGCAGCTCTGGGGGCCCGTGTTGTCCCTTTCTTGCTGGCCTTCTTGCTGGCCTGGCGAATCCGAGCTCTCGCCGCCGTCTGCTTTTAGGGCCGAAGATATAAAGGCACAGCTTCGAAAGGACCTTCAGAGGCCTCTCTTCCATCATCGGAACTCCCCGACTCGGAGTCATCATTGTAGCCCCTAGCCGTTTCCATATCGGAAGACATCTCGAAACAGTAGTGCTGAGAATCAAACTCATCAGACAATCGCCAGATATTGCTTCGGCGAGTGTAAAAACTATGTCGGAAATCGCTTCTACCGGAAATCGCCTTCGCAGGAAATCGCCTCCTCCGATATAAACAATTCAAATGCAAACGGTAGAAGCTTGAATGAAGACCTCGGACGGGCCTTTTATAGACTGAGGAAACTCTGCATTAAATGACTTGTAGTAATGGCTGCGACGGAATCATTGTAGGCCGACTCCGAGTCCGACGTGGCGTCGTATTATTGGTCCGAGACCTGTCAAAGGTAACGCCATCCGCCTCGGTTGTTGCGCATGGGATAATCAACCACGACGCCCCGAGCGAGAAAAGAGTGCTCGACACGACGCCCCGAGTGCACGTGGCGATCATTCACAGGTTGGTGACGATTCGGAATCCCAACCGTCGCCACGTGTCGCTCATGGTCATAGCCCGAAGTCGCTAAATACCGAGGACGTGATGTTTCACACGAGAACTATAAACGCACCGAAGAGTCGAGGCGACTGATCTTCCAATTAATTACTCTCCGAGTTCATGACTGACCTCAGAGAGTAGGGGGCTTCTGTTATAGGAAGATCCGAGCCGACTACAATCAAAGGGATCGACGATCCGCTAGTCCGAGTGGAGGGTCCGAGCCTCGGCATAATACTAGGAAGGTGGGTTAAGATGGACGAAGCTCCCATTCTTGACCGCCTTCTTTCCAAGGGCAGTCGGAAGGAAAAACATTCGAGTTGTACGATCAACTCCGAGCGAACATCCATTATAATACCGAGAATGGCTAGCTGCATTACTTACGAACGGATCAAGGTTCGGCTCGGGTTGGCGCGGCCAATCATCAGCTCGGAGCGATGCCATCGTCCTCAGTCTGGCCTAGCCGAGGCACCTCCGAGGATAAAGGTTCCACGCGCTAAGTGAAGAAACTGTCATATATGGATGTCCTATTATCTTGCCCGCAGATACACACGTCGTAACGCACGATCTTCGGATTCTGGGCAGTATCTCCATGATCCGCAAATCCCACTGATCGTGCCAAGATTATCGGATGCGGATCAAGCGATGAAGAGGTTATAAATTCACATCATTCCATGACAACAGGTACGCAACATCTGGCATCTCCCTTTCCTCCCCCAACTTAGACCCAGATTCCAGTGTCCTGACTTAGGCATCGGAGGGTCCTCCGGCTTAGCCAGGGTCTCCATTGTTCACGGTTTTTGCGTGCAGGGAACAGGTCCGTTACCTATTCGGAATATGTGAAGAGGGGAAGAGGGCTGACCAGATTTTGACCTCAAGAATAATGATTCTAATGTTGAAACTTTTCTAGGGTTCATTGTAATGTTTATTTGCCATCGATTCATTTTGTCAGCTCATTTTAGGGCATGGGCTAAAAAATGAAGTTGATCAAATTCTCTGTAAGACTACTCCCACTCCCAACATGGGAGCGATTACGTGTTACCCTTACCGTGGGGCACACCTTAATGATGTGCTGTATATCCCCACCGTTCATCCCTTTCTCTAGACTATTTTAGGATGTGTTTCCAAAAATTAAGCACATCCAAATCTCAAGTGGACCACACTATAGAAATAGTGGTGATTGATTGTCTCACTATTAAAAATTCCAAAGGGTCCATCGTATAGTCTTCATAGTGTATATTTCACATCTAACCTCTTGATAATGTCAAGAAGATATAGATGAAGGGAAAATACAAAGATAAGCTTATTCAAAACTTTTGAGGCTCATAAAAAAATTTTAACAATCATTTATCATTTTTTATAGTGGTATAAGTTAAATTTAAGAAAGGAAATGAAACAATAAAAAGAGAAGAGAATTGTATTGAATAATGTATTTTGTTTACAAGAGAAGTATACTATTTATAGCACAACTTGAGGGGAATGTTTCCTTTTCTAACCAATGTGGGACCAACTATTTTACATATATATATACACACACACACACACACATTAACAGTATGGTCCACCTAAAATTTGGATCTTCTTAGGTTCGTGATCACATCCTAAAATAAGATGGAAAAATAGATGAACAGTGTGGATATACAATAAATACATCAAGATGGACCCACGCGGTTGGAGTAGCACCCACTGAGGTGTTAGACGGGTAACAACTAATCTGCTCCCATTCAATAGAGCCGATCCGCACTGAGAGGACCAATGATTCAGATAATCAGTCATTGTGCCAAGCCATGGACATTGTAACGGGGTTCGTAAGGATACAAAAACCGAGTTCAATGAGGCTCTGACTTTGCAAATTTGCTTGGTCCAGCAAAATCATGGCGAGATTTCATTGGTCCAGCGACATCGTTGATAATGTATAATCCATTTCTAAAGGCGACATGACATGGACACGATGGGACTCACCCAACATCAGTGTGAATGTATAATCCATTTCAGGCCTTCCCCACCCAAAATTTCGGCGACCCCGCTACTGACACGGCTCTTTGGCCCACCAAATCAATGGACCTCGGAATCCAACTCTGCGCCTTTCAAGACCCCATCGTTTAGCCCTTGGATTGCTCTCCCGATCGCCTGCGACGCAGCCACGATGCCGTCTTCACTGGACAGATCGCTCACCGATACAGTTCCCGAAATATGGGGAAATTTCCAACTGTACGACCAGTATATGGCCCACAACCTTTTTAAGTCCATTTCTTTTAAGTTGCTAGGAATACTCCCCAGGTGTACAGACGCCCTGACACATGATGAAAATGCCCCTGCTTTTTCCTTCAAGCGGATTGGCAGGTTCTTGAAGGCTAGGTTTCCTATGGCTACGAATTATAACCGTAGCTATAACCGTGGCCATTAAAAAAAAATAAAATCGCGGTAATGCTACCAACCTCTGGACGTCTATGCGGTAGTACCGCCCGGATGTGGTAGTGCCGCCCGTTTTTTTAAAAAAAATTGGGTGGGTCCCATCGTGGGCCCCACATAATTTTGAATGGGGCCCACACTCAATGTTCATGATTTTGGTGGGCCCCACATCCACCTGTGCACTTTATTTTTATTTTATTTTTTATTTTTTACATGGATAACTTCAACCTACCTACATTTTTCTCTAGTATATATTTATATAAATATGTATATATAAGCATATAAAAAAATTTTCTCTCTTTTTTTCATTTCTTTCTTTATTCATTTAACAAGAATATCTTCTAAACCAAAATTAGTTACTTGATGTACCCTATATGATTTTGGGGTAGGAGAAGCTACTTTAGCCAACCAACCTGTTTATTTTCCAAGATTCCATCAGGTCAATGGTCGAAAATCTATTTCATTCACTTCGCGGTCAATTTCAATCAATTCTCGGTTAATTTCATTCATTTCATTTACTTCACGATCAATTCCATGCATTTCAGGGTCATTCCTGGCGATTCTGCTTTACTTCACTGTCAATTCCTTGTATTTCACGGTCAATTTCCTTCATTTCACGGTTATTTCCATGCATTTCACAGTCAATTCGCTTCACTTCACGGTCATTTCTATGCATTTCACGGTCATTCCCGGCGATTCCGTTTCATTTCACGGTCATTGCCATGCATTTCACGGTCAATTCGCTTCACTTCACGGTCATTTCCATGCATTTCACGGTTATTCCGGCGATTCCGTGTTGATTCACGGTCATTTCCACGCATTTCACGAACAATTCCCTTCACTTCACGGTCATTTTCACACATTTCACGGTCAATTCACTTCACTTCACGGTTATTTCCATGCATTTCACGGTCATTCCTACCAATTCCATGTTGATTCACAGTCATTTTTACGCATTTCACGGTCAATTCCCTTCACTTCACGGTCATTTCCACGCATTTCACGGTTATTTCCATGCATTTCATGGTCATTTTCGACAATTCTGTATTGATTCACGGTCATTTTCACGCATTTCACAGTCAATTCCCTTCACTTCACGGTCATTTTCACGCATTTCACGGTCAATTCCCTTCACGGTCATTTTCATGCATTTCATGGTCATACCCAGCGATTCCGTGTTGATTCACGATCATTTCACGTATTTCACAGTCAATTCACTTCACGGTCATTGTGACCTTATGAATAGATGGACAGTTTAGATATAACACGGTTGATTCACGGTCATTTCCACGCATTTCACGGTCAATATGAAATTTGTATTTCCTCTTCATCCAGGTCTTTGTGACCTTCTGAATAGATTGGATGGAAAATATATGTTATGGTGGGCCCTATGAAATTTTTAACAGTGAAAATCAAGTTTCCGGCTGCTATTTGTGGTGTGGTCCAGTTGATTTTTGGATATGATTCTTTTTTTCCAATAATGCTCAGAAATGATCTCGAAATATGGATGAACGGTGTGGATATAATAAATACATCATTGTGGGGCCGATGTCGAGGAGAGTCAGCGCTCGTCTTCACACACCAACCAATCGGCTGCCGGATGGAATGAACGACGGGGGTATTTTGGTCCCTTAAAAAGTCGGCCGTACACAGGGGAGTATTCTTGGAAGCTTAAGAAGAAGTGGGCTTCAAATGGCTGGTGGGCCATAAATGGGTCGTACAGTAGGAAATTTCTCCCGAAATATGAAGCCAGTTACGGAGGGTGCAATCTAGACCGGCAGTCGGCCGCGAAAACGAAGTGGTCATTTTCGTCCGTGATGGCTTCTCCTCGTGTCTTTATCAACCAAGTCCACACGTATGCGCACGTTAGCATGAAGGGGAGCAATGGAACAGTTTATGCCATCACACACAAACCTATCATTGATGTCTATTCATCAGTGATCCTTGTGATGTGGCCAATCTTAGCCGTTGATAAGGCTGATATTTTTCCGTTGGGTCTAGTACCGAGAGGTTTCTTCGATAGTTGAGTGGATGTCACAAACAACAAAGTAGGCTCCTCGAAGCTAGGGCGTCGTACCTGCTTTGTATAAGAGGCGTTGAATAGGATTCAAGTTCCAGCTTGAGATGATGATTGATGACAACAACAGCAAAGTGAAACAAACCATACTGTCTTTGTTTGACCGGAATCCTCTCCAACACTACGGAAGCGGATTGCGTCTGTGGAGCCCACCTGATGTATGAGTTTTATCCATGCCGTTCATCCATTTTTCATAACATTTTTGGGCCAGATCTCAAAAATGATGTAGATCCAATGCTCAAGTACAGTACATCGAAGATTGAATGCTCACCGTTAAAATCTTCTTGGGGGCTGCAGAAATTCTGGATCAAGATGACATTTGTGTTTTACCTTCGTCCAGGTTTGTGAGACCGTATGAACAGGTTGAATGGCATATAAACATCACGGTGAGCGCCAGGAAGGCTTCAATGGTGGGTGTCACTAGCAGTGCTGCTTCCTGTGGTGTGGTTCACTTGAGCATTGGATCTACCTCATATTTTGGACAATAATCTATAATGATCTGTAAAACTGGATGGACGGTGTGGATAAAACCCGTACATCACGGTGTTCCCCCACAGGACCCTGCCTTGAACGAGTCCGTCCATCAGGTGTTTTCCCTTATGAGACTTGTTTGCGCAGTGCTTGCAACAGTAACGGTAAGCTGATCTATCTCGTTGCCTTCCTGATATTCACTCTGTCCATCAGGTGTTTTCCCTTATGAGACTTGTTTGCGCAGTGCTTGCAACAGTAACGGTAAGCTGATCTATCTCGTTGCCTTCCTGATATTCACTCTGTCCATCAGGTGTTTCCCTTGATGTAAGACCGTGCGGCCAAAAAATCAGACAGATACACGACTCCGGTGGGTCACACCGCAGGGAATAATGTGGATGGAGAACTAACCATAGGTTTGGGGCCATCTTTTTTTATACATACATATTTGGACGCTGATTAGCTACTGAACTCGACAGTAGCGATTCTCTCCAATGAAGTGACGTCAACACGTTATGTGTGCCCCCCATGATGTATGTGTTATATGCACACCAGTCCATCCATTTGTAGAGATCATCGTAGAGCATGAGCAGGTAGATCCAAAGCTCAAGTGGATCCAACCACAGAAAACAGTGGGATTGAACGCCTACCATATTAAACATTTCTTTGGTCTGCATAAGTTTTCGATCAAGCTGATATTTGTGTATTCCCTTGTCCATGCCTGCGTTAACTTATAAACAGGTTGGATCTCAAATAAACATTATGGTGGGCCCTAGGAAGGTGTCAACGGTGGGTGTCACTGTCCCACTATTTTCTGTGGTGGGTTCACTCGAGCTTTGGATCTGCCTCTTTCTTTGGTTCATGATCTAAAATGATCCCTCTAAGTGGATGAATGGTGTGGATACAACACCATACATCATATCGGGCCATAAAGAATGTGGGGACGTCTCTTCAGTAGCCAGACTCGCGCTACCGTAGTTTTCAGTAGCTAATCCGCGTCCTACATATATTTCATCGATCCCGTTCCTCCGCTGAATGACCAGGATGAGGTAAAAATTCAAAAATCATCTTATTCAAAGCTCAGGTGGGCCATTCCGAGTGAAATTAGAGGTTTTAGGTGCAATTTTACATTGTTTTTATCAGAGTGGCCCATGTGAATTTTTTTAATTGGGATTATAATTTTCTTGGATGGTGAAAATAAGGGCTCTCACCAGATGAAGGGAGTGGATTTCACCTATTCAACATGGTGGGTACCACAGAAGTTGCACTCGACGTGGTGGGTAACAGATGTTCTAGACGGTTCCCGCCCGTCGTTTTCAGCACCTCCGCTTTTCTCATTCAATACAAGAATTACCTCCCGAAAACCACCGCCCGCCATTTGCTCGTGTGGCTTTGGAGGATGTTTTATTGATGAGTCGGGATCCTCTGTTATCTGTCAACAGGGATTTCCTGTTACCCCAATGGTTTGGCGTCCAAAGCTTTTTATATTATTTTTACTTTTTTAGTAGTGGTTACGTGGCCCAATGAGGATTAAAGTATTAGGAAATTTCTGTTGACCAGATAACAGAGGATCCCGGCGGTACTTGACCTTTTGGTACTGTTTGAACTGTGGGAGGAGTTATATCTACAGGTTAAACTGTGGTGATAATTATTTACAGCTAAAAACATCTTCACCGTTCGAATTGTTGGGGCCACCGTGGCTGGAGCAATAAAGCAATCATAGCAAGCTAATTAACAGCTGTAAAATGGATGGTTAAAATTGAGATGCTGAGTGGTACGAATTAAGCTGGAAAACCAGATTTTCCTCGTCATATGTTAATGTAATTTGGAATGTATGGTACATCCGCAACAGGGTTAGAAGTATATGCTTCCACGATTGCCTTGGCAAATGTACTGTGCTTGTGGTCGGTGAGTCACCATAATTTTTAAAATGGTGGTAAACTATCACCCAGAATTATAATGCCTAGGGGGTGTACATCGAGTAAAACCGAGTCGAGTTGGCCTCAACTCAACTCGGCTCGAACACTGGCTGACCTCAGCTCGAACTCGGTTCGGCTCGGTCTGGTCAGCAGCTCAGGCCGAGTTTGAGCCAAGATTGAGCCGAGTTCACCATTGAGGCATTTCCACAAACATTTGAACTACAACTTCAAAATCCCACTGTTTTACAAACAGAAGCAATGTTTTTATAGGTATTTTATCAAACACTTTCTAAGTAACATAAAAATAATTTTTTTTTTTTAAAAAAAAGGTATTTGTTTCATGTACATACCTCCCTTGTGACAGGATTGTTGGTAAGTGGGTGAAGATGTTCTGGCTTGGGTCGAGGAGATGGTTTTTTGGGTGTGTCGGTTCATTCAACAGGAAGAAGATGGCCCATGACATTTTGTACGATGATGGTGATAAGGAGCAGTTGAAGTTAATGGAAGAGCAGTTCGAGCTCAAAGTTATGCCTGATGAGGTTTTTCACGGGCCTATCAAATTGAAGCCGGAGATAGAGAGAAGAAAGAAATGGTTCTGATGATGATGATGGGGAGATTGGGAACGAGGATTTGGGTGAGGATGTTGATGCGCAAGTGGGAGAGAAACACAGGAAGGCGAAGGGAATATAGGATCAAAGGCTGGAGAAAAGGTTAACTCAAAGCAGTCAGATGGGGTAGATTATGAGGAGGTGGAGAACATGGATGTCGATACGCAGGTTGATGTGCTACCTACAAAGGATGCATGAATCGAACTGGTTCGATCCGAGTTCGATTCGAGATGGATTCGATCCGAGTCAAGTCGAGCTGGGGCCTGCTCCAACTCATTATTTTCGAGCTCAAAAAATCAGCTCGACTCGGCAAGAACTCAGCTTCGAACCGAGTCGAATCGAACTTTTTCGAGTCGAGTCGAGTGAGCTAGCCGAGCTAGCACAGTTCATGTACACCCCTACTTGAGGCCCATATTTGGGTCATCTTAATTATTGATATTAGGGGCAACTAAAGATGGGAGTATGACTAAATCTATTATATTAATTGCAAAATACACCCCATCTATGGCTGCTATTTTCAGACTATTGTTGTGTTTGCTCCCTGACCGTTCAAGGAAAGAAAATTCTGATATGGAAACTGTTATGGGAAGATTCGAACCCGCTTAAGACCCGAGCACGGAGTGCCAAACTGAGTCGACTAGCATTCTCAACGTCCGAGGCCTCACTTGTCCGATTCGACTTAAACATCCCATAGAGGCACAGCATTCGAAAGACCTCCACCTCGGGACTATAGGTCAGGGTAGAATCTGCTATCCGGTCGGACACAAATCCCAATCCCATCCACAGCAAAGCCTTCGCCTCGGAGTCTCGTCCGAGATATCAGTTCAGACTTATACATTGTCCAAGTCCAATGAAATATTAACTAAGGATAATGACGTAAATGCTTTTGGTTGAGCCGGGCCGAGTAAACATTAGGGCTTCATACACTGAATAAGGAAACTGCCATAACTAGACATGGCCGAAAACTTCGTCCGGTTATGCCCATTACACGCCAGGCATGCCGCACGATCTATAGATCGCGCGCCATATCTTCACGATCTGGGAATCCCCCTGATCGTGCCAAGATTATCGAACCCGGATCATGTAGCCGTAGGGTATAAATAATCCATCACCCCTGTCTACATGTATGCAATTTCAAATACTCTCCCCTCAATTCTTCAGTTAGACCCAGATTCTTGTGTCCTGACTTAAGCATCGGAGGGTCCCCCGGCCTAGCCAGGGTCTCCTTTGTTTTCTGTGGGTACGCAGGTTCAGGGCTCGGTGATTGAACTGAGCGGATACGACCGGGAGAAGAGCAGACCAGATTTTGACGTCAACAGAAACCATAGTCCATCTATTGAGGTAAAATCATCATTTAAGGGGTTTGGTTACACCAAAATTTGAACCGAATTAGGCTCATTAGTCACTATTTAGCACAACCAAACGCTCCGTTAAGATATGCTTGGTAGCAAGTTAAAAATGATTTTTATCTCATTTTAGTTACAATGATAGTGTATTAGCTAGGGTGCGTTTGATTGCACAAGATATCATGATATTTTGTTCAACCAAACTTACCCTATATATAATTAATCGGAACTATACGAGACAAAATCAATTTTCAGCCCAATACAGGAAGCAAATGGGGATTGAACGCCTACCTTTGAAAACTTCTTAAGAACCCCACATGTATGTGATGTAGGTGCATCTCAACTGATTAATGTTGGACGAAATCTGATATCCGAAACCTAAAACTTACTCCTAATTCAAACTCTAGACATAACTCCTAAACTGTAAACCTAGAAGCTTATAACTTACAAATCCTAATCCTAATTTCAAACCCTAAATTAAACCCTAACCCAATGCTAAAACTTAGTCAACCCAGTCAATTAGATCCAGCTAAACCATAGCCCTAAAAGAAAAAATCTAGTCGAACTTGGTCAACTCACTGAGTCAACTTGCCAAGCCAACTTGTTGAGTTGACTCACTCAATCAACTCATCTCATCAGCTTACCAAGTCAACTCACATTGTCAAACCAAGCCCAAAATCCATCCTAAATCAAGCCCACATGACTAAGTCCATTTGAAATTCAGTGACACAACAACTCGATACTGCTTGAGGTAGAGCCTCCACACGAGTACTGGAGCTCACCTATCAAAGCAGGAGAGCCTGTGTGGCAATGGCTGCTCCAAAGGAGCCGTAGTGACATGGTAGCCCTCCTACCTTTGCAGGGCAATCTCCAC
The DNA here is from genome assembly GCA_021015155.1 of Magnolia officinalis. Taxonomy (NCBI): domain Eukaryota; kingdom Viridiplantae; phylum Streptophyta; class Magnoliopsida; order Magnoliales; family Magnoliaceae; genus Magnolia; species Magnolia officinalis. The sequence goes on along the minus strand of JAJHSJ010000004.1, from coordinate 4,313,349 downwards.
GCATGTGGAGTTGCTCCAAGGACGGTGTGCAAATGTGTGGCAAGGTGCTTTGACTCTGATACCCCCCTCTTTGACCCATATTTACCATTTTACAATCACATCCATCCATGAAATTCTATGCAAGTACCCCCCCCCCCCAATCATTTCATTGATTTAGAAACCCTAAGACAACTCTCCATCCTTCAAGTCCCTTAAGCCACCTGTAAGACCCGTATCCTAGTTCGTACTGTTCCGATGAATCCTGCGATCATTTCCATCGAAGCCCGGCAATCCACGACTGATAATCGACGTTGCGATCGAAAGTAAGTCGTATCCTTTAGATTCGAGTCTGTTTAATCCGAGACCTGTATCATTGCGACCGCACCGTCGCCGCGGGTTCCAACGCCGCGACTCACGCACCGACCCGATACCCAGGCTAGAAGATGTCGGCCTGCGTTCAATTCGAATAAAACACCCGCACGTTGCGAACTTCGAGGGAATCTCTACGAGATGTCCCATCAATCAAATCAATCACTCATGTCAAGTACAAGTCAAGTCACACCTACCCAAGTACAACAACCCATGCCTCTCTCTTACACAAGCAAGCCAAGTCAACTCTCTCTCTCTCATTTTCAACTCTACCCATGCCCATGACATCATCCCTCCATCCCTCCCTCTCCTTTTATTTTATTTCTTTTCTCTCTCTCTCTCATTCTCCCATTTTCTCCCTCTCCCACGTCCAAACTCTTCTCTCCTCCTAAACAACAAGTGTGGCCCACTTTACCCTACACTCTTATATCTCTCATCTCAACCGTTGGATCGTCATCAACCACCATTGAAAGTGGAGGCTAGGAGCTAAGGAGCTAAGGGAGCAAGGAGGAGTACAAGAGGTGGGTGATCCACCGTTGATTTCCATTTAAGGGTCCACTTGTAGGTGGGACCCATTTTGATCTATGTATTGTATCAATGGAGGGCCCATAGTGGGGGGGTCCCTCCCCTCTATTACCGTCTCTCTCTCTATCTCTCTCTCTCCTCTTTCCTCTTCCTTGAATGTAGTGGGCCCTACCGAATTTATGCTAAATCTTCTACATCCATTAGATGGTGTGGCCCACCGCATTTTAGGAGGGATCCGCCGTTTATATAGCAATATAGTATATTATAATCAATATTGTATTAATATTTATTTATATTATATTTATATATGTATATATATGTAAGGATGGTGGGCCACGTCCATGTGGAACCCACCAAGAGGGACCCACTATGATGACTGTGTTGTATACACGCCGTCCAGCGTCCCTGGACGCTGGACATGAAGCCACTAGAGTGGCTAGTGGCTAGCATGGAGATGTGTACTGGCATGGGCGTGTACTGGCAAGCTTAAAATATATATATATATATATATATATAATATATATATATATGTATATATATATATATTTATATGCTTTTGGGGTGGGCCGCTCATGCAGGCCCCACCTTGATGTATGTAGGTGATCCGTACCGTCAACTCTATTCTCCAGCCTATTTCAGGCGTTGAACCAAATTTTTAAGGTGATATGATCACCGGGTGGGCCATACCCTCTAATACTAGGTGAATACATGCCAGAACATATAAAAGTACTTGGTGGGACCCACCTGAAGTTTGGATGAAGCTGTAACTAGGGCTGGACGGCCAGCCAAGTGGTACAAACATAATGGATGGGCTGGATTTTTAATCACATCTCGGTGGGCCCCAAATAAAAAAAAATAAATAAATAAATAAAATAAAAATAAAAATAAAAATCACAGCAGCTGCTGCTGCTGTGTCAGAGACGGGCGGGCGGACGCCAACGTCCCACGGCCCTCAGCCGTGGGCCCCACCATGATGCATATTTTGTATCCACACCGCCCATGAGGTGGGCCACCCCCTGACGTTGGTCCCCTCCAAATTTCAGGCCTATCCTGATCTCAGGTGGCCCACACCAAAGAAAATAGTGGAAATTGAACTCTACCGTTGAAACCCTTTCTGGGTCCACAAAAAGTTTCAGATCAAGCTGGGATTTGTTTTTCCCCTTCTTTCAGGTCTGTGTGACCTTATCAACGGTCCGGATGGCATATAAACGACATGGTGGGCCCCACATGGGACCCACAGTGATGTATGTGTTATATGCCCACCGTCCAGACGGACGGTGGGGCCTACTTGATGTATGTGTTCGTCCGTGGGACCCCCTGCAGGTGTGTGTATATGCACGTGTGTGCGTGCGTGTGTGAGTGCATGTGCTGTGTGCGTGAGTGGTGGTGTGGTGTGGTGTGCTGTGTGCGTGCATGCGCGCTGTGTGCGTGCGTGCTTGTGGCGGGTGTGTGTATATATATATATATATATTATCTATATATATATATATATCATATATATATATATATATATATTATATTATATAGGTTATATTGTATATATATATATTATATTATATAATATACATTGTTGGTGGGCCTTAGGAATTTTAATGGCGGGAATCATTATCACCACTTGTAATTGGGTGTGGCCGATTGACGTGGCCCATTGTTGAGGCCCATTTGATGTGCATAAGGCCGATGTAATGTGGCCCACCTTATGTCTTTGTGACCCTTTGTTGAGGCCCATTTGATGTGCATAAGGCCGATGTAATGTGGGCCCACCTTATGTCTTTGTGACCCTTTGTTAAGGCCCATTTGATGTACATAAGGCCGATGTAATGTGGGCCCATCTTATGTCTTTGTGGCCCATTGTTGAGGCCCACTTCGATATATATAAGACTCATGTTACGGGCCCATTGTGATGTATTCTAAGACCCATGGGTTATGGCCCATTGCAATGTACATAAGGTCCATTGATGCGGCCCACTTGATTTATATAAGGCCCATATGAGGCGGCCCATTTGATGTATCTGAGGACTATGAGTCGAGGCCCAATGAGATGTGTATTGGTCCATTGCAATGTGTGATTCCCTATGGTTTGTGTAATGATACTTTATGGTGGGCTATGCCTTGGGAGCAATGTTGGTTTGACGTCCACATTGTAAGTACAGTGTTGGTTAAATGTCCGCATTGTGACTCTCCTTAGGGCTCATCGATAGGCCCGTACTTGTTGTGTGTAAGCCGTCTATGCCCATCTACATTGAAAAGATAGTTCATTACTTTATAAAATGCTTAGTATAATCTCATCATTCATGATCATACGCATCATATGCATGCTTGAGATGAGGGGTGACTGATCATAGCATATGCCTTCGGGCAAACTGTTACGGGCTCCCTGATAGGCGGAGTTGCCCTGCATGAGCGCATGGTTTACACAGGACTGTTGCATGACTGGTAGTGTGACTCATGCACTTGCATTGTGTGATTGTAGTTATTGTATGCCCTAGTGATACCAGGGCCATAGCCTCCACAGACACATCGTGGGTGGCTGGATTGGATACCGGAAATGTTTGGTTCTAGCATACGGGCGCCATAGATGTCCCTGGGTGAAAATTCCTAAACCCGATGGTACCAGAGGATGACTCCAACGTCGAGACCGAGTGGATGTACGAGCGCATGAGGGCCAAATACCAGGAGGTCGCGTCTCCCACTGTGTCGTGGTCGGTTGGGAAAGGGGTGTGACCTTACCCGCCTGAGTGAGGGGGCAATTTCTAGGTTGAGTTTGACCAGCTTGAGGAATCGGTCCGCTATCGACGAGCCGGGCCCGATATTGGCAGGCGGATAGTGAGGTCTCTTCCACTCTCCCAGTTGTGCGTTCGGATAGGGGCGGCAAGCTGGCTTGAGTGTACTAGACCCCGGTGATTATCCAGACTGATAACTATATTGACATGAGGATTGGCATACTTGAGTTGCATTATGCATCGCATGGATATGTGTACTTATGGGTACTGGCACGCTTGCTTTGCATCTCGCATATGACATTTGGCTACATAGGCCTCGCATCGCATGGTCTTGGTATGACCGACAGCATTCATGCCTTGCATTACATAGCTTTATTATAAGCTGATAGCATTCATGGACTTACCGCATATTTCTGCATTACTCTGATATTGTACACTTGGCACTCGCCTTACACACACTTTCACCACCCTCTAAGCTTTTGTAAGCTTATGCACGATAGATGCGTGCAGGTGGCGTTAGGTTGCAGCAGCGTTGAGCTCGGAGGTGCAGCAGTCTTCTGGAGCTTTTGTTATTTTCAGTATATTGTATTTCCCTTTTATACACCTTGTACTCAAAAGTTTTTGCTCATAGTGGATTTTGTGATGGTGTTCTTGTGGTTATTGTTCGTGGGTTATGCTTGTGGTTATGCTCATTACAAATCAAATTGATTATTAGAAATCCTCCTTGTAGCATCCCAGGATCGGAACCTGGCGTATGGGCGCTGAGAGCCGAGAATGGGGTTCTACGGAGGCTGTCGGCGCCGGATTCGGCGATCGGAAATTTTGTGAGCCCGGTCTCCGAGTTCGGGGCGTGACACCACCCTTAGCTAACCATTCCATCCCTCCAAGGAGAGGAAAGAACAACAAAAGAGAGCCTAGCTCGGGTCTAGCCTAATCCAATTAAATCCCTAGTCTCCTTAACAACCTTGGCACAGATCCAAGCCAGTCAATCCAATCCTTACGACATTATTGTCCAACTTCTTAAATCAGCTTCGTCAAACCTTACATTAACATTGTGTAACATTCATTCCATTCTCAACCCCCTGCTTATCTCATCCATCAGTATTGCACTATATAGCACTAAGCACATAGTTATTTCGAGCGTATGCTTTGTGGCTTGCCGATGTAATCAAATATTGCCCATTACAAACTTCGATCGATCAATGTATGCACGATAAGTGGGTAATCAAGGTGGATTTATCCAGGCGAAGCTACAGCCTATCATCAGCGTTGCATTTAATACAACATCATACATGCATAACATTATATATATATAATCTTTCACACATAGTACTCAGCACCCAATCAGAAACTTGGATTGATTGATTTATCGCTTCAGTAAGTGGGCAGTCAAGTCGGATTTATCTAGCCAAAACCACAACTCGCTGTAATCATTGCATTTGACACAACATTACATACATCCTCACATCATTAGTGCTCAAGAACTAATCCAAAGCGTCAAAAGTTCATGAGATCTTGAGAAGTAGAGATCAATTGTACGGGCATATTGGGTGCCTATTACATTCCCTCTTTGTAACCGTGGCTCCTTACCAAGAATCTTCACCCACATATCAAGGAATCATCTTAGGGTAGAGAATCCTCAAATTTCTATCATAACATTTCTAAAATGTTTAATTGACTATGGAATCAAATTAATTGGCCAGTGATGACTCCAATCAAATATAATCTCTTAACAATCACCCTAAAAAATTCAATCCATCGTCAACGTGAGCATGATCCGTATTCCGGGATCCAATGTCCATAGGTGGCTTGCGAGGTGGGACTTGTGAGATGAAGGATGTCCACAAGGTGGTCTGACTGTGGTACCCGTGAGATGCAGGGTAACCCATGGGAGGTCTCGATCGGGTTACTTAAGAGGGCCAGGATAATGGAAAATTTCAATGCTTCCCCAACAACTTTGTAGCTTTTGGTGCTTTAACCTATTTTCCCTGTATTAAGTGATATTAGAGCAGGAGACCAATATTTGAGTCTCTTTATCAATGTGGGTGGATGATGCAAGTGCATCTCCACATTAAGTGGGGTGCCCCACAAGATGGAGCATGTGAGATGCAGGATAGCCACGGGGTGGGGCCCACTATGGGACCTGTCCCACTATGAGACTCGTGGGATGTGGGGTAGCCCGCAGTGAGGTCTCAAGCTGTCTAGGATGGCTAGGATAAAGGGATATTCCAATACTTCATCAACAACTTTAGAACTTTTGGTGTGTTGGATAATACTCCTCCATCAATATAACCTTGAATATGTTGGAGGGCAAATAAACATCACGGGTCTAAGGAAGGTTTAACGGGTGGTCATCATTATCCCCGCTGTTTCCTGTGGTGTGGTCCACCTGGGATTTGGATCCGTCTCAAAACATATATCATGGTGGGTGGGTGTCATGGAGTCGTGAGCGGTTGGAACCATTTATATTCTTGCTTACTACCTCATTTGCGGTAATTATGCTTCATTAACTATCTAACTTTTGATTTTTCAAAACAATTTTGATAATGTGGAAGAATGTGAATTAAACTATTGGAATTATGATTGGGCACTTGTCTGATGATTCAAAGTTAGGAACTTGTCAGATTATTCAACTATTGGATTGGTGGTCAGTTATTCGACGGCTTGAAATGAAAAATATATCCTATTTCAACACACAATTGAACATGAATCAGGGGCTAGGACTGAAAAGTGGGAGCACACCACCTGAGCTTGGAAAAGGAACGGTTGATCTGATGGATGAGATAATCGGACCAGCGTCATTTTCACATGATCTTTCTTGAACAGAGATCAGTAGCAAATGGACAGCCCAGATCATTTATGTACAAAATCCGACTACAGTGCAGACAGGAGTACTACTGTCTTGTTTTCAGATCCGCCTCAAACAGAGATGCAAACACACTCATTTCGGGTTCGGGCATTACCAAACCAATCTCAATCCCGCCTTCTTCTTCTCTGCTATCCCCCACATAAATGGCATCGGTTTTCTCAATCGATATCACCTCAGTCTTCTTCGGCTTTCCCCACCCGAAATCCGTATCGTATACCCGAAATTTCGGCGACCCAGCAACCGATAGCACTCGCTGCCCCATCATGGAACAGAGTCTAGGAAACCACGTCTCGGCGCCTTCTAAAACCCCACCGTCTAACCTCTGAATTCCTCTCCCAATCGCCTCCGCCGCTACAAATAGCCCGTCTCCGCTTCCCAAATCTCTCCCCTTCGCGTCGGCGAAGCACCCGCTGACACAGTTCCCGAAATACGTGGCGGGTATAGGCGGGTCCAACCGAGCCCGGCAGTCCACTGAAAAGACGAAGTGGACGGTCTTGTCGTCGGCGTCGTCACCTCGTGCTTTCACCAGGCAAACCCACACGTACGCGCACGTTAGCACGAACGCTGAGCAATGGAAGGGATTCCGAGTCGCCGCGACTCGGTCCATGACTCGCTTCCTGAGTCTCTCGATTTCTGATCGGCTAAGAACAAAGGTCGCTAGAAGCATGTTGGAACGATTCGCACTGCTGTCTGCTACTTGCGTGTGCTCGAACTGGAATTCCGTCATCTGTTTCAAGAAGAGTCGCTTGAGCCAATCACGATCGGCTAACACTGTCCTGTCGTAGGATGGGTGAGATGTTATCAGAGAGTCATCTCCGGTTCTGCAAATGGACGACCAAGATTTTATGAAATGGGTCAAGCTACGGCCATCAGCTGCTACATGATGCAGGGAGATTCCGATGGAGATGCCAGTGTTTGGGAAGATGGTGACTTGCAAGGCCAGTAGAGAAGATGGCTGCAACTCAGATAAAAGAGGGTAGAATTCCGCAATGTCTCTTGGATGGTTTTGTACGAGTCGGTGGAAGTCGGCATCGGACTCGGCGATGGTTAGTGGGACCGAGTCGCCGTCGACATAGCGGATCTCGTGATCGCCGGTTTCAGGTGACTGTGTCAGTTTACCGGCGAGAGGATAGAAGAGATGGAGGGCGAGGGAGAGAGAGTGTTTCAAGTTGGGAAGGAAGGATTTTAGGAAGTGGGTGGTGGTCTTTTCATCAGGTTTATTGGGAAATTCGTAGAAGAAAAGGCGTTGGACGGGAGGAGCTGGCACCCAGCTAATGTCGAAGAGGGTGAGAGGGAGGATGGTTTCTCGTACGGAGCCTGCAGGAGGAAGGACCCGACAAAGGTCGAGCACCTTCACGGTGTGGCCTGACTTCATTGAGAATGGGAAAGGAAGAAAGAAAGAACAATGGAATCTCTTACCCAAGCACCACCTTTCAAAATGGATAATTCTAAAAACTTATCTTCTGGTTATGGATTATTGCTACTGCATCCCCTCAATATATACATACAAAAATACACTGCTGTTTTTAAAAAGGGTTCCAAACCGTTCATTAGGATCTCCTTGGTCAGATGGGGATAACACTTGAGTTCGGTGAGGCTGTGACCCCTCTGGCCTACCTTGAATTGTGTATTGTATATCCTTGCCGTCCATCTGTTTTGCCATATCATTTTAGGGCATCGGCAAAAATTTAGCATATCTAAATATCAGGTGGACCATACCACAGGAAAGAATGGTGAATGAATATTAAAAATTCTTGTGGACCATAGAAATTTTTGATCAGGCTGATGTTTTTCTTTTCCCTTAGTCCTATTCTGTGTGACTTTATCAACCGGTTGGATTGCAAATACGGTGGGCCGTATTAAGTTTTTAATTGTGGGCGTTCAATAACCGCTGTTGTTTTATGGTCTAGCTGAAATTTCGATCTAGCTTAAAATTCTAAAATTAACAACAAGTGCATCAACGTGGCCCCCACCGTCACAAACTGACAACTCGGTGTTGGACGCGGATCGCGTCCTGCCCCCGCCTGTTCCACCTCCGGGCAGTTCTGTTGGCGGGCCCACTGTGATGTATCCATATATCCAAGCCGTCTATCCTTTTCTCGTATCATTTTAATGTATGAACAAAAAAATTGAGGTAAATGGAACACTCAAGTGGACCACACCAAATAATAAGCTTGGTTGCATTAAATGTACCAAGCATTAAATGCAAGAGCCATTGTAGCTGGGTACATTTGAGCGTTGGATCTGCTTCATTTTTATGCTAACGTATTAAAATGAGATGAGAAAAGTAACGGACAGCATGGATAAACAGATACATCATGCTGGGCCTGCCCACAGAACTTCCCACTCGGGCTAGAGACCGGCGGAGAAAGACGCAATCCGCGTACTCCGTGAATCCAATCCCACCTAATCCTTTCTAATCCGGTTGCCCAATCAGGGCCTTACCTGGCCAAATCCACTCCATAAATATTAGACCTAAAAAATCAGCTTAATAAAATCACCAGGTGGAACGCGACTGTGTCCTACCCAGCTGGTCTCCAACTGAGAACGAGCAGGAGCTTTCAGTGGCCATCTAAATGTATTGGTCTTATCCACACTGTCCAACCATTTCAAGTGGACTACACTACAGGAAGCAGCAGTGATAATGATTCTCACGTTGAAACTTTTTTAGAGCCCACTGTGATGTCTATTTACCATCCAACCTATTAATAAAGTTAGATAGATCCGGATGAAGAGAAAATACACAAATATCAGCTGCATCTAAAACTTCTGTGGTCCCAAGAAGTTTTCAACGGTAAATATTTAATCCCCACCGTGTAATCCACATCTGTCTTAGATCTGACTAGGTTTGGGGTTTATATCCTAAAATGATAGGGAAAAAATGGATGGCCAGTGTGGATAAGACCCATACATTATGGTGGCCACTCAAAGCTCCTCTCCGTTCCCAGCCGGAGATGGGGTAGGACGCAATCCGCGTCCCATCACGTGAACCGCACCCACACCCACCCAATAAACGGATTGCGTCCTTCGCAGACGGAGGCATGTCCGAGTAGGGTTCTATGGAGCCCACCGTAATGCATGGTTTTATTCACATTGTCTATACATTTTTCTTTTTTCTTTTTTCTTTATTTTTTTCTTTTTTTGGTTTTAGATCATTGGAAGGTATCAGTGCAAAACGTTCGATATTTTTTTTCTTCTCACATCATTTTAAGGTATCAGTCTCAAAAATTAGGCAGGTCTGATTCTCAAGTGGACCCGATAATGAAACTCACCATTGAAACCTTTCCAGGGGCCACCGCGATGTTTATTTTCCATCCAGCCTGTTAATAATCCAAATATCAGATTAACCCAAAACATCTGCAACTCACAAGAAGTTTTTAATGGTGGTGGCTCAATCGCCACTGGGTGGTCCACTGGAGCCTTGGATCTACCTCATTTTAAAGTTTATATCTTTAAATGATCTGATAAAAATGGATGATATGCTTAGATAAGACCCATACATCACGGTGAGCCCCACAGAGCTCTACCTGGACGGACGGATTATCGTCCAGCGTTGGCAGGACGCAATCTGCCGCCCTGAAACATCTAGAATTTCAGCTTAACTGAATGATCGGGTGAGCCGTACCCAGCCAGAAACGAGTGCGGACAGTCGGCGAGGAAATTCCAGTGCCGTTGCTTCTCATTGGTCAATGTCACTTTCGATAACTCCATATATGGGACGCGGATTTCCTGCGGAAGCCTTTCGCAGGAAGTTCCTGCGCAAGGATTCTAGGTGGGGCCTACTGTGATTTTGTGAGAAATCAAATCCGTTCATCCGTTTTTCAACCTCATTTTAAGACATTTTACCAAAAATGAGAAGGATCTAAAACTCAAGTGGGCCATAGGAGATGAAACAGTGGGGAAAGGAATGCCCACCGTTGAAACCTTCCTAAGCTCAACCTTGCTGTTTATCTGCCATCTAAACCCTTTATAAGGTCATTTTCACTCAGATAAAGTGAAAACACCAGAAACATGGACTGTTACAAAACTTTTATGGACATATAAATGTTTCGACGGTAGTCACTAAATATTCACTTTTTCCTCTTGTGTGGCCCAATTGAGTTGTGGATCCTCCTCATTTTTTGACTCGCGTCATAAAATGAGCTTAAAAAACCGATAGAGGGGTTGGATTTCTCACAAACATCTAAGTAGCCCTACACAGAAACTTTGCACAGGAACTTCCTGCGAAAGGCTTTCGCAGGAAATCCCCGTCCCCATATATGGGAGGCGGATTTCCTGCTAAAGCATTCCGCAGAAGTTCCTGCGCGAGATGCTGGGTGGGGGCCATCGAGACGTTTGTGAGAAATCGACCCTATTCATCCACTTTGAGGGATCAGTTTAGGAATTGTAACAAAAAATGATGTGTGTCCAAAACTTAAGTGGGTCACACGAGAGGAAACAGTGGGGATTCAGTGTGAATCGTTGAAACATTTTTGGGACATAAAAATTGTGACGGGAATTTTTTTTATTATTTTCACTTCATCCCAGTGGTAATGACCTTATAAACAGTTTGGATAGCATATAAGCATGAGGTGGAGCCCATTAAGGTTTTGATGGTAGGAATTTCTTTCCCCATTTTTATCTCTCGTGCGACTAACTTGAGTTTTGTGTCCGCCTCATTTTGCGTAGCATTCCTATAAATAAGCACTCAAAACAGATGGATGGGGTGGGTAGATTTCCCACAAACATGTGCTAAAGGCTTTAGTAGGAAATCTGCACTCCCATATGTGAGTGCCCAATTTCCATCTTTCAATTAGATTACCAGTTGCACAACTTCCAAGGTGTGCAACCTTTCTAAGTCCCCGACGCATAGGGATGAACTGATGAATGAAATAAATGAGTTAACAACCTTTTAAATAAAGAAACCAAGCAATAAAAAAAAAAAATCAGAAACAAATTATAACTAAAACTCTTAAAAATTCATAATTTAATATAAATAATAAATTTACTTTTTATAATAAGTTTTCAACTTAGCTTAACCATGTTATTCTCCTAATTATCTTAAGCACTTTTCATGTTGGACATAACTCCTAAAACCTAGCGGATGAAGAGTTATAATCAAACTAAGGCCCCGTTTATTAAATCTAAAGTCTAAAGATCGAATCTGAAATCTGAAGTCTGAATTTGAAATCTGAAGTAATAAAAACTTATTTGATAATTATAGCTGAAGTCTAAAAATTAAGTAATGAATCTGAAACAAAATGTTTGTTAATAAATGTCATGCCCCGAAATCCGGGTACAGAGTGTGCACCCTCATACCTGAATTTCAGTTCGTAACTCGTACATAAAGTGTACTAATTTAATTCCTTAATTAATTTAATCAGAGCTGATAATTATATTCAATCTAAGTTCTACCATAATCTCAATCACACATATATAACACCTGACACCAATCAACCAGGCATATATAAATCTTGACAACCCTTAAAATAAAATAAAACTTAAAAATTATTTATTTATTATATTATCGTACTATAATTATATTTATTCCATACTAACAATGATTCAATGAAATAAATATAAATAATTCATTAAAATTTTAAAATCAATACCAATATACATTACACGTTAATTAAACTATGCTAACAAATAAATCACATAATTAGAAATTGCTTAATGCCGTCACTTTATCTTCAGATAAGTATGGCCACGTTTCACATGGGTTGTGTTCAGGTACGGTACATCCTTCTGGTTCTTACGCCACATCATCTGCTAATGGCTCCTCTGTACGGTTTTTCCATCAATAAAAAAGTAAGCTAGCTAGGCTTAGTGAAATAACTCAGTATGGTTCATAATCATAGCAATTAAAATAACATAAAAATATATGTACAATGATATGGATGTAAATGATGTATGAATGCATCAGATGGGATGATCGTCCATCTACTTGGGTTGGAGGTTGTCGACCTGCATCCACCCGTTAGGCGTAGGCTTTCACCTTTCGGTAGGCTTGGGCATAGCCCACATCTGGTAACGCTCTACCATGATCGACATTTCTTCCAGGGAGTGCCCCTAGGATCGACCATGTATTATGCAAATGCAATGAATGATAGATGATATGTAAATGTATATTTTTCATATTTGACATAGTTATCTTGATCAGAATATTCACATATAAAGTTAGCATACAATTATCATATCAAAATACTCAAATCAGTAAATCAATCCAACGATCACAAAAGATTTATTTTAATTTTAATGAATTATGAGACAAGTTGGGTTACTCACCTGAGTCTGAGAGTGTAGAATCCACAAGGTAATTAAGTTGGTTTGAATTCAGAGATCCTATCAGTTATATCAATAACATTATTATTCATCTAGTTATTTTACATGGTGGGGCCCACCTTTGATTAACATCGTAGATAACCAGATCTCAAATAATAAAATAATTAAAAATTCTATTTTATATTTCTATCTTTTTTTTTTTTTAAGATTATAAAATTTATTAGAATTATTTGATCGGGGTGGTCCATCGGATGATTAGATCATTCAGATTCCTGAGGTATTATCATGTTTTGCCTCTATACATTAGATGGATGGTGTGAATCTAACCATACATACACCGATGACCCATCTCGACCCTTCTATGCCAAGTGATACCAACACTTACGCAAAAATCTAAGATTCTTTTATTAAACACTTTTAGATTTGACTAATGTGGCCTATCTGATGGTCAGATTGATCTGAAAATTATAGCCCTTGTATATTTTGGCCTTAGGGATCATATGATCCGTACAGATCTATCTTAGCACAATCAGATTCCATCCATTCAATATATTCATAAAATTTTACTAACCATATCTGAAATCATAAAAACATCACTTTATTAAAATAGACTCTTCACACCTATATGATGAATCCTTAAACCTTTCTCTCAATTAAGAATATCTCTACCAACTCAACTATTGACTTGTTTTTATTTTTTATTTAAAAATAAAATCTTTAAATATTTATTTTAATTTTTTAATGCACCAAAATTTAAGGTCGTTATAACAAACCTCTTAAATGTCTGAAATATGTTAATTTGACACATTTGCCCCTATCTCCAATTTGGAAATGTTTTACATTATAAAGAAATTATTTTTTATCAAATGAAAATAAAATCTTTATATTTAATTCAAATAAACTAAAATACTTAATAAAAAAACTAAAATATCATCATCAAGCCCTCAATTCCGCTTACAGGGAAGATTGCCACTATGTGTTATATAAGATTGAACACTAATAGCAACAAAACCTTCAAATAAGGCCCACCTTATATTTATTTGCTATCCAAGCCGTTTATAAGGTTATTCCAAATTGGATGAAGTGAAAACATATTCAAAACTTCTGTGGCCTATTTAAGTTTATTTTCCATCCGATATGTTGATAAGGTCACAAATACTTGTACGAAGAGGGAAAAAAAATCATATTGATCCAAAACTTTTGTGACCCTAAAAAGGTTTTCAATGGTAAACGTTCAATCTCCCGCTGCTTTTTACGGCTCTTTTTTCGCCTCAAGCTTTAAAATGAGCTCGCCAAAATGGATGAATGGTTTAGATATAACACATACCTCATGATGGGACCCACGGAACTTGTTGACGTCAATACAGGAGCTATATAGCTGGTGTAAGGTACACCAACCAATACGCATCCTACTTGGACGTGGATTAGCGGGCGCGGGTTGGATACTGACAAGGACAGTAGCCAATGGCCACTGAAGTAACATCACCAAGCTCTGTGGACCCCACCATGATGCATGTGTTGTATCCATATCGTCCAACCATTTGTAGAGATCGTTTTATGGCATTACAAAGAGAATGAGATAGATCCAAATTTCAAGTGGACCCACCACAGAAAACCGTGGGAGCAGTCACACCCACCGTTGAAACATTTATAAGGCTCACCGTGATGTATTTTTGAGGTCCAACCCATTCATAAATTAACATAGAGATAGATGAAGTGAAAACAAAAATATCAGCTTGATTGGAAACTACTTTGGCTCCTAAGAAGTTCTGAACGGTGGATGTCACTGTCCCCACTATTTTCTATGGTGGGGTACGCTTGAACTTTAGATCTATCTCATTCTCTGGGTAGTGCCATAAAACGATCTCTAAAAATGGTTGGACGGTATGTATACAACACATGCATCATGGTGGGGTCCACAGAGCTTGGTGACGTCAGTAGCGATTTGGCTACTGAACTTGTCAGTATCCAATCCACGTCCCGGATTAGCTACTGACAGATTCGCTACCGGAGCGACGTCATCAAGTTCCATGGCCCACTATGATGTATGTGGGCCCACTGTAATGTATGTGCTTTATCTACACTGTCCATCTATTTGGAGATTTAATTTTAGAGCATTGTTCACTCCCCAAGTATAGGGTTGTGATGTAGTAATAAACTTGGTAAGACCGAGGTCGAATCCACAGGGACTGGTCGTCACAATTCAAATTTACAATTCTCCTTAACTAATTCAACAAATAATGGAGCAATTTACTAACACAATTCTATGGAAAATAACTATTGAGAATAAGGAAGAAAATTCAATCAGAGAGAGCACTAGGACTTTCGAATCCACCCTTAATTATCCTAACCATTGTTTTGCCTGTTAATTCACCTTAAATTAGATTGATCCAACTTATCTAGAGAAAGCACAATCTGTGTCCTTAATCGGGCATACTGATTGTCTATTTCCTTCAAGCAATGCCATGAATAACATATCCCATGTCCAAATCGGGCATATGGAATATGAAGTTTAGTAAAGCATCCTGTTTCTTCCTCTACAGGAACCTGTTCATGATCAGATACAAGCACCTAGAATAAGCATCCAAACCACATCCATCCATAGACTCAAAAGTTCATAGATGGAGAAGTATAGAATTTAAAACAATCAAGCACACTAAGGAAAGAAACAAATCAATTTAATTAAAGTAAATCAACATAGAACAACGGGTATTCAAATTAGGGGTTTCATCTCAGCCCTAGCTGAGAGATTAGTTACCCATAAAATCCATTAAATAAATGGAAAAATAAAGATAAAAAAATCATAAAGGAAAATTCAAACCAATTTTTCTCTCTCTTCTTTCTTCTCTTTCTTCTCTCCTTTGCTATAGATCTGGAGCTCCTCCCTGGTTCTGAATGCCTTTCCCACGTCCAAAACTCCCCTTTTATAGCTGCTGGATGGCTGGAATCGGTGGCAGAGTCGTAGAAGGACTCGGAGTACAAATTTTCGCAGCCGTGATCAGTGGGCCCCACAGAGGCATTTTCTGGAAAATCCACCCCTTCCATTGGATTCAGGACGAAATTTCAGTCAGGAATGGGTGGTTTTGAATGTCCATTAACGCGGCCCAGAGAAGAAAATACAAAAAGATCAGTTTTGAACGTCACCGGGTAGCCCTTTTGTGGCCTCTGTATCACGCACGTGTGTACGCATGGGAGTGAACTATCAGCATGGTTTTATAGTATTCATGGCCCTCTACAAGATGGACAGATCAGATCGACCGTACAGGTGACGGGTGGGGCCCACTGTTCTTCGCAAAAACGGCCAGCGGCAGTGCTACGCGCTGACGTGGATCGCGGACGCTGGCTTTGCTGCGGAAATGGTGGGGTCCACTGTGCTGTTTTCTTGAGAAATCCACTCCATCCATTGGATTTGGCTCGGAAAAACCGTCCGGGAAGGGACAGTTTTGTGGTGTCCATTGATGCGGTCCACCTGATTTCTGCTCCGCCGTCAAAGATGCTTTTGAACGGTTAGATTTCCCCCGGGATGACCGTTTGCAATTCTGCCACCTAGGCAGTGATTATGGCCCCCGTTACGACCTGATGGACGGTCCGGATTATCTGTTTGATAGACGTTGTGGACCCACAATCGAATTGTCTGATCGGACAGCGTTAACGCTGTCCGTTCTTTGAAATTGAGAAGAGGGCGGACGACGAGCGCGGGTCAGCGGCTCGCTGACCGCTGCGGTCGGTCCCATGCACGGCGGGTGGCCTTTGTGCATGGTGTACATGCATCACGTGTAGGGTTCAATATAATGTTTACGAGAAATCTGCATCGTCCATCCTTTTTCCCATATTATTTTAACCGCAAAAACCCAGTTGAAGTAGTTTTCAGATGTCAGGTGGGCCCCCAAATTGGAGTTTTAATGGGCTGATCTGTCCGTTGGCCCACTTTTCGAGATCTTCAGTAGATGAAATTTAATATGTACGGTTAATTTGCGGCCCCCATCACATGTATGAAGTTTCGAGTCGATCGGATGGTGGGAACCATGTGATCTTGCATTCTTGACCCCTTTCGGGCCCCTTTGGCTTGCTTTCCTCAGATCCCAGGCGTGTAAACTCTTCATTATTGGTTCTCTGGGGTCCATCCCGTGCTCAGGTGGCTTTTGATCATCAAATCCATGTTTTTAATCCTCTTTTCAGTCCAACGCTCATTATTACATCCTGAAATGAAAATACAATTAAAATATGATGTTTAGGCATTATCATGTACGTAAAATAGGTAATGATCGGGGTGTGATATGCAATATTTGACCCTGATCACAACCCCCAACTAGCATTTTGCTAGTCCCGAGCAAAACATGCGAAAAAATACTTTCAGAAATAAAAGACAATTCCTGTAAACTCAAGTGACTTGTGAACAGATAGTTGAGATGTGAAAATTATAAAATTCGTGAATGGTGAGAAGATTTTTCTCCTGAAATCAAGCTTACAGTACTTCATAATCAAGTTCAAAATATTAATCCATTAATTAGAACATCCTAAACATTGAGTTCCATTAGTGTATAGTGTAATTTCGGCTTACGATCATTAAGAGATCCAATTGTTAATTTTATGATATCATTGGTAATGAACCACGGAGTGCATGACGACTAAACCTGAAACCAACACTTGCCTTATAGATTAGCCTTTCATTCTACCATTTTTTTGATTTTCTTTATGAATAGTACGCCAAGGAGGAGAATCAAATCTTGCACCTATAGGGAGCAAACCTATGGTGAAAATTTGTCGCCTAAATCTTTTCGTATGTCAATTATGAGGAATCGAATCGTCATCTATAGGGAGCAAACCTATGATGACGATTATGCGACTTTATTCTTTCAATTCTTCTTTATAGACTGATGTTAAAAATTTTGTTTTTTTCAGGCTGGTTCCTTTCATGCTTAGTGATTACCATGTTATCAATTAATATCGAACTGAAATCTTAATGTGTAAACGAGATCTGATATGTGAAATCATGGCTCAATCAATGTTTACAACTTCTAATCATGGATTAACCATTCAAACTTCAGTGTGAAATCTGCCAAACAACCGAATCCAAGAGTCATAAATTTCTCATATTCTGAATCTTGTAATTTCAAAATCACAACTATCCTTCAAAATCACTTTGAATTCAATAGAAATTCCAAAAAAATTTTAAAAATTATCACGATTTTTGCTCAAGACCAAGAAAATACTGATTAGGTAACCTAATCTCCCACCCCCAACCTAAAATCTACATTGTCCTCAATGTAAAAGAAATAAGCATGCAATGCACATGAGACAATGAAAAGAAAAGAGGAGTAGGGAAGGATAGTACCTGGATGGAGAATCAAGAAGCTCTCAAAAATATTAGCGTAAAAGTGAGTCAGCACAAGAGAGAAATCAGTAAAATAAAATAAGATCACAAAAAGAAAAACTCTACCTATACCACTTTCGCAGGTGCTCGCGATTGCATTTAGCGTATGCAACAAGCCTTTAAACCCCTAGGTTACCCCTAGTGGACGAGTTGTAGTCTCGTGAGGGTTTGCAGTAATGTTACCCACAAACATTGAACTAACTAACAAAAACGAAATAGAATGAAATGCTGGGTTGCCTCCCAGGAGCGCTAAGTTTAACGTCTTTAGCCAGACAAAAACGGACCATGAATTCATTAATCTTTAAGACCAGGGTCCGCCAAAGAACTTACCTCAATACTGTGGTTAACCAATCCCAGACAAGTGATGCGAGTTCCCATGAGCTGTGCTATCTGCAATGAGGTAACTGACACTGTCGTCAAATAATTTAAGGACTTCTGCTCGAACAACTTCCTCCATGTTAAGATCATGCTTCCATTGCATTTTATGTGACATTTCCGCAACATGATCCTTACATACAGTGGGGTACACTCCTTGTATTTCTGCTATCTTCCGTTCAATTGCTGCCTTATATGTTCGAAGAACATTAAGCAACCTGTTCTCTTTTGCCTTCTCAGAGTTAGAAACTGTGCTGTCAGGAAGACTCTCAGAGGGATGAAGAGGTTCCACTTTCGCTCTCCATTTTTCAGTCTCCAATATAGGAGTAGAGTCGAGCAGTGCATTGACTTCGTGGATGGGATTATCTATGTCAAAATTCATGCCATGTTGTGCTAAGCAGGTCTCAAGTGGATCTTCAAAAGATTTACGGAAGGAGTCCTGCACTAGACTCTCGATCATGTCCACTTCAAATATGTCGTCCGCATCCGCGGGTTGTTGTCCTGCATTAAAAACATTGAGTTTAATATTCATGTTACCAAATGACAACTTCATAACTCTATTCCTGCAATTTATAATAGCATTAGATGGGCCAAAAATGGACGACCCAAAATGACTGGGATCTGACTATGAGGATTCTGAACAGGCTGAGTATCTATAACTATGAAATCCACTGGAAAATAAAATTTGTCAACCTGGATTAGCACATCTTCAATAACACCCCGGGGCACCTTGACAGATCTATCAGCTAGTTGTAATGTTATTTTAGTCGGTTTCAACTCACCAAGTCCTAGCTGCTCATAGACCGAATATGGTAACAAATTGACGCTCGCCCCTAAATCAAGTAATGCCTTCCCGATTTTATGATCTCCTATACCACAAGAGATGGTGGGAGCTCCTGGATCCCTAAATTTAGGAGGGGTGTTATGTTGAATCATGGAGCTGAGCTGCTCTGCAAGGAAGACTTTCTTATGAACATTCTGCTTACGCTTTTGAGTGCATAAATCTTTAAGAAACTTAGCGTAAGCAGGGACTTGCTTGATAGCGTCAAGCAACGGGATGTTGACTTGCACTTTTTTAAACACATCCAGGATTTCATCAAAGTTGTTTCTTTTCTTCATTGGTGCCAGACGTTGAGGAAAAGGTGCTTTGGGCACGTAAGGTGGCACGTCAGCGGCTCTAGCAGAGTCAGAGAGTTTTTGGACTTTGGATGCCTTGGTGTGTCTCTCTGCTTCACCTTGATTTGATTCATCCCTAGGTATCTCTATTTTGTTGTCAATCTGTTTGCCTGACCTAAGGGTAATGATCGATTTTGCTTGCTCATGGTATTGCCCTTGGTTGGAATTAGAGCCAATCTCATATTGTCCCTTTGGATTAGCTACAGGTTGGCCAGGGAACTTACCCTTCTCTCTCTCACTCAATGTGGCAGCTAGTTGACCCATTTGTACTTCCAGCTTGGCAATAGATTGTGCATTTGCTTGTAAGCTTTGCTGGTTGGCTAGTAAGGTTTATTGGGTGTCTTTTTGGAATTGGAGAGAACTCTGCATAAAAAGATGGAGTGTATCCTCCAGAGATGGTTTCCTTGATTGTGCAGGCAGTTGTTGATATTGCGGAAACTGCTGAGGTTGCATAGGAGGATTTCCAGATGGTCCTCCTTGTTGCGGTACTTTTGCCCAAGAAAAATTTGGATGCCTAGCCCACCCTGGGTTGTATGTGTTCGAGTAAGGATCATTCCCAGGTTTCTGAAAGGTGTTCAAAGCATGAACTTGTTCAGAGAGGAATTCTGAAAATGTTGTACCAGATGGGCAAGATTGCGTAGGATGGGAAGGACTAGAACAGGCACAAGCCTCGGCTTGAGTTGTTTGTGGGGGTCCATTATGCAACATCAGAGCATCAACCTTTTTTGTCAGGCCATCAATCTTGGCATGGAGATCTGGTGTGACTCCTATCTCATATATGCCACCTCTCTTTTGTGGTTGGGAACTTCTTTCACCTCTATCTGAATAGTCCCATTGCTGGGAGTTTTCACACAAGGTTTCAAAGAATTTCCACGCTTCGGTATCGCTCTTGGTCATGAAGGACCCTCCACTGGTGGCATCAACCATGCGACGGTTCTAGGGTGTCAGACCGTCATAAAAGTATTGTACTTGTTGCCACTTCTCAAAACCGTGGTGTGGACATTTAAGAAGCAAGTCCTTCCATCTTTCCCAACATTCATGAAAGTGCTCTCCCTCTTTTTGTGTGAAATTAGTGATTTCTCTACGGAGAGCATTAGTTTTGTGAACAGGGAAGAACTTGTTTAAGAACTTCCTAGACAATTGGTCCCATGTAGTGATAGACCCAACTTCTAGAGAATTCAACCATGCTTTCGCCTTATCCTTCAAAGAAAAAGGAAACAGGCGTAGGCAGATCGAATCGTCTGAGAAGTTTTGGAATTTAAAGGTGGAGCAAATGTCTAGGAATTCTTTCACATGATGATATGGGTCCTCCTTGTCTAACCCATAAAAGGAAGGCAACAACTGTATGACCCCAGTCTTGAGTTCAAAGTGTGCCGATGTGGTGGTGGGCAACACTATGCATGAAGGCGCATTGAGTTGGACAGGAGCTGAATAATCTCTAAGAGTTTTAGTTCCATTCTCTTCTGCCATTTCAACTGGGATGTCTTTCAATCTTCTATGGAATGTTCTTTCTATTTCAGGATCAAAAGATGCTAGTTCTTTATCTAGAGATCTACGTCCTAGCATAAACTAAGTAACAACCTAAGAGAAAGAAAACTAGAACTAGAAACAAGTTAAAACTATGTAAGTGAGAATGGGAAGAAAGAACCCGGAAAAGGAGATGATTGATGTTAAGAAGCTCCTCCTCACATAGTAGCTTTCTTCCTCAATTCCTGAAAATAAAACAAATCAGGTTTCCTAAAATAATGACAGAAAAATCCTAAGCAACGGTTAATTTCTAAAAAAGAAAAAATAAAAAGCTAAAAAGGACAGAAATCTTAGAATTAGAAAGTTACTAACTGTAAAAAAGCTAAGTACGTTTCTAAAAAAAAAAGAAAAAGAAATTTCTAAAACTAGAAAATTTACTTAAGAGAAAAAAAAAATCTAAATCTAAAAATAGAAAATTTAAAAATTCACAAGAAATTCTAGACTTAGAAAATTTCTAAAACCTAAAAAATAAAAATTAGAAAAAGTAAAGAATTAGAAAGGGATTACCAAATTAGAAGTTTATCTCAAGACCCTACAAAACAGGAAACAGGTTAATTTCTAAAATGAAGAACTCTAAGTTAGTAAAATCCTAAGCTATGAATTATGATAAGAGAGAATCCTAAATTTAATTTGGACCGAAACAGTCCCCGGCAACGGCGCCAAAAACTTGTTCACTCCCCAAGTATAGGGTTGTGATGTAGTAATAAACTCGGTAAGACCGAGGTCGAATCCACAGGGACTGGTCGTCACAATTCAAATTCACAATTCTCCTTAACTAATTCAACAAATAATGGAGCAATTTACTAACACAATTCTATGGAAAATAACTATTGAGAATAAGGAAGAAAATTCAATCAGAGAGAGCACTAGGACTTTCGAATCCACCCCTAATTATCCTAACCATTGTTTTGCCAATTAATTCACCTTAAATTAGATTGATCCAACTTATCTAGAGAAAGCACAATATGTGTCCTTAATCGGGCATACAGATTGTCTATTTCCTTCAAGCAATGCCATGAATAACATATCCCATGTCCAAATCGGGCATATGGAATATGCAGTTCAGTAAAGCATCCTGTTTCTTCCTCTACAGGAACCTGTTCATGATCAGATACAAGCACCTAGAATAAGCATCCAAACCACATCCATCCATAGACTCAAAAGTTCATAGATGGAGAAGTATAGAATTTAAAACAATCAAGCACACTAAGGAAAGAAACAAATTAATTTAATTAAAGTAAATCAACATAGAACAACGGGTATTCAAACTAGGGGTTTCATCTCAGCCCTAGCTGAGAGATTAGTTACCCATAAAATCCATTAAATAAATGGAAAAATAAAGATAAAAAAATCATAAAGGAAAATTGAAACCAATTTTTCTCTCTCTTCTTTCTTCTCTTTCTTCTCTTTCTTCTCTCCCTTGCTATAGATCTGGAGCTCCTCCCTGGTTCTGAATGCCTTTCCCACGTCCAAAACTCCCCTTTTATAGCTGCTGGATGGCTGGAATCGGTGGCAGAGTCGTAGAAGGACTCGGAGTACAAATTTTCGCAGTCGTGATCGGTGAGCCCCACAGAGGCATTTTCTGAAAAATCCACCCCTTCCATTGGATTCAGGACGAAATTTCAGTAAGGAATGGGTGGTTTTGAATGTCCATTAACGCGGCCCAGAGAAGAAAATACAAAAAGATCAGTTTTGAACGTCACCGGGTAGCCCTTTTGTGGCCTCTGTATCACGCACGTGTGTACGCATGGGAGTGAACTATCAGCATGGTTTTGTAGTATTCATGGCCCTCTACAAGATGGACGGATCAGATCGACCGTACAGGTGACGGGTGGGGCCCACTATTCTTCGCAAAAACGGCCAGCGGCCGGGTTACGCGCTGACGTGGATCGCGGACGCTGGCTTTGCTGCGGAAATGGTGGGGTCCACTGTGCTGTTTTCTTGAGAAATCCACTCCGTCCATTGGATTTGGCTCGGAAAACCGTCCGGGAAGGGACAGTTTTGTGGTGTCCATTGATGCGGTCCACCAAATTTCTGCTCCGCCGTCAAAGATGCTTTTAAACGGTTAGATTTCCCCCGGGATGACCGTTTGCAATTCTGCCACCTAGGCAGTGATTATGGCCCCCGTTACGACCTGATGGACGGTCCGGATTATCTGTTTGATAGACGTTGTGGACCCACAATCGAATTGTCTGATCGGACAGCGTTAACGCTGTCCGTTCTTTGAAATTGAGAAGAGGGCGGACGACGAGCGCGGGTCAGCGGCTCGCTGACCGCTGCGGTCGGTCCCATGCACGGCGGGTGGCCTTTGTGCATGGTGTACATGCATCACGTGTGGGGTTCAATATAATGTTTACGAGAAATCTGCATCGTCCATCCTTTTTCCCATATTATTTTAACCGCCAAAACCCAGTTGAAGCAGTTTTCAGATGTCAGGTGGGCCCCCAAATTGGAGTTTTAATGGGCTGATCTGTCCGTTGGCCCACTTTTCGAGATCTTCAGTAGATGAAATTTAATATGTACGGTTAATTTGCGGCCTCCATCACATGTATGAAGTTTCGAGTCGATCGGATGGCGGGAACCATGTGATCTTGCATTCTTGACCCCTTTCGGGCCCCTTTGGCTTGCTTTCCTCAGATCCCAGGCGTGTAAACTCTTCATTATTGGTTCTCTGGGGTCCATCCCGTGCTCAGGTGGCTTTTGATCATCAAATCCATATTTTTAATCCTCTTTTCAGTCCAACGCTCATTATTACATCCTGAAATGAAAATACAATTAAAATATGATGTTTAGGCATTATCATGTACGTAAAATAGGTAATGATCGGGGTCTGATATGCAATATTTGACCCTGATCAAGCATGAGTTAAAGAATGAGGCTGATCCAAATATGGAGTTGACCCCACTACAAAAAAACAGTGGTGAGATTGATGCCTACCGTTGAAACCTTCCTAAGGCTCATCGTGATTTTTATTTGAAATCCAACCTGATCACAAGGTAACACAGACATGAAAGAAGGGAAAAAACAAATATCAGTTTGATCAAAAACTTTTGTGGCCTATTTAAGTTTTTAATGGTGGGTGTCACTCTCCCCACTGTTTTCTGTGGTGAGGTCCACTGGAGCTTTGGATTTGAATCATTCTTTGGATCTTTACCTAAAGTTATATTTCCAAATGGATAGATGGCGTAGATACAAAACATACGTCATGATGGGGCCCACATAACTTGGTGACGTAACTTCACTAAGAGTCTCGGTGCTCGACCTGTCAGTATCCAATCCGCCTCCTCGAAAACAGATCGGACACTCCCCTGCCACCAGCCAATGGCTAATGGTCAGTGCTATGTGGGCCTACCATGATGTATGTATTTCATCCATGCCGTCCATCTATATTTCTAGATCATTTTAGGTATGAGACCAAAAATGAGGTATATCCCAATCTCAAGTGGACCACATTACAGGAAAACAATGTTGAATGAACGTCGACTATTAAAAACTTTTTGGCGGCCATAAAAGTTTTTGATCAATTTGATCTTTGTTTTTTCCATTCATTTAGGTCTATATGACCTAATCAACAGATTGGATGTCATATATACATTGGGCCTTAGGAGAATTTTAATGGTGGATATCCAATCACTATTGTTTTCCTGTGACATGGTCCACCTGAGATTTATATTCCTCTCATTTTTGGTATCAAGCCCTAAAATGATCTTTTAAAATGGATGAATGGAATGGATGAAACACATACATCATGGTGGGCACATGAATAAGTTTCACAGGTTAAAAGTTGATTTTGTATTGCGCAGAGAAAGAATTGTTATAGTAACTTGAAAAGGAGTAATTTTGAAAGCAAAAATTTTTGTTTAATGAAAAATTCACTGAACGCATTCCAGTCATGGAAAGAATTCAGTGAAAAACCACTTAGCGCTTTCCTTCTTCCACGTTAACGATGCATTAACAAACACCAACATTTTCCGCGTTAAGTGCAAAACTTCAGCGTTAGAAAACAAGCCATAAGACTTACTATTTATAGTAAAAATAGAATTAGGCCCCATTTGTTAAATCTGAAGTTTAAAGACCGAATCTGAAATCTGAAGCCTGAATTTGAAATCCAAAGCCCGAATCTGAAATCTAAAGTAAAAAAAACCTTATTTGACAATTATGGCTGAAGTCTAAAAATTAAGTAATGAATCTGAAAGAAACTGTTTGTTAACAAACATCTTAAATGTCTGAAATATGTTAATTTAACACATTTGCCCCTATCTCTCGTTTGGAAATATTTTACATTATAAAGAAATTATTTTTTATTAAATGAAAATAAAACTATTATATTTAATTCAAATAAACTAAAATACTTCATAAAAACTAAAATATTATCATAAGGCCCTCAATTCCTCTTAGCGGGAAGATTGCCACTATGTTGTTGTATAAGATTGAACACTAGTAGCAACAAAACCTTCAAATAAGGCCCACCTTATATTTATATGCTATCCAAACCATTTATAAAGTCATTCCCAATTGGATGAAGTGAAAACATATCTAAAATTTCCGTGGCCTATTTAAGTTTATTTTCTATCCAATATGTCGTAAGGTCACAAATACTTGTAGAAGACGAAAAAAAATTTGTATTGATCCAAAACTTCTATGACCCTAAAAAGGGTTTCAATGGTAGACGTTCAATCCCCCGCTGCTTTTTGTAGCTTTTTTTTTTTTTTTTTCCGTCTCAAACTTTAAAACAAGCTCGCCGGATGGATGGATGGCTTGGATATAACACATACCTCATGATGGGACCACTAAACTTGCTGATGTCAATATGACAATACAGCAGCTGTACAGCTAGTGTGAGGTACGCCAACCAATCCGCATCCTACTTGGATGCGGATTAGCTACTGACAGGTTGAATAGCGAGATTCGCTATCGAAGTGACATAATCAAGTTCCATGGCTCACTATGATGCATGTGGGCCCACTATGAGGTATATGCTTTATCTACACCGTCCATCTATTTGGAGATTTAATTTTAGAGCATGAGTTAAAGAACGAGGCAAATCCAAATATGTAGTTGACCTCACCACAAAAAATAGTGGCGAGATTGATGCCTACCGTTGAAACCTTCCTAAGGCTCATTGTGATTTTTATTTGAAATCCAACGTCTCAACAAGTTAACGTAGACATGAAAGAAGGGAAAAAACAAATATCAACTTGATCAAAAACTTTTGTGGCCTATTTAAGTTTTTAATAGTGGGCGTCACTCTCCCCACTGTTTTTTGTGGTGAGGTCCACTAGAGCTTTGGATTTGACTCATTCTTTGGGTCTTTACCTAATATTATATTTCCAAATGGATGGACGGCATGGATATAAAACATATATCATGATGGGGCCCACATAACTCGGTGACATAACTTTAGTGGCGAGTCTGGCTAACCTAGCTATCAGTATCCAATCTGCGGACGCGGAAACAGATTGTCTACTCCCATGCCACCAGCCAATGGCTGATGGTCGGTGCTATTTGCGTCCCACCATGATGTATGTGTTTCATCCATGCCGTTCATCTATGTTTCTAGATCATTTTATGGTATGAGACCGATATAATCTCAAGTGGACCACATTACAGGAAAACAGTGTTGAATGAACGTCGACCATTAAAAACTTTTTGGGTGCCATAAAAGTTTTGGATCAAGCTAATCTTTGTTTTTTCCATTCATCTAGGTCTATATGACCTAATCAACAGATTGGATGTCAAATAAACAATACATTGGGCCTTAGGAGAATTTTAATGGTGGATATCCAATCACTATTGTTTTCCTGTGGCATGGTCCACCTGAGATTTGTATTCCTCTCAATTTTGGTTTCAAGCCCTAAAATGATATTTAAAAATGGATGAATGGAAAGGATGAAACACATGCATCATGGTGGGGCATAAAAAAGTTTCACAGGTTAAAAGTTGATTTTGTATTGCGCAAAAATTTAACGAGAAAAATTGCAGCAGCAACTTGAAAAGAGGTAATTTTGGAAGCAAAAATTTTTCTTTAAGAAAAATTCACTGAGCGCATTCCATATTCACCATTAAGCTAGACTCCCTATCATAGAAAGAATTCAGTGAAAAACCATTTAGCACTTTCCTTCTTCCGCGTTAACGATGCATTAACAAACACTACTGAACACAGAACAATTTTCCAATTCCGCGTTAAGTGCAAAAATTCAGCATTAACAAACAGACCCTTAATTATGAAATTCTACAGTCGATATGATGAAATTTTGTAAATTCTGTGCACATGTGGGCAACCCAGCTACGGTCGAGTTGGTTGGTTGGCTAAAGTAGCTCTTCTTACTTCAAAATCATATATTTTACACCTGTTAACTCAATCCGGATTGTGAGATACATTTGATCTAAGGTCCGACGGTCCGAATCACTTTTGTCGTCGACCGGGCCTTTTCGATCCATTTTGGCCATGAAACTATCCGTGACCCACTCTACATCAGTCCCTCATCTTTTTTGTGTTAGATTCAAGCGGTTCATCAATTTTTCCAAACCATTCTAAACCATGAGCCAAAAAATAGATACTTTTAATCATATCACATAAAGCAATGGTGATTCAATAAATTACCTTTGAAACTTTCGAAAGGCCAATTGTGAGGCTTACTTTCCATTTCGCCTGTAATTAATAAGATCACACATACCTAAATGAAGTTAAAATATAAATTATCAACTATCATAGCTTCTTTAATCCTGCAAAGTTTTCAATTATAGCATCAATTCCTAATGCCTTTGGTGGTGTGATCTACTTTAGCTTTAGATTTGCATTATTTATTAGTTTGTATCTAAAAATGATCCGAAAAAAATAGATCAACGGTGTGCATCTAAAAATACAACAGGAGCCCACGTAAATATCACACCTCAATAAATTCTATTGATGGTTGTGTGGTGCAGGGAGCAGATTAAGTACGGCCTAAACTTCACATGGGACGGTGTAGCCCTTACTTTGGCACCCTTCTTGATGTGTGTATTCTGTATCCACTTCACTCTTTCCATCCATTTTTTCAGATCATTTTAGAACATGATACCAAAAATGAAGGAGATACAATTATCAGGTGGACCATAGTACTCCAGCAGACAGTGGTGATAGAACAATCTACCATTCAAAACTTCTTAGGGCTCACCTAAATCTTTAGGTAATTTTTATTTGTCATCCAATGTGTTAATAAGTTACCATAAGCCTAGATGAAGAGAAAAAACAAATATCCACTTCATTCAAAACTTGTGTGCCCCATTAATGGTCTGTTTACTTTGGTACGGTACATTTGATAATTGGATCTACTTCATTTTTTGCATAATGCCCTAAAATGATATTAACAAATGGATGGACAAGTTGAATACACAATGAGATTTTTCCCACCATAAATCTCACATTTCATCCAATAATGAGATTTTTCCCACCATAAATCTCACATTTCATCCACCGGCTTTTACCCACCACAAAAAAGCCCATGATAAAAGGTGAGACTTAGAAAAATCTCAATACACAATTCACATGCCAAGGTGTGCACCATGGTACACCGTCTTGGGTGAGCCCCGGGTCTCACCCAATCCGCCCCCAGTGGTGTCGAGAGAAGATATCAAGATTGGTTGACATGTGGAACTTTCATGGCCCTGTCGTAATAATGTACGTATCATATATACACAATTCATCCATTTTTCCATACCATTCCATAGAATGAGAAAAAAACTAAAATGAGATAGATACAAGTCTCGGATCCATGATACATGAACATAGGGAATTGAATGCTTATCGTTGAAAACTTCTAAAGGCTATGGAAGGCTGTATGTGTGTAACACCCCATACTTTCTAATATTCAAGTGTCACCGTATAACCAAACTTAGCATAAACACAAGTCAGGCTTAAGTAAACATTTACGTTCATTTTAATCTAAACCCAACTCCACTGATGGTCAAATCTAACCGAATTACGTACTTACAACCTTGAATCATGAAATCAACCGTTCACCTTGTTTACAACGTCTCATAGGACGATCCATCTTTTAAAAGCATAGATCAAGTTGTCTAGTTTCACATCCAACTCCCTGATCATGCCTAGACATTTCTTAGGATCTCAAAGGTTGTTGATAATTAAATAATAGTCAATCCAATCATTGGAGTGTTGGAACGCTCAATAAATCATGATTTAGTAATTAGAGGTTCATGACTTGTAACCCACCTTAAGGTAAGTAACCCTAATGTTAGGGCATGTAGCTAGATGATGCACGACAAATAGTCTCACGTCTTACATATAAGCATAATAATAATAACAATGAATAAGTAGGTAAATAAATAAAAAGATAAATAAGTAATAGTATGTATGAGTAATAATAATGAAATAATAATATTCAATATGTTGAATACATATCAGGTCATCCATCCCCTAATTCAGCCACTGTTTCTTAAACTAAGCGGTCCATGAGACCATTCTAACCGCTAATATTCAAGGTCAGGAATATCCAACCATTAGATTAATGGAAAACCGACGACTATGACCTGTATCAAGTCGTGGGGCCCACCTGGACCTTGGACCCGCCTGATGTTTTTTCTAGAACTCTGAGTGGGACCCCCAAAACTAATGAACGGGATGGATTTCCCACAACCATCACGTGGGCCCCACAATAGGCGTACATGTACACCAGTGCAACAGAACTCGTGGTGCACTGGACCACCATGCTCAGTCAAACGCTGCTGACCCGTTATTTCCTTAAGAAGAAAGAAATTCTCTCTCTCTTTGCCATCGACAGCGAACGGACGAGCTCGTCCGGTTCTTCGATCGGTGGCCCACCAACGTGATTCCTCTAGATGATCGGAACCGTTCATTTTTTCGGGAATCTAGGGTTGGACAAACCTTATGTGGTCCCACATGTTGGAGTGCATTCTCTTGCACGTGAGAACCGAGCAAAGCAAGACCCACAAGCACAGCTGTCTCCAAAAATGGAAACCAGCTGTGTTGCAGGCGGGGCGATCCATGTAGCGTCCCGTCTCTGCATCTCCACCGTTCAAGTCTGGGAAATCCTAGCCGTCCATTCATAAGAAGCCGGTTTAGGGCTCCCTCAATACCAGTAAGAGAAGATCACGCCCGGTTTTCTGTTGCCAGCTGTTTAGGGGAGCTGTTGTAAAGTAAATCCAATCCAGACCGCTCTCTCTCAATCCAAAGGTCTGAGGATGGCTAGGGCTCGTCATAAGAGAAGATGGGATCGAGCAGCAGTCCCCATTCTCAGCTGCTGCGCTCGAAAACCCACCGCTAGCTTCATCTCTTGAACCCACCACCCGAAATTTCTCTAAGCTTCAATGGAGCTTATCTGCAAGCTTCCTCGGGTCCATTGGGACCGTTTGCAAGGTATAGATCAATGGAAGAAGCGTTGGAAGGAAAGATGCCATTAATGGCAGCACCTTCTTCTCCATTCGAGCCGCGTCGGGTTGCACCAACTCAGGGCCATTGCTGGTCAGATTCGGAGTTTCCCGCTAGCCAGAGTTGGGAGTAGAAAGAAAAGAAGAAAAGGAAGGAGGAGAGAGCAGAAAAGAGTGTGAGACAGGGACGCCGGCCTCTTTCTCGGGTTGCTGCTGCGTCGAGTGGGGCGACTCGGCCTGAGTTGCTGCCCCAGCACCATCTGCTCGTATGTTGCCCGAGTTCAAACGTTATTGGACCTGTCTAAGTAGAAGAAGGGAGAGATACACAGGGAGAGAGAGAGTGAACGTCCGCCATGCGCGGCAACTGCTCGAACTGAGCTGAGTTGGGTCGACTCAGTCGACGATGGAGCAGGCCAGGTAACGGCCTAATATCCTCTGTTTTACTTTCATCCGCTGGCACACTGTTGTGGGAGTTCCAGCCATGTCTAGGGCCACAAAGGCGAGCTGAAAAATGTCTCCAGCTTGGCCGAACCTGGACTAAAACCAGGCCTTTTATCAGGCTTTAATTTGGGTTGAAGATCCTCCATCAGCTGGGCCTTGCACCAACCTGAGACAGACATCCAAATGGGCCTCTATATCAGAGCTAAAATTGGGTCCTTATATGGGCCGTGGCTTGGGCCGAAACCAGCCCAACTCCAGGACTTTGACACCACTGCGGGCCGCACCCTGAATATCAGGTGGGCCGCACACTAAGTTCCAAATCTCAGTGGGCTGCACCACAATCAGTAGGTGGGCCGCACCAAAGATCAAAATACATGTGGGCCTCACCACCAGATACTGTGGGACGCACATGGGCCCCACCATATGTACAGTGGGCCACATTTGAAACTCTGATGGGCTGCACCATGCAAAACGGATGGGCAGCCCCTATCATGAGCCACATTTTAGGCTGGAAACAGTTCTGGGTCAGGGTTGAAGTCAGCCCCATACCAGGCCTAAAATCAGGCCCAATCTAAATCACAGTTAGGCCAAATTGGGCTAAAAGTTCAGGCCCTCGTTACACTATAGCTAGTAAGGATTTTATTATTTACTACTTGTATTATTTAAAAGATTATTAGACATTATAAGGATGTTAGATAATTTTGATACCTCCATATATGAACTTGTGAGTCATCAAAATTAGTATTAACTGATTAATACCTTTACTAGGAATATTAAATATGAATAGCCATTAGTAAACTATCTATATTAATGTTAGTTATGTTTTGCAAAAATAAAATGAAATAAAATAAATTATTATTAAATACTAGTGTATTGCCTTGTCATTCTTAAGTATTATCGTAATAGTAGATCCTCGTATTTATTTACAATCATTAGTATTACTATGATGGTTGCAATCATATAGCATGATTAACTATTAGAAGGTTATCCATGCCTATATTGGCTCTTATAAACAAATAAGAAATTTTACGGTTATTAAATATTTAGCATTTTATTTATCATGCTTAAATATTGTCATTAATAGTAGATTTTACAATTAGATATCCTCATAATGATTGGCATTGCTGCAATAGCGAGCACTAATTGTAACATTGTTGTTAATAAACACTTTATAACTATTAAATTAACATTAAAAATTAATTACGCATCACTATGGTTCAAGCCCTAAAAATCTAGACTATACCTAAAAATCTAGGATAAAATCTTGGACCTAAGTAAATTAAACTCTTGGGTGTAATCTAGACAATAGATAGTCTTGTAGAACCTTGATTTAACCATACAACTTACAATTAATGATATGATACAATTCTAAGGGCGCAGACGCTTAGCGACATTAGAAGGCGATTCAAAGTGTAAGGTGATAATTCTTCCCCTTGAGCTTTCCATCTTCTCATTAGCTTAAGTTATAGTTTTTATTTAAATTCATAATTGATATCTCCCTTTATAATCACATGTGTTAGCTGGTGGAAATTGAATTGTTGTATTATATGCTTTATGATTATTCTGTATAATTGTTCATGCTTGTATTCTTTTTGTAGATTGCTTGTGGAACTTAAACTGATACATTAGTGGAAAATTTCTACATATGAATGTACACCCATACTTGGGATGTAACTTGACTAGTTGTGATCGTAATGGATCTTCGACTTGGTGGTTGTTGGGTGATGGTCTAGATAGATCATTGATGTGGGCGTACCATCTAGGGTTGTTGTGCCCAATGATTTTTAAGGATGGTTTTTATCGTATGGTTTTGATATTCACCCTATGTGACATATTTTAATACTCGCCCTACGTGATTTTGTTTTGATACTTGCCCTAGATGAGTTCGATGTCTTATACTGTGCAACCATGCAGTGGTAAGCACCATATACTGTAATGTGATTGGCCATCGATGGGTTTCCATTAAACATCCTAAGGTGGTAGCCTCATGGGCCGGGGATGGTAGTCATGGGATACTATGCCTGAGCTGTCGGCCTACGCTGGGCTATACTCTCCCCGTAGTGACCTTTGAGCTTACTTAAATTGGTTGATTGTAAATGGACTAATAATGGGCTGACAAATCATGCATACATGGCATATTTCTATGGCTTGGATCACTCTGCCTTACGATTACGCTGCGTGTTGTGCTTATGACCAACCATTCGATTGTAATAATGACTTGGATCACTCTGCCCTGCGATTACGTTGCGTATCGTGCTTATGACCAGTCTTATCTATGGGTGACGCACGTCCGAATGTTTTACCCGGGGCACACCATCGTACGATATTACCCGTCTGGATGTTTTACCCGGGGCACAGTTCGTCCGGATGTTTTACCCGGGACTGATTGCATTCATGCATCCATGCATATAATAAGACTGCATTTACTCTGTTTTGGTTGTCTGGATGTTTTACTATTTCTTACCTAACGCGGCGGTGTGTAATCTTAAGGTGAGTTCATACTGAGTTGGCCACTCATCTATCAAATATACAACCGTATAGGTAGCACAGGTGGCCCTGATGATGTTCACACTCATACTAGTGAGGAGCATGCTATGGTTGACAAGGGTGCATGATTATATTTGCTAAGGGTTGGTACAGGATTTCATATCTCAAATTTATTGTAATTTACTTTATTTCACATGTAATATTATTTCATTTTGTAATGGTAAGAATGGAGACATTGGTTTGTATAAGTCAGTATGGGCAGCACTTGTATATCCTAAATGAAATTTGAAAATTTTCTTTATGCTTACTTGTCCATTCTAGGCTCATCTGCTTACTCTGATAAAAGAAGAAAAAAAAAAATATTTGACCATCCTTTAAGGTTAACACTCGGGTTTTTGGGAAACGAGTCGTGTACTCGGGTCCTGAAGATTCGGGGCGTTACAATGTGTAGCCTTATGAAGAGGTTAAATGTCAAATAAACCTCACAAGGACTTCAGAAAGGTTTCAACTGTAATCGTTCAATCCTCACTGCTTTCTGTGGTCTAGTCCACTTGAACATTGGATGTGCCTCATTTTTTGACCTATGTTGTAGATTGATCTATAAAAATTGATGGGCGGTGTAGATCTAAAACATATATAATTATGGGGCTAGAAAAGTTCCACAAGTTAAAAGTCATATGGTGTAGCACTCAATTCATTTGAGTAGAGCTAGGCATATCTGACCCGATCCGGTGGATCCGACCCGATCCGACCCGTTCTGAACCGAACCGACGGTCTGGATCGGTGCGGATCGGGTAAAGCCATTCAGATCCAATATTTTTTGGATCTAGATAGGGTCATGGTCAATCCGGACCGATCCGATTCGAAAACCCGATCCGAATGGATCCGGCTCGACCCAATCCGACCCGATTCGAAGTTGTTCTTATAATGATTTTACTTTTTCCTGTGGTATGGTCCACTTGAGCTTTGGATATGCATCAATTTTGGGTTCAACGACTAAAATGATCTGGAAAAATGAATGGACGGCGTGGATAAACCACATGCATTCACGGTGGGCCTCGATAGAGTTTAGAGTGCATAATAAAAAAGGATTCGCTGGTGTACCATACACAACTATATAGCTATTGTAGGCTGTAGGAATGTGTCGTGTGAAGATGAGCACTGATGCTCCTCGAGCTCCGAATTGTACGAACGGTTCAAAGAAGATCAAAGTTATATGGCCCACAGTGATGTATTTATTATATTTACACCGTTCATATATTTTTAGAGATCATTGTAGAGCATTGTCCAAAAAATCCAAAGATCATCTGGACCACACCATAAATAACAGCAGAGAATGATTTTCACTGTTAAACCATTCGTAGGGCCCACCATAACGTTTATCTTCCATCCAATCTGTTCATTAAGGTCACAAAGACCTAAATTAAGAGGCAAAACAAATTTCAAATTGATTCCAAAATTCTGATTGTGACCCCAGAAAGGGTTTGAATGGTAGACATTCAATCCCCACTACTTATTTTAGTGTGGTCCACTTGATAGTTAGATTTATCTTATTTTTTGTCTCAAGCCTTAAAACGAGGTTGCCAAATGGATGGACGGTTTGGATATAACACATACCCCATGATCAGACCCACGGAACTTACCAACGTCAATAGCAGCTCTTTCGTGCAGTGCACGTTACGGCTGCAACACGTGAATACAACTAGCACCTCGAGCTCCAAGTTGTACGAACGGCTCAAATAAGATCAACGTTACATGGGCCCCACAATGATGTATTTATTATATCCACACCGTTTATCCATTTTTAGTGATTATTTTAGAGTATTAGGAAAAAAATTGAATCATATCTAAAGCTCAAATGGACTACACCGAAAATAACAGCGAGGATAATTACTTTCACTGTTAAAAAGATCCGAATAATACCCAACCTGATCCGACTCGGTTTCCCTGACCGAGTCGGACTTGGTTCGGGTCAGGCCAACCTTGCGTCGGATCGGTTTGAGTCAGGTGTTCCGGACTCAGACTCGGTCCCGGATCGGCTCAGATCAGATTGTTTAGATTTCGGACTGAACCAAGTTGGACCCAATTCGATCCGACTCGGTGCGATGCCCAACTCTACATTTGGGAGAGTGAAATCCGGCGACGAAGTATGACAATGAAAAGCTATGGCACTAAATATTCGCGTGCCTTCGACACAAACGGAGCGGATTACAAATGAAGCCAAGCAATAGATATCTCAATGCCTGAAGTTGTGTGAGTCATATATAAGTGTTTGTGATAAATCCATTCCGTCCATCCGTTTTGAA
Organism: Magnolia officinalis; assembly: GCA_021015155.1. NCBI lineage: Eukaryota > Viridiplantae > Streptophyta > Magnoliopsida > Magnoliales > Magnoliaceae > Magnolia > Magnolia officinalis. The sequence continues at coordinate 4,277,547 of JAJHSJ010000004.1, read as the reverse complement.
ATTCCACAGTATAACAGGATTCTAAAAATCAGGAAGATCCAAGACTGGGACACATAACACGATGCAGTGGGATTTGAATGTTAGTGATGACACAAGTTTTGTATCATGATGATATTTGTTCGGACGCGGATTGCGTCCTACCCCCGCCCGGACAGTAATCCGTCCGGGCAGGGATCTGTGAGGCCCACCATATTGTAAGTGTTTTATCCACGCCGTTCGGTCGCATTTCTCAGATCATTTTAAGGTTTGATCCTAAAAATGAAGTAGGTACACAGCTCCAGTCGACCACACCAAAGGAAGCTGCATCGATAGTAATACCCACCGTTGAAACCTTTTTAATGGTGAAATTTCAATCCCCACTTTGTGGTCCACTTAAGCCTTGGAACTGCCTATTTTTAGGTTCAAACATTAAAATGATCTGAGAAACTCGTTGAATGGCATCGATACAACACTTACATTATAACGCATGTGTTTTATCCACGCCGTCCATCCATTTTTCCAACTCATTTTAAGTCATCGTCAAAATATGAGGCCTAACCAAATCTCCATATCAAAGTAAACATGGTGATTGGACACCTACTATTAAAAACTCATGCAAGCCAGAGTTTTAGATAAAACTGATATTCATGTCTTCCCTTCATCCAGGTCCGCCCGGTCTTATCAATAGGTAATTGGATGGCAGGATAAACATTACAATGGGACCTAGAAAGTTTTCAATGGTGGGTGTTCAATTACCATTTCCTATGATGTGGTCCACCTGAAATTTGGATATATCTCGTTTTTCAATGATGCACTAAAATGATCTATTAAAAAGGATGGACAGTGTAGATAAAATATTTACATCATGGTAGGTCCCACAGACTTTTTTTCTAAGCATCGAACAGTATGGACCTCGTAACGAGGGGTCACTTCCAAATCCGAGTCTACAAAACAGTGCTACGGTTCCATGAATGGATTTGATCTCTGACTAATCCAGGATGCTGGCACACGTGTGGCGTGTGTATGAACTTTATTGTATACGCTGTATGCTGTGTGCGCTTAGTAAAGCTTCTCAACTACTTGCCTCTGGAGTCTATCGCCACCCACTGGGGCCACATGCTTAGTTGGTCCAACGATTTGAGCCGTCCATGTTCGCATTACTACCGTAAGTAATTTATTGTCCCGTAATCACGCTTCCATGATAAGCTTGGACCTGATTTTTTAAATTTTAATTCAAGGAATTGGAATTTTTCATTTCCTTACTCGGAATTCATTAATTTATAGCAATGTTCAAATTTATTCGTCCTGAGTAATTTTCTTATGGTGGTCCTGACATGACAGCAGGGAGTCCACAGCATGGAAGATTCTGATCATGTAGGCCCTCACGCAGTAGAACCTAAAGTCGTGACGAAGACAGCGATTCTTTTATCTTTGAAAGGAAATTATACATCCCAGTACCTTAAATTTCTTCAATGGAAATTGGAGATCTGCCGTATGAGCAAGGGGTCAGTAGCTTGGGTGGGCCCCACTATGATATTCATATAAAATTCGCTCCGATCACAACATGTGTTACCCCTTGTTAGGCCGAAGGCCTAAAAATCAGGCCCATCCATAATTTAAGAGGTCCACGATTAGAAACAATCTACAGCGCAATGCTGACCCTCCATTATGTTCCCCTTGGTGTAGCCCACCTAAATCACATATTGGTTTGAATTTTGGGCGTAAGCCTAAATTTTGATTTGAAATATAATGATTGGAGTGTATTTCATATAATCATGAGAATGGCCCTATAAAAGTCAAAGGTGGATGTCTATATAAAAGTACGGGAAGGACCCGGGACAAGGAGGCGACTACAGTAGTATTACTACTGACAAAAGTAGGGCGAGGACCCGGTACAAGGAGGCGACTATAGTAGTATACTGACTAAAGTAGCCGTTCTGGGCAACCGTAACAGTATACTACCAAAGGTGGCGAACTGTAGTATACGGAAGAAGCCTAGGTCTCTCTTCCAACTATTTCTTTTTGTGTGGCCCACCTAAAATCAAAGGTCAGCATATTTTATGTCGGGAGCTAAAAGTGGGATTGCACATTCAATTCCCTGGGTGGATTTCAGATGTGCATTACCATGGACCCTTTAAAAAATCAATGGCAGGAGACCATATCTCAACTGTTGTAATGTTGGTATATTAGAAAAAGAGAAGGTTGCAGGTTGACATAGTTGGACCGCAAATTACGATTCATACAAAAGATACCTTCTAACCTTCTATACCCATGCAACGTCCAACCAGTCCAATGAGAATCCACCGTAATTTCTTCATGCAAAAATCACTCTCATCTATTCATTTATTGGACCTTACTAGTATTTTAACTATTTATTAATGGTTAAAACTGATTTCAATGGTCTAGCAAACCAGATGATTAGATGGGGCTGATTTTACGTTAGGTGATTTTTATTGTGGGGCCATTCTATTGGAAGTTAGTGATGTTGATTCTGTCAATTGGTTAGAAGTTTTCCACTGGGTGGACCATAACTCGTGGTCCAACCAGTTGGACTCAGGGTTCGGCTCCATGGCTCAGCAGTAGATAGATTCTGTTTCAACACTTACATGCTGGGATGAGTGTACATGTGGTGCGGTTTTGGGTGTGAGTGTGTGGTGTGGGTGTGTAAAAAAAAAAACAATTCCAGTTGGACTGATCAACACTTTCTCTTTAAAAAATAATTTACCTAGCCCACCCTTGATTTTTAATGGCCTCCGAATGTGTATGTATGACGGATACATTATGAGAAGTAGATGTGTAATCTTATGTTAGTTCTAGGGAAAAGAATGAGGCTGACATGTAATCTTATTTTCAATGTGCAGGGCGCAATGAAGGATTTGTTAATATTTGGCCCATGCTACACTAACAATAACATTTTTAAAACGGTTACAATTCATTTAATGCACATTTGGTGTCATACATTTAAGGTCATCCATTTACTGTGATCCCTGTCATGAGTGGATCATTGCCCAACAGTCAAGATCATTTGAGACCATCTAATTTTTCCCAATTGAATTGGACCATTCAATTTGATAGATCCCTACCCAGTTGAATGATAGGATTGATTTCTGTGGTTGTTCTCCATCCAGATTAAGCCCCACTTGTTGGACGGGTTACCATGATTTGGTTGACAGTGGTGATCTGAAACCTTAGTTTAACCAATTCCCCACAAATTTGAATGTTTGAACCCTGTTTGGTTGTGCCACCCTTTGGTAAAGAAGATTGTTGCTCAGGTGGTCTTGACCATGAGTGACCCTTGCTTGGAAAAATCATTCAGATAGGAAGATCCTAACCCATCCAATTTTTTGGCTGTTTTCTACTGCATGAATGGGTTAGTGGTATTTCTTTCGTAATCATTTATTTGAAGCAGTTTGCTTACCTTGAGGAGCACTATTGATGTAGAGCAGGTCATGGACACTTTCATGTCAAAGATGGACCATATAAGGCCTGATTGGAGGCGGAAATGATTAGGACCGTCAAAACCTTAAAACAGTCGTATCTCACAAACCGAAATGAATTTTTTCGATGTATCATATATGATTTTGGGGTTGGAGAAACTATTTTAACCAACCAACCTGACTATTCCATGTTGCCCATGTCGGATTTGTGAGATTACATCAGATTGACGGTTAAAAATCCATTTTATTTTCGCTTTTACTATAAATAGTATGTTGTGATTGGATCATAACTTTTGATCATTTGAGTTTTAAGAGTCATGCCCAACATGAAAATGACTTATAAAAATTAGGAGAGTAACGTGGTTAGGCCAAATTGGACACTTAATATTTTTGGCTGAAAACCATGAAGTCTAGTAAGAATCATGACCACCTATAAATAGTAAGTTTTAAGTCACAATTTTAGAGAGTTTGAGTTTGAGTCTACAACTTTGTCCTAGGTTTGAGCTCATTATTTAAAGGATTGTAAATTCGGTTCTTTTTAATTATTATCATTAATCAATTTATTTTCAAATTTATTAAAATTTATTTCTATTTTATTCATCGTGGATTCGAAGAAACTCTGTGAGGAATCCAGAGAGCTCCATGGATTCAAAGTAGTTACCCCTGAGGAATATGGTGATTGACCTCATCACATCCTTCCCTGTGTCAACTATGGAAATGGTGTGACAGCTGCCCCACTTGAGAGGCAGCATGCCTCTTTACCCATGTATTGATATTGCCATTTTATGCTTGATATGCTACTCTCATTTTCTTAACTAGCACATTGACTGGCCCACAGATGGAACTCTCTTACATTTAGGCCATGTGTTTTCTATCCATACAACAACATGTCAGTTGCACAAAATCAAGCTGATGTTACTGACAATTTGGCGAAATACTGCATCAAAGAGATTGAGAAGCCACAGCCAGACAGGAAATGTGGGGTCCCTGTTAGATATTGCTGAGAATCCTCAAGTTGTTTATTGTGGATTGATGCTGCTTTTGATGAAGGAAGCAGTTTGGATGTATTTGCAGCAAATAAATGTTAAGTTGGTTTATTTCTGTAAAATTTCAGATGCAGAGTTCAGAGGTTTGGTTGATCTGATTTGACATTCTAAAACACAAAATCTATGACAAATGGTTTTGAATTAGTTGAAATATCTAAAAGTTTTCCTTCTTTCTCCATCATGTTACTCGTTTCTTGTTCTGCTTGTTTACAATCTTATCACTCTTTTCTCATGTGCTTAAGGAAGTTTTTAACAAATGTTATTGGTTTGTAGGAAATTCATCCTTGAACACACATGATGGAAGTGCCTCAGTTGCATGGATTTGGCCCTGCTGCTAATCGATTGTTGGAGGCTTATAAAATGAAAATGCTTTAAAAGGTACCCAAGTCCAAATAGAACTCTTGAATCTTCCCTAGAACAATGAAATTTCCTTGGATCTATTGGTTTTTCCTGACAGTTATTTCAGGTTTGTTTCCCTCATCTCAAGTGTATGCTTCATTTTTCTTTCATGGACCTGCATCATCACACTGTTCTGTTTCTGATGATTCATTTATGCAATGCCACTTCTAATCATGATGTGTATTCATTGACTTAACTACTCGAAACCGAGTGTCATGCTTACCATCGGGAGTGTTCACATTATTTCCTTTTTTACACTCAGAGGAAGATTGCAAGATTTGAGTTTATTCTAAACAAAATTTTAAAACTCTTGAACCTTAGATTTCAATTTTATTGTTTTTGTTTTTCTTTATGGAATAATGAAATAATTTTCATTCGTTGAAATGAAAATCAGCAGTTAGAAATAATTCAAAATAATTTTCGTTCCTTGAAATGAAAATCTGCAAAATGGACGAATCCGTAGGAAGGGATGAAGGAATGAAGGCCAGGCTGCCATTTGGATACTGTGTTTGGTTATTTATCATCTAACCCATTGGAGCCATCTTTTGCCCAAAATTCCTAATGCCCCATTTAGTGAGTGAAATAAAAAGTTGTGATTGATAAAAACATTAATTGAGAAATGATCTAGTGGGTTAAGTGCATGGGAACCTTTCTATGTACATAGTTAAATATGGACTTGTTGGTATCCATCTCTCCTATAAGGATTAGGGACTGTCCATCAGGTCTAGTCCACTCTTCATAGGTTGTACTAAAAGAACCATTACTAAACAGATGATCTGAACCATCCATTCGTTGGCATTCAAAAATGGATGAACAAGATCGTGAATAGAAGATAGGTCCAACCATGGATATTTAGGACTATCCAATTGCTGTATTGCATGGTAGCAGAGGAAGAGTTGACTGGACCTGATGGAGAGGGTCCAGATTGTCTGGTTTTTCTTTCTTTGCAAATTTCTTTCACAATAATGCTTTCATTATTGTTGTGTTCAACAGAAAAAAGAAAATGAAGAAGTGGATGTAGAACAAATGAAAGCAGAATTTTGAATCACCTCAAGTCAATCTACGACAACCTTTGTTGTATCACAGGAAAATGAATGTTGTTGTATCGAATTCTTTGAATTATTTTTCTCTAAAAAACCTAGAGTTTTCTTCAAATGAGGGCTTTTGACATGCAAAAAGCAAATGATATATATTTAAAGATGCTGAAGTGGCATAGTGACTTCAACGTTGATACAATTGAAAAGGTGTGCCCCATACCAAGCTCTACAATGATTTCTGCACAAATGAGAGGTTCTAATGTTTCAGTTTGAAAATTTACATTAACTTATCCTAATTCTCTTATCTATCATGTTGTATCAAAGCTTCAAGGTGACTGTAGTAGCTTTAGTATTTGTTGTGCCAAAAAAAAAAAAAAAAAAAAGAAAAGAAAAAAAAAGGAGGCCTAGTGCAACCTTTTCTTATGCAACCTTTTGGAGGATTTGGGATTGCAATATTCAGAAGTTAGTTGTCTAGTTGCTTCCATGTGGGAGAGTTATGGTGATGTTATTGTTGTAGGGGATGAAGTCTAGTTCCCATGTTGCAAGCATTACATACTGTTGTACAAACTATCATTAGACAGGTCCCACCATTTAGATGCCCCAATCTGAAAATAAGGCTAGTTTGCTCAGCAGGTTGCCACACATGAACAAAAAAGATGGTTTACAAGAAGTTACTGAGGACTCACATTCAATGTAGGGCCCAATGAGTGGACCAACCTGTTTATTGGGCCAGTGCATCTGCACAATGGTGGCCACCTGATGAGCTTCGTCAATCATGTGAACTGTGTGAGGTCTCTGTCAGCTTAGTGAAACTCTCTCTCCACATACCACAGTTCACTTGCTGCTTCATCTTTCATGGAGCTGTTATTTTCTATATTGCGGAATTGACGGATCGTCTATGCATCAACAATGGAGATTCAAAACCATAAACTGAAAGCGTAACTGATTGGGAAGACATTCCGCCAACAGGAATCTTGATCTTCCGCACCTTACACCTTTAGGAGAATCTTCAATGGGACTAGGGCTTTCTCGCTTGTGTTGGTGAGGGGACCAAGACATCAATATATAGGGAAAGAGGGCTAGAAGCTTACCCATCACACTTCTCCCTCTAGGGTCTCCACACCGTAGGTTTCCATATCTGTCTTAATAACCAAGTATAGGGACATCGGTTCAAGCGTCCCGCCCCAAATCTATTTATAATGATCACAACTTAAGTGGGGCTCACTAAATCACTCAATCTGAATAATCCAACGGTCAGATCCGATGATCATGTGTGGCTCACCTAATAGGAGTCTTACATTCTCCCACTTGGGCTACACTGGTCTCTGAAAGAAAATAAAACATTTTATTTTAATTGTGAAAACAATTTTGAAATGCATTTGCTTTTGAAAAGTTCCTAATGGGCGCCCTACTGAATTTCAAAACAATACCGTTGGATAATTATGAGCAACGCTTGTTAGATCCGGTCCATCAAGACTACGGATATTGAATCGTGGTAGTCGACACAACATTTATACATTTCGAAGTGCGACGAATCACGGTCACTAATATCAATAGCCTCGATGACATGGATCAAAGATATGGGGTATGGTATGAAGATTGCATATCTAATGTGATCACACATGCCTATCTTCAAGTGGTCCATCTGAACGTGTCACCAAGACACAAACCAAATTCTTGCTTACTCAAAACTGAAAGTGCACACTGAAGGAGAAGCAAGATATGAATTGAATAATAGAATCATCAATGCATATAAAAGAGATTTCTGAAATGTTTGTACATAATCGGATCAAAACTGAATACTCCCACTACTGAAATACATCCTTGGGATCTACAAGTCTCATAGATGTCACATGTTCCTTAAAGAGCGTAATAGGAAGACCTTTAGTGAGAGGATCCGCTATTATCTGCCTCGTGCTGATGAGTTCTACAGACACCTAACGATTCTGAACTCTCTCCTTCACAACAAGATACTTAATGTTAATATGCTTTGACCTTGATGAATGCTTGTTGTCGTTGGAGAAGTTAACTACAGCTGAACTATCACAATAGATTTTCAATGGTTTTGGGATCATCTGCACAACCCGTAAACTAGAGAAAAAACTCTGAAGCCAGATCGCCTGACTCGTGGCTTCATGACAAGCTACATACTCTGCTTCCATGGTGGAAGATGTCGTAATCGATTGTTTTACGCTCTTCCATGATACGGCTCCACTACCCATCATGAATACATAGCCCAAGGTGGACTTCTTGCTATCGAGACAGCCTACAAAATCTGCATCTGTATATCCAACCAACTCCAAACGGTCGAATCTCCTGTAAGTGAGCGCGAAGTCCTTTGTCCTTTGCAGGTAGCGCAATACTTTCTTAACAGCTATCCAATGGTTCATACCTGGATTGCTAAGGTACCTGCCCAACATTCCAACCACAAAAGCAATATCCGGACACGTACAGACCTGAGCATACATGATGCTCCCTACTGCTGACGCATACAGAATATCTTTCATCTTGTCCTTCTCTAGGTCGTTCTTAAGACATTGAAATTGGCCAAACCTATCACCTTTTACAATAAGTGCTTGGCCAGGAGCACAACCTTGCATGTTAAACCTTTCGAGAACCCTATCAATATAGGCCCTCTGCAACAAGCCAAGTAGCCCATGTGATCTGTCCCGACTAATCTAAATGTCGATGACAAATGATGCATCACCATGATCTTTCATCTCAAAGTTTTAAGATAGAAATTTCTTAGTCTCATGCAACAATTCAATATCACTACTGGCTAACAAAATGTCGTCAACATACAAGACTAAAATAATAAACTTACTTCCACTGATTTTCACGTATATACACTCATCCGCAGTGTTTTCAATGAAACCATATGAAGAAACAACTTTATGAAACTTTAGGTACCACTGTCGTGATACCTGTTTCAACCCATAAATGGACTTCTTAAGCTTGCAAACTAGATGTTCTGAGCCTTTGGCTTTGAAACCTTCTGGTTGCAACATATATACGTTCTCACTTAGGTCTCCATTGAGAAATGTTATTTTCACGTCCATTTGATGTAGCTCTAAATCCATATGAGCCACAAGAGCCATAATGATCCTAAAAGAGTCTTTCTTGGATACAGGTGAGAAAGTCTCATTAAAGTCAATGCCTTCACGTTGACTGAAACCCTTTGCAACTAATCTGGCTTTATACCTTTCGATATTGCCCTTAGAGTCCCGTTTAGTTTTGAATACCCACTTACAACCAATCGGCCTAATCCCTTTAGGCATTTCAACAAGGTCCCAGACTTCGTTGTCCTTCATGGATTTCAATTCATCCTTCATGGCATCAAACCATTGAGAAGAATTGGCACTTTGTTCGACTTGCGAAAAGGATACGGGATCCTTTTCAGCCCTAATGTCAAAGTCATGCTCCTGTAGGTAGACGATGTAATCATCTGGAATTGTAGATCTTCTCTCTCTATGTGATCGTCTTAAAGGCTCATTATTCCGAATTGGATTTTCCGTTTCCTCATCAGTGGGTTGTATTTGAGGTTCTACATGGTTATCCATAGGGATCTCAGGGTCCGCTGCTGGATGGACAACCACGCTACTCTAAATGATTGTGGTGGGAATCACAATCCGTTCTTCCTCAAACACAATGTTTCTTAAGTTCGTGCTCCCACTATCTTCAGTATTCTCAATAAACCTAACATTCACAGTCTCAATGACTCTCATGGAATATGATGGACAATAGAATCTGAATCCTTTATATCTTTTTGGGTATCCAATAAAGAAGCAACTAACCGTTCTAAGATCAAGCTTTCTTTCATGAGGGTTATACGGTTTGGCTTCTGTAGGACAACCCCATACATAAAAGTATCGTAAACTAGGCTTTCGCCCTGTCCACAATTCATATGGAGTCTTCAATATAGCCTTACTAGGGACTCTATTAAGGATATGCATAGCTGTTTTCAACGCATCACCCCATAAAGATTCTGGCAACGTTGAATTACTAATCATATACCGCACCATGTCCTTTAGGGTGTGATTACGTCTTTCCGCTACACCATTTTGTTCTGGAGTACCAGGCATGGTATACTGGGCGACGATGTCACAATCTTGTAGGTATCTAGCGAATGGCCCTGGATTACTCCCAGATTCGTCATACCTTCCGTAGTACTCGCCATCACGGTCGGATCTGACGACTTTGATCTTTCTATCAAGTTGATTCTCGACTTCGGCTTTATATATCTTAAATGTATCCAGGGCATCTGATTTGTCGTTAATAAGGTATAAGTACCCATAACGAGAGTAGTCATCTATGAATGTAATAAAATACTTCTGCCCATTCCAAGATGCTGAAGGGAACGGTCCACAGATGTCTGTATGAATCACTTCCAAGAGTCCTACGCTCCTAGTGACACCCTTTTTCTTGGTTCTAGTCTGTTTACCTTTAATGCAATCTATGCAGACCCCAAAGTCTGAGAAGTCCAGAGAGTGAAGAATTCCTTCACGCACAAGTCTTTCCAATCTCTCACGAGAGATATGGCCTAATCGCCTATGCCACAGCATGGAGGAATTTTCACAATCTAACCTTCGCTTAATGCCTTTAGTGTTTCCATGTGATGAGTTAATACTGTAGACATGTGAAACATCTAAATCTAACTGATAAAGGTTATTGACTAAAGTGCCAGAACCAATCATGACTGAATCATAGGAAATACTTAATTTTCCATTTCCAAATTTAAACTCATAATCAAATTTGTCTAAACGAAAAATAGAAACCAAATTGCGCCTTATAGAAGGCACACAAACAGTATCTACTAGATCAAGAAAGTGTCCTGACGATAACCTAAGCCTACAGACTCCAATAGCTTCCACGTCTGCTCTAATGTCGTTCCCCATATAAACCGACCTTTCCATATCGGTTGGTGTCCGGATTTAGAGCATATCCTGCGTGGAATTACATATGTGAATAGTTGCACCAAAGTCTATATCCACTAGGAGTCTATGGACATATCAACTAAATTAGATTCAAAACAGACTAAAACTTGATTCTTTCCCTTAGAAACAACCCATTCTTTAAGTCGTGTGTAATCCTCTGCAGGATCTAAAGAACGATTTTCTAAATAGTGCTTCCTTTTCTTAAAGTTGAACCCAGTAAGCAAAGGTATGGAATTAAACTGGTTTGGAATATTGGAAACAATCATTGCTGAACAAATAAAGCACAACACTTACATTAATAGAGTATACAAGTCCCACAAAATAATTCATTAATGTAAACCACAAACATTATGCATGTATAAACATTCGATTGATTTGGGCCTTCAATCAAATGACTCAGAATGATGATGGGCCATAGTCATCAAATTCTGGCAAGAGCTTGGCGTATCATCGTGATTCCTCCTTTGGGCGAAATTACGACATACAGGAGGCTCTACTGAACATGAAGCTGACCAGTGGTAGTGAAATAAATTTAAAACGTCCATCACCTTTGGGCAAAATGAATTTCTCAAACTTATATAACCATCACTAATCACTTCACCCCACTCATATCCCTGCCAAGTGATGATACCTCTTTGTTCTGACCATCACCTGCTATGGAACACAACACAACTAAATGCAATCCTAATATGGATGGTCACTGAATTCCATAAACTGAAGTCTGAAAGCAAAAAATTTTGCCAATTGAGGTCACTTTGGTGGCTAACACAATCAGCTTCAATCCCACTCACAGACCCAAGGATTGCTACATGGTCCTGCCCAAAACGGACCATTCTAAAATAATTCTGATTTGGTCCAAAATATGACTGATGTTGACGGCCCATAGGCTAAACATATTTTAAAGTGATGGTTGAATTAGATTCTAGATGGTCAACAACTTAATATCAGCCTCAAACATATGGGTAATGGCCCTATTTGGATCAGATCAGAACCTAAATGATGCATTGAACCATATATGCTTAATTACATGCGCCATCTTTCAAGTAAAACACACTAACCATCAATTAAACCATATGAGCTTTACTTGTGCTGAAAAATGGGCCAAGTACAATAAATCCAATGGCTAAAATTATCATTATTCGGCAAGGAGCCCAAAACTAAAGTGGGCCCTAAAAAATCCAAAAGAAGTAATGGGAAATCATTTAATCTGAAATGGCAACAACTTTAATCATATCAATGGTTAGGATGAGTATGACAAGACATTGAGCCCAAATCACCAAAGTAGGTCCCTCAAAATAAAAGGAAAGAAACAATATCCCATATGAGGTTGGGCCCACAATAGTCATAAAAAATGGGCCCAAAAGAAATTTCATTCTCTGCTCATTACCCAAATACCTCCCCACATGCGTGGCCTGCTATCATAGACGACCAGTAATATCAAGTCCCACGCACTATAACCCACCGCAATCATTTTTTATTTTTATTTTTAAATTACCATCTGCGGCCGTCTTTGAAAATCAGGGAAAAAATCCCTAGCCGCAGTCCCTCCTTCCAAAATCATCTCCTGCAGCCCCTCCATCCAAAAACATCTCCGTCGCCGTGAGCCGGGCGTCAGCACCACGATCAACGGCAGTGATCCGGAATCCGACCACCCTGTCCACCATCTCCATTGCTGCTGTCCCAAATCGTCAACGGCAGCAGAGATGGGTTCAGCATCCACCATTGCGGCTGATTGAGAAGATGCATTCCGCCATTAATGGTGGATGACTGCCACTGCTCATCTACCACTAGAAACGACAATCAAATACCGTTGGAGGGTCAGAACTGCCGGGCGGATCTGATTGGGAAGAGGAAGCAGAGGTGGGTTTCAGCCATTAAAGGCCAATGGCAGTGCTGAAAGAGGAAAGGAGATGTGCAGAGGGTGGCTTCCATGGAAGAGGAGGACGGTGGGTCTGATGCTTCTAGTACAAAGCAGCCATCGACAGCTGCTCCATGAAAACCGGTGGGTTTCGGTAGGTGCGGCAGCCATGGGTACCAGCTCTAGTCGCAGTAGCTGCCGTTCCCTCTGAAACGCACCTCTGATTGTTGGGTTTAAAGATGGGTGTCTCTTGGTGCGGCAGCCATTCATGGCAACTCCGGTTGTTGCCAGATCTGATTAGAGAAGATGGATTTCAAAAGGGCTCGAAAAACCCTCTGTTCAATCCAGCATCCATATTGCCAATCATCGTCAACAGCGATCAATGACGCTGGATATATGCCCGTGTCCAGATTGCAACGTCCGATTGCAATCGGCAAAGGCAGGCAGCAACGGCTAATCTAAATCACCCGATTATGATAAAAATATCAATCGGGACTCTAGATAATATCCAGGATCAATGCATAGGTGGCTCTGATACCAAATGTTATTTTCTATATTGTGGAATTGACGGATTGTCTATACATTAACAATGGAGATTCAAAACCATAAATTGAAAGCATACCCGATTGGGAAGACATTCCCCTGATAGGAATCTTGATCTTCTGCACCTTACACCTTTAGGAGAATCTTCAATAGGACTAGGGTTTTCTCGCTTGTGTTGGTGAGGGGACCAAGACATCAATATATAGGGAAAGAGGGCTAGAAGCTTACCCATCACACTTCTCCCTCTAGGGTTTCCACACTGTAGGTTTCCATATCTGTCTTAATAACCGAGTATAAGGACATCGGTTCAAGCGTCCCACCCCAAACCTATTTATAATGATCACAACTTAAGTGAGGCCCACTAAATCGCTCAATCTGAATAATCCAACGGTCAGATTCGATGATCATGTGTGGCTCACCTAATAAGAGTCTTACAGGAGCTAGTTTGAGTTTTTGTTTGGTGTGAGCAGGTTTATGGGGAGGACTTGTTCCTGATAATGCCTTCAATAAGAGTTCTCTGGAGGGTCTTCTTGAGGGAAGTGGGATTCTTCAGAGCTGTGACATCCTCAATGATTGCTCATGACATTGAACTCCAGATAAAAGAAGAATAGTTGTCCATTCACAATAAATGGATGAAGGTAGATATGGTTCGTGTATTCCTCACTTCTCTTCATTTATTTATAACACTAATGTTGGTCATTTTGTTACACCATGTATATTTTATTACCAGCTCATACGCCAGATGGTTAGCATCATCGGACGAAAGTGCTTCTTTAGAAGTACAAACAATCCATGCTAGGGGCTTTTGGTTAGATGTTTCAAGATGATGATTTGAACTATTTTTCTCTTCACAATCTTGATTATTTTCCATCTATTGGTTGGAGGGTTATGATCTTCCAATTGGTGCAATTTTTACAACATCAATCAAGCAAATTTCCTTAGTGAAGCCAAAGGCTCAAGGTACATCTGACGAAGGGTTTCTTGAGTAGCTTGAAGATTGAAGAATCGAGTAAGGAGTAAGATTTTCCTGGTTCTTCTAGTATGAAATACAATGTCGTCTTTGCTAAAGTAAATGAGTTGTTCACTGTTGCAAATTGTATGGTTTATGAGGAACAAAGCAAGTTTGGGTTGCTTAAAAATTCTAAAAGATTTATCTCTCCGTGAGGAATATGATTTTATAATCCGCATTGTTAGTTGTTTTGAGTGATATTATGCAAAAAAGCCAAATGATGTTATGGAAACATAATCCACATTGTTAATATTTGCAATATCATTAGACATTGCAGGCGTGTTGTCATTTAGTTTTGATAGAGGACTTGAATTATCATGTAAGGGATGCCTTTTATGTTGATGACATTGATGAATCTTCTCATCTTTGAAAACTTAGATGCATTGAAGCCATTGCGTGGTTGTATGGAGAAACCTTCCTTTCCTGCATCGTGGTAATCCACTTATTACTGATTCTTTCAGTTCATTTGATTTTTATCTTTGTGAACATGTCTATTGATGTCTGTTGTCTGTCTTCGAACTGGGAGACTAATTATGCAGGGTCGGACTTACCAAGGACAAGTCAAGTAGTTGCCTTGAACTCGCAAAAAATGAAATGATCTTCAAGAGGGAGAGATGCAAATCTTTGACATATGACATCAGAAGGTATGCGGTACAAATGTGGTTATCCTCATGTTGGTCATTAAAGCATGAAACCTTACAAGTTCTGCTTCCATGGTTTGTGTTAAGATTACGTTAACTTAAATTAAGGGATATTATTTCATGTATATATTTAAGAGATTTGTAATCCCTTCAATCAAGGGAATTAGATAGATCTTTATTTTATTTTTCTGTAATTTAGGATCTAATTTAGGATATTAATTTGCTCTTGTAAGCTTATATATAGCCGTCCATTTAGACCGTCGAATACACACAGAGAAAAACACAGATTTTTTTGTAAATAGGACACTTACTATTTTTGGCCAAAAACCTTGCGCACTAGTAGACATCACGACCGTCTATAAATAGTAAGTTTACTATTTATAGTAAGTCGCGAATTCTAGGAATTTTAGTTGTAGTTTGATTCTGATTTCTTTCCCATTGCTTGGTACCCCTATTTAAAGGGTTGTAAACTCGTTTTTAGTCATCAATTAATCAATTTCAAATTTCTTAGAATTTATTTATATTTTCTGCTTTCTTTCCTCGTGGATTCGAGAAGTCTCTATGAGGAGTCCAGAGAAGCTCCGTGGATTCAGAGTAGTTATCCTCATCACGTTCATCCCTGCATCAATTAGTATCAAAGCGAGGATTCCCCTCGGGCCGATGGCAAACAATGAAGGAATTAATCAAAATCCTGTGGACGGTGATCCAAGGATTCGTTATCTTTCAGAAAGAATGGAAGCTTTCCACCAGGAGGTCAGTTGACCATGCAAGGGCTGCAGGCAACCCTCGACTGTCTTGCGGATGCGCTACTTTCGCCCTGAGCCCGAGGGGGTGATCCACCACCTATGGTTGCTCCACTACCCATGGTGGCTCCACCACCCATGGTTGTTGTACGACGCAACCCCGATTTCCGTAAAGCATTACCAGTGGCAAACCGTAGGGCTACACCAGATTATTCAAGTTCTAGTGACGAGGACCTTAATAAGGGTTTTGCCCGACTACTAATCTATGGAGGTGATCATTTAGATCGTGTTAAAAGAGACTATCGAGGTAAGGCTGAACTTTCTAGTTTTAATGGTTTATTATGTATAAAAGATTTTCTCGATTGGTTAGCCAAAGTAGAGAGATATTTTGATTATATGGACTGTCAGATCATAAAAGGGTAAAATTAGTAGCGTTTAAATTAAAATCTGGTGCTTCTACATGGTGGAAACAATTACAACTCTCACGAGCCTAGCAGAACAAGGTGCCCATCTCATCATGGTCACGGATGAGATGTCTTCTTCGATCACAATTTCTCTCCAGTGATTATGAGCAGATATTATTCCCGCAATATCAAAATTGCCGACAAGAAAATCGAACCGTCACAGATTACACTAAAGAATTTCAGCGGTTGGCTACACGAAACGATCTGTCAGAATCTGAGTCACAAAAGGTGGCACGATTTATAGGTAGGTTGCGGCTGACAATTCAAGACCGAGTTCAGATGTACCCAGTCGGGACCGTATATGAAGCAGTTTAATTGGCGGGTAGGGCAGAAACACAACTTGCAATAGCTCTTGCTCGTCCATATCCTTCAACTCGACCCCCCATGACGGGTCCCACGCAGGATCCAGTGCTGGCACGAGGAAAAGATTCATTAGAAGAATGTCCTCAATCTCCTACAACCGCAAACCATGATACGGGTAGCAACTCATCCATACCTTAATGTGCAGCACCCACAACAGCGGGCCCGAGTAGGATTCCAAATCCTCATACTCGGCCAAAGTCGAACAATTGTTACCGCTGTGGCTAGCCAAGCCACTTATCAAACACTTGTCCTCAACGTCCCACAACACACTCGACTATAAACGAAGGGGGCACTGAAGATGAGGCCGCAGAAGAAGACCATGGCTTTGATAAACATGAACAAACCACTGAAGAAATAATAGGTGGCGATGAAGTGACGGGCGAGGATCGTGGTGAATTTTTAGTTGTGAGGCGATTACTGTATGCCCCACAAAAGGAATTATATCCACAACAATACAATATATTTCGTACTAGGTGCACTATCAATGAAAAGGTCTGTGATGTGATCATAGACAGTGGTAATAGCGAGAACATTGTCTCAAGAGTGATGGTGGACAAGTTGCAGCTACTGACGACGAAACATCCTTCCCCGTACTCAATTGGCTGGATAAAAAATGTGAATGAGACCAAGGTAACTGAACAAAGCACTATCTCATTTTCAATTGGCAAAAATTATAGAGATCAAATACTTTATGACGTGGTCGACATGGAAGCTTATCATATGCTACTCGATCGGCCCTGGCAGTCGGACCGTAATGCGACCCATCGGGATGAGATAATGTCTACATATTCGTCAAGGATAGTCAAAAAATTATCCTTGCTCTTATGGCACCAAAGAACCACCCTGAAGCCTCTAAAGTGGAGGGCAGTTCCCTCTTGACCATTCGGGATTTCATGGAGGAATCCAAAGAAACTGGCGAGGTATACGCCGTATTGGCGAAGGGCGAGGAAGAGGAACCCTCAAACATCCCTCCAAGTTTAAGACTGTTGCTAAACAAATTCAAAGAAGTCTGGCCTAAAAATTTACCTGATGGATTGGCCCCCATGAGAGACATCCAATATCACATAGACCTCGTCCCTGGGGCTAGCCTACCCAAACACCCTCATTATCGGATGAGTCCGAAGGAGTGTGAGATACTTAAGGGGCAAGTAGAGGAATTGATCCGTAAGGGTCTCTTGAGAGAGAGAGAGAGAGCATGAGCCCATGTGTTGTACCAGCATTATTAACGTCAAAAAAGATGGAAGCTGGCGCATGTGTGTCGACAGCCGGGCAATCAACAAAATTACCATCAAATATCGGTTCCCAATACCACGGTTGGATGACATGCTCGATATGCTAGAAGGGGCCAAGGTGTTCTCTAAACTAGATCTGAGGATTGGGTACCATCAGATTCGTATCCGACCCGGTGATGTGTGAAAAACGGTATTCAAGACCAAGGAAGGGTTGTATGAGTGGCTGGTCATGCCCTTCGGCCTATCGAACGCACCAAGTACTTTTATGCGTTTGATGAATCAAGTTCGAAAACCGTTCACTGGCCGATTTGTGGTAGTATATTTTGATGACATATTAATATATAACCAGGATGAGGTGGAGCATAGGAAACATCTCAGGCAGGTGCTGCAGGTCCTATAAATTAACAAGTTGTACCTCAACTTGAAGAAGCGTAGTTTTTTAATTGATAGCCTGTTGTTTCTAGGATTTGTTGTAACGTCCACAGGCATTTGTGTGGACGATGAAAAGGTGCGAGCTATTAGGGAATGACTGATCCCGACAAACATTCATGAGGTGAGGAGTTTTCACGGGTTGACGACTTTCTAACGTCGATTTGTGTGAGATTTTAGCACCATAGTCACGCCTATAACAGATTGCATGAAAAAAGGACCGTTCTAGTGGACCGATAAAGCTGATAAGAGCTTTCATGAGATCAAGCATCGTTTGTCTATAACACCAGTCTTGGTACTTCCTAATTTCGACAAATTGTTTGAGGTTGAGTGTGACGCTTCATACGTCGAAATTGAGGGAGTATTTTCACAAGAAGGCAGGCCAGTAGCCTTCTACAGCGAGAAGCTCAGCGAAGCCCGAAAGAAGTGGTCGACTTATGAGCTTGAGTTGTACGTAGTTGTTCAGGCATTGCGACATTGAAGACATTATCTGATTTAAAGAGAGTTTGTTCTGTACACTGATCATCAAGCATTAAAGTTTATTAATAGTCAGACTAACATGAATCGTGTACATGCTAGATGGGTTGCATTTTTACAGGAATTCACGTTCGTCTACTTGTTACGATGAGCAACAAGGTGGTCGGCTTCGATTGTCTCAAAGAGCTGTATGCCGAGGATGAGGACTTCAAAGATTCTTAGGTGAAGTGCCAAGAAGGTCACTCCAGTGACCTTCATATACAGGATGATTTTCTCTTCAAAGAGAATTGATTGTGCATCCCCCAAAGTTCTTTGAGGGAGCAGATTATTCAGGAGCTACATGGAGGTGGTCTCGGAAGACACCTTGGGTGAGACAACACTCGAACTCTTGTGGAAGAGTGGTACTACTGGCCGCAATTAGTACGTGATGTGGAAAAAGTAGTACAACGTTGTCATGTTTGTCAGACCTCCAAGGGGCAATCTAAGAATACGGGCCTCTACACCCCGTTACCTGTGCCTAATGGTCCTTGGGAGGATTTATCAATGGAATTCGTGCTTGGTCTCCCACGAATACAACGCGGTATGGATTTGGTGTTCGTGGTGGTAGATCGTTTCTCCAAGATGACATACTTTATTCCATGCAAGAAGACCCTCGATGCAACACACGTCGCAAATTTATTCTTCAGGGAGGTCGTACGACTACACGGGGTCCCCAAGACCATTACTTCTGATCGTAACACGAAGTTCATTAGCCACTTTTGGCGGACTTTGTGGACTCGATTCGATACACGGCAGACCGAAGTTGTGAATAACACGTTGGAAAACCTCATTCGCTGTATTTCAGAAGAAAAACCGAAGCAGTGGGATTTGGTCTTGTCTCAAACAGAGTTTGCATTCAACACATGGTGAACCGCTAGACAGGGAAATCACCGTTCCATATTATCTATGGATGAGTGCCTCGCCACACGCTTGACTTGGTCCCTCTGACCAAGCACCCAAGCACAAGCATTGCAGCAGAACATATGGCAAACAAGATTATGGGCATCCATGCGGAAGTGCAGACCAAGCTACATGCCTCGAACGAGAAGTATAAGGAACAAGCGGACAAGCACCAGCGATAAAAAGTGTTCGAGGTGGGCGACTGAGTTATGGTTCATCTACTCAAAGAGAGATTTCCGACCGAGACGTACAACAAGTTGAAAAATAAGAAGATTGGACCCGTCCCATTCATTCGGAAGATAAATGACAATGCTTATATTGTTTATCTTCCAGATGACATGGTGATCTCACGGACTTTCAACGTCTCGGACCTGACCGAGTATCATGAACCAACGCAGGATGAGAACTCGAGGACGAGTTCTTTTGAAGTGGAGGGGACTGATGTAGAGCGGGTCGCAGACATTTTCATGGCTAAGATGGATCAGAAAAGGCCCGGTCGACGACAGAAGTGATTCGGACCATCGGACCTTAGATCGGGCGTATCTCGCAATCCGAAATGAGTTAGCTGACATAAAATATATGATTTTGGGGGTAGAACGAGCTACTTTAGCCAACCAACCCTGCTACGCAGGGTTCGCAGCCCGGAATTGTGAAAAACCCCTGGATCGACGGTCGTTTCCCTATTTTAATTTCATTTTTACTATATATAGTAAGTTTTAGTTTGATTATAACTCTTCATCGGTCGGGCTTTAGGAGTTTCGCCCAACGTGAAAAGAGCTTAGAATAATTAGGAGAACGGTTTGGTGAAGCCAAAATAGGACACTATTTTGGCCGAAAACCTTGCGCACTAGTAGACATCATGACCGTCTATAAATAGTAAGTCGCGGATTATAGGAGTTTTAGTTGTGGTTTGATTCTGATTTCTTTCGCATTGCTTGGTACCCCTATTTAAAGGGTTGTGAACTCATTTTTAGGGATCAATTAATCAATTTCGAATTTCTTAGAATTTATTTCTATTTTCTACTTTCTTTCCTCGTGGATTCGAGAAGTCTCTGTGAGGAGTCCAGAGAAGCTCCATGGATTCAGAGTAGTTATCCTCATCACGTTCATCCCTGTGTCAATTGGTATCAGATCGAGGATTTCCCTCGAGCCAATGGCGAACAATGAAGGTATGAATCAAAATCCTGTAGACGGTTATCTTTCGGAAAGAATGGAAGCTTTTCACCAGGAGAGTCAGTTGACCATGCAAGGGCTGCAGGCAACCCTCGACCGTCTTGTGGATGCGCTACTTCCGCCCCGAGCCCTAGGCGGTGCTCTACCACCTATGGTTGCTCCACCACCCATGGTTGTTGTACGACGTAACCCCAATTTCCGTAGAGCACTACCAGTGGCAAACCGTAGGGCTACACCAGATGATTCAAGTTCTAGCGACGAGGACCTTAATGAGAGTTTTGCCCGATGACCAGTCCATGGAGGTGATCATATAGATCATATTGAAAGAGACTATCGAGGTAAGGCTGAACTTCCTAGTTTTAACGGTTTATTACGTATAAAAAATTTTCTCGATTGGCTAGTCGAAGTAGAGAGATATTTTGATTATATGGACGTGCTAGATCATGAAAGGGTAAAATTGGTAGCGTTTAAATTAAAATCTAGTGCTTCTACATTGTGGGAACAATTACAACTCTCACGAGCCCTCCAGAACAAGGTACCCATCTCATCATGGCCACAGATGAGACGTCTTCTTCGAACACGATTTCTCCCCAATGATTATGAGCAGATATTATTCCAGCAATATCAAAATTGCCGACAAGGAAATCGAATCGTCACAGATTACACTGAAGAATTCTAACGGTTAGCTACACAAAATGATATGTCAGAATCTGAGTCACAGAAGGTGACACGATTTATATGTGGGTTGCGGTCGACAATTCAGGACCGAGTTCAGATGTACCCAGTTAGGACCGTGGATGAAGCAGTTCAATTGGCGGGTAGAGCAGAAACACAACTTATAAGAGCTCCTGCTCGTCCCTATCCTTCAATTTGACCCCCCATGATGGGTCCCACGCAGGATCCAGTGCTGGCACGACGAAAAGATCCAGTAGGAGAACGTCCTCAACCTCCTACAACAGCAAACCGTGATACGGGGAATGACTCATCTAAACCTCAACGTTCAGCACCCGCAACAGCGAGCCCAAGTAGGATTCCAAATCCTTATGCTCTGCTAAGGTTGAACAATTGTTATCGCTGTGGCCAACCAAGCCACTTATCAAACACTTGTCCTCAACGTCCCACAGCACACTTGACTATAAATGAAGGGAGCATTGAATATGAGGTTGCAGAAGAAGACCATGACTTTGATGAACATGAACAAACCACTGAAGAAATAACAGGTGGCGATGAAGTGACAGGCGAGGATCGTGGCGAATTTCTAGTTGTGAGGTGATTATTGTATACCCCACAAAATGAATTACATCCACAACGACACAATATATTTCGTACTCAGTGCACTGTCAACGGAAAGGTCTGTGATGTGATCATAGACAGTGGTAGTATCGAGAACATCATCTCAAGAGTAATGGTGGACAATTTGCAGCTACCAACGACGAAACATCATTTTCCATACTCAATTGGCTGGATAAAAAAGGTGAATGAGACTAAGGTAACTGAACAATGCACTATCTCATTTTCAATTGGTAAAAATTATAAGGATCAAATACTTTATGACGTAGTCGACATGAAAGCTTGCCACATACTACTCGGTCGACCCTGGCAGTCGGACCATGATACGTTCCATCGGGGACGAGACAATGTCTACGTATTCATCAAGGATAGTCAAAAAATAATCCTTACCCCTATGGCGCCAGAGAACCACCCTGAAGCCTCTAAAGTGGAGGGGAGTTCCCTCTTGACCATTCGGGATTTTATGGAAGAATCCAATCAAACCGGTGAGGTATACGTTATAGTTGTGAAGGGCGAGGAAGAGGAACCCTCAAACATCCCTCCAAGTTTAAGACTGTTACTAAACGAATTCAAAGAAGTCTGGCCTGAATATCTACCTGATGGATTTCCCCATGAGGGACATCCAACATTACATAAACCTCGTCCCTGAGGCTAGCCTGCTCAACCGCCCTCATTATTGGATGAGTCCGAAAGAGTGTAAGATATTCAGGGGCAAGTGGAGGAATTGATCCGTAAGGGTATCTTGAGAGAGAGCAAGAGCCCATATGCCTTACCAGCATTATTAACGCCAAAAAAATATGGAAGTTGGTGCATGTGTGTTGACAGCTGGGCAATCAACAAAATTACCATCAAATATCAGTTCCCAATACCACGGTTGGATGACATGTTCGATATGCTAGAAGGGGATAAGGTGTTCTCTAAACTAGATCTAAGGAGCGGGTACCATCAGATTCGTATCCGACCCAGTGATGAGTGAAAAATGGCATTCAAGACCAAGGAAGGTTTGTATGAGTGGCTAGTCATGCCCTTCGGCCTATCGAACGCACCAAGTACTTTTATGCGTTTGATGAATCAAGTTCGAAAACCGTTCACTGGCCGATTCGTGGTAGTATATTTTGATGACATATTGATATATAGCCAGGATGAGGTGGAGCACAGGAAACATCTCAGGCAGGTGCTGCAGGTCTTACAAATTAACAAGTTACACCTCAACTTGAAGAATTGTCGTTTTTTAACTGACAGCCTGTTGTTTCTAGGATTTATTGTAACGTCCACAGGCATTCGTGTAGACGATGAAAAGGTGCGAGCTATTAGGGAATGGTCGATCTCAACAAACATTCATGAGGTGAGGAGTTTTCATGTGTTGGCGACTTTCTATCATCGATTTGTGTGAGATTTTAGCACCATAGTCACGCCTATAACAGATTGTATGAAAAAAGGACCGTTCCAGTGAACCGATAAAGCTAACAAGAGCTTTCATGAGATCAAGCATCATTTGTCTACAACACCGGTCTTGGTGCTTCCTAATTTCGACAAATTGTTTGAGGTTGAGTATGACGCTTCATACGTCGGAATTGGGGGAGTATTATCACAGGAAGGCAGGCCAGTAGCCTTCTACAGCGAGAAGCTCAGCGAAGCCCGAAAGAAGTGGTCAACTTATGAGCTTGAGTTGTACGCAGTTGTTCAGGCGCTGCGACATTGGCGGCATTATCTGATTCAATGAGAGTTTGTTATGTACATTGACCATCAAGCATTAAAGTTTATTAATAGTCAGACTAACGTGAATCGTGTGCATGCTAGATGGGTTGCGTTTTTACAGGAATTCACGTTCGTTCTGAAGCACAAGTTAGGGCAGCAGAATAAGGTAGCTAATGCACTTAGCCGTCATGCATCACTACTTGTTACGATAAACAACAAGGTGGTCGACTTCGACTGTCTCAAGGAGCTGTATGCCGAGGATGAGGACTTCAAAGATTCTTGGGTAAAGTGCCAAGAAGGTCACCCCAGTGACCTTCATATACAGGACGATTTTCTCTTCAAAGGGGATCGATTATGCATCCCCCAAAGTTCTCTGAGGGAGCAGATTATTTAGGAGCTACATGGAGGTGGCCTCGGTAGACACCTTGGGCGAGACAAGACTCGAGCTCTTGTGGAAGAACGGTACTACTGGCCGCAATTAGTACATGATGTGAGAAAAGTCATACAACATTATCATGTTTGTCAGACCTCCAAGGGGCAATCTCAAAATACGGGCCTCTACACCCCGTTACCTGTACCTGACGATTCTTGGGAGGATTTATCAATGGATTTCGTGCTTGGTCTCCCACGAACACAACGCGGTATGGATTCGTGTTCGTGGTGGTAGATCGTTTCTCTAAGATGGCACAGTTTATCCCATGCAAGAAGACACTCGATGCAACACTCGTGGCGAATCTATTCTTTAGGGAGGTCGTATGATTACACGGGGTCCCCATGACCATTACTTCTGATCGTGACACGAACTTCATTAGCCACTTTTGACAGACTTTGTGAACTCGATTTGATACACTACTTCAATTCAGTAGTGCTTACCACCCACAGACTGATGGGTAGACCGAAGTTGTGAATCGCACGTTGAGAAACCTCATTCGTTGTATTTCAAGAGAAAAACTAAAGCAGTGGGATTTGACCTTGTCTCAAGCAGAGTTTGCATTCAACAACATGGTGAACCGCTCGACATGGAAATCATCGTTCCAAATTATTTATGGACAAGTGTCTCGCCACACGCTTGACTTGGTCTCTCTGCCCAAGCACCCAGGCACAAGCATTGCAGCAGAACATATGGCAAACAAGATCATGGGCATCCATGCGGAAGTGCATACCAAGCTACATGCATCGAACGAGAAGTATAAGGAACAAGTGGACAAGCACCGGCGACAAAAAGTGTTCGAGGTGGGCGACCGCGTTATGGTTCATCTGCGCAAAGAGAGATTTTCGACCGGGATGTACAACAAGTTGAAAAATAAGAAGATTGCACCCGTCCCAATCATTCGAAAGATCAATGACAACACTTATGTTGTTGATCTTCCAGATAACATGGCAATCTCACGGACTTTCAACGTCGCGGACCTGACCGAGTATCATGAACCAGCGCAGGATGAGAACTAGAGGATGAGTTCTTTTGAAGTGGAGGGGACTGATGTAGAGTGGGTCGCGGACAGTTTCATCGCCAAAATGGATCAGAAAAGGCCCGGTCGACGACAGAAGTGATCCGAACCGTCGGACCTTAAATCGGGCGTATCTCGCAATCCGGAATGAGTTAGCTGACGTAAAATTTATGATTTTGGGGTAGAACGAGCTACTTTAGCCAACCAACCTCGCTACGCCGGGTTCGCAGTCCAAAATTGTGAAAAACCCCTCGATTGACGGTCGTTTCCCTATTTTAATTTCGTTTTTACTATAAATAGTAAGTTTTAGTTTGATTATAACTCTTCATCCGTCGAGCTTTAGGAGTTGCGCCCAACGTGAAAAGAGCTTAGAATAATTAGGAGAACGGTTTGGTGAACCCAAACAGGACACTATTTTTGGCCAAAAACCTTGCGCACTAGTAGACATCACAACCGTCTATAAATAGTAAGTTTACTATTTATAGTAAGTCGCGGATTCTGGGAGTTTTAGTTGTAGTTTGATTCTGATTTCTTTCCCATTGCTTGGTACCCCAATTTAAAGGGTTGTGAACTCGTTTTTAGGGATCAGTTAATCAATTTCGAATTTCTTAGAATTTATTTATATTTTCTGCTTTCTTTCCTCGTGGATTTGAGAAGTCTCTGTGAGGAGTCTAGAGAAGCTCCCTGGATTCGGAGTAGTTATCCTCATCACGTTCATCCCCGCGTCAAAACCACGGGTGCAAACTTCCACTGTGAAGAAAACAAGATTACAAGTAATGTACTAACCTTTTCTCTTGGATGTATAGAGAAAACCATTTGCCCACACTTTAGAATAACTCTCAATCATTCACCTTAACCCTAGAATAGCCCTAGGGACCCCTATTTATAGTTTAGGCAACTTTCCTTTCACACCTCTTGCGAAACCGACTCAAAAATTCGCAGTCCATGCAAAATTCAGAAACGAATCTGCGTAACCTCGACTGGTCGAGCACCTCGGAACCAAAAAACGTAGCTCGCTAGACTTTGAGTCGAGCCAGTCCTCAACTGGTCGAGTGGGCCACTCGACCGGTCGAGCGGCCCTGTCCAGATGTGGCTCCATATCTTAACACTTTGAACTCCAACTTGTGGGTAGTGCAATTTCAGTTTAGAACTTAGATCTTCAGTGTGAATGTTATAGAAGAAAACTTCCAAGTTGGTTTTTTAGTCTATTGCAATTCAATTTGATATGCATCCAATCGAAATTTTTGGTATTGGCTGATTTTTTTAAATGTTGCCTTACGTGATCTGCATTGCTTTGCTGCTGAAGAAGTATTACCAACCGAGAAAGAGCCACCGGACTCTGTCTGTGACCCTCGAAGGAATCAAGGTTCCTCTGTATGGTGCAGGTGCCAGCCAGGCCTAGTAACCAACAGTGCCGACAACAAAGTTCCATTGAGAATTGAGTTTGAGATTTGCTCACGAGGAGACTAGAAAAGTTAGTGAGAACAAAGCATTGCAGGTAGATCTCCTGCGCAGTTTTCATGAACATAACATAAGAAATTGATGTAGAGCTAGTCGTGGACAGTTTCATGGCCAAGATGGATTAAAAAAAGCTCAGTCGATGACAGAAGTGATCGAAACCGTTAAAACTAAAAATGGACATATCTCGCAAACCTAAATGAGCTATGGGACGCACCATATATGATTTTGGGGTAGGACGAGTTACTTTAGCCACCCAAGGGTTGCTCACACCGAATTTGTGAAATACCATCATATGGATGGTCGAATTCATGTTTTATTTTTGTTTTTACTATTTATAGTAAGTTTTAGTTTGAGTATAACTCTTCATCATATGGACGGTCAAAATACCATGCAGTGGTAGGAATCACGACCATCTATAAATAATAAATTCATTATTTATAGTAAGTCGCAAATTCTACTAGTTTTATTTGTAGTTTAATTCTGAAACTATTTCTGTGGCTTAGTATCCCTATTTAAAAGGGTGTAATCTCGTTTTTCATCATCAATCAAATTATTTTGAATTAATCTCGTTTTTCATTGTCAATCAAATTAATTTGAATTATTTCTCACGTCCTTCCTGTGTCAGAAACCGTGGTGATTGATCACTCTACCGTTAAATTAAACCTACAACAACCAGATCCATAGCTCAAGTGGTCTACTGAGTGAAAGATACCTCGTTTCAACACTGAGGTCTTGGCATCGATTCCCTGATGGGGGTGGCTAACAGTGAAGTGTGATCTGACTGTGGGTGTACTAACAAGCTAACAACAATAAATAAATAAATAAATAAACCTACAACAATCTCAGATAATTCTCGTACATGTTTTGAATTCAATTCTCATACATTTCAAGACAGTGCGGTCCCCACTGTGGGCCCACCTTGATGTGTGTATTATGTATCCATGCTGTCCATCCGTTTTTTCATGTCATTTTAAGGCATTTTACAAAAAATGAAGCAGATCCAATAATCAGGTAGACCATAACATAGGAAACAGTGGTGATTGATCACTCTACCGTTAAAAACTTCTTACGTGCACCTTAATGTTTACATAGTGTTTATTTGCCCATCCAATCTGTTGATAAGGTTACATAAGCCTGGATGCCTGCGCCCCTTCATTTATTTCTTTGGCTGTTGCTCACCAGCTGATCATTTCACCTGATTTTTCAGCGAATTTATATTAAGTTGGGCCCGCAAGATGAATGGTTAGGATCAATAGTGGCCCCACAGAGCTCGGGTGTTACACTTTCTTCATCCAACAAGTTCTGCAGAAGATTCCGGATGTCAAGCTTTCTGAGCATTCATACAACTCTACGTACAGATACATGTGCCATCGTCTTAGCACGTAGGGGCTGGATTTCTAGCTAATCAAATTAACTTGGTGGGCCCGACCGATAGTTACCAATTAAGATTATGGGCCATCTAACCAGCATATTAAAATCATTGCTGGGTCTCAGCCTAAAATCTGGGCCCATCAGTAAACTGGATGGCCCACCTGGTTTGCTGATTAATCCCATTTTTCTGTCACAAGTTCTCAGCCAGCTAGTTTATAACTCTTTAATAGATAACACAAATATGGAAACCAAATTCAATAATAGATCTCATAAATCTTTTGGTATTTATAGACCAATGTAATTACAATACTATTTGAATAAATCACATATTTGAGTTGAACTTGAATTGAAACTTTTGTTGTTATCTAGCTAATTAGTAGGAGGTCGTTGTGGAAGAAGTGTGCATAGGTTGTTAACATGCTCCCTTAACCTAAGTAGACCTGTTGGAACCTAGCCGTGCTTAAGCCTTTAGTAAAGATGTTAGCTATATGATAAGATTTGGTAGCTATCAATTGTATCCACGCAGCTACTAATAAGATAACTTTGTGTAACTTGTTCTTGTATGAAATGATAATTCACCTCAATATGTTTAGTAAAGACATCAATACAGTATGTATTAGTAATGGGGTGTGTACTAACGAAGTTAATAAAAAAAAAGTTTGGTATGGGTAAATTAAAATGGCATGAGAAAAATGACACCAATATTATTATAACATAGAATAGAGAATTATTTTAAATAAATAATTAAATTTTGTGGTATCACAAGGATCTAAAATAATTCTACAACCACTATGACAAGAAAGTAATACCAAGATTTAGGACTAGATGGAGAAATGGTGAGTTGTTTCTTAGTACTCTTGTCAGGTTCTTACCTAAATTTCAAAACTTCAAATGAGTGGCTAGCAATTGAACTCACCCCAACTGGACTCATATAGGGCTCGTTCCAACCTTTTTTACCTTGTCGAAAGTCAGTATCCGGGAGTTGGACACACTGTAATGTTTGTTTGCCATTAATTATTAAAAGGTTCCTATGACCCACTATAATGCTTTTTTGCCATCCAACCTGTTGATAAGGCCACACAGATCTGGATGAAGGGAAAACAGAAATATCAGATTGATTCAAAATTATCGTGACCCACAAGAAGTTTTTAATGGTCAGTGATCACTGTTTCTTATAGTGTGATCCACTTGAAATTTGAATCTTATTCAATTTTGGGACCAAGCCTAAAATGAGCTGAAAAAACAGATGAACGGAGTGGATATACACAACATCCATCAAGCTGGGGCCCACGGTCACACCAAAGTTGGAACACGCTCAGGGACTCACCCACTAAGTTGTGATGACACGAACATTGTAAATTAATACTTTCATTTTTTGATATTTTCGAAAAGCAAATCTGATCATATCCGGAAAAAATCTAATTGCTAGGGACATGAGTGACTGCTTATGCGGTAGCAGTCCCATCCATTGCAATTTTCCAAGGAAACTCGTGAAAAGTCCGTCTAACCCAATGGTGGTCCACATTAAAAAAAGGAGATATCACGTGACTCCCATTCGGTCAGGTAGGACTGTCATTAATGTCGACATGCAATTGTGTAGTACATTCCTACCATGTAACGGTGGGCCACACTATAAAGATCACTCGTTTCATTTCTAAAATTAGGATGATCAGATCACTAGGTGGGCCATACTCGTATGTAGAGAAAGATCATTGAATGTCCATTAATTTCAACTGTATGGCCCGCCTGATGAGCGGTCGTGCTAGATTTTTATGACTCTCCATGATATGGCTATGTTTTGCAAGGCAGGATGTCCCACACGGAATACCTACCGAGGAAAAGATAGATAGATGTGCGTGTAAAACAGCACTTGCCATGGACCACGTGTTTTTATATACAATTCCACCGCCCCCACTGGACTTGCTTGTTAAACAGATGTTGTATTTTAAATCGTTTTAAAATAATTTTGTATTTCAAAATTTCCACCCGGTTGCAGCCCTGGTACGAGTGTGTATGTGCGTGTATATGGAAATGTGTCCTTTCACGTGAGTTTGAAAGGTTACAATCTTTCATTTTATTTTATTTTATGTTTTAAAAGTAGCCTTGCTAATTGACTTTAAACCCAATAGGCATAGACATAATCCTTTTGGCTTTCAACGGATCTGATTTTGCTTTCAAAATATGGTTTAAGTGTTTTCTACTGCAAGTTAAAATAAGGAATTGTTAGAACTCATATATAGTAGGTGTATTATTGGGATCGGGTAATAGTCATTATATTTTGGAGGTTGAATACCTAAAAAGTTATATTACGCTTTCCTAACACACATGAACCGAAAGAAGTAAAAGGAGAAATTGACACAAATTTAGCATAGTTTGATCAGTTAACCTTTGTGGTTGACAGATGGAAATTCCGCCAAAATTTTCAAATTGCTTGTTGGGTAAGTCCTGCCAATTTTAACAGGTCAAAATATTGTTCTAGATTGCGTGTTGGCTAATTTCTACCGGTTTAAACAGATCTTGTCGAGAGGTTGATAGATCAGGTCAACAAGTTGAAAATCATATAATTTTTTGTTCAAATCTCTCGACAATTTTTAGTTGTTTCGACTTGTCGACTCGATAGGTCAACAGCAGGTAGATGGGTGACGGAAATTTGGGTATTTTTCTGAAATTGTTTCCTTAATTGATTACGACTCTTTTATTATGATTTTATATATGGTTTGTTTAGAGTTATTTAAATGTGTTAAACTCATTTTTTTTATGGTTATCTATCTATCAATTAAAACTCTTAAAAATTTTATTTCTTCCCGTAGGTTCGAGATTTTCTCTTGTGGATTCAAGATCGCTTTATGGATTTAATGTATCTATTGATTAAGGAAGATGATGATCGACCTCATCACTGACACAGGGGAGGACGTGATGAGGTCGATCACCGTCTTCCTCGATCGATAGATACATTGTATCCCCAAAAGAAAATCTCGAATTCACGGGAAGAAATATAATTTCTAAGAGTTTTAATTGATAAATAAATAATCATTAAAAAAATGAGCTAACACCTTTAAATAACCCTAAATAAATCTTAAAGTTGTAATCAAAGAGTCTTAATGAAATAAAGAAACAATTTTTAAAAAATACGCAAATTTCTACCACCCATCGACATATCGACTCGACAGGTCGAAACAACCAACAAGTGTCGGAGATTTAAACTAGAAATTTTGTGATTTTTGACCTGTTGACCCAATTTGTCGACCTAGCAAATTAGATTTTGACTTGTCGACGAGATCTATCAACCTATCTAAATTGGTAGAAATAAGCCTGTGAGCAATCTGGAACAATATTTCGATTAGTCGAACAATATTTCGATATGCCTAAACTGATGGAAATCAACCAACAAGTAATTTGAAATTTCTGACGGAATTTCAACTTGTCAACCACAAAGGTTGACCGGTCGATCTATGCTGAATTTTGTCAATTTTTTCTTGGACTTCTTCTGGAACCATTAGCATTAAGAACGTGCTTAATCCTTGTCGCACATCACACTTGGGACATGGTCCAAGAAAGGTGAATTTGATTTCAATCCGAGTGATTCCAAATCACGCCTCAACTTCTACAAACAAATAAGTTTTCTCTATTTTCTTATTTTAACTTTACTTGGTCTAAATAGTTTTCCAAACTCTAAAAATCTAACAATTTTGAAATCGAATATTGCTTGTAAATTAAATTAATTGGAAATCCGATAATGTAGCTAAGTGTAACTTGGCCACACATGCTTAGGTTTAGTACGAGATGGTTCACATGCCATATGGATAGGGTTATCTTTTGGTTTTAAAATCTGTCTAGTGTTGGTAGTAGTATAGAAAGCTAAACAAGCGAGAGTCATCAGTTTTATGCATTTCTACCCTGAAATAATAATTCCAAGATGAGCAGAATACCAAAATGCAGAAAGTACAAAACTTTGATACTCTGGCAAAGTGTAATGGTTCATGTATGTGTACTCAGGATCTGTGCGAGTGTATACGTGCCGTCTTAGCAGGGCTGAACAAAACTAGGACGTTCATCAGGTGTGAACTTTTGAACATTAGAAGAACAACCTATAAAATTTCACTTTATTAAAATAACCATATGAACTTTTGAATCGATGGTTATATGGAGAAGAGGGTCTTTTAAAAAATAATGTACGCAACGGGTGTCCCTCCCTAGTTCATACTATGAAATATATTCTCTACAAAAGAGTCCAAAAGTAAGTATATATAACAGATAGATTAGAAAGTAGCCTTGCAGTCGATAGTATGGCCATATCTTGGTCAGATGACGCAGGGATGAATGTGATGAGGATAACTACTCCGAATCCACGGAGCTTCTCTGGACTCCTCACAGAGACTTCTCGAATCCACGAGGAAAGAAAGCAGAAAAATATAAATAAATTCTAAGAAATTTAAAATTGATTAATTGATCAATAAAAATGAGTTCACAACCCTTTAAATAGGGACAAAAAGCAATGGGAAAGAAATCAAAATCAAACTACAACTAAAACTCCTAGAATTCGTGACTTACTATAAATAGTAAACTTACTATTTATAGACGGTCGTGATGTCTACTAGTGTGCAAGGTTTTCAGCCAAAAATAGTAAGTGTCTTATTTGGTTTCACCAAACCGTTCTCCTAATTATTCTAAGCTCTTTTCACGTTGGGCGCAACTCCTAAAGCCCGACAGATGAAGAGTTATAATCAAACTAAAACTTACTATTTATAGTAAAAACGAAATTAAAATAGGGAAACGACCGTCGATCCAGGAGTTTTTCGCAATTCCGGGCATCGCAACCCTGCGTAGCTGGGTTAGTTGGCTAAAGTAGCTCGTTCTACCCCAAAATCATACATTTTACGTCAGGTAACTCATTCCGTATTGCGAGATACGCCCGATCTAAGGTCCGACAGTCCGAATCACTTTTGTCGTCGATCGGGCCTTTTCTGATCCATCTTGGCCATGAAACTGTTCGCAACCCGCTCTACATCACCGGAGGAGGAGACATCCTAGGCAGTGACAATAGCTGCCTGCACTTGGTCTCCATCTCATGGATACCTATAGTTGGATCTCCAAAGATGAGCGCCTTGATGGAGCCATCCATCTTGTCGCAAACCAAACCTTGAGTCCCTGTTTGTGGGCTTTTTGGACAATCCATTAGCAATCTGGACACGCCCCTTTATGAAAACTGCAACAGTTTTGGCGGGCATGGATGGTGGTTGAGGGTTGAAGGAAGGGATGCTTCTCGTCAGCCCTTCTCTTGCACATGTCTGAGATGCCTGTTTGTGTGGTAGCCACCTCTTTATTGGTTGTTGCATTGCAAAAGAAAAGAAGAAATAAGAGGAAGAAGAAAAGAAAAGGGAGAAAGGGGATTTTAGCTCCATCGGCCGCCACTGGGTTGACTCACTTGGTCACCGAGTCTAGCATGTTGCTGACCTAGTTTTGGTCTCTTTAGCACATCGGATCATGAAGTAGAGCTCCGTTTCAGTTGCAAATGGGGCATTGTTTGAACTTGGGTACGAAACTGAGTTGGGTTGATTTGAGTTAAGGCATTCTCGGGTGAGTTAACTCAGCGAGTTGCTTTGAGTTTGAGTGTAGTGTAGAAGCTGATTTCTAGTTGTTGGTCCAGCAACATGACTAATATTGTGGGGTTCAGTTTCTAACCAGGTGTCGATCAAATCCAAGTCTAGCGAGTCACTCAACAAGGTGATTCAACTCATCTGGTTGTGTAAAAATCCTAGTGTATTTTACTTTAACCTTGAGTCATTTCTTAGTGTTTCTGTATATTGTTTATTTGCCATTCAATCTATGGATTACCTCAAGTAAGTTTGGACTAAGGAAAAAACAAATATCAACTTGATCTAAAACTTTTGAGGCCTCAATCACCATTCTTTCCTATGGTATGGTCCACCTGATTATTGGATCTATTTTATTTACGGGACAGAGATTGGATACTGACAAGGTCAGTAGCCAAATTGCTATTGAAGTGACGTCACCAAGCTCAATGAACCCTACAATGATGCGTGTGTTGTATCCATACCGTCCATCCATTTGGAGAAATCATTTTATGGCATGAGTAAAAGAATGAGATAGATCTAAAGTTCAAGGGGACAATGACATCCACTGTTCGAAACTTCTTAGGGGCTACAAAAGTTTCTTATTTAGATGATTTTTTATTTTTTATTTTTCCAGTTCATCTATTTCTATGTTAACTTATGAATAGGTTGGATTTCAAAAATACATCAAATGTTTCAACGGTGGTGTTACTGCTCCCATGGTTTTTTGTAGTGGGTCCACTTGAATTTTATATTATCTCCTTTTTCTCATGCCATAAAACGATGGCAGCATGGATACAACACATGCATCATGGCGGGTCAATAAATCTTGGTGACGTCACTTCAGTATCAATTTGGCTACTGACATTGTTAGTATCTAATCCGCATCTCCTCGAACAATGATATGGGAAGCGGATGTACAGCGTGTGGATATGGACTAAATACATCAAGGTGGGCCCCACGGCAAGTGCGGCACCGTCTTGGTGAGTCCGGAGTTTTTACTTAATTGGCTCTTGTCCTGGTGGGGTAGTACCCAATCCGCGTCCCAAGAAAAATTAGATTTTTATCAGTTACCACTCAAAAACGAGTCTTGATTCTCTGTTTGCCAAAACTACGACTTTCCTGCTTTTTTCCTTCTTTGTTGTATAGTGATGGTCTATCTCAATCAGTGATGCATTATTAAGGACGCGGATTGCGTACTACCCCCGCCCGTCCCTAGCTCCGAATGGGCAGTTCTGTGAATGGGCCGACTATTGGACAATTGTTGGAAATTATACATATTAATGTAATTCCTTTATAATATGGAAACCGAAAATATCACGATAATCAGAAATAAGGACAAGCTAAAGCACGTCTGAAAAATGCTGTCTTTAAAGCGTTATTTGCCCTTACTCAAATAAATTGAGTATGCCGATAGGTTACAGGCAAATAGCTTCTAGGATACGACGAGCCTGATGTGGGCCTGCGTTCAGCAAACACGAAGGCCCACCAAATGGAACTCTTTTACACATTTTCTAGCAGTATTACAATATAGAGAAAAAAATCTCAAAAGAAAGAATAAGAAAGAGAAAAGTGGTTTTGACCACTGCACTGGTCAGTTCAATTCTTCAGCTACTAGTTCAATTGAACCATCCTAGACCACACCGTTGGTCTGTTCTTCAAGCTAAGGTTCAAGCCTTGCTATGTTGCTGAAAGCACTAGAGTATATAAGTTGAGAGTGGCTGGCTGTCTTAGTTCGTATAGGTTTTGCTGGAGTGAGTTGAGATGGATTGGAAACCCATCCAGGCCCTCCTTTTATAGGCTATGGTGGCTGGAGGTTATGGTCCAGGGAAATAAATCTCATGACCGTTTTCTAGCTGTTGGAGAAAACTAGCCGTTTTATGGCCGTTTTCTGACTGTTGTGCATGGGCCATTAAGTTGTTGCATGCTGACTGTTGTGAGACAGCAGCTAGCCGTTTTCTAGCTATTGGGCTAGCCATGCAGCAGTTACAGCTGGACCCTGCACTAATGGCACAGCTGTTACAGATCTGCTGCAACAGCTCTCTATATAATCAGAGGAACTCTCATTCAGTCCTCTAGATTTTTGTCCAGCCAATCATCTGCCTTAGCCACTAGTCGCACCGCGACTCACACACATCTCGCTCCGGTTCGCGAAGGGAGCGACCCTCTGCGACACGATGCGCAATTGCGAAGTGTAAAGTGCGCAACTAGCACCTCTACAGCCACACTGCTTCACATGCCCACGCCCTCGCACCGAGCCCGTGCCCGAGACCGAGACGGAGCCCGAACCCGAGCCCGTAGGTAGGTAAATATTATAATACTCCACTATTATCATTTAAACCACAGATTTTTCTTTTCCCTTTTCCATATGTGACTATTCTCAAAAAACCCACAAAACAGTATTTTTTCAAACAAAATAATATATTATATATATTATTATTAAAATATATTAAAAATCAATATTTTTTTAACACCACCGTGTTGTATCTGTGCATCCAAACCATCTATCCATTTTCTTAGATTATTTGAGATAACAAAACAAAAATAAGGTAAATCCAACTATCAAATGAACCGCATCACAAATTATTCTTACATTTAATGCAACTGACATTTAATGCTTTATGCATTTTAATGCAACCAGGCTTATTATTTGGTGTGGTCCACTTAAGCGTTGGATATGCCTCATTTTTGTGTTCATGGCTTAAAATAATCTAAGAAAAGGTATCGACTCTTTGGATGTCCAGATACATCACGGTGGGGACATCCTGCAGACCTGCCCGTTCGGAGCCAGGGACGGGCCGGGGTAGTACGCAAACCGCGTCCCATTATTATATGCATTACAGAATGAAACGATCCAATTGGATTACAGCAGCCACAAATTTTGCTGCTGGATGCAAACAGAGGATCCGTGATCAACACGAAACACATGGACAACATCCCTTATAAAGGTCCTGCATCAATCATTGTGCCCTGACAAGCTCTCTCTCTCTCTCTCTCCATGGCAGAACCCAGCGACGTGAAGGTGCTAGAGGTTTGTAGAGTCCGTCCTCCACCTGGCTCGGTTGCCGATACTTCTCTTCCTCTCACCGTCTTCGACGTCTTCTGGTTAGTAATGCCTCCAGTCCAACGCCTCTTCTTCTACCAATTCCCCCAAAACTCTAATAAAACCCACTTCATAGACACCCTCCTTCCCAGACTCAAACACTCCCTCTCCCTCTCCCTCCGTCTCTTCTTCCCTCTCGCAGGCAATCTGATCCTCTCTCCCAAAAGCGGCGAGTACGAGATCCGCTACATCGACGGCGACTCAGTCTCACTGACCGTCACTGAGTCGGACGCCGATTTCCACCGACTCGCAGCAAACCACCCAAGAGATGTATTGGAATTACATCCCCTCGCTCCTCAGTTGCCCGTTTCCGACCCTCAAAACCAACCGCTGCTAGCTTTGCAAGTTACCATATTTCCCTACTCTGGCATCTGTATCGGAACCAGCATAAGCCACGCGGCGGCAGATGGGAGCAGCTCTACGCACTTCATGAAATCTTGGGCTTCGATATGCCGGTCAGGCGACGAGTCATTAATCAAGTCGCGGCCGTTCTACGACAGGTCCGTGGCCGCATATCTCGACGGTCTCAAGAGATTGCGGTTAGACCAGATGGCTACTTTCAAACTCGACGAGGCCGCAGAGAGCTTAAAGCCTCGAGCAACCCCAGTCCTAGCCGCTTTCGTCATGGGTCGAGCAGACATCGAGACGCTAAGGCAACGGGTCTTAGCCCAACGGTGCGACGACAGCCAGAAACCAATACATACTTCATCGTTCGTGCTAACGTGCGCATACGTGTGGGTTTGCTTGATCAGGTCACGTGGGGATGATGACAGGGACAAAAACGTCCATTTCGGCTTTCCGGTGGACTGCCGGGCTCGGCTGGATCCGCCGATACCCGCTACGTATTTCGGCAACTGTATAGATTCTTGTCTATGCACTGCGAAGGGGAACGACTTATTGACGGAAGACGGGGTGGGACCCGCGTCGGAGGCCATTGGGAGAGCAATCCAAGCGTTGAATGGCGGGGTCTTGAATAGCCTGGAGACATTTATACCGACAGCTATGTCCATTGTAGTTTCAGGGGAGAACTTCTTAAGCCTTGCGGGGTCGCCTAAGTTTCGGGTCTATGAAACGGATTTCGGATGGGGAAAGCCTGTAAAGGTGGAGGTGATTTCGATTGAAAGAACGGGGGCCATATCTCTTGCAGAGAGTAGAGATGAAGAGGGAGGGATTGAGGTCGGCGTGGTACTGTCCAAATCCCAAATGGAGAGATTTGCTTCTCTGTTTGAGGAAGGTCTGAAAAATCTCCGTCACTGAGGCGAAATCAACGGACTCGGATTCGGTAGTGACCCTCCAGCACCGACGTTGTTTTACCCACGCCATCCACCCGTTTTGCCAATTCACTTCAACGAGGTATATCCAAATCTCAATTGCGGTATATCCAAATCGCATGTTGATCACACCGGACGCGGATTGCATAATGACGATGTCAGTAGCCAATAGCTACTGAACGGTGCTATGTGGGCCCAATATCATGTATGTGTTCTATCCGCGCCACTCATCTATTTTTCAAGATAATTTTAGGACATTATCCAAAAAATGAAAGAGATCCAAATCTCATGCGGACCACATCACATAAAACAGTAGAAAGAGATCCAAATCTCATGTGGACCACATCACATAAAACAGTAGTGATTGAACGCTCACCATTAAAAACTTCCCGAGTGCCTTAAAAGTTCTAGATGAAGCTAATATTTAAGTTTTCCCTTCATACATGTCTTTTTGACCTAATCAACAGGTTAGATGGAAAATAAAGTATTTTAATGGTAGGTGATTAATCACCACTTCTTCTTTTTTTTTTCCTGCAGTGTGATCCACTTGAAATTTACATCTATCTCATTTTGGGCTCATGTCCTGAAATGATCTTGAACAATAGATGGACGGTATGGATAAAACACATATTTCATAGTGGGGCCTGCATAGCGCTTCGAGTAGCATAAGAAACAATGGTCATTAAGCGCCTTCCGTTAAAAATTTATTGAGGTCACGAAAGTATATCATGCCCTAGGAAATTTTTAGTGATGGTGTTAAATCAGCACTGCTTCCGGTGATGTGGTCTACCTAAGATTTGGATCTGCTTCATTGGGGTCGTGCCTAAAATAAGCTGAAAAAAAATAAATAGACAAGTATAGATAAACCACACATCCCGGTTGGGCCTGCTAAGTTTTTTCCGGTCGTTGTTGGAGGGTCATTACCGAATCCGGTTCGAAATCCATGGACGCGATTGAGTGGTGAGGAGCCATCTCCGTGTGGTGAGATTTGACTGGTGGCTCTATGCTGTCAAAAATGTAGTGGAAAAACCTTTGAACCTCATCAATCAAATCTTTTCATCTCCTCACCAGCCAATCTACATCTGAAATCAATGGTCAGATTCATCATTTTAGCATAATCTTTTGTACGGTAGGTTATTCAGAATAGTATTAGAGGATGGACGGCTCTGATTCCTCGATGTTCTCTGTATCGCATGCTCATAGTCTTGGGCGTAGAAATTGGTGCAAGTTTCTCTCAAGTCACTTGCAGAATAAACATGTTATACACGTTATCGTTTGCATGAAAAGATTATCCACTATACATATTCAGTACTACAAATCAACCTTGTCCATTCATTATGCAGTCACACAAAGAAATCTTGGTGGTGGCCCATTAACTGGCCTAACATGCTTTTGAGGAGGTTAGGGCTGAGCTAAATGGGCTCCTTTGGCAGCCATGTGGGGCTCGCCATATTCGATCATTAGCACGCATGGGCCCATTCATTTATTTAGTAGGGCATGGCTCACCGGCTGATCCTTTCACCTGATTTTCAGCGAATTTATATTAACAGTGGGCCTGGTCGATGACAGAAGTGATCCAAACGGACATATCTCGCAAACCAGAATGAGCTATCGAACACACTATATATGATTTTGGAGTAAGACGAGTTACTTTAGCCACCCAAGGGTTGGCCACACCCAATTTGTGAAATACCATCATATGAACGGTCGAATTCATGTTTTATTTTCGTTTTTCCTTGTTATAGTAAGTTTTAGTTTAAGTATAACTCATCATCCGATGGACGGCCAAAATACCATGTGCAGTAGTAGGAATCAGGACCATCTAGTAAATTCACTATTTATAGGAAGCCCCGAATTCTAGTTGTAGTTTAATTCCGAAACTTCTTCCATGGCTTAGTATCCCTATTTAAAGGGGGTGTAATCTCGTTTTTCATCATCAATCAAATTATTTCAAATTTCTTAGTTCCGTGGATTCGGAACAATTACCCACAGCTAAACCTCACATCCTTCCCTGCATCAGAAACAGTGGTGATTGATCACTCTACCGTTAAACTAAACCTACAAAAATATCATATAATTCCTCTACATATGATTGAATTCAATTCTCATACATTTTAAGACAGTGCAGCCCCCACTGTGGGGCCCACCTTGATGTGTGTATTCTATATCCACGCTGTCCATCTGTTTTTTTCATGTCATTTTAAGGCATTATATAAAAAATGAAGCAGATCTAATAATCAGGTGGACCATAATATAGGAAACAGTGTTGATTACTGTTGAAAACTTCTTAGGTGCACCTTAATGTTTCCATAGTGTTTATTAATTTGCCCATCCAGTCTGTTGATAAGGTTACATAAGCCTGGATGCTTGCGCCCCTTCATTTATTTCTTATACTGTTGCTCACCAGCTGATCATTTCACCTGATTTTTCAGCGAATTTATATTAAGTTGGGCCCGCAAGATGAATGATTAGGATCAATAGTGGGCTCCACAGAGCTCGGGTGTTACACTTTCTTCATCCAGCAAGTGCTGCAGAAGATTCCGGATGTCAAGCTTTCTGAGCATTCATACAACTCTACGTACAGATACATGTGCCATCATCCTAGCACGTAGGGGCTGCATTTCTAGCTAATCAAATTAACTTGGTGGGCCCGACCGATAGTTACCAACTTTTCCCATTGATGCCTTGCATGATTTAGATAACAGGGCACTCTGTGCACAATTAAGATCATGGGCCATCTAACTGGCATATTAAAATCATTGCTGGGTCTCGGCCTAAAATCTGGGCCCATTAGTAAACTGAATGGGCCGCCTGGTTTGCTGATTAATCCCATTTTTCTATCACAAGTTCTCAGCAAGCTAGTTTATAACTCTTTAATAGATAACACAAATATGGAAACCAAATTCAATAATAGATCTCATAAATCTTTTGGTATTTATAGACTAATGTAATTACAATACTATTTGAATAAATCACATATTTGAGTTGAACTTGAATTTGAAACTTTTGTTGTTATCTAGCTAATTATTCAGTGGTCGTTGTGGAAGAAGTGTGCATAGGTTGTTAACATGCTCTCTTAACCTAAGTAGACCCGTTGGAACCTAGCCGTGCTTAAGCCTTTAGTAAAGATGTTAGCTATATGATAAGATTTGGTAGCTATCAATTGTATCCACGCAGCGACTAATAAGATTACTTTGAGCAACTTTTTCTCATATGAAATGATAATTCACCTCAATATGTTTAATAAAGATAACAATATGGTATGTATTAATAATGGGGTGTGTACTAATGAAGTTAATAAAAAAAAGTTTAGTATGGTTAATTTAAAATGGTATGAGAAAAATGACACCAATATTAGTATAACATAGAATAGAGAATTATTTTAAATAAATATTTAAATTTTGTGGTATCACAAGGATCTAAAATAATTCTACAGCCACTGTGACAAGAAAGTAATACCTAGATTTAGGACTGGATGGAGAAATGGTGAGTTGTTTCTTAGTACTCGTCAGGTTCTTACCTAAATTTCAAAACTTCAAATAAGTGGCTAGCAATTGAACTCACCGCGACTGGACTCATATAGGGCTCGTGCCAACCTTTTTTACCTGGTCGAAAGTCAGTATCCGGGAGTTGGACACACTGTAATGTTTGTTTGCCATTGATTATTAAAAGGTTCCTATGGCCCACTATAATGCTTCTTTGCCATCCAACCTGTTGATAAGGCCACACAGATCTGGATGAAGGGAAAACACAAATATTAGATTGATT
Organism: Magnolia officinalis; assembly: GCA_021015155.1. NCBI lineage: Eukaryota > Viridiplantae > Streptophyta > Magnoliopsida > Magnoliales > Magnoliaceae > Magnolia > Magnolia officinalis. Next base: position 4,235,861 of record JAJHSJ010000004.1, on the reverse strand, counting down.
CAAAATTATCGTGACCCACAAGAAGTTTTTAATGGTCAGCTATCACTGTTTCTTGTAGTGTGATCCACTTGAAATTTGAATCTTATTCAATTTTGGCACCAAGCCCTAAAATGGGCTGAAAAAACAGATGAATGGAGTGGATATACACAACTTCCATCAAGCTGGGGCCCACGGTCACATCAAAGTTGGACCATGCTGAGGGACTCACCCACTAAGTTGTGATGACACGAACATTATAAATTAAATACTTTCATTTTTTGATATTTTCGAAAAGCCAATCTGGTCATTTCTAGAAAAAATCTAATTGATAGGACATAAAGTAATGATTACACTTGCATTGTTTGAAAATTCATACCAGTCCAAATGGACTGGTTTCAATTTGGGGCCATTGTGAAAATATGATGTATCTGCTCTGTCTGTCCATTCTAGCATAACATTTTGAGGCATGGCCAATTCTAGCGTAACATTTTGAGGCATGAGCCAAAAAATAAGGTTGATCAAACACTCAAGTTACCTACATCAAAGGAAACAGTGGCCCCAAAAAAATTTTAAAAGTAAGTATTTGATTTCGTAAATCCTGTGGTGTGGCCCACAGCTTTTGATCTTCCTCATCATTTTGGTTGATTCCCTAATTTCAATTGGGATAATAAATGTACGGTGTGGATAAGCCACATATATATGGCGCGTATCTATTTTATAGCATCATCGGTTTTTGTGTCAATAGAAGCCAGCGTCAAATCAAAAGTTGGTACTGTCGCTGGAATTACCTAGCATTTCCCATGTATTTACCATGGGATTGAAAATTCAAACAGGCCCAAAAGGTCAGGAGCGACTGCTTATACCGTAGCAGTCCCATCAATTGGAATTTTTCAAGAAAACTCGTGAAAAGTCCGTCAAACCCGATGCATGGTCCATGTTAAACTAGGAAACGAGAAGAGATAATGCGACTGCCAGTTGGTCACGTACGACCGTCATTATTGCTGACATGCAATTGTGTAGTACAATCCTATCATGTAATGGTGGGCCACACTATAAAGATTACTCGTTCCCTTTCTAAAAACAGGACGATCAGATCACTAGGTGGGCCATACTCGTATGTAGAGAAAGATCATTGAATGTCCATTAATTTCAACTGTATGGCCCGCCTGATGAGGTCGTGCTAGATTTTTATGACTCTCCATGATATGGCTATGTTTTGCAAGGCAGGATGTCCCCCACTTAATACCTACCGAGGAAAAGATAGATGTGCGTGTAAAACATCACTTGCCATGGACCACATGTTTTTATATACAATTCTACCGCCCCCACTGGACTTGCCTGCTAAACAGAATGTTATATTTTAAATTGTTTTAAAATAATTTTGTATTTCAAAATTTTCACCCGGTTGCAGCCCTGATGTGAGTGTGTATGTGCGTGTATATGGAAATGTGTCCTTTCACGTGAGTTTGAAAGGTCACAGTCCTTCATTTTATTTTATTTTATGTTTTAAAAGGAGTCCTGCTAATTGACTTTAAACCCAGTATGCATAATCCTTTTAGCTTTCAAAAGATCTGATTTTGCTTTCAAAATGTGGTTCAAGTGCTTTCTACTTCGAGTTAAAATAAAGAATGGTTAGAACTCATATATAGTAGGTGCATCATTGGGATCGAGTAATGGTCGTTGTATCTTGGAGGTTGAATACCTAAAAAATCATATTACACTTTCCTAAGGCACATGGACCGAAAGAAGTCAAAGGAGAAATTGACATAAATTTAGCATAGTTTGATCGGTTGACCTTTGTAGTTGACAAGTTGAAATTCTGCCAAAAATTTTAGATTACTTGCTGGTGATTCCTTCCAATTTTGGTAGGTTAAAATACTGTTCTTGATTGCTTGTTGGCTAATTTCTGCTAGTTTAGACAGATCTTGTCGATAGGTTGAAAGCTAGTTTGATAGGTTGATAGATCAGGTTAATAGGTTGAAAATCATATAATTTCTGGTTCGAATCTCTCGACAAATTTTCAAATCTCTCAACAATTTTTAGTTGTTTTTGATGGAATTTTTGTCTCGTGCTCGACCAGTCGAAGGCTGGTGTACGACCAGTCGTGGAGTCGAGCCCTGACTCGACTCAAATTCCAGCGACTTTGGGCTATTTTTTTCTGGAGTGCTCGACCGGTCGAAAGTGGTGCTCGACCGGTCGTGGGTGGCGCTTGATCGGTCGTGGGCTCGTCTCGACCAATCGTAGTTACGTAGATTCGTTCCGCGATTTTGCGGATTGCAGAAATCTGAGTCCTTTCGCAACTGGGATGTGGAAAGGAGTTTCTTAAAACTATAAATAGGGGTCTCTAGGATTTTTGTAGGGTATGAAAAATACAAGAGGACTATCAAAGGTGTGAGAGAAAGAGAGAAAGAGAGAGAGGAAGCTAGTAGAAGGGAAGTTATGCTCGTGGAGGTTATCTACTATGCAATTTATATTTCAGCGCTTCTACGTCCTCGTAATCAGTGAGATCTCTTTGTTTTTCTTTTATTCTCTCATTGTTTATCCACTCCTGGGTGAGTGAAGAAGGTTGTAACGATCTACTTCATAATGGATTGTTGATTTGGACGAGGTCCCGTGGTTTTTTACCTCTTTGAGGATTTTCCACGTAAAAATCTCTTGTGTGGTGTGTGGTTGATGTTTTGATTTATTTCATTGCTTTGTTATTCCATAATTCTGGTTTGTTCTAGAGGGCTAGATCTTAAGGTTTTGTGTAAGGCCCCCAACAAAGTGGTATCAAAACCAAGTTCATTGAATGGGTAGGATCAGTTTTAAATTATGGTAGGTGGCTTATCAATGATGATCAGCCTCAATGGTTCTAACTGGACCATATGGAAGGCTAAGATGGAGGACTTTTTTTTATTGTAAGGACCTATATTCTCCAATTTTAGGCATATCAGCAAAATCCAAGGATATGTCTGATGATGATTGGAAGAAGATGAACCGAAAGGTGGTGGGGTTTACTAGATAATGGTTGGATGATTCTGTGTTCCACCACGTGTCTACGGAAACATTAGCCGCTAGCCTATAGCTGAAATTGGAAGGGCTGTATGAGAGAAAAACAACCGGTAATAAGATTTTTCTGATAAGGCGACTTGTGAATCTCAAGTTCAAAGATGGTGGTTCTGTGGCCGAGCACATGAATGAGGTCAGCAATATAGTGAACCAACTCTCCGATATGAAGATGGTCTTGGATGATGAATTGCAGGCTTTGTTATTGCTTAGTTCATTGCCTGACAGTTGGGAGACATTGGTGGTGTCCCTAAGTAACTCCGCATCAGACGGAAAGATATCCATGGAACAGGTAACCAGTTGTCTCTTCAATGAGGAGACAAGGAGGAAGTCTTATGGGTTTACTCAGCAAGAGGCCCTTGTGACATGGGAACGAGGGAGAGGAAAGAACAGGAAGGGCGGGAAGGCCCGAGATAAATCAAGAGGCAAGTCAAGTACTAGGAAAGATGTTAAATGCTGGAATTGTGGTAAGAATGACCACTATAAGCATGAATATCGAAAGGCTAAGAATGACAAGAAAGGAAAAGGAAAGGAGAAGGAAGATGAATCAGATTCCACTGCGGTTGCTTCAGATGGCGACGTTGTAGTTATTCTTTTAGTAGATCACGATATATGTCTCACGGCTACGAGTCAAGACACTGACTGGGTGATAGACTCAGGAGCTTCTTTTCATGCGACTCCACGTAGAGACTTCTTCACAAGCTACAAGTCAGGTGACTATGGGACCATGAAGATGAAAAATTCTAGCGTATCGAAGATCGTAGGGGTCGTTGATATTTGTGTGAAAAGCAATGTGGCCTGCACATTAGTTCTCAGGGATGTGAGGCATATCCCAGACCTTCGCCTCAACTTGATGTTGACGGGAAGGTTGGATGATGATGATTGCTATGAAAGCCGATTTGCTGGTGGGCGTTGGAAGCTCATCAAGGGTTCGTTGATCGAGCAAAAGGAAAGAAGTGTTGCACCCTTTACAAGGCAAGTGTCAGTGTATGTAAGGGTGAGTTGAACGCAGCGGAAGATTCAGCTATTGACATGTGGCACAGGCGTATAGGTCACATGAGTGAAAAAGGGCTTCAGCTACTAGCGAGGAAGCGGCTCATTCCAGACGTGATAGGTACACCTCTCAAAACCTGTCTTGATTGTTCATCAGGGAAACAACATAGTTTCATTTATTAAATCTGTTTCTCATGTTAATAAAGTGCATGCATTAAATTTGGTTTATTCTGATGTTTTTGGTCCTACAAGGACAAAAACCTTGGGTGGGGCATTGTATTTTATCACTTTTATAGATGATGCGTCTAAGAGGGTTTGGGTTTATGCTTTAAAATCCAAGGACGAGGTCTTTGGTGTGTTTAAATTGTTTCATGCTATGGTCGAGAGAGAGATAGGTAGATCATTGAAGTGTATCCGCACTGACAATGGTGGTGAATACATTAGCGACTTTCATGAGTATTGTAAGTCCCTAGGTATACGACATGAACAAACGGTTCCCAAGACCCCTCAGCATAATGGTGTGGCTGAGCGAATGAATCGCACCATCGTAGAGAGAATCAGATGCATGTTATCCCATGCGAAATTACTCAAGACATTCTGGGGAGAAGCAATCCACATGGCAGTGTATTTGATAAACAAGTCTCCATCAGTCCCATTGAATGGAGAAGTACCTGAGAAAGTGGACTAGATAGGATCCATCCTACAGTCATCTCAGGGTATTTGGATGTAGGGCATCTGTTCACGTATCAAAGGACGAGATGTCTAAGCTCGATATGAAGATTAGGCAGTGTGTGTTCTTGGGGTACGGTGATGAAAAGTTCAGTTATAGATTATGGGATCCGACCGAGAAGAAGCTCGTTAGGAGCAGATATGTAGTATTCTTTGAATATCAGCGTATAGAAGACATTGGTAAGCCAGAGAAGAACCAGCCTAGTTCAGGTGAGCTATAGGACATAGATCCGATTATTCCTCCCGTGATGCCTGATAACGGGGGAGTACAACAAGATGCAAGGGACGAGGGAGTTCCTTCAGAAGATGGACCAAGGGAGCAGCCCCCACTTGATCCACCTGTTGAGCCACAGGTGAGGAGGTCATCTAGGGACAGACAGCAGTACAAGAGGTACTCGCCGCATGAGTACATTATGCTGACTGATGGGGGAGAGCCAGAAGACTATTTTAAGGCCCTAACCGATGAGCATAAGGAGGAGTGGTTGAAAGCTATGCAAGAGGAGATAGAATCCTTGCATAAGAACTATACCTATGATATGGTGAAACTGCCTAAGGGCAAGAAAGCTTTAAGCAACAAGTGTGTGTTCAGAAAGAAGGTTGAGCAGAATAATTCATGGCTAGACCTGTGGTGAAAGGGTTTGGTCAGAGGAAAGGCATAGACTTCAATGAGATATTCTCACCAGTGGTGAAGATGACATCCATACGGGTGTTGCTTGGGTTGACAGCTAGCATGGATCTGGAGATAGAGCAGTTAGATATTAAAATTGTCTTTCTCCATGGTGACCTGAAAGAAGAGATCTACGTGCACCAACTAGAGGGGTTCGTAGTCAAGGACAAAGAGCATATGGTGTGTAGACTGAGGAAGAGCTTGTATGGGTTGAAACAAGCTCCACGACAATGGTACGAGAAGTTCGATTCGTTCATGTTACAGCATGGGTATGACAGAACGAAGTCGGACCACTATGTGTTCACGCGCAAGTTCTCAGATGGTGATTTCTTAGTTTTGGTGTTATACATTGATGACATGCTCATCATGGGAAAAGACATCAAGAAGATCGACAGGCTGAAACAGGAGTTGGGCAAGTCGTTTGCGATGAAAGACTTGGGCCCGGCTAAACAGATCCTAAGAATGGAGATAACCCGTGATAGAAGCAGCAGGAAGCTTTGACTATCACAAGAGTGGTATACTGAGAAAGTCCTAGAACGGTTCAATATGAATGCAGCGAAGCCGGTCAGTACTCCACTGGATGGTCATTCAGATTAAGCGACAGACAGTATCCCAAGACGAAGGCAGAGGTTGAAGAGATGCAGAAGATACCCTACGCATCAGCCATAGGAAGTTTGATGTATGTTATGGTGTGTACACACCCAAATATAGCATATGCGGTTGGTGTGGTCAGCCGGTATCTTGCCAATCCTGGCAAAGAGCATTGGGCAACAGTGAAATGGATACTGCGGTATTTAAGAGGCTCATCCAGGTTAAGTCTATGCTATGGCGACAGTAAACCTGTGTTAGAGGGCTACACAAATGCAGATATAGCAGGCGACATAGACTCCCGGAAGTCTACATCAGGGTTCATGTTCACGTTTGCAGGAGGAGCAATTTCTTGGCTGAGCAAGCTACAGAGGGTCGTAACATTGTCGACGACAGAGGCCGAGTACATTGCAGTCACAGAAGCATGTAAAAAGATGCTTTGGATGAAGAGGTTCCTACAGGAACTTAGCCTGAAGCAGGAGGAGAACGTGGTCTATTGCGATAGTCAGAGTGTTATACACTTGAGCAAAAATTCAAGTCAATATTCCAAGTCGAAGCACATAGAGATTTGGTATCACTGGATCAGGAATACTTTGAAATAGGAGGTGTTACAGCTTGAGAAGGTCCACACGGACGATAATGGGTCAGATATGATGACCAAGGCTTTGCTCAAAGGTAAGTTTGAGGTTTGTAGAAACCAGGCTGGCTTGAAGAAGGTGAATCCCTCATGGGACAAAAAGGGGAAGATTTGATGGAATTTTTGTCATGTGCTTGATCAGTCGTGAGCCCTGCTCGATCTGTCGAGGGCTGGTGCACGACCAGTCGTGGAGTCGAGCCCTGACTCGACTCAAAGTCCAGCGACTTTAGGCTATTTTTCTCCGGGGTGCTCGATCGGTCGAAGGTGGTGCTCGACCGGTCATGGGTGACGCTCGACTGGTCTGGGCTCGTCTCGACCAGTCGTAGTTACGCAGATTCGTTCTGCGATTTTACGGATTGCGAAAATCTGAGTCCTTTCGCAACTGGGATGTGGAAAGGAGTTTCCTAAAACTATAAATAAGGGTCCCTAAGGTTTTTCTAGGGTATGAAAAACACAAGAGGGCTATCAAATGTGTAAGAGAAAGAAAGAAATAGAGAGAGGAAGCTAGTAGAAGGGAGGTTATGCTCATGGAGGTTATCTACTGTGCAATTTATATCTCAGCGTTCAGCGTTTCTACATCCTCGTAATCAGTGAGATCTCTCCGTTTTTCTTTTATTCTCTCAGTATTTATTCACTCTTGCATGAGTGAAAAAGGTTGTAATGTTCTACTTCATAGTGGATTGTTGATCTGGACGAAGTCCCGTGGTTTTTTACCTCTTCGAGGGTTTTCCACGTAAAAATCTCTTGTGTGGTGTGTGGTTGATGCTTTGATTTATTTCATTGCTTTGTTATTCCATAATTCTAGTTTGTTCTAGAGGGCTAGATCCTAAGGTTTTGTGCAAGGCCCCCAACAGTGTCGACTTGTCGACTCAATAGGTCAACAACAAGTAGATGGGTGGCGGAAATTTGAGTATTTTTCTAAAATTGTTTCCTTAATTGATTATGACGCTTTTATTATGATTTTAAATATAGTTTGTTTAGAGTTATTTAAATGTGTTAAACTCATTTTTTTTTTTTTTATGGTTATCTATCTATCAATTAAAACTCTTAAAAAATTTATTTCTTCTCGTGGATTCGAGATATTCTCTTGTGGATTGAAGATCGCTTTATGGATTTAAGGTATCTATTGATCAAGGAAGATGATGATCGACCTCATCACTAACGCCGGGGGGGGGGGGATGTGATGAGGTCGATCACCGTCTTCCTCGATCGATAGATACATTGTATCCACAAAAGAAAATCTCAAATTCACAAGAAGAAATATAATTTCTAAGAGTTTTAATTGATAAATAAATAATCATTAAAAAATGTGCTAATACCTTTAAATAATCATTAAGGTTTTGTGCAAGGCCCCCAACAGTTTCGACTTGTCGACTCAATAGGTCAACAACAGGTAGATGGGTGGCGGAAATTTGAGTATTTTTCTAAAATTGTTTCCTTAATTGATTACGACGCTTTTATTATGATTTTAAATATGGTTTGTTTAGAGTTATTTAAATGTGTTAAACTCATTTTTTAAAAAAAAAATTTATGGTTATCTATCTATCAATTAAAACTCTTAAAAAATTTATTTCTTCTCGTGGATTCGAGATTTTCTCTTGTGGATTGAAGATCACTTTATGGATTTAAGGTATCTATTGATCAAGGAAGATGATGATCGACCTCATCACTAACGCCGGGGGGGATGTGATGAGGTCGATCACCGTCTTCCGCGATCGATAGATACATTGTATCCATAAAAGAAAATCTCAAATTCACGAGAAGAAATATAATTTCTAAGAGTTTTAATTGATAAATAAATAATCATTAAAAAATGAGCTAATACCTTTAAATAACCCTAAATAAATCTTAAAATTGTAATCAAAGAGTCTTAATGAAATAAAGAAATACCGCCCGTCGATATATCGACTCGACAGGTCGAAACAACCAACAAGTGTCGAAGATTTAAACTAGAAATTTTGTGATTTTTGACCTGTTGACCCAATTTGTCGACCTGTCAACTTGGATTTTGACTTACCGACGAGATCTGTCGACCTATCTAAATTGATAGAAATAAGTCTGTAAGCAATCTGGAACAATATTTCGATTAGTCGAACAATATTTCGATATGCCTAAACTGATAGAAATCAATCAACAAGTAATTTGAAATTTCTGACGGAATTTCGACTTGTCAACCACAAAGGTTGACCGGTCGATCTATGCTGAATTTTGTCAATTTCTTCTTGGACTTCTTCCGAAACCATTAGTATTAAGAACGTGCTTAATCCTTGTCCCACATCACACTTGGGACACGGTCCAAGAAAGGTGAATTTGATTTCAAACTGAGTGATTCCAAATCATGCCTCAACTTCTACAAACAAATAAGTTTTCTCTATTTTCTTATTTTAACTTTACTTGGTCTAAATAGTTTTCCAAACTCTAAAAATTTAACAATTTTGAAATCGAATATTGCTTGTAAATTAAATTAATTGGAAATCGGATAATGTAGCTAAGTGTAACTTGGCCGCACATGCTTAGGTTTAGTACGAGATGGTTCACATGTCATATGGATAGGGTTATCTTTTGGTTTTAAAATCCGTCCAGTGTTTGTAGTGGTATAGAAAGCAAAACAAGCGAGAGTCATCAGTTTTATGCATTTCTACCCTGAAATAATAATTCCAAGATGAGCAGAATACCAAATTGCGGAAAGTGCAAAACTTTGATACTCTGGCAAAGTGTAACGGTTCATGTATGTGCACTCAGGATCTGTGCGAGTGTATATGTGCCGTCTTAGCAGGGCTGAATAAAACTAGGACGTTCATCAGGTGTGAACTTTTGAACATTAGAAGAACAACCTATAAAATTTCACTTTATTAAAATAACCATATGAACTTTTGAATCGATGGTTATATGGAGAAGAGGGTCTTCTAAAAAATAATGTACGCAACGGGTGTCCCTCCCTAGTTTATACTCTGAAATATATTCTCTACAAAATAGTCCAAAAGTAAGTATATACAACAGATAGATAGATTAGAAAGTAGGCTTGCCGTCGATAGTAAGGCCATATCTTGGCCGGAGGAGGAGACATCCTAGGCAGTGACAATAGCTGCCTGCACTTGGTCTCCATCTCATTGATATATATAGTTGGATCTCCAAAGATGAGCGCCTTGATGGAGCCATCCATTTTGTCACAAACCCAACCTTGAGTCCCTGTTTGTGGGCTTTTTGGACAATCCATTATGAAAACTGCAACAGTTTTGGCGGGCATGGATGGTGGTTGAGGGTTGAAGGAAGGGATGCTTCTCGTCAGCCCTTCTCTTGCACATGTCTGAGATGCCTGTTTGTGTGGTAGCCATGAAACGTCTTTTTATTGGTTGTTGCATTGCAAAAGAAAAGAAGAAATAAGAGGAGGAAGAAAAGAAAAGGGAGAAAGAGGGGATTTTTGCTCCATCGGTCACCACTGAGTTGACTCAGTTGGTCACCGAGTCTAGTATGTTGCTGACCTAGTTTTGGTCTCTTTAGCACATCGGATCATGAAGTAGAGCTCCATTTCAGTTGCAACTGGGGCACTGTTTGAACTCGGGTTCAAAATTGAGTTGGGTTGATTTGAGTTAAGGCATTCTCAAGTGAGTTAACTCAGCGAGTTGCTTTGAGTTTGAGTGTAGTGTAGAAGCTGATTTATAGTTGTCGGTCCAGCATCATGACTAATGTCGTGGGGTTCAGTTTCTAACCAGGTTGTGTCGATCAAATGCAAGTCTAGCGAGTCACTCAACAAGGTGATTCAACTCATCTGGTTGTGTAGAAATCCTAGCGTATCTTACTTTAACGTTGAGTCATTTCTTAGTGTTTGTGTATATGGTTTATTTGCCATTCAATCTATGAATTAGGTCACGTAAGCTTGGATGGATGAAAAAATAAATATCAACTTCATCTAAAACTTTTGAGGCCTGAATCACCATTCTTTCCTATGGTATGGTCCACCTCATAATTGGATCTATTTTATTTACCGGACAGAGATTAGATACTGACAAGGTCTGTAGCCAAATCGCTACTGAAGTGACATCACCAAGCTCAATGAACCTTACAATGATGCGTGTGTTGTATTCATACCGTCGATCCATTTGGAGAGATCTTTTTATGGCATGAGTAAAAGAATGAGATAAATTAAAGTTCAAGTGGATCCCACTGTAGAAAACAGTGGGGACAATGACATTCACGGTTCAAAACTTCTTATGGGCCACAAAAGTTTCTGATTAAAATAATTTTTTTTTTTTTCATTGATCTCTGTATTAACTTATGAATAGGTCAAAAACACTTTATGTAGGCCCACTTGAACTTTATATCTATTTCCTTTTTCTCATGCCATCAAATGGTTGGACAGCATGGATACAACACATGCTATCTATCTCCTTTTTCTCATGCCATCAAATGGTTGGACATCATGGATACAACCCATGCCTTTGCATAACGGCGGGTCAATATATCGTGGTGACGTCACTTCAGTATTAATTTGGCTACCTACACTGTCAGTATCTAATCCGCGTCTCCTCAAACGATGATCTAGAAAACAGATGTACAGCGTGTGGATATAGACTAAATACATCAAGGTGGGCCCCACGACAAGTGCCGCACCGTCTTGGGTGGACGCGGAATTCCTGCGAACGCCTTTCGCAGGAAGTTCCTGACCGGAACCTAGGTGGGGCCTACTGTGATGTTTATGAGAAATCCACCTCGCTCATCCGTTTTTTTATGTTAATTTTAGGATGTGAGGAAAAAATGAACCGGATCCATTGCATAGGTGGGCCGATGACGTGAGAATTGAAAGTCCACAGTTGAAATATTCGTGGGGCCACAGATGTTTTGATTCATGTTAATATTTATGTTTTCAGTTAATCCAAGTAGGAATGAGGTTATGAACGGTATAAATGGCATGTAAACATCACTTTCGACCCTAGGAAGGTTTCAATGGTAAGAATTTTCCTAACCACCTTCTCTTTTAGTGCGGCCCACATGAGTCTTGAATCCTAATCAATTTTCGTTTGATAACCGAAAATGAGCTCGGAAAACGGATGGACAGAGTGGATTCCTTAACAAAAATCACGGTGGGCTCCTTCTTAGTTTTCAGCGCAGGAACTTTCTACGAAAGGCTTTCGCAGTAAATCCTCGTCCGTCTTGGGTGAGTCCGGAGTTTTTACTTAATCGACTCCCGTCTGATGGGGTAGTACCCAATCCGCGTCCCAAGAAAAATTAGATTTTTATCAGTTACCAATCAAAAACGAGTCCGGATTCTCTTACTTTCCTGCTTTTTTCCTTCTTTGCTGGTATTCAAAACGAAACACATGGACAACATCGCTTATAAAGGTCCTGCATCAACCAATGCGCCCTGACAAGCTCTCTATCTCTCTCTCCATGGCAGAACCCCGCGACGTGAAGGTGCTAGAGGTTTGTAGAGTCGGTCCTCCACCTGGCTCGGTTGCCGATACTTCTCTTCCTCTCACCGTCTTCGACGTCCTCTGGTTAGTAATGCCTCCAGTCCAACGCCTCTTCTTCTACCAATTCCCCCAAAACTCTAATAAAACCAACTTCATAGACACCCTCCTTCCCAAACTCAAACATTCTCTCTCCCTCTCCCTCCGTCTCTTCTTCCCTCTCGCTGGCAATCTGATCCTCTCTCCCAAAAGTGGCGAGCACGAGATCCGCTACGTCGACGGCGACTCAGTCTCGCTGACCGTCGCTGAGTCGGACGCCGATTTCCACCGACTCGCAGCGAACCACCCAAGAGATGTATTGGAATTACATCCCCTCGCTCCTCAGTTGCCCGTTTCCGACCCTCAAAACCAACCGCTGCTAGCTTTGCAAGTAACCATATTTCCCAACTCTGGCATCTGTATCGGAACCAGCATAAGCCACGCGGCGGCAGATGGGAGCAGCTCTACGCACTTCATGAAATCTTGGGCTTCGATATGCCGGTCAGGCGACGAGTCATTAATCAAGTCGCGGCCGTTCTACGACAGGTCCGTGGCCGCATATCTCGACAGTCTCAAGAGATTGCGGTTAGACCAGATGGCTACTTTCAAACTCGACGAGGCCGCAGAGAGCTTAAAGCCTCGAGCAACCCCAGTCCTAGCCGCTTTCGTCATGGCTCGAGCAGACATCGAGACGCTAAGGCAACGGGTCTTAGCCCAACGGAGCGACGACAGCCAGAAACCAATACATACTTCATCGTTCGTGCTAACGTGCGCATACGTGTGGGTTTGCTTGATCAGGTCACGTGGCGATGATGACAGGGACAAAAACGTCCATTTCGGCTTTCCGGTGGACTGCCGGGCTCGGCTGGATCCGCCGATACCCGCTACGTATTTCGGCAACTGTATAGATTCGTGTCTATGCGCTGCGAAGGGGAACGACTTATTAATGGAAGACGGGGTGGGACCCGCGTCGGAGGCCATTGGGAGAGCAATCCAAGCGTTGAATGACGGGGTCTTGAATAGCCTGGAGACACTTATACCGACAGCTACTTCCATTGTAGTTTCAGGGGAGAACTTCTTAAGCCTTGCCGGGTCGCCCAAGTTTCGGGTCTATGAAACGGATTTCGGATGGGGAAAGCCTGTAAAGGTGGAGGTGATTTCGATTGAAAGAACGGGCGCCATATCTCTTGCAGAGAGTAGAGATGAAGAGGGAGGGATTGAGGTTGGCGTTGCACTGTCCAAATCCCAAATGGAGAGATTTGCTTCTCTGTTTGAGGAAGGTCTGAAAAATCTCCGTCACTGAGGCGAAATCAACGGACTCGGATTCGGTAGTGACCCTCCAGCACCGACGTTGTTTTACCCACGCCGTCCACCTATTTTACCAATTCACTTGAGGTATCCAAATCGCATGTAGACCACACCGGACTCGGATTGCATAATGACGATGTCAGTAGCCAATAGCTACTGAACGGTGCTATGCGGGCCCACTACGATGTATGTGTTCTATCTACGCCACTCATCTATTTTTCAAGATAATTTTAGGACATTATCCAAAAATGAGAGAGATCCAAATCTCATGTGGACCGCACCACATGAAACTTCCCTAGGGCCATAAAAGTTCTAGATGAAGCTAATATATATGCTTTCCCCTTTTTTTTTTTCTTTTTTTTTTTTTTTTTTTGTTTAACTTGTTAGTACACACGCATGTTAGTCACCCCCACTAGGGATCGATACCAAGACCTCAAATGTTGAAACGAGGTATATCCACTCATATATATATATATATATGCACCATATGAAAATTTCAACGGTTGTGTTAAATCAGCACTGCACTGCTTCCTGTGATGTGGTCTACCTAAGATTTGGATCTGCTTCATGACTGGGGTCATGCCTAAAATGAGCTGAAAAAAAAAAAAAAAGATGGAGAGCATACATAAACCACACATCGTGGTTGGGTCTGCGGAGTTTTTCCAGTCGTTGTTGGAGGGTCAGTACCGAATCCAGTTCGAAATCCATGGACGCGATAATTGAGTGGTGAGGAGCCATCTCGGTGTGGTGAGATTTGACTGGGGGGCTGTATGCTGTCAAAAATGGAGTAGCGGAAAAACCTTTTAAAAGCTTCGGGCCCTCATCAATCAAATCTTTTCATCTCCTCACCGGCCATTCTGCATCTGAAATCAATGGTCAGATTCATCACTTTTAGCATAATCTTTTGTGCGGTATTAGAGGATAGACGGCTCTGATTCTTCGATGTTCTCTGTATTGCATGCTAATAATCTTGGGGGTAGAAATTGCTGCAAGTTCCTCTCAAGGCACTATTAGAATAAACATGTTATATACGTTATCGTTTGCATGTAATGATTATTCAGTACTACTCACCTGTTTATACGCTACTGCTCCTGTGGGCCCACCATGTTATGTGCATTCCATCCCAGGTATTGATGGGACGCCCCCAGAAATCAACCTTGTCCATTCATTTTGCGGTCACACAAAGAAATCTTGGTGGTGGCCCACATAATGATTGGATTACCTTGACTTTCAGGAAGCCCAAATTTCATGGTAACGACTCTAGTGGAGAGGTTGTATGCCATACACACGTCACTTAGGCCCACCCACGACCCTTGATCCAACCGACGGTTCCAAAGTAGGGATGGCAATGTATCGGGTCAGCCTTCCCCTCAACTGGCCTAACATGTTTTGAGGAGGTTAGGGCGCTGGTTTAAGTTAACAGGTCCGGCTCAGGTTGTACTGTATCTAACCCGATCAAGACCCACACATATAATTATCAATAAACCGGATCAGATGACCTGGCCAGACCCAACCTAAAACCCTTTACCTGTATGCTAAATAGGTTGGGCTTCGGCCTCCCTGAACCCAACCGTGCCAGCATGGTGGCAATCGGTCCGTTTTGGCAGCCATCTGGGGCTCACCATATTCAATCATAAGCACGCATGGGCCCAATCATTTATTTCTTAGGGTGTGGCTCACTGGCTGATCCTTTCACCTGATTTTTCAGTGAATTTATATTAACGGTGGCCCGCAAGATGAATGGTTAGGATCAATGAAATGTAGTCATGAACAATGAACAATCTCATCCATCCAATGGGTAGATTATTTAAGGCTGCTAGCGAACCTATGCTCCATTTCCTGAACATCCATTTACTGCAGGCAAGAGGATCAGATCGCTAGGATTGTCCAAAGAGAGCAATTTCTTCAGCAACACCGATCCATGGTGGGGTGATCGAGATGACTGTACCTGATCACGGAAATCTTGGCCCCAGTTGTACCGGATGAACTGAAAATCAGATTATCGTTGTGGCATCTAAGTTGAGACCGGTTCCCTACCAGTTTAAGCTTATTTAATAAGCGTGTGCAAGGGCCCACGAGGGTGCCTGTACACCATCCAACCTATTCAGCAACCTGGCCACCCTGAAAGTTGGATGCCTCTTAAATAAGGCCCGAAAATCATCAGTTTGGCCCTAGTGAGCAAGATTGGCGATCAGGCCATGCTGTGGTGAGATTTGATTGGGCCATTCTGGAGAGTGACGTAAGTTAAGTACCTAAATCAAGGCGGGCCTTACCATGTCGGATCACCTGATTAACGGTTCAGACCTCACAAACATCAAGCCTCCCTGCTGTGAATTAATTGTTGTAAACTATTTAACTGAAATAGCGATGTGGTGGTATGGGATGCGGCTTTGGTGGAACCCGGGATATGACTATCGGGCCCACTGTGAAGTATGTTCCTTACTTCCACACTGCCCATCTGCTTCGACAGCTCAATTTAGGACATGATCTCAAAATGAAGCTGATAACAGTAGTGAATTGAATACGCCGTTAAAAACTAATCAGGTGCCACTGGAAATTTTATTTGCCATCCAACATGTTGATAAGGTCACAAAGACCTTGACCAAGGGACCACACCGGACCACACAAATATCAGCTTGATCCAGGACTATTGTGGCCCCACGAGAAGTTTTTGATGATTCATCTGGTATGGTCCACACCAGATTTTTGGAACTACAATTTTTTATTATTATTATTTTTTTTTTTAATCATGCCCTGAAATGAGATGTTAAATGAATGGACGGTTTTTTATACCCATTTTCGGTCCCCTGATATGTACCAATGGGAAGATGCTATATGCAGATAATAGGTATTTGGTATAGTCAGAATCGTACTCACACTTGAAGGAATCTGCAACTGATTTTTCCTTGGTGTTATGCGTTCTGTTGTTAATGCGACGATGAAGATCCTATCAAGCCCCTGCAGGGAAATGAATTGTGGCACGCCACATGGCTAAGATAAATGTTATTGGTCGGTGCTGTGGATCCCACTATCATGTATATGTTTTATCCACTTGGTTCATCCACTTTACAATATAGTTTTAGTTCATGACCCAAAAAATGAGACACATCCAAATCTCAAGTGAACCATACCACAAGATATAGTGGTGATTGAACCCATACCATTAAAAATTGTCTGGAGCTACAAAACTTCTGGATCCAACTGATATTTGTATTTTCCCTTCATCTAGGTGTGTGACCTAATCAACAGGTTAGATAGAAAATAACATTACAGTGGGCCTTAAAAAGTTTTTAACGGTGGGCGTTCAATCACTACTATGCCCTCGGTGTGGTCTACTGTAGACTTTGTTCCATCTCATTTCTTAGATTATTCCTAAAAATGATGTCATAAAGTGATTGATATACATCAAAGGGAGGCCTACTCAGCTTTTCTAGCACCAACCAACTGAATCCACGACCGCTCGAGGGACTAGTTCTGTCTGGATTTTTCTGTGGGTCTCACCTGTATATCTACGCGGCTTACTCGTTTTTAGGACATGGGCCTAAAAATGACATAGTTCCAAATCTCAAGTGGGCTATACCGCGGGAAATAGTGATCATTGAACGATCACCATTACAACTTTCCTAAGATCTACTGTAAGGTTGAATCACCATCCAAAATACTGAGAGAAATTTCCGACTGTACGACGCGAGACGAAGCCCACCTCATTTTACGTTCCAAGAATAAGCCCCAGCTGTACGGACTCCTTCCCAAAGGTCGAAAATGCCCCTGCTTTCAAGAGGATCGGCCGCTGACGGTCGTCCAACTCCGAGTTGTACGAACGGTTCAAAAGGTATCAAAGTTACATGGCCCCACAGTTATGTATTTATTATATCCACAACGTTCATCAATATTTCAAGAACATTTTGGAGCATTATTGAAAAAAAAAAAATTCATACCCAAAGATCAACTGGACCGCACCACAAAGAGCAGTGGGAAAATTGATTTTCACGGTTAAAAATTTTGTAGGGCCCACCACAACATTTATTTTCCATCCAATCTACTCATAAGGTCACAAAGTCCTGGATGAAGAGGAAAAACAAATTTCATAATGATCCAAAATTTCTGCGACCCCTAAAAGGGTTTCAATGGTAGACGTTCTATCCTCCACTGCCTTTTCCAGTGTGGTCCACTTGATAGCTAAATCTGTCTTATTTTTCATCTCAAGACTTAATATGAGTTCTCCAAATAGATGGACGGTTTGGATATAACACATACCTCATAAAAGGACCCACAAAGGCAGTGGGGATCACAATAGGAAAAACAAAAGAGCCTGGAACCTATGGCTACGGATTATAACCGTAGCCATAACCAAAGCCCATGCTTTTTCGATATGTCCTTTGCTATGTATCGAAGGCCTTTTGATATGTACTTCGATGTATCGAATGTCTTTCGATATGATCGAAAAAAGTTCAGAACTGTCTAACAAGTTTTGACATGTTGAAGTGTATTCGATATGTATAAAAGCTATAGCTATGGATAATAGCCGTAGCCAAAACTGTAGTCCGTAAAAGTCTATGCAAAATTTTTTATTTTTTATTTTTTATTTTTTACATGGAGAACTTTATTCTACCTACAATTTTCTCTAATACATATTTATATAAATATGTATATATAAGTATATAAATTTTTTTTCCCTCTTTTTTTCATTTCTTTCTTTATTCATTTAATAAGAATATCTTCTAAACCAAAATTAGTTACTTGACGTACCATATATGGTTTTGGGGTAGGAGAAGCTACTTTAGCCAACTAACCTTGTTATTTTCCAAGATTCTATCAAGTCGATGGTCGAAAATCAATTTCATTCACTTCGCGGACAATTTCAATCAGTTTGCGATCAATTTCATTTATTTCATTTACTTCGCGATCAATTCCATGCATTTCACGGTCAATCCCGGTGATTCCCCTTCACTTCATGGTCAATTCCATGCATTTCACGGTCAATTCCCTTCACTTCACGGTCATTTCCATGCATTTCACGGTTAATTCGCTTCACTTCAGGGTCATTTCCAAGCATTTCATGGTCATTCCCGGCAATTCCGTGTTGATTCATGGTCATTTCCATACATTTCACAGTCAATTACTTTCACTTCACGGTCATTTTCACGCATTTCACGGTCAACTCGCTTCACTTTAGGGTCATTTTCATGCATTTCACGGTCATTTTCGACGATTCCGTTTAGATTCACGGTTATTTTTATGCACTCCACGGTCAATTCTCTTCACTTCACGGTCATTTCCATGCATTTCACAGTCATTCCCGATAATTTCGTGATGATTCATGGTCATTTCCACGCATTTCACGAACAATTCCCTTCCCTTCACGGTCATTTCCACGCATTTCACAGCCAATTCACTTCACTCCACGGTCATTTCCATGCATTTTACGTTCATTCCTGGCAATTCTGTGTTGATTCACGGTCATTTCCACGCATTTCACGGTCAATTTCCTTCACTTCACGGTCATTTCCATGCATTTCACGGTCAATTCGCTTCACTTCATGGTCATTTTCATGCATTTCACAGTCATTCCCGGCAATTCCGTGTTAATTCATGGTCATTTCCACGCATTTCACGGTCAATTCCCTTCACTTCACGGTCATTTCCACGCATTTCACGGTCAATTCGCTTCACTTCACGATCATTTCCATGCATTTCATGGTCATTCCCAACGATTCCGTGTTGATTCACGGTCATTTCCTCGCATTACATGATCAATTCCTTTCACTTCACGGGCATTTCCATGCATTGCACGATCAATTGAAATTGTCTGCGAAGTGAAGCGAAATGGCCGTGAAATGAGTAGAAATGACCATGAATCAACACGAAATTGCCAGGAATGACCGTGAAATGCATGGAAATGACCGTGAAGTGAAGCGAATTGACCGTGAAATGCGTGGAAGTGACCGTGAAGTGAAAGAAATTGATCGTGAAATGTGTGGAAATGACCGTGAATCAACACAGAATTGTCGGGAATGATCGTGAAATGCATGGAAATGACCGCGAAGTGAAGTGAATTGACCGTGAAATGCGTGAAATGACCGTGAAGTGAAGGGAATTGACCGTGAAATGCGTGGAAATGACCGTGAATCAACACGGAATCGTCGGGAATGACTATGAAATGCATGAAAATGACCATGAAGTGAAGCGAATTGACCATGAAATGCGTGGAAATGACCGTAAAGTGAAGGGAATTGACTGTGAAATGCGTGGAAATGACCGTGAATCAACACGGAATTGCCGGGAATAACCGTGAAATGCATGAAAATGACCGTGAAGTGAAGCGAATTGACCGTGAAATGCGTGGAAATGACCGTGAAGTGAAGGGAATTGACCGTGAAATGCATGGAAATGACCGTGAATCAAAATGGAATCGCCGGGATTAACCGCGAAATGCATGGGAATGACCGTGAAGTGAAGCGAATTGACCGTGAAATGCATGGAAATGATCATGAAGTGAAGGGAATTGATCGTGAAATGCATGGAAATGACCGTGAATCAAAACGGAATCGCCAGGATTGACCGTTAAATGCATGGAAATGACCGTGAATCAAAACGGAATCGCCAGGATTGACCATTAAATGCATGGAAATGACCGTGAAGTGTAGGGAAATGACCGTGAAATGAATGGAAATGACCATGAAGTGAAGGGAATTGACCATGAAATGCATGGAAATGACCGTGAATCAAAACGAAATCGCCGGGATTGACCGTGAAATGCATGGAATTGATCGCGAAGTAAATGAAATGAATGAAATTGACCGCGAACTGATTGAAATTGACCGCGAAGTGTATGAAATGGATTTTTGACCATAGACCTGATGGAATCTTGAAAAATAACCATGTTGGTTGGCTAAAGTAGCTTCTCCTACCCCCAAAATCATATAGGGTACGTTAAGTAACTAATTTTGGTTTAGAAGATATTTTTGTTAAATAAAGAAAGAAAGAAATGAAAAAAAGAGAAAAAAAAAATTTATATGCTTATTATACATATTTATATAAATATGTATTAGAGAAAATTGTACATAGAATAAAGTTGTCCATGTAAAAAAATAAAAAAAAAAATAAATTAATAGACTGGCACAGACGAAAGTTATGGCTACGGTTATAATCCGTAGCTATTGGTCAAATCACCTTCAATACATATCGAATGCACATCGATATTGCAGTATTTTTTAGGCAAACTCGCTGGACAGTTCTAGACCTTTTTCGATGAATTGAAAGACCATCAATGCGTATGGAAAGACATATCGAAAGACCTTCGAATTGGCAGGGGTTATGGAAATAGCTACGGTTATAATCCATAGCTATATAAAACACCGTAGCCTTACGTTCTTGGTTTATTTATTTATTATTATTATTATTTTATTTTATTTTATTTTTTGCTATTGTAATCCCACAGCTTTTTGTGGGTCCAATTTTAAGGTATGTGTTATATCGAAACCGTCTACCTATTTGGCGAACTTTTATTAAGGCTTGAGATGAAATATAAGACAGATCTAGCTATCAAGTGGACCACAACAAAATTTTTAATGGTGAAAATCAATCTTCCCGCTACTCTTTGTGGTGTGGTCCAGTTGATCTTTGGATATGATTTTTTTTTTTTTTGATAATGCTCCGAAATGATGTCAAAATATGGATGAACGTTATGGATATAATAAATACATAACTGTGGGGCCCTTGTAACTTTGATATCTTTTGAACCGTTCGTACAACTCGGAGTTCGAGGATCGTCCGCGGTCGTCTTCGAGCACCACCGATCCGCTTGAACAAAAAAGCAGGGTTATTTTCGACCTTTGTGAAGGCGTCCGTACAGTTGGGGCTTATTCTTGGAAGGTAAAATGAGGTGGGCTTCGTCTCGGAAATGGGCCACAAATGGGTCGTACAGTCGGAAATTTCTCAAATACTGATAATATCACACGGACGGCGATTGACTATGAAATACTTTGCGTGTGCCACAAAAGTTTTGGATCAAGCTAATATTGACAATATGATGATTTCAATGGCTGTCGTTCAATGATCAATGTTTCACGTGGTATGGCCCACCTGATATTTGGATCTACTTCGTTTTTTGGCCTATGCCATAAAATGAGCTGGGAAAAATGGATGAGTGTCATGAATCTACATCACATACATTGAGGTGGGCCCCACCACAGGAAAATAGTATTGGTCCGAAACTTGTCCCCCAAGTTTGGATCCTGTGTCGTATCTACCGAATGTTTGGATCTTCATTTTTTCTAGGTCTAATACTGTAAAATGAGTTGGAAATTTTAATTGACGGTCGGATAAAACACATATATTATGGTGGGGACGATAGAGCTTTGACACCAGCTACATGGTGTGTTTTAAGGTCACCACCAATTCGAATCCTGCTCTAGCATAATGAGTAAACTTTGTAGGCCCACTGTCATGTATATGTATTATCCATGTTGTCCATCTGTTTTTGCCTATGAATTTAGGCCATGATTCAAAATTGAGTCATATCCAAAGCTCAAGTGGACCAAACCACCTGAAATAATATGCATTCGTATTGTATATGTATTGTGTATCATCTATGTCATCATGCATATGTATTATCCATGCCGTCCATCCATTTTTACATATTATTTTAAGACATGATCCTAAAATTAAATCATATCCAAAGCTCAAGTGGATCACACCACAAGAAAACAATGAGCGAATCAAACTGAATCAAGCCGAGCTTCGAGTCGAACCAAGTTGGTACCGCCCTGGCTTGAGATTGGTTTTTTTTTTTTTTTTTTTTTTTTTTTTTTTTTTTATAAAAACGTCTATGCTTGACACCAAAGCTTGGTTTGATTTTAATGTAGAGCGGGCCGCAGACACTTTCATGTCCAAGATGGATCAAAGCAGGCTCGATCAGAGGCAAAAATCATCAAGACTGTCAGAACCTTAAAATAGGCATATTTCGTAAACCGGAATGAGTTACTCAACGTATTATATATAATTTTGGGGTAGGACGAGCTACTGTAGCCAACCAACCCCGCATATCCGTGTTACCCATGTCGAATTTGTAAGATTCCATCAGATCAACGGTCAAATTCCATGTTATTTCCATTTTTATTATAAATAGTAATTTTTAGTTTGATTATAACTCTTCATCCGTTAGGCTTTAGGAGTTGTGTCCAACATGAAAATGGCTTAGAATAATTAGTAGAATAACGTGGTTAAGCCACATAGGAAACTTACTATAAAAAGTAAATTTACTATTTATAGTAAGTTACAAATTTCTAGGAGTTTTAGTTTTAGTTTGCTTTTGATTTCTCTCTTTTTGCTTAGTATCACTATTTAAAAGGTTGTGAACTCGTTTATTTCATAAATCAATCAAATTACGAATTTCTTTAGAATTTCATTTCTATTGTTATTGTTTTTAACTCGTGGATTAGAGAAGTCTCTGTGAGGAGTTCAGAGAAGCTCCGTGGATTCGGAGTAGTTATCCTTGAGGAAGACAGTGATCGACCTCGTCACATTCATCCCTGCGTCAATTGGTATCAGAGTGAGGACTCCCCTCGGACCGATGACAAACAACGAAGGTATGAACAAAAATCCTGTGAATGGTGATTCAGAGATTTATTATCTTTCGGAAAGTATGTAAGCTTTCCACTGAGAGAGTAAGTTGACTATGTAAAGGCAGCAGACAACCCTCAACCGCATTGCGGATGCACTAATTCCGCCCTAGGAAATCTTAAAAGTAGAAATAAAGGAACTGATCCATACTAGTCAAGTCAAGGAGAGCATGAGTACATGTATTATTTTAATTCAAGAACTAATAAACATCGGCATCAAAAGTTATCTCGGAATCATGAACCAAGTCCCTTAAGTAACTCGAGGACGAATTTTTTCCAAGCAGAGGGGTCTGCTGTAGAACGTGTCACAGATACATTCCTAGCATGGTTGGATCAAAAGAAGGTGGACTGTAAATTGATCGTAACTTTTGATCCGAGTATCGTTACGGCGCACCAGATCGAGTACCATGAACCAAAGTGGCACGAGAACTCGAGGATGAGTTCTTTTGAAGTGGAGGAGACTAATGTAGAGCGGGTCGCGGACACTTTCATGTCCAAGATGGATAAAAAAAGGCTCGATTAGAGGCAGAAATCATCAAAATTGTCAGAACCTTAAAATAGACATATCTCACAAATCGAAATGAGTTACTCGACGTATCGTATATGATTTTGGCGTAGGACAAGTGACTTTAGCCAACCAACCCGACTATGCCGGGTTACCTATGTCGAATTTGCAAGATTCTATCAGATCGACGGTCAAATTCCATGCTTATTTCCATTTTTACTATAAATAGTAAGTTTTAGTTTATTATAACTCTTCATCCGTTGGACTTTAGGAGTTGTGTCCAACATGAAAAGGGCTTAGAATAATTAGGAGAATAACGTGGTTAAGCCACATAGGAAACTTACTATAAAAAGTAAATTTTCTATTTATAGTCAGTTACGAATTTCTAGGAGTTTTAGTTTTACTTTGCTTTTGATTTCTCTCTTATTACTTGGTATCTCTATTTAAAGGGTTGTGAACTCGTTTATTTCATGAATCAATCAAATTAGGAATTTCTTTAAAATTTTATTTTTATTTTTATTGTTTTTTCGTCGTGGATTCGAGAAGTCTTTGTGAGGAGTTCAGAGAAGCTCCATGAATTCAAAGTAGTTATCCTTAAGGAAGACATTGATCAACCTCATCCCGTTCATCCCTACATCAGATTTGAACTTTTATTCAAGCCAATCCAAGTCAAGCTTTATCAAACCAATCCATTCCCAGCTTCCGAGCGTGGGCTTAGTTTGTGTCCAGCTCTAAATGTTATCATGATAAAGGGGTCGATGGCCACTTTTATATTAAAGTGCATGATGTACAGAAAATTGTTTATTATTCCGATACCGCGCGGGCATTTGTATCAGCCCATCTAACCATCCGAGGACTATAGGCACACCCAACTTTATTTTAATCCTTTTGGCCGTATCCATTCCAAATGTTCTATGATGTATGGTGCCAAACAGAAGGAAATCTGTTCACAGCTCTCTTCTTCTGAAGCTGGAATCTTCTACAAACAGTACCTTCTGTATACGTAAAATCCAATTCTATCTGGTAAAAACTTCGATGCAATGGAAACAATGCATACTTGCTTCCAAAACATAATTACACGCGGTGGCCTGCCTGCGTTTTCTGCCCGGCTGTTTTTTTCTAACGTCTCCTAGCCACCATCCCCACCCAAATTTTTTTTAAAAAAATGCATGCTTATCACGGGAAGAAATGTACAAATGCTACAACTTTAGTGATGGTGATATAACCTAAATATAATACCAGCATCTAGAAGTCTATACAGATCCAAACATTGGATGGTCCACCATGATTTCATATTTCTATTGGGTGTGGTGTCAGATAGAAGGGAATCAGTTCATGGCTCTCTTCTTCTTGGACCATAAACATCTACACTTATTTTAAGCAGCAAGTAAAAGACCCCAATCTGTGGGCCCACGATACTGTATATGTAAAATCCGCTCTTTCCATCGGTTGAGAATCGTTAAGCCAAGCCGGAGTATAAACTTGCATTGGCCATACCAACCAAAACAATATAAAATTTCTCCATAAGGTAATTTCTCTCGTGTATGGCCTGCTTGAGTTTTGTATAGGGTGTGATTATTTTTATATTTCTCTTCATACCTTAGTGAAGATGCACACCAATATTGCCCAGATAAAAACCTAAGGTTGGCATCCATCCCCGCTGTTCAATGTGGTGTGGTCCATTTTGTCAATCTATCTGGTCTTTCGCATGGGCCCAAACATCAAGTACGGAATGTGATGGATGGATTGGGAGGTTACTTATAAAATATGGTGGGCCTCACAAACATGTGTCTTATACAGACATTGCGTTTAAGGGGGGCGTGGAATGTGCACTACCCAAGACATTCATAATTTTTTTTTTTTTTTTTTTTTTTAGGGGGGGTTTGTTAGCTTGTTGGTACACACCTATGTCAGTACACACCCTCCATGTTAGCCAAGTCAGACTACCGTGGAAGGGGCTTTGTGGGGTCACTATGATGTATGTATTTTTATACACGTTGTTTATTTATTTTTGAAGTCGTTGTCTTCCTGAGGTTAGACCGAACCCTTATTCGGTGGTATTGAACCTAACTTCGGTCTGATTGAATGTCGAGGCGAATTAACTCTGAAAATCATGATTTATTACTAGAATATTATGTGTACTTTCGGTCGGACTGAACCAATCTTAAATGGAATCGAACATTAATCGATTATTTCGTTTAATATACTATGTGATTTTTCTAACCTTTTCTATATCATTTGTATTTTATTTTCTTGTATTTTTGGTACTTGAATTCTTTAATAATGTCCTTTAAATTTTTATTTTTATTTTATTAATCGATTATTCTTTTAATCTTTAATTTCTCATTTTTAACTTTCGAATTATCTCACATGTAGAAAATATATCTTATTATAGATTAATTAAGTATTTGAATGCAACCAAAATTAATGTAATTGAGAAAATAATTATATAATTTTTAAGAGTTATCATGTAATTGGCTTAAAAGATGGCTAAACAGTTGATCGATTGAGTGCACACTGCTCTATTAAGAGGACAAGGGTCAATGGTGATCACAATTTAAATTAGACCCACATCGGTTCTGACATGCTGCACAACAGTGCATGTATCTTGCACGGCAGTAAATTGCACTAACAAGAATCCTAGGCCTTTTTTTTCCTCAGTTGAACATGGACCACTGCGCGTTTCTCTTTTAACTGTCCATTTGCAGGCTATAGATGTGATTGTCCGATCGAGAAAGCTAGTGTAGACTGTAAAGGTCCACCAATCATGTAAGGAACATAGGACTGCGTCGTAGGACCAAGAGCACCGAAAGATATTGTAAAGTCCAATATATTTGGCGCTGCGATGTACGAGATCGGACCATTTCATATAAGTGGCATAGCAAGGATGGCTAACTTTTCAAAAACCAAACCTTTCCAAAAGATTATATTCATCTAATCAGTGGCAATTTAATTAACGGTGGAAAATAAAAGTAGTTAACCGACCAATTTTCAACTAAGATGAGCCATGATATGAAAATCCTACACAGTAAATGATCACTGCCCTTAGGATGGCCGTAGTATGAAAGTCCTCACCATCCTCACGTCAATGGTTTTCATCTGGCTCATGGTAAGAAAGTCCCTCATGATTAATGGTTTTCGCTCATCAAATGGGGTAAAACAGTGAAAAGGGACAAATAGGTGGGGGTAAAAATGTCATCTCCCAACAACCACCACCACTTTTACTAGCAATCCATAAATCAAGTCAGAGATTAGGCATTAGTATATTGAAAAGATAAATGATTCTATAAAAATAGTCTTAGAAGTTGGAAAATTTTCAAAAAAATCCAATATAAATATCCCTTAATATTATGACAATAAAGGGTCGATGACCACCTTTATATTAAACGGCATGGTGTACAGATAACCTTTTTGTATTATTCCCATACGGGCACGTGTCTGTCAGCTCATCCAACCAACCGAGGACTATAGACACACCCAACATTATTTTTTTGTCTTCTGGTCATATCCTTTTAAATATTTTATGGTCGGAAATACTTCTTTGGATGGATTAGAGGCAGATGCCATGTACAGGCCTTTCCCATTCCTATCAGTCAGCGTCCATTGTCTATCATCCATGATGTATGGTGCCGAACCGAAGAAAATCCATCCACAGCTCTCTTCTTCTAAAACCGGAATCTTCTACAAACAACTTCTGGATATGTAAAATCCAATCCGTATATCCCGTATATACAAGCAGTGTGGCCCACTTAAGCTGTTGCGGGAAGATCAAAGACGTCTCAGCATTGAGGTATGAGGTTATCCAGAGCCGACTCGAGGCGTAGGACTAAGCTTGGAGTCGTGAATATAGGCGAGGAATGGACCTCCAATTCGACGATTGTTATGTTTTCACTCCGAGGCCCCAGATGGAATGATCTGAAGCTTAGTCGGTCCACCCAGAATTCAGAGCAGAATCCTAGAATGATCAGAGGCTGAAGCTGTCAGCTTGGAACGATCTGGCGCCGAGGTGCTTGGTTTGGGACTCGGATCAGAACCCACTTATGAGGGGGACCATGAGGTGTCCCATTACCACACGATCGGTGACGGTTACTCAACCGCCCACGTCCGCACGACCACACAACGACTGGGTAGCCGAATCTCTCGCGGGATGTGGCAAATGCCCCAAGATGCGCCGAGTTATGCGAACATGTCCATCTCAGGCAAGGGGGTATAAATAGTGTCTTGCGGGGAGGAAACTGGTACGCAATATCTTGCACTCTCCCTCTACAACTCAACTTATACTCAAATTCCCTTAACCTAACTTAGGCATTGGAGGGTCCCCTGTTTCAGCCGGGGTATCCTTTGCTCACAGCTGTTGTGTAGGTTTAGGTCTCTGAATCGGCTCGAAGTTCTAGTATCCGAGCGAAGGGTAGTCCGGATTTTGTCAACAACATTTTTGGCGCCGTTTGTGGAAAACTAATACAAAAAGTCAGTTCCCTATCTTCCTTTACAATGGCAAGAGGAAAGAAGAAATCCGGAGCTAAATGATCAGACTCAGTCTTCCTCATTACTTCATGCCAAGTCAACTCCAGGACCATCCCAGCGCTCTCGTAATCGGGCGAGTAAGTATCGAGGTATGAAAAGCGAGATACAAGCCCTATACGACGAAATTAATCAGATGAAACAGCAACAGGAGCAATAACCGCATCCCATTCAGGAAACGGTCGGACCGGTGGTGGAAGTCCAGTCCACGCCACGGAGTATGAGACCCGAAGGGTCACAACATCAATCCGCTCAGGTTCCAACTTCAGTAAAGAATCCTCCCCCGACCCAAAACCAAGTTTCGGCTTAGAACACAACGACCCGGGCTCCGACGAATGCTTCGGTCACCTCGGCTCTGGCACCGACGGATCTCCGTCATGAGCTAGAGAGGAGGAGGGGAGGGAGGACTCCTGAGGTAGAAGCTCCACGAGAGATAGGGGCCGAAAACAAAGATCCGTGGGAGGCGCGGTTCGCAGAACTTAATAATCGGGCTCTGATATTACAGCAAAATCAACAACCCTCGTCCGTCCCTGCCGCCGTTCAGGCGATAATGGAAGAGACTGAACCTCCCTTCACCTCTGCAATCATGAGCGAGGTGATGTCACAGAGGTTTCGGATACCTCCCGTCATCTAGTATTCCGGGTCTGGCGACCCGTCCGAGCACGTAGCGGCTTATCACTCGTGAATGCAAATCCAGACAGCAACGGACGCGATGATGTGCAGGGGATTTTTGATCACCCTCACTGGATCCGCTCGGACTTGGTATTGGCAACTCAAACCCAATTCAGTTGGTTCCTTCACAGAGCTCAGCAGATTGTTCCTTACCCATTTCATAAGTGGTAAGAAGAGTCGGAAGACGACTACTCATTTGTTCACCATCAAGCAGGGGCTTAAAGAGTCATTGAAGGACTTCATTGCCCGCTTCAACGAGGAGGCATTACAGGCGGAGGACTACGATGACAAAATGAAGCTCTCTGCCATGTTTAGCGGTTTGAAAGAGGGAAAGTTTACCTTCTCCATTGGGAAGAATTCGCCGAAGACGCTGGCCGAGCTCGTCACCAAAGCTAAAAAATACACTAACTCCGATGAATTCTCCAACTCCCGCAAAAATGTTCGAACGGCAGAGCTACCGACTGAAGGGAAGAGGCTGAGGAACGAAGAACCCTAGCCATCCAGTAAGAAATCGGACGACCAGGTCCCTCGTGATCGTCGCCCGAGCAGAAAGTCTAAGGGCAAGTTCCGTTCCTACACTCCCCTCAACATATCTACAGAACAAATACTGCTGGACAT
Organism: Magnolia officinalis; assembly: GCA_021015155.1. Classification (NCBI taxonomy): domain Eukaryota; kingdom Viridiplantae; phylum Streptophyta; class Magnoliopsida; order Magnoliales; family Magnoliaceae; genus Magnolia; species Magnolia officinalis. The sequence continues at coordinate 4,206,526 of JAJHSJ010000004.1, read as the reverse complement.
CAGTGGCCAAAAGCCCCTGAATTGGCCTGTTTGCTTGAAGGCTGACCCAGGTCATCAAGACAAGCGTAAGTATTGTCGGTTCCATTGTGATCACGGCCACAACACGAGTGACTGCATGGATATCAAAAAGGAGATCGAGACCCTCATCCGTAAAGGTCGTCTACGCCGATACACCATGGAGGAGAGAATAGCTTGGGGAGAAGAACGGCCGAGCAAGACTGCAGAAGAACCGGTTGAAATTCATACCATCTTTGGTGGTTCATCTAGTGATGGAGACTCGAATAGGGCCTGTAAAGCCCATTCTCGGGCGTCTGACCCGGAGCACTACATCCACATGACCGAGAGACCGAGGAAAGAGCTCCGAGTCAACCCTTACAGTCTGACCTTAACAAAAGATGATGCGCGCAGAATTCAACATCCGCATGACGATGCCTTAGTGGTGACTATGACCATAGCCAACCACAAGATGTACCGCATCCTGATCGACACCGAGAGCTCGGCTGATGTTATTTACTCGGAGGCTTTCGAAAAAATGGGGATTCCAAGGTCACGCCTCAGACCCGTGAAGACCCCTCTACATGGCTTTGTCGGAGAAAGGGTGAACTTCGAAGGAGCCATCTCCCTCCCTGTGACTGCGGGAGAAAGGCGGCATTAAGTCACCCTCCTAATGGATTTCCTTGTAATTAATGTGTCATCAGTGCACAACGTCATCCTGGGCAAACCTTCCCTCAATACAATGAGAGCGGTTGTGTCCACATACCATCTAATGATGAAGTTTCCTACCGATGGCGAAATAAGTTACCTCCAAGGCGATTAACGCGAGGCTCAGTAGTGTTATGCGATAGTAGTGAAGAAAGGGTCAGTGAAGCAAACACTCACCATCAACGTCCTCGATCTCATGGGTCCTATAGAGGATTCATCCATGGAAGACTTGGAGTCTGTGCCACTTGACGAAGTAGATCCGAGCAAAACTGTTCAGCTCGGAATGTCATTGAATTCCGAGCAACGGTCTGAGTTGTTGGCCTTCCTGCAGCAACATAGAGACGTTTTCGCATAGTCTCATGAGGACATGCCGGGTATCTCTCTTGATGTCATGGTTCACAAGCTAAATGTAGATCCAGATCACAGACCAATGAAACAGAAGAGGAAACCGTTCGATGCCGAACGATATCCCGTCATAGCCAACAAGGTCTCCAAACTCCTCAACGTTGGCTTCATCGAGGACGTGCACTATCCAAATTGGATCACAAATGTGGTCCTCGTCAAGAAAGCAAATGGGAAGTGGCGGATCTGTGTGGATTACTCAGACCTGAACAAGGCTGCCCCAAGGATAGTTTCTTATTACCTCGAATTGACCAGTTGGTAGATAGTACAGCTGGACACAAACTGCTCTCCTTCCTAAATGCCTATTATGGGTATAACCAGATCCTGATGCATCCCCTAGACAGGAAGAAGACTACCTTCGTCACTGACAAGAGACTCTACTGTTACCGGGTTATGCCGTTCGGCTTGAAGAACATTGGGGCCACGTATTAGAGATTGGTGAATCAAATGTTCGCCAAGCAGATCGGACGTACTATGAAGGTTTATGTTGATGACATGCTCGTCAAGAGCATCAAGGCGTCCGATACTTAGCAGATCTCGAAGAGGCTTTCTCCATCCTCTGAGAATACCGTATGAAGTTGAATCTTGCGAAGTGTGTCTTTGGAGTCGGCTCCAGCAAATTCCTCGGGTTTCAGGTCAGTCAGCGGGGCATTGAAGCAAATCCTGATAAGATCAATGCGCTCCTCGATATGAGCTCACCTCAGACTACAAAAGAGATCAAATGCCTCACCAGACGAGTAGCAGCACTCGGGCAATTCATATCTAGAGCCACTGACAAATGCCTCTCATTCTTTCAGCAGTTGAAAGGTCATAAGAAGGCCGAGTGGACATCAGAATGTGAGCAAGCCTTCCATCAGTTGAAGCGGTATTTAGGCTCGTTGCCCCTACTGTCCAAGCCTGAAGAAGGCAAGTCCTTATTCCTGTACCTGACAGTTTCAGATTCAGCCGTCAGCTCCGTACTGATTAGGGAGGTGGGGGCAAGCAATACCCTGTGTATTATGTGAGTAAGGCAATGGTACCTACCGATACGAGATACCCGCCTCTGGAGAAGTTGGTGCTTCGCCTGGTTGTTTTGAATCGGAGGTTTCGAATCGAAGTTGGTGACCGACTCTCCCCTCAGGCAAGTGCTTCAAAGGCCTGAGGTGTCAGGTCAGCTAACTAAGTGGGCAATCAAACTCGTGGGGTTTGATATTCAGTTCCGACCAAGGACCGCGATTAAGAGCCAAGCAGTGGCCAATTTCATTGCAGAGTTCACTACCCAAATGTATAGTGGACGAGCGCCGAAGTAGAGGCAGCTCCTTCACCCGCTCCTCCAACCAAACAAGATAAAGAGTCAGAACCGAGGTGGACCGTCTTCGTGGACGGGTCATCCAACACCAAGCGTGCTGGAGCAAGGGTAGTCCTAGCCGCACCTGACTCTACATCTATCCAATACACAATCAGATTAGGGTTCAAGGCCTCTAACAATGAGGTGGAATATGAAGCCCTGTTAGCTGGGCTCAGACTGGCGGCCAGTATGGGGTTCCAGTACCTTGAGGTGCGATGTGACTCTCAGTTGGTGGTGAATCACATCTCCACCGAATATGAGGCCAAGGAGACTAGGATGATAACTTATCTGGCTGAGGCCAGAAAGTTGATAGAGAAGTTTCGAAGCTGCATTATCAATCAAATACCGATAGCAGAGAATTCCTGGGCCGACGCCCTCGCAAGGCTAGCCTCGGCCGCGGAAAGATTCCTTGGGTCATCCCAGTAGAGTTCATAGAGCATGCAAGCATTGACCAGACAGAGCAGCAAGCGGTAAACCCAGTGAATGTCATACTGAGCTGGATGGACCCGATTTACAATTACCTCACATCCTGTGAGGTCCCCTCGGACAGGTTGGAGGCAAAGCGTCTGAGGGTCAGAACTGTGTAGTACATAATCTTGGATGGAACCTTGTACAAGAAAGGTCATGCACAGCCCTACCTCAGGTGTCTCTGACCCGATAAAGCAGACTACATAATTCGGAAAATTCATGAGGGCATCTAAGGAAATCACTCTGGTGGTCGGGCCCTAGCTCTGAAAATACTCCGTCAAGGATATTTCTGGCCGACCATCAGGGAGGATTCGAAAAGCTACGTCCAGAAGTACGATAAGTGCCAATAATATACGACAGTGCCAAGGCAACCTGCGGAAGAGATGACCCCCATGAGTGGGCCATGGCCATTCGCCCAATGGGGGATCGACATTATCAGACCTCTGCCTACTGGGAAAGGACAGGTCAAGTTCTCTATTGTTGTAGTCGACACCTGCAATCCAATGGACAAGTGGTGGCAGTCAACAAAGTCATCAAGCATCATCTCAAAAAAATTTTAGAGAAAGCGAAAGGCAACTGGGTCGAGGAGCTCTCATTCGTCCTCTGGGCTTATAGGACTACGGCTCAGTCGTCCACTGGGGAAACCCCATTTTCACTTTTCTACGGTTCGGAGGCGATGGTGTCAGTCGAGATTGGCCTCTCTACAGCTCATGTCAGGAACTATCAGGAATATCATAATGCCGAGTAGATTGCAGCTAATCTGAACCTACTCAAGGAAGCTAAAGATGTCTCCAGACTCCGGGTTGCTGCTCGGCATCAGTAGGTAGCACGATTTTACAATTCCAAGGTCAAAACACGGCGATTCCGTCTAGGAGACTTGGTCCTTCGCCGAGTTTTCCAGAATACTGCAAAGCCGAGGGCTGGAGTACTCGAACCCAATTGGGAGGGACCCTACCGCGTGGTCCGATTGACCAAGCCTGGCTCCTACCACTTGGAGAATCTCGAAGGGCGTTAGCTCCCCCACCCTTGGAACGCCGAGCGCCTGAAAATCTACTACCCCTGATGTACTAGCCGGTGAAGGCTCTCAATAAGTGTACACCTCGGAGCAACTAGCCTCTTAAGGCTTTCAATAAAATCTATGTTTTTACATATCTACTTGAATAACTTGTTGACAAATAGAAAAAGTTGTCTCTCACAAGCAGGGGCCGACTCAACAGATTGATCCCTTAGAGAATGGGTTAGTACATTAACCCACGAAAACTCATCAAGGGATCCCCTTATATTTAGGGGAAAAGCCCATGGACGACCCGATTCCTTGACGAAGGAGTCGGCTACGGATTTACAAAAAGCCGCTCGCCATGTGTGTGTGTGTGTGGGGGGGGGGGGGGGGGGGGGGTTTCAGAGGGTCGGTCCTTGTAATTTTAAACATTACACGATTCTACGAAATAAGAAATAACCAAGGGGTCTCCCCTAAATACAAGAAGACAGCCCCGGAATGAGCCGACTTTCTAAGGAGCCGGCTCGTTAATCAACAACTTAACATCTAGCAATCATCATCGAAAAAATTAACTATGTTATATCACTCCCTCTCCGGACACACAATCAGCCTCTGAAGCGAAGTCCACCATCAGAAACAATCTGCCAATCTGTTCAACTCTCAGATGCTGCCTCTGCTCGGTAATCCTATAACGACTCGTCTGTCTGTTGAGCCTTGATCATCCTTGCGACAAGAGAGGTTTGAATCGACAGGCTCAATAGCTGAACGATAGAAGTCTGCAGACCAAACTCGAAGTCATACTCTGCTATATCCTCGAGCATCCTCCATTCCTGAATCATCATGTGTGTCACCAAGCCTTGTGGCTGACGGCTGAGGGCATCCGCCACCACATTTGCCTTGCCTGAGTGGTACTGGAGATCGAAATCATAGTCCTTAAGGAGCTCCATCCAGCGTCTTCGACTCATGTTTAGCTCAGACTGAGAGAATAGATACTTCAAGCTCTTATGGTCGGAGAAGAGCTCGAATCTAACCCCATAGAGGTAGTGCTTCCACACTTTTAGTGCGAAGACGACTGCTACCAGCTTCAAATCATGAGTGGGGTAGTTCAGCTCATGGACCTTGAGCTGGCGAGATGCATAAGCCACTGGTTTCCCATACTGTATTAGGACAGCACCCAAGCCAATATGCGAAGCGTCAGTAAATATAATAAATCCATCACTCCTAGAGGGAAAAGTGATGACAGGGGTAGACGTCAGACGGTCCTTCAGCTTCACAAATGCCTGCTCACATGCGTCAGTCCAAATAAAATTTGCACCCTTCCGAGTCAACCTGGTCAACGGGGCTACAATACGGGAGAAGCCCTCAATGAAACGCCGATAGTAGCCCGCTAAACCAAGAAAACTTCAGATCTTGGACATGCTCGTGGGCTGGTCCCACTGACGCACTGCCTCAACATTCGAGGGGTCCACTGTGACACTCTCCCTCGTCACCACGTGACCGAGGAACTTCACCTCTTCCTGCTAGAACTCGCACTTTTCCAGCTTCGCATATAGCTGGTGAACACGGAGGGTCTGCAATGCGATCTCTAGATGTTGCATATGGTCATCACGGATCCTCGAATATATCAGAATGTCGTCGATGAAGACCATAACAAATTGATCGAGATATAGACAAAAGACCTCGTTCATCAACTGCATGAAGACCGCGGGTGCATTGGTCAGTCCGTAGGATATAACCTGAAACTCAAAATGACCATAATGCGTCCTGAAAGCCGTCTTCGAGATGTCCTCCTCTCGGACACGAATATGATAATAAACAGAGTTTAGGTCAACCTTCGAAAAGAACTGTGCACCATTCAGCTGATCAAACAAATCATTTATCCTCGGGAGCGGGTACTTGTTCTTAATCGTGACCCGGTTGAGCTCGCGGTAGTCCACAAAGAGCCTCAACGAGCCATCCTTCTTCCTAACGAAGAATACCGGCGCCCCCAAGGTGATCTGCTCGAACGAATGAATCTCAACTCACGTAACTCGTCCAACTGACACTGCAGCTCTCGCATCTCCATCGGTGTCATACGATATGGGGCGCCGGTATGGAACTGAATATGATGGCGCGGTGGTAATCCCGGAATCTCCTGCAACACATCGGGGGAGTCACAAACAATCGGCAACTGATCAATACAAGCTGGAACTGGCTCATCGACGGTGCAAGACATCAAGCAAGACAACGGTTCTCCTCTGGACTGAGCAACAAACTGAAACTATGACAAGCCTGGTATGTAGAACGTGATTATTCTCGCGAAACAGTCGAAGATGGCGTGGTACTCGACAATCCAATCCATGCCCAAGATAACGTCAAAATCTAACATCGGCAGCACGTACTAATCGGCAAGCAAGAAAATCTCTCTCACCAACACGGGGCAAGATGAACAGAAACGGCCTAATACTATAGTCTTCCCCCAAGGATGTCGATACGGTCAACCCCTCTCGAGCAAACTCTGTCGGCAATCCAGTCGAACGGCAGAATCCCTCGGACATAAAGGAGTGTGAAGCACCAGAATCAAATAAAACTCGAGCGATGCATGCAGAGACTGGAAGTATACCCTCAACGACTCCTCCAGAGGACTGAGGGTCTTGTTGAGCCACGTAGAACCTAGCCTAAGCTGGTTGGGGAGGTGTCTGTCCCCTCTAGGGTCCCTGCTGTTGCTACTGCCTGTACTATTATCTCTGTTGTTACCGGGTCCTCGGCGGCTGAGGTAGCTGCGTCGGTGCTGATGAGGTCGCTGCTGCACTGGAGGCTGTTGTGGCCCTCTTGGCTACTACAGATGAGGGCTGGGGCACTCATACACGGGGTGCCCTATCCCACCACATCCAAAACAGGTCTCTGAAAATGACTGATGGAGTGGTGCTAGAGGTGTCGATGGTGCTGCTGGTACTGTTGGAGCTCTGACGGATGAGTGACTCTTGTATCTCTGTGGTCGTCGATGCTGATGAGAGCTACTGGAGGGGGCCTGCCTCTTCCGACCCATCCTTTGATCTCGGTCAGTCTGCATGTCGGCCCACTTAGTCTTATAAATCTGAGCCCTCCGCACAACTGCCTGAAAGGTCGGGAGCTCATGCCCAATAACACGGCTTCGAAGACCGTAACGCAAGTTGTTCTCAAAAAGGCGGGCCTTCCACCCCTCGTCATCAACCAAATAAGGCGCAAACCTCGAAAGAGCTACAAAACGGGCCCCGTACTGTGCCACGGACATGTCCCCCTGCACCAGAGTCTAGAACTCTAACGCTCTCTGACGACGAATGTGGTCGGGGAAGTACTGCTGCTTGAATCGATCAATAAAATCCTCCAATGTCCAGACAAAAACAGGCCCTGCAACATGGGTAACGGAGGTCCACCAGTGCTCGGCCTCACCCTAGATAAGAAATACTGCCAACCGGACTCGCTGTTGGATCGTACATGCCATAATATCAAAAATATTCTCTACATCGGAGCGCCATCTCTCGGATGATGTCGGATCTGGCTCGCCTTGGAAACGCGGAGGATCGAGATGTCGGAACTCTCGAAGAAGGGCACTCGCACGCTCCTCCTCTGTCTAGGCTGGCGAGACAACAGAGTGTCTACCCTGTCGCTGAAGCGCAGCCGTCACAGCCTGCACATCTGCTGTAACTGGGAGGCACTCACAGGTACGGTCGGATCCACATCGGTGTCAGGTGGAGGAACGACATCCTCAGGCTGGGGAGTAGGGATCTCTGGGAGTGGAGCGGGAGTCATAGGTGGTAGAACGGGAGTCTCAGGTGGTGGAGCGGGAGTCGCTCGGGTTACTCTCCTGGGCGGCATGTCCTAGAAAAGAACAAAGATGCCTATCAATCCTTGAGAACTCTCGAAGGCATGTTAGGGGACTAAATCAGAAGGTTACACACTCGGAACCTGATTGTCCTGAACTCATACTAGATATGTGATGTTGTCCTGAGTTGTTCCTAAGTTATGCTCTGATACCAACTTCTGTCACGCCTCAAACTCAGAAACCGGGCCTACAAAATTTTCGATCGTCAAATCCGGCGCTGACAGCCTCCATAGTACCTCATTCTCTGCTCCTAGCACCCATACACCAGGTTCCGATCCTGAGATTCTACAACGAGGATTTCAAACATGATTTTGATTCGTAATAAGCATAATTATAAGCATAACTCACGAACAATAATCACAAGAACACCATCACACAATCCACTATGATAAAAAACTTTAAGGTACAATGTGTATAAAGGAAAATATAAGATAATAATAACGAAAACTCCTGAAGCTCGACTGTACGCTCCTACTGCGGTGAAGCTACGGCTGCGTCCTGGCGTCACCTGCACGCATCAATCTTACATAAGCTTATAGAAAGCTTAGAGGGTGGTGTAAGTGTGTACGTAATGTGAACGTGCTCAGAATGTAATGTCAGAGTAATGCAGAATCATGCTGATGAGTACATGAATGCAATCAGCCGTACCAAGGCTATGCGATGCAAGATATGAATGATATCGGGCATATCAAGACCATGCGATGCGAGATGCAACTTAAGCAATCCTCATCCAAATCCACATATCAATGCATCTCATCACTAGAGCATCAAATATCAGTATAGTTCTCATTCTGGATAATTACCGGGGTTTAGTACACTCCAAATGACATTGCCCCTTTCCTAGGCACGCAGTCCAAGTGAGCATAAGAAACCTCACTATCCGCCTAGCCAATAGTCTGTCAATACCAATTCGGCATGTCGATAGCGGACCTATTCAGGAGTTGGTCAAACTCAACTTAGCAATGCCCCTACGCTCAAGCGGGTAAGGCCACACCCCTTTCTAACCAACCACGACACAGTGAGAGACGCGACCTCCTGATATTCGGCCTTCATACGCTCGTATATCCACTCGGTCTCGACGTTGGAGTCATCCTCTGGTACCATTGGGTTAAGGGATTTTCACTTAGGGACATCTATGACACCCCTTTGCTAGAAACAGTGTTTTCGGTATCCAATTTGGCCATCCACGATGTGCCCATGGAGGCTACGAACCTGATGTCGCTAGGGCATACAGTAATCATAATCACACAAATGCAAAGTGCATGAATCACACAGTCCAATCATGCATCAATCCTACGTATACCGTGCGCTCATGTGGGATAACTATGCCTATCAGGGAGTCCCATAAATCACCTGCACTATGGCATATGCAATGGTCAATCACATCTCATAACAAACATACAGATGATGTGTATGGGCATATGTCATGATGTTATGTTGTCACAAACTTATAATCGGCAACAGTAGCTAGTATCGACAATTGGCACCGATAATCGACATCCATAATTAACCTCGATGTAAGGCGGGGTCCATAAATGGACAGCCAATGATGGATCAAATAAAATCAATGAGGCTCAAGCGTTTGGGTTAACCCACTAAAGAATGATGAGAATGAGCCTAATAAGGCCTAAGGGAAGGTCACAATGTGGGCATTCAACCATCATTACCCATCAATGTAGTCATTTAACCAACATTGCTCCTAAGGAATGACGCTCATAAGGCCAATCGGTAGGGGCCCACGGCCTAGCACAAGGGCCTAATATACATCATCATGGGCCTCAATTACATTAAACCGGCCGAATCAAGTGGGGCGATACAAATCAGCCGAATCAAATGGGACGAATCAATGGGCCGAATGAAACGGGCCGAATCAATGGGTCGAGTCAAATGGGACGAGTCAAATGGGTCGATTTAAATGGGCCGAATCAAACGGGCTGAATCAAACGGGCTGAATCAATAGGCCGAATCAAACGGGCCTAATCAATGGGCCGAGTCGAATGGGCCAAGTTGAATGGGCGGAGTCAAATGGGCCGATTCCAATACACTATTCATCCATTGTTAGAGATCAATATAGAGCATTAAAAAAAATGAATCATATCCAAAGATCATCTGGACCATACCACACTTACCAGTGGTGATACAGGGTCCCACAATTAACATTCCAGTGCCCCCCCTCCCCCCATAGGGTTTATTTCTCATCCAGTCTGTTCATAAGGTCACAAAGACCTGGATTAGAGGAAGAACAAATATCATATTGGTTCAAAAACTTCTGTAATCCCAAGAGGGGTTTCAATGGTAAACGTTCAACTCCACTGTTTCTGCAGTGTCTCCACCTGATAACTAGATCTGTCTTATTTTTCTTCCCAGGCATTAGAACTGGCTCACCTAAATGGATGGACAGATCAGATGTAACACATACATCAGTGTGGGGTCCATATACATGGCCCAGCACGTAAAAGGGATGGACAGTTTGGATGCACACACAGCAGAGTGGGGGTCCCACCCGTCCAGATTACTGGACGGTGTGGAATGAAGTACATACACGGTGGGGTCCACAAAACTGGTGACGTCAAACAACAGCTCATTAGCTACTGTGAGACGCACCAGCCACACTCGATGCAAGTGGGTCCCACGTGGGTGTGGCCCACCAAGTAGTAAATTATACTATATAATATTATATATTATATACTTAAATATAATATAATATTTATATATATATATATACGCACATTATACATAAAACGAGGATGTGGCTGTCCAGATCCACTGTCTAGATCCATCTGGACGGTGCGGATTTGCATAAGGTAAAGGTGGGTCCCACGTGGGAGGGTGGCCCACCATGTCAGGTATTTAATTATATATATATATATATATATATATATATAGATATATATAATATATAATGAAATGATATAATATCATATATTATATACTATATACGTGTGTGTGTGTGGTGTGAGGGAGAGTGAGAGGTGCCAGCGTCTAGGCTCTCTGGACGCTGGATGGACGGCTGGAGTTGCTGCACCGTTGTGGGCCATCTCCACACGTGCAGCACTTGTGGAGTGGTCCCCACTCCCTGCTGCTGCATGATAAGGACGTACATCATGGTGGGGTCCACACGTGTGGCCCACATCAGATCTGAATCAAACTTATACTTGTGTTTTTCTTCATTTAGGCACATCCAAAACGGACTGCCATGTGGGTCACTCGATGGATGGCATAAATAAAATACATACTTCATGGTGGGCCACACACACACACATCGTCATCCATAAGAGAGAGAGAGAGAGAGAGAGAGAGAAACGAGAAGGGGAGGGACCCCGCCACTATTGGGCCCTTCCAAATACAATGCATACATCAAGTAGGTCCCACAATAAGTGGGCCCTTAAAAATCAAAATCAACGATGGTTTACCCACCTATCGATCTTCTCCTTTAACTCCTTGGACTCGTATGCTCCGTGCCTTCAATTTTAATGGAGGTTAATGAAGGATGAATGGTTGAGATGGGAGATGAGAGGGTGGGAAAGTGGGCCACACTTGTTTTTGGGAGAGAGTGCTTGGACGTTGGAAGCTCTCATGGGAGTTAGTGAGTGAAAATAGAAATGAGAGGGAGGGAGAGGAGTGATGGATGAAAGGAATGGATGGAATGGGTGTTGTAAGGAATGTGGATGGGAAAGCATGGGTTTGTTTCAATTTTTGGTAAAAGAGGGATGGATAGGGAGAGAGAGAGAGAGTTGACTTGTGGAAAAGAGGGAATGGGCACTTGTACTTGGGATAGGGTGAGGTGGCATTGAGGTAAGGTAGTGTACTTGACTTGATTTGATGTGATGGATCGTAGAGATTCTTTCAGAATTCGCAACGCGCGGCGTTTCTTCGGAACGAATGCTGGCCTACATCTCCTGGTCTGGGTATTGGATCGGTGCGTGAGTTGCGGCGTTGGAACCGCAACAACGCAGCAGTCGCTAGGGTACAAGTTTTGAGTCGAGTTAACTCTGATATGCAGGACTCGGCTTAGGATCATGCGCAAACATCAGATACAGGTCGAGGATTGCTAGAATTTGACCGGGAGGACCGTGGAAGCCTATGGAATGGTACGGACTATGATACAGGTCTTACAGGGCTCTAAGTTGAGATCTAGATAGAGCTCCTGTACCACATCTATGCAAGCGTCATAGCCGCAGTTATAGAACTTGGTAGCTTCAGCAGTCCTCTCTTTCGATGACTTGAACGCCTCCACTGCAGCGGCTACCGCCAACGCCAGGGAGGCCTTATCTTCAACCCGTTGAGCTTCCTTTGCCTGCATTACCGCTCAACTCAGCTCTTCCACCGCCTTGACCTTGGTTCGCTCCAGCACATCCCCTAATCGGGCATTGTCCTTTACGAGCGAGTCGGCGTAGGCTCTAGCTCTTGTCAGTTCGGTCGCAGCAATAACGCATCGGGCTTGAAAGTCATCGAAGACCCCCTAGAGTTACAACTCTTGCGCCTTTCCATCATCGAGCTGCCGACGTAGTTCTGCCTACTCTATTCGGAGGAACGCAGCCTCATCTTGGAGAGTCCCGACCTTGCCCCTGAGAGCTGTATCTCCTTGTCCTTCTACGTGATCTCCCTTAACCTCTACTAAATCATTAGGAGCTTTGGGACTGACTGAATAATATAATATATATATATATATATATATATATATATATATATATATATATATAAAAGCACACGGACGTTTTGAGAGGAGAATTAAGACAGGAAAGGTTAGTAAAATACCAAGTAGAAGATGGAAGCCATATCGTTTATGAATAACTCATCTGACTTATGGAGGAGGGATGCAATCTCCTCCTCTGGGGCATGCTTTGAAGCCCAGCGAACTAAGCCCGACATATGATAGCCCGGCGAAAGTCTGTCCCGACCCGAGCTGACCCCGTCGCTCCCCTTGCCCCGATCTCGCTGCCTGCCGAAGCTTGAGCCTCGGCTCTGGGATCATCTCCGACTTCGGGAGGAGAGAGCATCACGTCGGCCATCTGAATGGCCTGCTCTTGTTCGGATGAAGACGGGATGCCTATGCAAGGTTCGGGGGCTGGTGGAGGCACTTTGGAAACACGAGGGGCGATGACTGGAGGGGGAATCGGAGCTAGATCATTATTAACCGCGGCCCCGACCTCGATGTGTGCTGGAGCTGCAGCAATAGAAATTGAAGTTGGAACCGGAGCTGCAATGACAGAAATTGAAGCTGGAGCCGGAGCTGCAACAACAAAAATTGGGGCCGATGGGCCTCCGTCACGAGGAGTCACCTGTCTCTTCCGGCTCATTGTCTTTGTCCGCAATTTGGACCTCAACATCGCCTCAACGGATGAGGGGCCTTCCTCTTCCGAGATCTGGAGGCCTCGACCATGCCCGCACACGGGTCAATGAATCAATGTATGAGCAGAGAGATCTTCAGTTTCATCAAAATAAAAGGTGAAAGGGCATTTACTGAATAAAGTGGGGAGTGACTTGGATTTGTAGAGCCCGAACCGATGAAGGTTATCTGCGGTAATGAGGACCAACCAGGAGCGTAGATCTTCTGAACGCACCCTGGCCTTGGTGATCTGATTCTTCTGATCCGAGGTGACGAGAGGCGGGCCCTCTGGAAGTCTGCAAAAATGGAATGGAGACACTAATTAGATTACAATAAACAGAGGAACATCGCAAAGAGATTGTTTGGGATTCAACTTGGAAGAGTAAATCGGGTAGGAACCCGAGTCCTCAGATTTCTGAGCTCCACCATCGACGCTTCCCACTTACATGAAGCCCAAAACCACTTATTCTTCCAATCCTTATTAGAGGATAGAAGTTACAGGACCAGCCCTGAGCCCTTGCTGTCGCGGGTCGCGAAATAGTACCACGGCTCCTGACTATCGTGCTTGATCAAGTATAAACTTATCAGCTCTTCCGGTGTCAGTTTCGGGTTCTTAACTTGACGCCAGATGATGTATGAAGATATTAAAACCCTCCAAGTGTTGGGAGTAAACTGGCTTGGGGCCAGTCCCAAATAAGCCATCCGGGCTCGGATGAAGGAATGCATCGGAAGGCGGAGTCTACATTGTAGGGCGCAAAGGAAGATCGCTTCTTCCCCTTCAGGAGGAACTCCAGCGGTGTTAAGGGGCTCTAGCGCCCGTATCCATACGGAGTCCGGGATCTCAAATTCTAATCGGATCCAGTCCATCTGAGACATGACCAGTACAGAGCCTCCTGGGATGGTCTCTGCAGTTCGCCCACTCGCGGGCATCTCCATAGCTCCCTCCGTCGAATCTCGGGGGGCTCAAGAGGCCTTTTTCCCGCCCTTGCGTCTCGTTCGATCCCCAGCTTCTTTGCCCCTCCTGGAAGGAGGGTAGAGGGGTACTGCATCAAGGGGGCCTTCAGAGGCCTCTCGTTTATCATCCGAGCTCTCTGGCCCGTAATCATTCTCGAAGGCATAATCGCCTCGGACCATCTCCGAGTCGTTTGACATTTCACAGAAACAAAGTAAATAAAGGCAATCCAAAAGTGGGGGGACTCACCGGAAGCTATTTGGGACGGTCGCCAAAAATCGCTTTTATTAGAAACTGCTGATCGGTCGAAATCGCCTCTCCCCGCAGGTTACGCTTGTCGGAAATCGCCTTGCCGGAAATTGCCTCCTCAGGCAGCTCACAACAATAAGAATTCAGAAAACATAAATGGATGCGTCTCCGAGCGTCAGGGGTTTTTATAACCTACAAGTGACCTTTGCATTAATGGCGAGACTTGATTACCGCAGCCGAACTATCGCGAGCTAACTTCGAAAGACACGTGGCTGAATGCCACTGGCCTAAGTATTGCTAAGTCGCGTGCCCCTAGCATCAAGTGACGAGATCCGAGCAGTGGAAGCGTCACCTACCCGTCTCTTGTGGCTTACGTGGCGATCCCTCATAATTTCTCTGACGATTCGATATCTTAACCATCGCCACGCGTCTGCTTGAGGTTAACCCACGGACGGAAAACCCCGAGTACGTATCTTTTCGAATATGGAAGCCATAATTGCGACTGCACGCGTCGGGGGCGCAACGGTGGAAGCTACCGATCTTCTGCATGTGCTTACTCTCTGAGTCCGTGTCCAAACTCGGAGAGTATGGGGCTTCTGTTATGGGAAGATTAGAGACGTCTCGGCTCCGAGGTCTGAGGTTATCCAGAGCCGACTCGAGGCGTAGGACTAAGCTCGGAGTCGTGAGTGTAGGCGAGGGATGGACCTCCAATTCGACGACTGTTATGTTTTCACTCTATGGCCCCAGACGGAATGATCTAAGGCTGAGTCGGTCCACTTGGAATTTAGAGCAAAATCCTGGAATGATTCGAGACATCTAAGGCTGAGTCGGTCCACTTGGAATTTAGAGCGAAATCCTGGAATGATTCGAGACTGAAGTTGTTAGCTCGAAACAATCTGGCGCCAAGGTGCTCGGTTTGGGACTCGGATCGGAACCCACTTATGAGGGGGACCATGAGGTGTCCCATTACCACACGATTGGCGACGGTTACTCAACCGCCCACGTCCGCACGATCACATAACGACTGGGTAGCCGAATCTCCCGCGGGATGTGGCAAATGGCCCAAGATGCGTCGAGTTATGCGAACATGTCCATCTCAGGCGACGGAGTATAAATAGTGTCTTGCGGGGAGGAAACAGGTACGCAATATCTTGCACTCTCCCTCTACAACTCAACTTAAACCTAGATTCCCTTGACCTGACTTAGGCATTGGAGGCTCCCCTGTTTTAGCCAGAGTCTCCTTTACTTGTAGTTGTTAGCGGAGGGTAGTCCAGATTTTGTCAGCAACATAAGACAAGCCGGAGTTAAAACTTGCATGGACCATACCAACGAAAACAATATAAAATTGCTCCATAACAGGTAATTCACACCACACCACACCTCAGGAAGGACAGGACAATGAGACTCACGTTTAAACCTTCGTAGGGCCCACCGGGATGGTTATTTGCCATCAAACCTGTTCATAAGATCACAAAGACCTGGATGGAGGGAAAACATAGATATTGGCTATCCAGAACTTCCACGCCCACCAATCCACTTGAACCTTTGATATGCCTTCTTTTTTGAGCTCATGTTTTAACATGATCGGTCAAAATGAATAGATTGCACGAATAAATACATGAACATCAAGGTAGGCCCTAGAGAGCGCCTTCCAAGCCATCTGTCTTTGGCTAGTTCCACCTCCAAGAAAGGAACTCAGCTTCGTGCACGGGTAGGGTACTTCCCGGGCTCTCTTAGCTAGGAAAGTATGGGCTTTAAGAGACCAACATTATATATATGTTATATCCACACTGTCCACCTATTTTAACATTTCATTTTAGCAAAGGAGCCAAAAAATGAGGTGGATCTAAATTTCAAGTGGACCACACAGTGGGGATTAAACACATATTTATTAAAAACTTCACACAGGCCACTGAAATTTTGCATCAATCTCATATTTGTGTTTTCCTTCTTCTAAGTATACGCGACCTTATGAACAGGTTGGATGGAAATTAACCATTATGGTGGGCCTCGTGGGGTAATGGTGGGCCTCGTGAGGTAATGGAAATTAACATTTCATTATGAAATATCTACACTATTCATCTATTTTTAAAGATAATTTTAGAGCATTTATCCAAAGATCAATTTTTAAAGATAATTTTAGAGCATTTATCCAAAGATCATTTGGACCACACCACAAATAGTAGAGAAATAATAATTTTCACCGCTAAACAATTCGTAGGGCCCACGACAACGTTTAGTTTCCATCCAATTTGTTTATAAGGTTACAAAGAGATGAATTAAGGGGAAAAACAAATTTTATATTGATCCAAAACTTATGTGACCTCAAAAAAATTTCAATTGTAGATGTTCAATCCCCACTGCTTTTTGTAGTGTGGTCCACTTAATAGTTATATCTGTTTTATTTTTCCTCTCAAGCCTTAAGACTAGTTCGCCAAATACATGGACCGTTTGGTTATAACACATAACTCATTATCAGACTCACAAAACTAACTGACGTCAATACAGCAGCTATACAGCTGATGTGAGATAAACCAGCCAGCGAGCGCTTCCGCTCCCGGCCTAAAATAAATTGAAAAAAAGGATGGCACACCAGCCTGCAAGCGCTTCCGCTCGCGCTCGCGACCTAAAATAATTTGAAAAAAATGGATGGTCGGTGTGGGTAAAAAAACAAAAAAAAACAACCAAACAAACATTACGGTAGATCCCACAGCTTTTTCCAGCACCAACCAGTACCGAGCTCGGTGCTTGAAGGGTCACTGCAGAATCCGAGTCCGTATAAAGAGTCGTTGCAGACGATTCGGAATCCTTCCACCCTCTCTCTCTCTCTCTCTCTCTCTCTCTAGATGGCACCACTCCACAATGTTAAGATGCTGGAGGTTTGTGAAGTCTCTCCTCCACCCGGATCCATCGCCGACGCCACTCTCCCCATCACCTTCTTCGACGTCCTCTTCCTACAATTGCCTCCGGTCCAACGCCTCTTTTTCTACCAATTCCCACAAACCACCACCACAACCCACTTCGTTAACACTCTCCTTCCCAAATTCAAACACTCCCTCTCCCTCTCTCTTCGTCTCTTCTTCCCTCTCGCTGGCCATCTGACCTGCTCTCCCAACAGTAGCGAACAACAGATACGCTATGTCAATGGCGACTCAGTCTCATTCACCATTGCAGAGTCCGACGCCGATTTCCACCGACTCATGTCCAACCACCCAAAAGAAGTAGCGGAATTACGTCCACTCGTTCCTCAGTTGCCCGTTTCCGACCCTAACCAACCCCTACTAGCCTTGCAAGTCACCATATTTCCCAACTCTGGCATCTGTATCGGAACCTGCATACACCACGCAGTCGCAGATGGGAACAGCTCCATGCATTTCATGAAATCTTGGGCGTCGATTTTCCGGTCCGGAGATGAGTCATTAATCACGTCGCGGCCGTTCTATGACAGGTCCGTGGTTGCATATCTCGACGGGCTGAAGAGACTGCGATTAGACCAGATGGCTAATACCCAACTCCACCAGATCGCAGATAACATGAAGCCTCGAGCAACCCCAGTCCTAGCCACGTTTGTCATGGGTCCAGCAGACATCGATAACCTAAGGCAGCGGGTCTTAGCCCGACGGTGCGACGACAACCAGAAACCAATACATTGCTCATCGTTCGTGCTAACGTGCGCATATGTGTGGGTTTGCTTAATCAGGTTATCTGGGGATAATGACAGGGACAAAAACGTCCATTTCGTCTTTACGGTGGACTGCCGGGCTCGGCTGGACCCGCCGATACCCGCTACGTATTTCGGGAACTGTATCAGTTCTTGTGTATGCCATGTGAAGGGGAGCGACTTAGCGACGGAAGACGGAGTGGAACCCGCGTCGGAGGCCATTGGGAGAGTAATCCAAGCGTTGGATGGCGGGGTCTTGAATGGCGCGGAGACTTTTATACCGGCGGTCGTTTCTATGGCCGCTTCAGGGGAGCGCATTTTAACGATTGCTGGGTCACCCAGGTTTCGGGTCTATGATACGGATTTCGGATTCGGAAGGCCTGTAAAGGTGGAAGTGTTTTCCATTGAAGGAATGTCCGGTATATCTCTTGCGGAGAGTAGAAATGAGGAACGAGGGATCGAGGTTGGTGTGGTGCTGCCCAAAGGCGAAATGGACCGATTTGCTTCTCTGTTTGAGGAAGGTCTGAAAAGTCTCCGTAGCTGAAGGCGAAATCAATGGTCCAGATTCGTCCTTGAAGCTTAGTAGTTGGGATGGTATATTATTCAAAATAGATCTAGAGGATGGACAGTTCTGTTTCATGCTGACGATAGGCAGATATTGTGCTCTTGATGTCTTATTTTCTATGGAATATGTATTATTTTATAAGGTCGGTTTGTCTGCAGGTTCCTATAAAATATGCTTATTCATCTGCCTGCTTACCTGATTGCGCTTTGTTATCTCATGACAACCCCCTATAGAAATGATCCTCAGCATCGTGATGATGAGACGCCCCACAAATCAAGCTCACTCATTTATTAGGTGGGCCCCATTGAGGTAAACCATACAAAACAAAAATTCATGGGACCTTTGACTTGGAAGTGGATTGCGACATTGGTGGTGTGTTGATGTCACCAAGTTCTGTTGGCCCCACCAACATGTATGTGTTATATCCACACCGTCCATCCATTTTGTGATTTCAACCGTGATGAGCTCGTTTTGTAGCACAAAATTTCCAACAGCGGGGGCGAGTGTTGGTTACGCGCATAACTTGTTTGTGGTTTTGCTTGAATGGGGGGCAATCAATTTGAAAGCCACGACGGTATTATAGTAGAAAACTAAAGGGTATTTTTCCATTTGGCCGCCTGCCTACTTGCCTTTAAAATAAATTGCTTTGATATTTTCAAATACGGTTTTCTTTTGACTTTGACTGACATGCATGAAATCCTCCCACAATGCGTGAAAAAGTTAAATTTGCTCCTACGCGTCTGTTTTTACAATTTTACTTAATTTCAACGCATCCGTTAGGGCAGCTTAATTTCAACGCGTCCATTTTGTTAGCTTATTTAGGGCATGAGCCCAAAAATAAAGCAGATCTAAATCTCAAGTCCATCACACCAAAGGAAGTAGTGATCATTGATCACCCACCGTTAAAAACTTCCTAGAATCCATTATAATGTTTATTTGCCATCTAACTTTTTAATAAGGTTATTCAGATCTTAACGAAGGAAAAATATAAATATCAACTTCACCCAAAACTTTTATGGCCTTGGATCTACTTAATTTTTAGACCATGTTCTAAAATAAGTTAAAAAATTAGATGAATGGTGTTGATATACAACACATCCATCCAGGTGCGCTCCCACAGTCATGACCCGACGTAACTGAATCCCTGATGGTAAAAATTGGTAAGAAATAGTTAATAGGCATTTTTAGGTTTACAAAAATACAGTTCCTCGTACATATATCTAAATAGCATCATCTGACAGGTGTCATGTTTAACCATGCATAACTTAGGCGGATTACTTTAAATATTTTTAAATATTGTAAATGTAAGTGGTTTTAGTCCAAAGTCCAGAAAGGCCGGCAGTCAATGGCCGCTATACCACGTGGTTTTAAAGAGTAGAAAATCCAAACACTAGAGTCCTCTCTCTCCCTGGCAGCATCCTACAAAGTAGGTTGCTTTGGGTTTATATATTTTGTCCTCCACCTTGTCACGTGTGGTGCATGAAGTTGTGCTGGAATTGATTGCATTGCTCAATTCAAACCAAACAACTTAATCCCACGCCCAAGTGTCAAACAACTTGATTCCAAGCCCATGCACCGGATCTTCAATTTTCAAGGCCTACAAGCTTCCATGCATCCATCCAAATTGTCCACAAGGATTGACATGAAGAAAGATGGGCAGGAACGGAATCTGCCATTGAAGTACTGTGATTTTAAATTCCCACGATTTGAAAATCAAGCTTGCTGATAATGTCAATAACATCTAAAGAAATAATAAATTGATCCAAAACTTTTGTAACGCATAGAAAGTTTTAATGGTTATTTTTTATTATTTTTACAGGTAAAGTCCACATAAGATCTAGATTTTTTTTATAATTTGAAATTCTAAAGTATGATAGAAAAATAGATAGACACCATGGATATACAAATAATAATAATAATAATAATAATACATCAAGGTATGGCACCACATGGTTAGGGTAACACCCATGAGATGTTACTCGAGTAACAGCTATTCTACCCTCCAAATAAACATAATCATGGGCTGCATGAAGGTTTCAACGGTGGGTGTCATTGTACCGCTATTATATGTAATGGTAACTTGGGAAGCGAAATGGCTAGTGTACAACACATAGGGTTGTACATCGAGCCGAGCCGAGTCAAGGTGGGTCAAGCTTAGCTTGGCTCGTCTGTGCTCTCCTCGAGTTTGAGCTCGAGCTTACCGAAGGAGCTTGACTTGTTTGCCAAACCTTTTGAGTCGAGCTCAAGGCAAGCTTACCTCGAATCAAGTCGAGCTTACCTTGAGTCAAGTCAAGTCTGCTCCCAAGATATAACCTAAACCTAAAACCTAAATGTGTTCTCAAATCCCTAAACCTAAACTCACACCTAATCCTATCTCAACTCCCTAACCTAAACCTAAACCTAAACTTGAAAACCCAAACCTAAACCCGATCCCGAACCCGAACCCGATTTCCTAAATCTAAACCTTAACCTATTCTCAATTCCCTACAGCTATAACCTAAAACCTACCTATAACCTAAACCTATAACCTAAACCTAAACATAAACCTAAAACCTAAATGTGTTCTCAAATCCCTAAACATAAACCCACACCTAATCCTATTCTCAACTCCCTAACCTAAACCTAAACCCAAACTTGAAAACCCATACCTAAACCCGATCCTGATTTCCTAAACATAAACCTTAACTTATTCTCAATTCCCTACAGCTATAACCTATAACCCAAACCTAGAACCTAAATGTGTTCTCAAATCCCTAAACCTAAACCTATACCTAATCTTAATCTCAACTCTCTAACCTAAACCTAAACCTAAACTTGAAAACTCAAACTTAAACCCGATCCCGAACTTGAACCCGATTTCCTAAACCTAAACCTTAACCTATTCTCAATTCCCTATAGTTATAACCTATAACCTACCTAAAACCTAAACCTAAAACCTAAATGTGTTCTCAAATCCCTAAACCTAAACCTACACCTAATCCTAATCTCAACTCCCTAACCTAAACCTAAACCTAAACTTGAAAACTCAAACCTAAACCCGATCCCGAACCCGAACCCGATTTCCTAAACCTAAACCTTAACCTATTCTCAATTCCCTATAGCTATAACCTATAACCTACCTATAACCTTAACCTAAAACCTAAATGTGTTCTCAAATCCCTAAACCTAAACCTACACCTAATCCTAATCTCAACTCCCTAACCTAAACCTAAACCTAAACTTGAAAACCCAAACCTAACCTTATCCCGAACCCGAACCTGATTTCCTAAACCTAAACCATAACCTATTCTCAATTCCCTATAGCTATAACCTATAAGCTACGTATAACCTTAACCATTTCCTAAACCTAAAACCTAAATGTATTTTCAAATCCCTAAACCTAAACCTACACCTAATCCTAATATCAACTCCCTAACTTAAACCTATGTAAGCTCCGTATCCTAGACCGTACCGTTCCGTAGACTTCCGCGGTCTTCCGCGGTCGATTTCTGAAAACTTTTTACCCTTAACTGGTATTTGCGCGCAACCCTGAGTCACACGCCATCAACCCGAGTCGACTCAACCCAAGACTTTTACCCTAGCAACAGCGCCGTCGCCGCGGTTCCGATGCCGCGTGTCGCGTGCCGATGCGATACCCAGGCCATGAGATGTGGGCCCGCTTTCAGTTCGAGGAAAACGACGCGCGTTACAAAACTCAAGAGAATCTCTACAGCATGTCATCTCAATCCATCAATCAATCCCATCAAGGGTCAAGTACATGTCAAGTACACATCACCTCTCACCCTTTCCCAAGCAACTCCTAAAGTCAAAAGTTTCTTAAAAGCCCATACTTTTCTTACACCATCTACCACAAAAGTCAAAAAGTCTCTTACACATCCATCACCACCACATCCATCACCCATCTCTCTCTCCCTTTACAACCCTCTCTCTCTCATTCCTCAAATCAATTTTTCAAGCAAAAAAAAAAAAAAAAAAATCTCACGTATGAGCTTCCTAAGCTCTCATGGAGAAACTCTAGTGTGGCCCACTTCCTACCCTCTCATCTCCCATCTCAACCATCCAAACTTCATCTCTTCCGTTGGGATCGAAGCTAAGGAGCAAAAGAAGCCAAGGGAGTAAGAAGAAGACGATGGGTGATTTTGGATTTCCATTTCTTTATTTTTTATTTTTTTTTGTGATGTAAGGGCCCACTTATGGTGGGACCCACCTTGATGTAGGTTTTGTATCAAAGAGGGGCCCATAGTGGCGGGGCCCCTCCATCCTCGACGATGTCTCTCGTTCTCTCTCTCTCTATGATCATGGCCCACCTATGATGTATGTATTTTATCCATGCCGTCCACCGAGTGGCCCACATGGAAGTCCGTTTGGACGAGCCCAAATGAAGGAAAATACCAATATCAGTTTGGTCCAAGAGTATGGCCCACCTGACGTGGGGCCACTGTGTTGGGAAAGGCCATCCAAACCGTCCATTCATGTGGGGCTTACTTGATAGGTGAGCCCCTTTCACCCAGGCCGTCCAGCATCCTTGGACGCTGCCACCTGCTTTAACACACACACAGGTACTTATATGTGTATATACAATACATATAGTATATATTCATATATTATATATTATATAATATTGTATATTAAATGGGTGGGCCACTGCTCGTGGGACCCACCCACTGGCAGCTTTTGTGCATGGGAGTGATCCCACGCTGTCCATCTATCTAGTGGGACCCAGCACCTCACGAGGTGTGGGGACCACACGTGGTGTATGGGTCTTACCCACGCCGTCCACCCATTTCTTTTATATCTGGGCCGTCCATGTATGGACGGCCAGTAGCAGGGCATTGCCCCTCTTGGCGTCAACATCCAAGCCGTCTAGATGGTGGGACCCATCTGCCATTTGACGTCAACAATTTTTGCGGGTCCCATGTGAGATCCAGACCATCTAGACGGTGGGACCCATATCCACGGCTCAACTGGTGGACGGAGTGAAAGATACCACATTTCAATGCTGACATCTTAGCATTTATTCCAAGTACGGGTGGCTGCCAGGGAGTGAAAGATACCTCATTTCAACACTGTGGTCGGTGTGGTCCATGGGACCCACCCACGTTGTCCATCCAGCTTGGTGGGCCACACTACAGTGTATGTGTTTGATCCAAACCGTCCACCGCCTTTTGGACGGTGGGACCCACCCCACGTGTGGGCTACCATGATGTATGTGTATGTCCAGGCCGTCCAGGGCCTGGACTTTGTGATATATTAAATATAATATTAATATATTATATTATATTATTTTAATATATAATATGATATTTATATATATATATATATATATATATATATATATATATATATATATATAAGGGTGGGCCCTACGTGGAACCCACCTCTGGCCCCTTTATTGCATAAAAGCTGCATAGCAGCAGATATATTTGTAATATATATTATATACTGTGTATATATTCGTAAGGGTGGGCCCTACGTGGGACCCACCTCTGATGTTATTTTAGCAGCATATGTTGCATGTACAGTAGCATTAGCTGCCCTGTGGCGTGTGAACCTACTACTGTACACGGCCGCAAGTTCCGTGGGTCCCACTTGATCCATCCACGCCGTCTAATTATGCGACCCACCATGATGCATGTGTTGTATACAAACCGTCCAACCATTCGAAATATCATTTTATAGCGTGAGCAAAAAAACGGGTTAGATCTAAGGTTTAAGTGGACCCCACCATTTAAATAGCGGACCGTGACATCCACCGTTCAAACTTCTAAGGGCCATGGTAGTTTCCACTTAAGCTGATATTATTTTCACTTCATTTATCCTATATTATCTTATGAATAGGTCAGGTCTTAAAATATATAAGGGCAGGCCCGACCTGATATATATGAGGCTCACCAGTGTGACCTATTTGATATATATGAAGCCCGATGGTGCGACCCATATAATCGGCCCATGTGATGTGGCCCATTTAACATATATGGCCTAGGTGCGAGGCCCACCTGTTGTGTATTCGAGGCCCGATGAGATGTATGTTGGCCCATATGACGAGGCTTATGTGACGTAAATGAGGCCCATCGTGATTGTATGTAAGGCCATGGGCCACTATTCGTATGGCCATGTGGGCCACTCCTTGGGAGCAATGTTGGTTAGATGTCCACATCGATGGGCAATGATGGTTGGATGTCCACATTGCGACCTTCCCTTAGGCCATGTTAGGCCCATTCTCATCATTCCCGTAGTCGATTAACCCAAATAAGTGGACCCCATTCGCCGTAGACGGATGACTCCACGTCATCAGATTTGATATAACCACGGCTGAGTGCTAATCTTTATACTATGGTTGATCGGCTGATCATCTGTGGACCCCGCTTTGTTTATCTACTGATTATCAGTGCCGATTATTGATGCTGATTATCGATGCCGATTGTCGTGATCGATTTGTCGATTCTGATTATCAATCAATTCTGATTGTCGTGACCGATTTACCGATTTCGATTGTCGTGACTGATTACCGATTCCGATTGACTTGACCGATTGTCGATTAACGATCGAGACCGTTTATCATAACCGATTGATGATTCTGATTGACGTGACGGATTTGTCGATTCCGATTATTGACCGATTCCGATTGTCGTGGCCGATTGCCGATTAGCGATCGAGGTCGATTATTGTGACCGATTTCCGATTTCCGATTGACTTGACCAATTGCCGATTAGCGATCGAGGTCGTTTATCATGACCGATTGCCGATTCCGATTGAAGTGACTGATTTGTCGATTCCGATTATTGACCGATTTCGATTGTCGTGGCTGATTGCCGATTAGCGATCAAGGCGATTATCGTGACCGATTGCCGATTTTCGATTGACGTGACCGATTCACCGATTCTGATTGTCGTGGCCGATTTGCCGATTTCGATTGTCGTGACCGATTGTCGATCCCGATTGTTAAGGCCAATGGTATAGGACAATTCCGATTGTCGAGGCCCATTGTGATGCATTCGAGGCCCATGGGACGTGGCCCATTGTGATATATTTTCGACCCATATGGTGAGGCCCGACTTAATGTATATTAGGCCCATGGGAGCGGCCCATTGCGATGTATATTAGACCCGTGAGATGCGACCCACTTGATGTATATGTGGCCCATGAGTGAGACACATCGTGATGTGTATTAAGCTCTTAAGTGAGGCCCATGGTGTTGTATATTTGGCCCTGGTGTGAGGCCATGAGTCCGCTGTATGTTAGGATCTATATGAATAATTCCTTGGGGGCAATGTTGGTTAAATATCCACATTGTCGAGGTTGATTGTCGATGCCAGTTATTGATACTGATTATGAATATGTGACCGCATAACATCATGATACATGCCCATACGCATCATCTGCGTGTTTGTTATGAAATGTGGTTGATCATTGTATATGTCATTGAGTACGTTGTTATAAGACTCCCTGATAGGCGGAGGTTATCTCACATGAGCGCACGGTATGCGCAGGATTGATGCATGACTGGATTGTATGACTCATACATCTTGCATTATGATTACTGTACGCCCTAGCGACATCAGGGCCGTAACCTCCACAGGCATATCGTGAATGGTCAGATGAGAAACCAAAAATGTTTGGTTCGAGCATCGGGCTGCCATAAATGGCCCTGGGTGAAAATCCCTAAAACCCTCTTGGTACTAGAGGATGCCCCAACGTCGAGACCGAGTGGATACATGAGCGCCCGAGTGCCGAATACCAGGAGGCTGCGTCTCCCACTGTGTCGTGGTCGGTTAGGAGGGAGTGTGGCCTTACTCGCCCGAGCGTAGGGGGCATTGCTAGGCTAAGTCTGACCAGCTCGAGGAATGGGTCCGCTATCGACGTGCGAATAGGCATTAGCAGACTATTGTCAGGCGGATAGTGAGGTTTCTTACGCTCACTTAGACTGTGCGGCTGGGAGAGCGGCAGTGCCATTTGGAGTGTACTAAACCTCGGTGATGATCCCAGAGATGAACCGTACTGATATGTGGACTTATTGAGCAGGATTTGCATACTCATTCATTCACTATCCACTCGGGCTGGTGGTGCGCAACTATTTGTTATATGAACCTTCGCAACGGCCAGGATTTCGGTTGGGGTGCGCGACTAACCTGAGATCAAGAGTTTAGCACATTGAGTCTGACTATCCAAATTTAGGTATGAGACTGGTTTAGATAGAAGTCCCTTGTGATGGACCCCATAGCCTACGATACTACGTACTATCATCCCAACTTCACACTCCAGCATGGTCATTCCATTTGCACCGCATATTGCATTACATTCGCGACATATTGCATTTTGGGTTACCTGTGTTTCTGCATTTATATGGTTTAGATACGGCATCTGATATTTAACTCTTTATGACTCCTCATTTTTATAGTTGATCTGTATCGCGTATTCTGATATTGTTCCTCATTTGTATAGTTGATCTGTATTGCGTATTCTGATATTGTTTGACTAATGGACTTACCAGTATAATTTTGCTTACTCTGATATCATATCTTGTCAGTATTTCAGTTTATTCCATTATATGATTCATGGCATTGTATTGCATACTTGACACTTACCTTGTGCACACACTTCCACCACCCTCTAAGCTTTTTATAAGCTTATGCACGATAGATGCGTGTAGGTGGCGTCAGGTTATAGCAGTGTTGAGCTTGGAGCGTACATCAGACTTTTGGAGCTATAATTTTTGACATATGTATTTCCCTTTCAGCACTGTATTCAAATGTTTATATTAGTGGATATGTGATGATGATGTTGCCTTTGTGATTTGGGTAAACTTGTGGTTATGCTTGTTATGAAACAAATGTACGTAAAAAAAATCCTCCTTATAGGATCCCAGGATCGGAATCTGGCGTATGGACGTTGGAAGCCGAGAATGGGGTACTACGGAAGCTGTCGGCACTGGATTCGACGATCGGGATTCCTATGAATCCGATTTCTGGGTTTGGGGCGTGACAACCTAAACCTAAACTTGAAAACCCAAACCTAAACCTGATCCCGAACCCGAACCCGATTTCCTAAACCTAAACCTTAACCTATTCTCACTTCCCTAAAGCTATAACCTATTACCTATAACCTTAACCTAAACCTAACCGAAGCCTATAACCTTAACCTAAACCTAAAATCTAAACCTAAAGCTAAACCAAAACCTATAACATACCTAAACCAAAACCTATATCCTAAACCTTAACCTATAACCTATAAGCTATAACCTAAACTTACAACCTATAACCTAACTTTAACCTAAACCTAAACCTATAAACTAAAAATTAAACCTAAACCTAAACTTAAAACCTAAATGTATTCTCAAATCCCTAAACCTAAACTTACACCTAATCCTGATCTCAACTCCCTAACCTAAACTTAAACCTAAACATGAAAACCCAAACCTAAATCCGATCCTGAACCCAAAACCAATTTCGTTAACCTAAACCTTAACCTATTCTTAATTCTCTAAAGCTATAACCTATAACCTATAATCTAAACTTAAACCTAAACCTTAACCAATACCTATAACCTTAACCTAAACCTTAACCTTAACCTTAACCTATACTTATAAATCCTAATTTATTTGATAAAAGTTCATTTACGGTTAAGTTATTTTCTTAATAAGTTTATTGCCTTAATCTATTATTTACGAAATTGCAGGATAAATTTGAATTGGATTTGAGTGTTCCGCACATTTCCTTTGCCGTCGACGACATGATCAAGGAACGGTTCAAGGAGTACCGCTCCTTGTTACACAAGCGGTACAAGCAGTGCATGAGCAACGAGGAGGGCGCACTGTCCGCACCACCGCACGTGACCTGTGATGATTGGCAAATACTCTGCGCTAGATTTACGTCTGATTCTTTTCAGGTAATATTTACATATTTACGATATCTTAAGATAACAATTAAATTCGCAATTAATAACAATGTATTATGAATAATATGTTCAGAAGAGGAGAAAAATAAATTCTAACAACAGGGGAAAGTTAGCAGTGAACCACGTAGCTGGTTTAAAGTCATTTGTACAAATTCGTCATGACATGGTAAGAAATTACTGGTAATTATTAAGTTGATATATTCTTTCAATGCATTTTATATTAACTTTGTTGTCCTTTCGATTGCGCATCGAGATTCCGTCACTGGCCAGGAGCCCGGACCAATAGACCTCTACAAAGGGACTCACTGTCGGCAGGCGACAGGATCTTGGGTACATCCTAGTGCCGGCGAGATTTGGGTAAAAATCCTTACATTGTAAAATTTAATTGCATTAAATTATAATAATGTCATTTTCTTGAGAAAATTCATATGTTTTTATTACAGGTGGCGATGGACACCTTACGCAGTCAGCCCACTCCCGATGGTACTCAGCGGAGTGAGCTAGAGATCCTGAGTGAGGTGTTTGGCACCCGTTCTTGATATGTACGTGGGCTTGGCCATGGTGCCAAGCTCATGGCACTCGCTAGAGCTACCTCCACCCGATCCATCGTCGTTAGCGAGAGTGCCACCCGCCGAGCTGATATTGTAGAGAGAGAGGTTTAGCAGATACAAGTCGTCGTCAATGACATCAGAGAGCAGCTGGAGAGGCAGATGGAGGAGCAGCAGAGGAGGATGGAGGAGTTGACGAGGTAGAGGGAGGAGCAGGAGAGGAGAAGGATGGAGGAGCAGGTGAGGCTGAGGGAGGAGCAGGAGAGGAGGATAGAGGAGCTGACGAGGCAAAGGGAGGAGCAGGAGAGGATGAGGATAGAAGAGTATGCGAGGCTGAGGGAGGAGCAGGAGAGGAGGATAGAGGAGATGCGGGTGGAACATGAGTGACGGATAGTGGATATGTTTCAAGCTCTCGCCGCACGCTTACCCATCGATGCCCCACCACTTCCGCCTCCATCTTTGTGATTTTTTGTATTTTATTTATGATGTTAAACTTATATGTATTTATGCATGATGTAGTTTATGTTTGGATGGATTTATTTATGTACTTTGGAGTTAAATGAATGTGAATGTGAATATGATGAAATATATTACATAACAGGTGTATATCAAGAAATATATTGTAACAGGTGTATATCAGGTGTATATCGAGAATTTTGTGTTGGAATATGGGGAAAAAAAATAAAATTTACCTACGAAAATTTTCGTAGGTAAAAGTCTCATCAAAGTTTTTACCTACGAAAATTTTCGTAGGTAAAAGTCTCATCCAAGTTTTTACCTACGAAAAGTTTCGTAGTTAAAAGTCCCATTCATGTTTTTACCTACGAAAATATTCGTAGCTAAATATTTTGTAAGTATTTTTACCTACCATATCATTCATAGTTAAAATTTTTTGTAAATATTTTAGCTACAAAATTATTCTCAGGAAAATGTTTGGTAAATATTTTTACTTACAAAAATATGCGTAGGTAAAAGAATTTTTAGCTATGAAATTGGTGGTAGGTAAAAGTTTTCTAAGTATTGTTGCCTATGAATATATTTGTGGGTAAAAGTCTTGTAAATACCTTTTAGCTACGAAACTATTGGTAGGTAAAAAGTGTTTTCAATATTTTTAGTTACGAAAATATTTGTAGGTAAAAAGTGTTGTAAATATTTTTAGCTACGAAACTGTTGGTAGGTAAAAAGTGTTCTAAATATTTGTAGCTACGAAATTGTTGGTAGCTAAAAAGTCTTGTAAATATTTTTACCTACAAAAGTATTCGTAGGTAAAAAGTTTTGTCAATATTTTTACCAACGAAAATTAGCGTTGGTAAAATGTTTTGCCTACGAAATAAATAAATAAAATTTTGTGGGTAAAAGGTGTTCCCCTCGGACTTTTAGCGAGGAATTTGCCAACGAAAATTTTCGCGGGTAAAACGTTTTGCCTACGAAAATAAGACTTTTGCCTACAAAAATTTTCATTGGTAAAAGTGGCTTTACTTGTAGTGCAACCTAATCCAACTCGCACCTGACTCAAATCAACAATCCGACCCAACTGACCCAACCCCCAAATCAAATATTCAATTAATAATGTGTGTATGTGTGTGTGTGTGTGTATAATATTAGATAGAGCGATAGAGGGTACCTTGTTATTGGTGCTGAGAGAGAGAGAGTGTAACATCCCGAAAAATCGAGGGTCGAGTAGTAACTCGACACCCGAGTTCCAGAACATCACTTATGCAACATAGATAATGATGATTGAATGTTGTCCGTAATGGTGCATTGAACATGAGTGAGATTAAGCCAAAACAACATATCATACTCCAGAGACAGTTAAATTGCAAGCGGAAGACTGTGATAGATATATAAAAGATATAACAAACTGTGATGAGTCTCCAGAGTGTGATAACATTACCAGGTTAATAAATTTCAAGTACATTTCTAAAATATACCAAATGTGTAAGTGTAATGTCTTCTATCCCAAGTACCATAGCTCCGTCAATACAATACCAGATCTTCATAGACCTGCCAGAGATTACATGTAGGAGAACTCCTCCTCAACATCATAGTAGCAATCCGGCTCTGCTTCATAAGCATCGCCAACACCTGAAACTCAACAAATCTGGTTGGTGTGTACAACACCATCCCGTAACGTGGGAGTGAGTGATCAACTCAGTGGAACAGTAAAGCATAGGTTAACATATTATCAATTCAATCAAGCAGTAATGATAAAGCAGCAATTCAATCAAGCAGTAATGATAAAGCAGTACAATCAAACAATCCTAACTACGCTTATTAAATGCAAGTATGAAATGACATGATGAATGCCCTTGCCAAACCACCCTCATGCAACACCATCTTACGTTCGCGAATGCGTTCATCCCTCAGTGCTCCACATCTACCAGGCACATGCAGTGCGATGATGAGCATGATTACCGAGTAATTATTAGTCCATTTCAAACAGCAGTATTGGAAAACTAAGGTACCTCCCTTGTATCATTCCTGAACATGATCCATTCTAGGGTCGTCACTCCTAGTTAGTCTCCTACGATATTATGGATTGAAAGGCATAGCGAAGGCATCACAAAGGGCTCGTCACCCGTCAGCACAGATACAGATCTCACCGTATGCGGCTCAATTACTGGCCGTCAGCTCGAATACAGGTCTCACCGTACTCGGCTCAATCGCTGGTCGTCAGCTCGAATACAGATTTCACCGTACTCGGCTCAACTCATGCTCTAGTTGCTGTGAAGGGCTCGTCGCCAATCACAGACCTTAGAGTATACTCGAAGACACTACGGAGGACTCGTCGCCCGTCAGCACGAATACAGGTCTCACCGTATTCAGCTCTCACCGTAGGTGTCGACAACTCGAATATAGTGTCTCATACTACCATAATCGGCTCACGAGTCTGGTTGCTCACTGGTCACTGCGGGGAGGCACGTAACCCCAGCGTAGGCCGACAGCTCGACCACGATGTCCCATACCACCATGTCCGGCTCATGAGTCTTAGCGGATCGAGGTACCATGGTTACAAGGGATTTCACTGGTAAGTTTGGTACCCTAGGTTCAAGCAGTAGTGTCTAAACATGGTGAACATACATTAGACAGATCAGGTAACTTAACGAGCTCGGCTAGCTCGAGCGCACGATAAGTTGAACGATATGAAGCGCATAAGCACTTCGTGTGGCCAACCACTATCGCTAACCGAAGTACGACTCGGGTTCGTCGAACACGCCTCACGTGGCAAATGAAACTCAGCCACACATTCATTTTCGTTACCGATTGTTTGGACTATAATCATAGCCCCAATCACACTCAATTGCAGATAATTAAAGCAGTAATGAATCAAGATTCAAATCATACAATCAAGACTGATAGTATCCGTTTAGGACTGTCAGGGCTATTGCACGCACTTGTTGCTCCACTCCCCCATCACCCATGACGGATCATACAACGTAAATATGAATTTAAACATATGCATTACATAGATAAAATCATAAAAGCAGTTGAGCATGTTATGAAGCACAACACAAGTATGAGTTTGTATATATTCAATTCCTAATCACACAACTATCCAAGGAAAACATACACATAGTTAAAGAAAGTTGAGAATCATATCTCAACACCCTTATATATTACAATTTGTTAACTACTAATTCAAACATTTTAACAAACACTTTAAAAGACATGCATGAACATACATGACATATGTTAATCACATAGGCATTAGGCCAAATCCTTTCACTAGGGAGTTGCCCCAATCATAACACGCGTACACCTACGACGGATAGTCATGGAAAGTAGGAATCCAAGTTCCATATTCATTCAGTTATTTCCACAAACACTTGGGCCACACATTTTAATATAAGTAGTGAATATTGGTCGTGGCGTGATTTAGGGCAAATCCTTTCGTCAAAGGGGTATCGCCAATACAACAATCATATATCCATGACACTTAGTCATGGCGAGCACGAATGAGAATTCTATACTCATTCAGTCATTTTCACAAACACTTAGAATACACTATTACAACATACATAGTGTATGTTAGCAAAACATGTATTATGGATATCCTTTCACCAAGCAAGTATTTTATCCATGTATAATATATTCATAAAGCAAATAATCATGGCAAATACATCTCCAAAATTTATACGTATACGGTACTTTCTAGAATACACAATTTCAACATACATAGTGTGTATAAGCGAAACATGTATTAGGGCGAGTCCTTTCGCTAAACAAGTAATTTATCCACATATAATATATTCATACAACAATTAATCATGTCAAACACATTTCCAAAATTTGTACGTATACGGTACTTTCTACAAATACCTAGAGTATGTAGAATTCCATACTTTTCATCTTTAATCGAAACGGAAAACAGACAACACTTTGTACATGTGCAATTGCATGCAGATCATGAATCTATCATTATCTGACATTGAAAGCGTTGAAAACCATAACCTATACACCTAAAGTCCGCACCTTTTGTCGTAAAATCGTAACGGATCCGATAGGTTTGCTAAGCTTCCGTATTCGGCAGTTTGGCAACCTATAGAACGAAATAGGTTAGCTATTTCATAACCTACAACTATCAAAACCCCAAAACAGATTAGGGTTAGGGTTTCTTACCTAGAAACGGAGCTGGAATCGCCGGGAAAGCGATTAGAACAGGGTGGTGGAGCTCGTGGAGCGGCAGGGAAACATGGCAGGGATATTCTCCCACATCTCCCACACTTTCTCTCTCTTTTCTCTCTCCTTCTCTAGGGCTTCTCTCAAATTTGTATGGCTGCAATGAGAGAGGGTTTAAGGTCCTTATATAGTCTAAAAACTCACCGAAATAGACTCCAGGTCAAAGTATACTTAGGTTATAACCAAAGCGGGACTTTTCCAGCTCAACGGAGGACTTCTGGCGGGCCTCCTTGAGCCAAAGGTCGGACTTAAGCTCACCGACACCGGATCTACGTTTAGTTAAGTTTTCGTTTCGGTCGGGATTCCAATCATGCGTGGCAGACCAGTTTCAGTTCAACGGTCAGCGGATCTCGATCGGAGATTCCGAGTACATGTAAATGTGTATGAAATTTCTCCTAATCCGAGGGTGTAATTTGATCTGATTCTGACGGTCTGGTTGCTTAAAACTGATTCGCAAGCAACACGTGCCAGATTACTATTCAAGATATTTATTTTGTAAAGAAAAAAATGTTTTCACACTCTCTCGCTCCGGACTCAAGCGAACAGCCGTGGAATACTGTCTGGATTTGATTTCCGAGATAGTTGTCAAGCCCAGCAAAGCGGTCCTAATTCCTTAACTTCGTGTTAATCGGACTTCCGACGTGCGGTCCAAATCTGATACAGAGTTTCGAGATGCTCCCGAGAGCAGCCGAGTAATGAGATTGATCCTAGATTTCAAGGTACCCTAGCGTCAATGATTCTACAAGTTTTGGGTCTTGCAGATCGTATTTAAAGCGATTGGTGCTAATTTCACAGGTACTCTAGTTTAACACTGGCTAATTCTCGCCTAATTTCTAAAGGATTTAGTCCTGTATGATTTCTGTCTGAGGTGGCACTTAGTCCTTTGTAGTTTGTATATAAAGTGATCCAAGTTATCCTACTTAGCTAGTTTAGGATAGTGTCTAGGATGAAAGTGCTTAGAAAAAATTGAGAGAAGAAGGTGGTGAAGGGTGGGATTTGTGAAGGAAATGGGTTCAGAAGTGATTTTAGACTGTGGGATTCAGTTCTGCCGAGTTAATAAGGCGTTAGGAGCGACCCATTGCCTAAGGACGTCTAATCCCAGGTTGGGAAAAATCTGGGCTGTTACAGAGAGAGAGAGAGAGAGAGAGAGAGAGAGAGAGAGAGAGAGAGAGAGAGAGAGAGAGAGAGAGAGAGAGAGAGAGAGGTACCGAAGGGAAAGGTAATTAAGAAAGAGACGGACGACTATAGTGTGGTTTAAATTTTAAAATTTAAAATTTTTAAATATAATATATATAATATATATTCGAGTCGAGCCGAGCTTAACTAGGATCGAGTCAAGCTCTACTATATTCGAACTTAGCTTGTTTTTAAAACGAGTTGGGTCATATCAAGCCTGACTCGCCTCAAATCATTGTTCGAGTGAAGTCAAGTTGAGCTAAATCGAGCCAAACCAAGTGAACATTTCGAGCTAGCTTGGCTTGTGTACAACCCTAACCACACACCATTGACAAAGCTAGCGTGGCTCCTTCAGTTCGGCACAGATAGATCAAAGTTACATGGGCTTCGCAATGATGTATTTATCATATCCACACCATTCATCCATTTTTCGAGATCATTTTAAAGCATGACCCAAAAAATGAATCATATCCAAAACTCAACTGGACCGCACCACAATGTTTACCGTTAAAACATTTGTAGGGCTCACCATAACATTTATTTTGCATCTAATCTCTTCATAAGATCACAGAGACCTGGATGATGGATGAAGAGTTAAAACAAATATCATATTGATCCAAAATTTCTATGATCCGAAAGGGTTTCAATGGTTGTTGTTTAATCCTCTACTGCTTTTTGTAGTATAGTCCACTTGATATTTAGATCTATCTTATTTTTCAGCTAAAGCCTTAAAACGAGCTCCTCGAATAAATGTACAGTTGGATATAACACATACCTGATGATAGGACCCACGTAACTTGCTGACGTCAATACACCACCTGTATGGCTAGTCTGTGGTACAGCAATCCGCTCCGGTAGCGAGATCTACCTCATTTTTAGGATTATGCCCAAAAGCAATCTAGGCAAATCGGTGGGCGGTGTGAATATCATGAAACAGGGTAACGTCACTTCACTTCAGTACTGAAGGACGCGGACTGTGTCCTACCTCCCGCTGGACCGTAATCTGTTTAGACAGGGCTTTGTGGGTCCCATAGTGATGTAAGTGTTCTATCGACACTGTTAATCACTTTTATCAGACTATTTTATGATATGATTATAAAAATGAGGCAGGTCTACAGCTCCAGTGGACCACACCAAAGGAAGCTTACAGTGATAATGACAACCACTGTTGAAACCTTTTTAAGGGCCACTGTGATATTTTTTGGATGAAGCGAAAACACAAATATAAACTAGATCCGAAACTTCTCCCGCTCCGAGGAACTTAATGGTATTCAATCCCCACTTTATGGTTCAATTAAGATCTGAACCTGCCACTGTTTTTGGTTAATACTTTAAAATGATCTCAGAAAATCGATGAACGGCGTGGATAAAACACTTACATCACGGTGGGCCTTACGGGCTCTGCCCGGACGGATTACCGTCTGGGCTGGGTAGGACGCAATCCGCGTCCAGAGATGCTACAAAAGGCGTCGCCAGCTAATCCGCTCCTATCCTACCTGTATCCCCGTTTATTGACAGCTTGCGTGTCGCGATATAAGTAAATCAGGGAAACGGATTGGCTACTACCCCTGACACCAGCCCCGGAGCTGATGGTCGGTGCTCTGTGGGCCCACCATGATGTATGTGTTTCATCCATTCCGTGCATCTATTTTTCTAGATCAATTTATGATAATATACTAAAAATGAGGTATGTCCCAGTCTCAGGTGGACCACATTACAGGAAACAGTGTTGAATGAACTTCAACCGTTAAAAACTTTTTGGGGGCCATAGAAGTATTGGATCAAATTGATATTTGTTTTCTCCTTTAATCTGAGTCTTTATAACCTAATCAATAGATTGGATGTCAAATAAACAGTACAGCGGGCCTCAGGAGGATTTAAATGATGGATATCCAATTACTATTGTTTTCCTGTGGTGTGATCCACTTGAGATTTATATTCCTCTCATTTTTAGAGTAAAAACATAAAATGATATTTAAAAATGGACAAAGGGAATGGATGAAACACATACATTATGGTGGGGCCCACAGAGTGATAAATCAGCTCACGGCTCTCTTTTCCAGGGAGACGGATTGGCTACTCCCCTGCTCCCAGCCAATGGCTGCTAGCCGGTGCTCGGTGAGCCCCATGATGTATGTGTTTCATACACGCTGTACATATATTTTTCTTGATCATTTTATTTTATGGTATGAGATAAAAAATGAGGTACATCGCTGTCCCAAGTGGATCACATTATTAGAAATAGTGTTGAATGAATGTGAATCATTAAAAACATTTTAAGGGTCATAAAAGTTTTGGATGAAGCTGATCTTTGTTTTTTGCCTTCGCATGGGTCTGTATGACCTAATCAACAGATTAGATGTCAAATAAACAGTACAGTGAGCCTTAGGAGGATTTTAATGATGGATATCCAATCACTATTGTTTTCCTGTGGTGCGGTTGACCTAAGATTTATATCCCTCTATTTTTTAGAATAAAGTCCTAGAATGATTCACAAAAATGAATGAACGGAATGGATGAAACACGTACATTTTGGTATGGCCCATGGAGCACCAACCACCAGCCACCGAGGCATTGGTGGCAGGGAGTAGCCAATCAGTTTCCCTATTCCAGACGGTGCTCTAGGTAAAATCCACTCCTTTTATCAAGCGAGAATATCATATTCTGGAATAAAAACCTACATGGCCCACACCATTGAAAACAATGTAAAATTGCTTCATAAACGATAATTTCACACTGTGTGCCCACTTGACTTTTGTATCCCAGGGCGCGTGTGATTGTTTTAATACTTCTCTTCATCCAAGTGAATTAGACCTTACACACCTTCATGGCCCAATCAAAAATCTACGGTTGGGATCCATCCCCACGGTTCCATGTGGTGTGCTCCATTTTGTCGAACTAGCTAGTCTTTAGTACGTGGCCAAACATGGAGTACAGCATCGGAAGGATTAATTAAAGTTTAATTTTACAATACCGTGGGCCCCACAAACTTGTAAAGCGGATTGGCTGCTGTACCACAAACCAGCGACCTACGGTCCGCGAAGACGAGCGTTCACTCTCCATACGAACGGTTCAAAGGAGATCAAAGTTACATGGGCCACACAATGCTATATTTATTATATCCACACCGTTTATTCATTTAGCAAGATCATTCTTAGAAAATTAGCCCAAAAATGAGTTATATCCAAATCTTAAGTGGGCCAAACCATAAAAACAGTGGGACAATGATTCTAGCCGTTAAAACATTCGTAGAGCCCATGGTAACATTTATTTTGCTAATCTGTTCATGAGACATAAAAACAAATATCGTATTGATTGAAAACTTCTGTGACCATCAATGGTAGACTGTCAATTCACCTGCTTTTTGAAGTATGGTCCATTTGATCTTTGGATCTGTCGTATTTTTTTGGATGTGTGGTACATCAGCCAATCCGCTTCCGTTTTATCCAATGCGTGTAGAAGACGCGTACGGAGAGAAATGAGATCCGTTTCTCCGGAGACGGATTGGCTACTCCCCTGCCATCCGCCATTGGCTGGTGGTTGGTGTTCTGTGGGGCCATGATGATGTGTGTGTTTCATCCATATAGTTCATTTATTTTTTCAGATCATTTTATGATAAGAGACCACAAATGAGGTATATAACAATCTGAAGTGGACCACATCACAGGAAACAGTTTTGAATGAGCGTCGACCGTTAAAAAACTTTTCAGGCCAAAGAAGTTTTGGATTAAGCTGAGATTTATATTTGTCTTATTTTTATTTCTTGGATAAAACCCTAAAATGTTATGTCAAGATGGATGAACGGAAGGGGGAGTAGCCAATCCGTTTCGCCCTTTCTCCTATCTCTCTCTGTCTCGCTCTCTCCCTTATCATCTCTCTCTCTCTCTCCATGGCAGAACACCACAACGTCAAGGTGCTGGAACTTTGTCGGGTCTCTCCCCCACCCGGATCTGTCCCCGAAACCACTCTCCCTCTCACCTTCTTCGACGTCCTCTGGTTACTAATTCCTCCGGTCCAACGCCTCTTCTTCTACCAATTCCCACAAAACTCTGATAACACCACCACCACAACGCACTCATAAACACTCTCCTTCCCAAACTCAAACACTCCTCTCCCTCTCCCTCCGTCTCTTCTTCCCTCTCGCCGGCAATCATCCCTCTCTCCTATCAACGGCGAGCAAGAAATCCGCTATGTCGACGGCGACTCAGTCTCACTGACCGTCGCTGAGTCGGACGCAGATTTCCACCGACTCGCAGCAAACCACCCAAGAGATGTATTGGAATTACATCCACTCGTTCCTCAGTTGACCGTTTCCGACCCTCAAAACCAACCTCTGCTAGCTTTGCAAATCACCTTATTTCCCGACTCTGGCATCTGTATCGGAACCAGCATAAGCCACGTGGTAGCAGATGGGAGCAGCTCCATGCAGTTCATGAAATCTTGGGCTTCGATTTGTCAGTCCGGCGACGAATCATTACTCAAGTCACGGCCGTTCTACGACAGGTCCGTTGCCACATATCTCGACGGTCTCAAAAGACTACAGTTAGAACAGATAGCTAATTTCAAACTCGACCAGCGCCGTAGAGAGCTTAAAGCCTCGAGCAACCCCAGTCTTAGCCACGTTGTCATGGGTCGGGCAGCAGACATCGAGACGCTAAGGCGACAGGTCTTAGCCCCAAGGAGCGACGCCAACCCAGAAACCAATACACTGCTCATCGTTCGTGCTAACGTGCGCATACGTGTGGGTTTGCTTGATCAGGTCATTTGGGGATGATGACAAGGACAAAAAACGTCCATTTTGGCTTTCCGGTGGACTGTCGGGCTCGGCTTGTACCGCCGATACCCGCTACGTATTTCGGGAACTGTATCAGTTGTTGTATGTGCAATACGAAGGGGAGCGATTTGTTGACGGAAGACGGGTTGTGTCTCGCGTCGGAGGTCATCGGGAGAGCAATCCAAGCGTTGGATGACGGAGTCTTGAATGGCGCAGAGACTATAATACCAACAGCTATTTCTATTGTATCTTCAGGGGAGCGTTCGGGATCCGTTGCTGGGTCACCCAAGTTTCGGGTCTATGATACGGATTTCGGATGGGGAAAGCCTGTAAAGGTGGAAGTGTTGTCGATTCAACAAACGGGTGCTGTATCTCTTGCGGAGAGTCGAGATGGAGAGGGAGGGATCGAGATTGGGGTTGCCCTGCCCAAATGCCAAATGGACCGATTTGCTTCTCTGTTTGAGAAAGGTCTCTGAAAAAAAATCCATAGCTGATGGTAAAATCAATGTTCCGGATTCGTCTTCTATGCTTAGTATCTGGGATTATAGCTTATTGAAAATAAGACCAGAGTATGGACGGTTCTTATTCTGGTATTTCTATGCATGCTGACGATTTCGAGCAGCGAAGTAGGCAGAGTTTTGTGTACTTGGTATGTGTTTTATTTCTAAGGTCGCATGTTTTTTTTTATTGTTAGCTTGTTAGTACACCCCAATGTCAGTTCACACATCACTGCTAGCCATCCCCACCAGGGAATCGATACCAAGACCCCACTAAGGTCACATGGTTATTCATCTGTCAGCTCACCTGCTTGTGCAGCAGGGACGCGGATTGCATCCTACCCCCGCCCGTCTCTAGCTGTTAACGGGCAGGAACTTTGAGTGGCCACGGTTACGTATGGGTTTTATCACGGTGCACACGAGTCGAACTGAGCCGGCAGCTGACCCAGCTCGGTTCGGTCAGCAACTATGTCTACTTCAACCTGAGTTCGAGAGTCAAGATCGAGCCTATATATGTAGCATTTTCACACACACATGGAGTGCACCTTTAATTCCTCACATAATGTAAATCAACAACATTAATTTATGGGTATTTCATCAAACACTGAGTACACAATATAAAAATCAAGATACAAGAGTATGGTTTCGTATTGACACTTGCTTAACAACAACGATATCAAAATAACCGAGTCAGAATTGGTTGTATTGAACTGGCTTGATCCAAGTTTAATTCGAGTTGGGGTTCGAGTCAAGCCGAGTCAAGCTCAGACTCAGTTTGAAATTTTTTCAAGCTAAAAAAATCAGCTCAAGCTAAGTTGAATTGAGCTTTTTCATTCGAAGCGAGGGAGCTGACTGAGCTAACTCGGTTAGTATACTTTAGGGTACATTGTACTTAAGCCTAAAGTAGAGTTAGGTCTCTCTATGTTGTTTTTATATTTTTTATATTTTTTATATATATTGTTTTTTAGTACACTCCACTGTCAGCTCACACTTCACTATTAGCCACCCTCGCTAGGGAATCGATACCAATACCTCGGTGTTGAAACAAGGTATCCTTCACTCGGTATACCACTTGAGTTATGGATCAGGGTGTAAAGTGGAATTACATCTAATGGTCAGAGTGAATCTGGCAAACACACCATAGTGGGTAAGAGTGCACATAGGTCACCCAACCCTAAAAAAGAGGACTTGGATTGTGTTACCTAGCATGCAGACAGTGACACTAGTATTATTTGTTGTCATGAAAAGCTTCATGGCACTTACGCACTTAGTCCGGAAAAGTCCGAAAACCGCCTCGAATTTATACAGTCCGCGCAGGATCTGCGTAACCTCGACTGGTCGAGGAACCCTCTCAACCGATCAAGCCATTCCCTCGACTGGTTGAGCAGCCCGGACACCAAAAATAATAGCACGCTGGACTTTGAGTCGAGCAGTGCTCGACTAGTCGAGTGGCTCACTCAACCGTACATTGAGTCGAGTCGAGTCAAAGTGGGTCAAGCTTGGCTTGACTCGTTCGTGCTCTCCTCGAGTTCGAGCTCGAGCTTACCGAAGGAGCTTGGCTTGTTTGCCAAACCTTTTGAGTCAAGCTCGAGTCGAGTCAAGTCTGCTCCCAACCTGACTCAACCCAGCACCCAACCCACACCTGACTCAACTCAACAACCCAACCCAACTGACCCAACCCCCAAATCAAATATTCAATTAATAATGTGTGTGTGTGTGTGTATTAGATAGAGCCATAGAGGGTACCTTGTTATTGGTGTTGTGTGTGTGTGGTGTGTGTGTGTGTGTGTGTGAGAGAGAGAGAGAGAGAGAGAGAGAGAGCACCCAAATCCATAGCTCAACTCGTAGACTGAGTGGAGATACCTCGTTTCAACACTCGAGGTCTTGGTAGGGTGGCTAACTGGAGTGTGTGTACTGACATGGGTGTGTACTAACAAGCTAACAAATAAGAAAGGGACGGACAGGTACAGTATGATTTTTTTAATTTTTAAAATTTTAAATATAATATATATATATATAATATAAATAATATATATTCGAGTCGAGCTGAGCCGAGCCGAGCTAGGTTCGAGTTGAGTCGAGTCAAGCTCTAATATATTCGAACTTGGCTTGTTTTCAAAACGAGCTGAGTCATATGAAGCTTGGCTCGCCTTAAATCATCGTTCGAGTGAAGTCAAGTTGATCTAAATCGAGCCAAGCCGAGCGAACTTTTCGAGTTAGCTTGGCTTGTGTACAACCCTAACCACACACCATTAATATAGCTAGCGTGGCTCCTTAAGCTCAGCACAGAGAGATCAAAGTTACATGGGCTCCACAATGATGTTTTTATCATATCCACATCATTCATCCATTTTTGGAGATCATTTTAAAGCATGACCCAAAAAATGAATCATATCCAAAACTCAACTGGACCACACCACAATTTTTACCGTTAAAACATTTGTAAGGCCCACCATAACATTTATTTTGCATCTAATCTCTTCGTAAGGTGACAAAGACCTAGATGATGGATGAAGAGTTAAAACAAA
This sequence comes from Magnolia officinalis, assembly GCA_021015155.1. Classification (NCBI taxonomy): domain Eukaryota; kingdom Viridiplantae; phylum Streptophyta; class Magnoliopsida; order Magnoliales; family Magnoliaceae; genus Magnolia; species Magnolia officinalis. The sequence goes on along the minus strand of JAJHSJ010000004.1, from coordinate 4,163,933 downwards.
TATCATATTGATCCAAAATTTCTTCAATGGTTGATGTTTAATCCTTTACCACTTTTTGTAGTGTAGTCCACTTGATATTTAGATCTGTCTTATTATTCGGCTGAAGCCTTAAAACGAGCTCCCCAAGTGAATGCACAGTTTGGATATAACACATCATGATGGGGACCCACAGAACTTGCCGACATCAATACACCACTTATATGTCTAGTCTGTGGTACACCAGCCAATCCTCTCTGGTAGCGATATCTACCTCATTTTTAGGATCATGCCCAAAAACAATCTAGGCAAATTGGTGGAGGGTGTGAGTATCATAAAACATGTAACGTCACTTCAGTACTGAAGGATGCGGATTGCGTCCTACCCCGGACGGAAATCCGTCCGGGCAGGGCTTTGTGGGCCCACAGTAATGTAAGTGTTCTATCCACATCGTTAATCACTTTTATCAGACTATTTTATAATATGATCTTAAAAATGAGATAGGTCTACAGCTCCAGGGGACCACACCAAAGGAAACTGCAGTGATAATGACAACCAACGTTGAAACCTTTCTAAGGGCCACTGTGATGTTTTTTTTACCATCTAACCTATTAATAAGGTCATGTAGACGTGGATAAAGTGAAAACACAAATATAGGCTTGATTCGAAACTTCTCCAGCTCCCAAGAACTTCTTAATGGTGGAAGTTCAATCCCCACTTTGTGGTTCAATTAAGATTTGAACCAGCCACATTTTTTGGATAATACGTTAAAATGATCTCAGAAAAATGATGAACGGCGTGGATAAAACACTTACATCACGGTAGGCCCCACAGAGCCCGCCGAGCGGGGGTAGGACGCAATCCGAGTCCAGCATAGAAATAGCTACCAAAGGCGTCGCTAGCTAATCCGCTCCTGTCCTACCTGTATTCCTGACTAGAGCTGGGCAACGGTCCGGACCGGAACAGATTACGTCTAACCAGATCCTACCCAAAATCCTAAAGGCTTGACCCGAACCCGATCAGATCCGAGACCCAATCCGGGTCACCGGACTCAGACAGATCCGATGCATGATTGGTCAGACCCGAACCGAGTCTGACTCGATCAGGGAAATGAGGTCGGATCGGGTTGGGTACGATTCAGATCGTATGAACGTTAATTCAACTGTTTCATGTGGTGTGGTCCACTTCAGTCTTTAATATACCAAGTTGTTGTGCCTATGGTCTAAAATAATATTTCAAAATGGATAAACGGCTTAGATAAAATACATACATCAAGGTGGGCCCCACATAGCTCTTGAAGATTTCAATCCACCGTATACATACACTTACTGGAATTTGACTTTTGAAGTGCCAGGTGCACTGCCCTAAATGGCAGTAGCTTGCCTTTCACGCAAGCACGACGTCCACGTAATCAATATTTTATTGATGTTTGTGAGTTATGTGGGTCTGATCATAGGCTGTATGCTATATCCAAACCGTCCATCCATTTGGCGAGCACTTCTTAAGGCTTGAGACGAAAAATAAGACAGATCTAACTATTAAGTGGACCACCTGAATTGTTTAATGGTGAAAATCATTCTCTGTTGTTATTTGTGGTTTTGTGGTGTGGTCCATATGATCTTTGGATATGTTTTTTTTTTTTTTTTTTTGGATAATTCTCTATAATTGTCTCTAAAAACATATGAACGGTGTAGATATAATAAATACAACACTGTGGGGCCCATATCACTTTGATCTCCTTTGAACCATTTGTACAACTCGGAGCTCGAGGAGCGCCCGGAGCTCAAGGTGTGCCAGACGCTGGTACCCTGTACCAGAAACGGACTGGCTACTCCCCTTGCCATCAGGCCACTGGCTGGTGGTCAGTGCTCTGTGGGCCCCACCATGATGTATGTGTTTCATCCATGCCCTCTATCTATTTTTATAGATCATTTTATTTATGAAAAAAAAAAGAGATATATCGAAATCTCAAGTGGACCGCATTATAAGAAACAGTGTTAAATGAACATTAACCATTAAAAACGTTTTGGAGGCCATAAAAGTTTTTTATCAAGCTCATATTTATTATTTCCCTTCATTTGGGTCCTCATGACCTAATTCACAGATTAGATTTCAAATAAACAGTATAGTGGGCCTTTGGAGGATTATAGTGGTGGATATCCAATCATTATTGTTTTCTTGTGGTGTGGTCCATCTGATATTTATAACCCTATCATTTTTTTTTGTATAAAGCCCTGGAATGATCTGTAAAATAGATGAAACACATATATTTCCGGATTGGGTCGGATCGAATCGAATCGGATCCAATCGGATCGGATTATGGATCAGGTCAGTTCGGAACAAGGACTATCTGGATCCGACCGAAAATATTTCAGATCTGATTTATGCTACCTGATCCTAACCGATCCTAACCATCGGTTTTGTTCGAATCGGGTCGGATCGGGTCTGATCAGGTTGGATCCACCGGTTCGGATATGAAATGCCCAGCTCCACCCCTGACAATCGTACATGTCGCGATAGAAATAAATCAACTCACGGCTCTCTTTTCTTGGATCATAAACGTCTCTTCTTGGGAGATGGATTGGCTACTCCCAAACCATTTATAAGGTTATTAACAAAGGATGAAGCAAAAATACAAAAAAAAAAAAAAAAAGCCTGGAACAAAACTTTTATGGTCACAAGAATGTTTCAACGGTTCTAACTAAATCCCTACTGTTTCCTCTCGTGTGGCCCACTTGAGTCTTGGATCCACCTCGTTTTTTGTAGCTTGTCCTAAAATTATCTTGCAAAATGGATGAACGGAGTATATTTCCCAAAAACAATGGTGGTGGCCCCACCCGCCTTTTGCAGGAAATCCGCGTCCCTCCCCCGGCTACCACCCATTAGCTGGTAGCCGGTGCTCTGTGAGCACCCATGATGTAGGTGTTTCATACACCCTGTTTATAGGGACCTGACCCTTACCTAGGTGGTAGACTCCTTGGACTTTCAACACCGGGTCAAGGGTTCGAGTACCCATGGTGGTGAAATCCCACAGCGTGCATGCGTGGGGGGTGTGTTCGTGTGCAAAAAAAAAATAAAAAACTTTAAAAAAATAAAATAAAAAACAATACACCCTGTTTATATATTCTTATAGATCATTTTATTTTATGGTATGGGAGGTATATCCCAATCCCAAGTGGATCACATTATTAGAAACAGTGACCTAATCAACAGATTGGATGTCAAATAAACAGTACAATGGGCCTTAGGAGTCATCGAATTGGTTGTATTGAACTGGTTTGATCCAAGTTTAATTCGAGTTGGGGTTCGATTCAAGCTGAGTCAAGCTCAGACTCAGTTTGAAATTTTTTCAAGCTCAAAAAATTAGCTCAAGCTAAGTTGAATTGAGCTTTTTCAATTCGAGCCGAGGGAGCTGACTGAGCTAACTCGGTTAGTATACTTTAGGGCACATTAAACTTAAGCCTAAAGTAGAATTAGGTCTTCTATGTTGTCTTTTTTTTTTTTTTTAGCTTGTTAGTACACTCCACTGTCAGCTCACACTTCACTATTAGCCACCCCCGCTAGGGAATCAATACCAAGACCTCGGTGTTGAAACAAGGTATCCTTCACTTAGTATACCACTTGAGTTATGGATCAGGGTGCAAACACACTATAGTGGGTAAGAGTGCACATAGGTAACCCAACCCTAAAAAAGAGGACTTGGATTGTGTTACCTAGCACGCAGACAGTGACACTGGTATTATTTGCTGTCATGAAAAGCTTTATGGCACTTACGCACTTAGTCCGGAAAAGTCCGAAAATCGCCTTAAATTTACGCAGTCCGCGTAGGATCTGCGTAACCTCGACTGGTCGAGGAACCCTCTCGACCGGTCGAGCCATCCCCTCGACTGGTTGAGCAGCCCGGACACCAAAAATAATAACACGCTGGACTTTGAGTCGAGCAGTGCTCGACTAGTCGAGTGGCTCACTCGACCGTACATTGAGTCGAGTCGAGTCAAAGTGGGTCAAGCTTGGCTTGACTCGTTCGTGCTCTCTTCGAGTTCGAGCTCGAGCTTACCGAAGGAGCTTGGCTTGTTTGCCAAACCTTTTGAGTCAAGCTCGAGTCGAGTCAAGTCTGCTCCCAACCTGACTCAACCCAGCACCCAACCCACACCTGACTCAACTCAACAACCCAACCCAACTGACCCAACCCCCAAATCAAATATTCAATTAATAATGTGTGTGTATTAGATAGAGCCATAGAGGGTACCCTGTTATTGGTGTTGTGAGAGAGAGAGAGAGAGAGTACCCAAATCCATAGCTCAACTCGTAGACTGAGTGGAGATACCTCGTTTCAACACTCGAGGTCTTGGTAGGGTGGCTAACATGGAGTGTGTGTACTGACATGAGTGTGTACTAACAAGCTAACAAAATAAGAAAGGGACGGACAGGTACAGTATGGTTTAAGTTTTAATTTTTAAAAATTTTAAATATAATATAACATAATATATATTCGAGTCGAGCCGAGCCGAGCCGAGCCGAGCTAGGTTTGAGTCGAGTCGAGTCAAGCTCTAATATATTCGAACTTGGCTTGTTTTCAAAACGAGCTGGGTCATATGAAGCTTGGCTCGCCTTAAATCATCGTTCGAGTGAAGTCAAGTTGATCTAAATCGAGCCAAGCCAAGCGAACTTTTCGAGTTAGCTTGGCTTGTGTACAACCCTAACCACACACCATTAATATAGCTAGCGTGGCTCCTTAAGCTCAGCATGGAGAGATCAAAGTTACATGGGCTCCACAATGATGTTTTTATCATATCCACATCATTCATCCATTTTTGGAGATCATTTTAAAGCATGATGCAAAAAATGAATCATATCCAAAACTCAACTGGACCACACCACAATTTTTAACGTTAAAACATTTGTAAGGCCCACCATAACATTTATTTTGCATCTAATCTCTTCGTAAGGTGACAAAGACCTAGATGATGGATGAAGAGTTAAAACAAATATCATATTGATCCAAAATTTCTTCAATGGTTGATGTTTAATCCTCTACCACTTTTTGTAGTGTAGTCCACTTGATATTTAGATCTGTCTTATTATTCGGTTGAAGCCTTAAAACGAGCTCCCCAAGTGAATGCACAGTTTGGATATAACACATCATGATGGGGACCCACAGAACTTGCCGACATCAATACACCACTTATATGTCTAGTCTGTGGTACACTAGCCGATCCTCTCCGATAGCGAGATCTACCTCATTTTTAGGATCATGCCCAAAAACAATCTAGGCAAATTGGTGGACGGTGTGAATATCATAAAACATGTAACGTCACTTCAGTACTAAAGGATGCGGATTGTGTCCTACCCCCGGACGGTAATCCGTCCGGGCAGGGCTTTGTGGGCCCACAGTAATGTAAGTGTTCTATCCACATCATTAATCACTTTTATCAGACTATTTTATAATATGATCTTAAAAATGAGATAGGTCTACAGCTCCAGGGGACCACACCAAAGGAAACTGCAGTGATAATGACAACCAACATTGAAACCTTTCTAAGGGCCACTGTGATGTTTTTTTTACCATCTAACCTATTAATAAGGTCATGTAGACGTGGATGAAGTGAATTCCATGCATTTCGCGGTCAATTCCCTTCACTTTATGGTCAATTCCATGCATTTCGCGGTCAATTCCCTTCACTTTACAGTCAATTCCAATGATTCCCATTCACTTCAAGTCAATTTAATTCATTTCGCGGTCAATTCCCTTCACTTCACGGTCATTTCCATGCATTTCACAGTCAATTCGCTTCACTTGACGGTCAATTCCATGCATTTCACGGTCAATGACTGTGAAGTGAAGGGAATTGACCATGAAATGCATGGAAATGACCGTGAAATGAAACGGAATCGTCGGAAGTGACCGTGAAATGCATGGAAATGACCATGAAGTGAAGAGAATTGATCGTGAAATGCATGGAATTGACCGTGAAGTGAAGCAGAATCGCCAGAATTGAGCATGAGATGCATGGAATTGACCATCAAGTGATGGGAATTGAGCATGAAATGCATAGAAATGACCGTGAAATGCATTGAATTGACCGTGAAGTAAAGGGAATTGACCATGAAATGCATGGAATTGACCGTGAAGCGAAGGGGAATGACGTAGGGGAGGACGTGAGGTCGAGCACCGTCTTCCTCAAGAGGATAACTATTCCGAATCCACGGAACTTCTCTGGACTCTTCACAGAGACTTTCTCGAATCCACGAGAAAAAAGAGCATAAAATAGAAATAATTTCTAATAAATTCGAAATAGATAAATCAATGCATAAAAACGAGTTCACAACCCTTTAAATAAGGGTACTAAGCAATGAGAAAGAAATCATAATCAAACTACAACTAAAACTCCTAGAATTCACAACTTACTATAAATAGTAAACTTACTATTTATAGACGACCGTGATGTCTACTAGTGCGCAAAGTTTTCAGCCAAAAATAGTAAGTGTCCTATTTGGCTTCACGAAACTGTTCCCCTAATTATTCTAAGCTCTTTTCACGTTGGGCGCAACTCCTAAAGCCCAACGGATGAAGAGTTATAGTCAAACTAAAACTTACTATTTATAGTAAAAACGAAATTGAAACAGGGAAACGACCGTCGAATCAGGGGTTTCTCGCAATTCCGAGCATCGCAACCCGGCATAGCGAGGTTGGTTGGCTAAAGTAGCTCGTTCTACCCCAAAATCATATATTTTATGTCGGCTAACTCATCCCGGATTGCGAGATACGCTTGATTGAAGGTCTGATGGTCCAGATCACTTCTATCGCCGACCGGGCCTTTTCTGATCCATCTTTGCCATGTAATTGTCCGCGACCTGCTCTACATCAGGGAATATCAAAAAATGACCGTGAAATACATGGAATTAACCGTGAAGTAAAGGGAATTGACCGTGAAATGCATGGAATTGACCATGAAGTGAAGGGAATTGACCGTGAAATGTATGGAATTGACCGTGAAGTGAAGGAGAATTGCTGAAAATGACTGTGAAATGCATGGAATTGACCGTGAAGCGAAGGGAATTGGCCGTGAAATGCATGGAATTGATTGTGAAGTGAAGGGAATTGACCGTGAAATGCATGGAATTGACTGCGAAGTGAAGGGGAATCGCCGAAAATGATCGTGAAATGCATTGAATTGACTGTGAAGTAAAGAGAATTGACCATGAAATGCATGGAATTGACTTGAAGTGAAGGGGAATCGCCAGAATTGACCATGAAATGCATGAAATTGACCATGAAATGCACGGAATTGACCTTGAAGCGAAGGGAATTGACCATGAAATGCATGGAAATGATCGTGAAGTGAAGGGAATTTAACGTGAAATGCATGGAAATGATCGTGAAGTGAAGCGGTATTGCTGGAATTGACCGTGAAATGCATGGAAGGGTCGACCCCGTTCGGCTGAAAGCTATTTGGGCTTCACTTCTTCTTTTATACCGGATCCATTGAAAGCAATTGACGTGAAGGTCAATGCAAAGGATGTATGTGAGATCGTTTCGGAGGGTCTAATGTTAAATTCTTGGAATCGTCGTATATTAAGAATCTATAGTTTCCTCAACAAGTTTGGGTGGAAACTAAATCACAGGATAAATCTATAACTCAGGTATGGCCCAAAGAGCTTTAAGAGGGAACAGGGTCGACCCCATTTGGACCCGGTTGATTTCACGGTCAATTACATGCATTTCACAGTCAATCCCGGCGATTCCCCTTCACTTCACGGTCAATTCCATGCATTTTCACGGTCAATTCCCTTTACTTCACGGTCATTTCCATTCATTTCACAATCAATTCCCTTCACTTCATGATCAATTCCCTTCACTTCACGGTCAATCCCGGTGATTCCCCTTCACTTCACAGTCAATTCCATGCATTTCACGGTCATTTCCATTTACTTCACAGTCAACTCCCTTCACTACACGGTCAATTTCATGCATTTCATGGTCAATCCCGGGGATTCCCCTTCACTTCACGGTCAATTCGTTGCATTTCACGGTCAATTCCCTTTACTTCACGGTCAATTTAATGCATTTCACAGTCAATTCGCTTCACTTCACGGTCATTTTCATGCATTTCATAGTCAATTCGCTTCACTTCATGGTCATTTCCATGCATTTCACGGTCAATTCCCTTTACTTCACGGTCAATTCAATGCATTTTACAATCAATTCGCTTCACTTCATGGTCATTTCCATGCATTTCACGGTCAATTCGCTTCACTTCACGGTCAATTCCATGCTTATCACGGTTAATTCCCTTCACTTTACGGTCAATTCCATGCATTTCAAGGTAAATTCCCTTCACTTCACGGTTAATTCCATGCATTTCACGGTCAATCCCGGCATTGATGTGAAACATGTTCTTTGGATAAAAGCCTACAACATTTCACATTTATCAATGCATTCATGTCATCTCAGAAAACGAATGCAGGTAACCTTGAGTAGAATGAAACATGGAAGATGTAATGTGATAGTAGGATGGAGATTTAATAATAAAAAAATCAGTGAAAAGAAGGAATATGGATGGAAGAGATGAGTTCGGACGTGTATTTGAGAGAATAGGGATGACAGAGATGAGTTCGGACGTGTATTTGAGTGTAAGGGAGTGAATGGAGTGAAATGCATAGAATTGACCGTGAAGTGAAGGGAATTGACTGTGAAATGCACAGAATTAACCGTGAAGTGAAGGGAATTGACCATGAAATGAATTGAATTGATCGTGAAGTGAAGGGGAATCGTCGGAATTGAATGTGAAATGCATGGAATTGACCATGAAATGAGGGGAATTGACCGTGAAATGCACGAATTGACCGTGAAGTGAAGGGAATTGACCGTTAAGTGCATGGAATTGACCGTGAAGTGAAGGAAATTGACCGTGAAATGCATGGATTTGGTCGTGAAGTGAAGGGAATTGACCGTGAAATGCATGGAATCGACCGTGAAGTGAAGGGGAATCGCCGAAAATGACTGTGAAATGCATGGAATTGACCGTGAAGTGAAGGAAATTGACCATGAAATGCATCAAATTAACCGTGAAGTGAAGGGAAATGACCGTGAAGTGCATGGAATTGACCGTGAAGTGAAGCGGATTCGCCTAAATTAACCGTGAAATGCATGAAAATGATCGTGAAGTGAAGGGGACCGTGAAATGCATTGAATTGACCATGAAGTGAAGGGAAATGACCGTGAAATGCATGTAATTGATTGTGAAGTGAAGCGGATTTGCCGAAATTGACCGTGAAGTGAAGGAAAATGACCATGAAATGCATCAAATTAACCGTGAAGTGAAGGGAAATGACCGTGAAGTGCATGGAATTGACCGTGAAGTGAAGCGGATTCGCCTAAATTAACCGTGAAATGCATGAAAATGATCGTGAAGTGAAGGGGACCGTGAAATGCATTGAATTGACCATGAAGTGAAGGGAAATGACCGTGAAATGCATGTAATTGATTGTGAAGTGAAGCGGATTTGCCGAAATTGACCGTGAAATGCATGAAAACGACCATGAAGTGAAGGGAATTGACCCTAAAATGGATCGAATTGACCGTGAAGTGAAGTGAATTGACCATGAAATGCATCAAATTGATCGTGAAGTGAAGTGAATTGACCGTGAAATGCATGGAATTGACCGTGAAGTAAAGGGGAATCATCGGAATTGACCGTGAAATGCATGGAATTGACCGTGAAGTGAAGGAAATTAACCATGAAATGCATTGAATTGACCGTGAAGTAAAGGGAATTAACCGTGAAATGCATTGAATTGATCGTGAAGTTAAGGGAATTGACCGTGAAATGCATAGAATTGACCGTGAAGTGAAGGGTAATTGCCGATATTAACCGTGAAAGGAATGGAAATGACCGTGAAGTGAAGGGAATTAACCGTGAAATGCATAGAATTGACCGTGAAGTGAAGGGATTTGACCATGAAATGCATTGAATTGACTATGAAGTAAAAGAAATTGACCGTGAAATGCATGGAATTGACTGTGAAGTGAAGGAGAATCGCCAGAATTGACTATGAAGTGAAGTGAATTGACCGTGAAATGAAGCGAATTGACCATGAAAGTAAAAGGAATTGACCGTGAAATGCGTGGAATTAACCGTGAAATGAATGAATGAAATTGACCGCGAACTGATTGAAATTGACCGCGAAGTGAATGAAATGCATGAAATTGATCGCAAACTGATTGAAATTGACCGCGAAGTGAATGAAATGAATTTTCGACCATCGACATGATGAAATCTTGAAAAATAAGTAGGTTGGTTAGCTAAAGTAGCATCTCCTTCCCCAAAATACTATATTATAGGTCAAGTAACTCATTGTGGTTTAAGAGATATGTTTATTAATGAATAAAGAAAGAAATAAATAAAAAGAGAGGAAAAAAAATTTATGTACTTATATATACATATTTATATAAATATGTATTAGAGAAAATTGTAGGAGAGAAAAAGTTCTCCTCGAAGGGAAAAAGGAAAAAATAAGAAATAAATTTACGCAGGTGGTACAGTGAGTCGGGGTCTACCAGGTGTGGCTGTTTTTTTGTTCCTGTTGTAATCTCTACAACTTTTTGTGGGTCCCATTATGATGTATGTGTTATATCCAAACCATCCATCTATTTTGCAAACTCATGTTAAGGCTTGAGACAAAAAAGGTAAGACAAATATAGCTATCAAGTGGACCACACTGTAAAAGGCAGTGGAAGATTGAACGTCTACCGTTGAAACCCTTTTAGGGGTCACAGAACTTTTAGATCAATATGAAATTTGTTTTTCCTCGTCATCCAGGTCTTTGTGACCTTATGAATATAGTGGATGGAAAATATATGTTATGATGGGTCTAATGAAATTTTTAATAGTGAAAATCAAGTTTTCCGCTGCTATTTGTGGTGTGGTCTAGTTGATCTTTGGATATGATTTTTTTTTTTCCATAATGCTCTGAAATAATCTCGAATATGGATGAATGGTGTGGATATAATAAATACATCATTGTGGGGCCGGAGCGTCAGCGCTGGTCTTCGCACACCAGCCAATCGACTTCCGGAAGGAAAGAATGACGGGGTATTTTGGTCCGTTGAAAAGTCGCCCGTACACAGGGGATTATTCTTGAAAGCTTAAAAAGAAGTGGGCTTAAAATGGCTGGTGGGCATAAACAGGTTGTACAGTAAGAAATTTACCTTTTTTCCTTAAGATAAACAATGACCTGGGCGTGGCCGAGTGCGTTCACGGCCTAAACGTAAAAACATCCGCTAACAGATCTCCGTTGGAAGAGCATTTATTGGAAGAAAGCCACCAATGCCATTTTGCCACGTCACTTCAGTTGCCCAGCTACCACCAGCGGACGCGGATATCCTCCGAAACTCAAGATTCTGTGTGGTCACACTTAGATGTTTGTGAGAAATCCAACCCCTCTATTCATTTTTTAAGTTCATTTTATGACGTTAAATCAAAAATTCCAGTACTCAAATGGGCCACACGAGAGGAAACGGTGGAGATTTAGTGATCACCGTCGAAATATCTATGTCTATAAAAGTTTTTAACAATATAATTTTTTGAATTTTTCACTTTATCTGACTGAAAATGACCTTATAAACGGTTTAGATGGCATAGAAACAGCAAGGTGGAGCCTAGAAAGGTTACAACCGTAGGAATTCCTTTCCCCACTGTTTCATCTCCTATGGCACACTTGAGTTTTGGATCCTCCTCAATTTTGATAGCATGTCTTAAAATGAGGTCAAAAAACGGATGGACGTGTTTGATTTCTCACAAACATCACAGTGGGCCCCACCTAGAATCCTTGCGCAGGAACTTCCTGCGAAAGGGTTTTGCAGGAAATCCGCGTCCGCTACTAGCTACTGAAGCATTCAGATCCGTTTCTCCGGAAACGGATGGGCTACTCCCCCTGCCATCCGCCATTGGCTGGTGGTCGCCGTTCAGTGGCCCAACCATGATGTATGTGCTGTCGTCCATCTATTTTTTCATGATATGAGACCACAAATGAGGTATATATCAATCTGAAGTGGACCACATCACAGGAAACAGTTTTGAATAAGTGTGGACCATTAAAAACCTTTGTAGGGCCATACAAGTTCTGGATTAAGCTGAGATTTATATTCCTCTTATTTTTGGGATACAACCCTAAAATGATCTGTCAAAATGGAGGAGATACATGCATCATGGTGGGGCCCACAGAGCAGAGGGAGTAGCCAAAGCGTTTACCCTTTCTGCTCTCTCTCCCTCTCTGTCTCGCTCTCTCCCTTATCGTCTCTCTCTCTCGCTCTCGCTCTCTCTCTCTCTCTCTCTCTCTCTCTCTCTCTCTCCATGGCAGAACACCACAACGTCAAGGTGCTGGATCTTTGTCGGGTCTCTCCCCCACCCGGATCTGTCCCCGAAACCACTCTCCCTCTCACCTTCTTCGACGTCCTCTGGTTACTAATGCCTCCGGTCCAACGCCTCTTCTTCTACCAATTCCCACAAAACTCTGATAACACCACCACCACAACGCACTTCATAAACACTCTCCTTCCCAAACTCAAACACTCCCTCTCCCTCTCCCTCCGTCTCTTCTTCCCTCTCGCCGGCAATCTCACCCTCTCTCCTATCAACGGCGAGCAAGAAATCCGCTATGTCGACGGCGACTCAGTCTCACTGACCGTTGCTGAGTCGGACGCAGATTTCCACCGACTCGCAGCAAACCACCCAAGAGATGTATTGGAATTACATCCACTCGTTCCTCAGTTGCCCGTTTCCGACCCTCAAAACCAACCTCTGCTAGCTTTGCAAATCACCTTATTTCCCGACTCTGGCATCTGTATCGGAACCAGCATAAGCCACGTGGTAGCAGACGGGAGCAGCTCCATGCACTTCATGAAATCTTGGGCTTCGATTTGTCAGTCCGGCGACGAATCATTACTCAAGTCACCGTTCTACGACAGGTCCGTGGCCACATATCTCGACGGTCTCAAAAGACTACAGTTAGAACAGATGGCTAATTTCAAACTCGACCAGGCCGTAGAGAGCTTAAAGCCTCGAGCAACCCCAGTCCTAGCCACGTTTGTAATGGGTCGGGCAGACATCGAGACGCTAAGGCGACAGGTCTTAGCCCTAAGGAGCGACGCCAGCCAGAAACCAATACACTGCTCATCGTTCGTGCTAACGTGCGCATACGCGTGGGTTTGCTTGATCAGGTCATTTGGGGATGATGACAGGGACAAAAACGTCCATTTTAGCTTTCCGTTGGACTGCCGGGCTCGGCTTGTACCGCCGATACCCGCTACGTATTTCGGGAACTGTATCAGTGGTTGTATGTGCAATACGAAGGGGAGCGATTTGTTGACGGAAGACGGGTTGGGTCTCGCGTCGGAGGCCATCGGGAGAGCAATCCAAGCGTTGAATGACGGAGTCTTGAATGGCGCAGTGACTTTGGTACCGACAGCTATTTCTATTGTAGTTTCAGGGGAGCGTTTGGGATCCGTTGCTGGGTCGCCCAAGTTTCGAGTCTATGATACGGATTTCGGATGGGGAAAGCCTGTAAAGGTGGAAGTGTTGTCGATTCAAGAAACGGGTGCTATATCGCTTGCGGAGAGTAGAGATGGAGAGGGCGGGATCGAGATTGGGGTTGCCCTGCCCAAATGCGAAATGGACCGATTTGCTTCTTTGTTTGAGAAAGGTCTGAAAAAAAATCCGTAGCTGATCGTAAAATCAATGTTCTAGATTCATCTTCGAGACTTAGTATTTAGGATTATAGTTTATTCAAAATAAGACCAGAGGATGGACGGTTCTGATTCTAGTATTTCTATGCATGCTGACGATCTTGAGCAGCGAAGTAGGCTGAGTTTTGTGTACTTGGTATGTATTTTATTTTTAAGTTCGCATGGTTATTCATCTGTCAGCTCACCTCCTTTTGCAGCAGGACGCGGATTGCGTCGTAGCCCCGCCCGTCTCTGGCTGTTAACGGGCAGGAGCTTTGAGTGGCCGTATTACGTATTAGTTTTATTTGCCTTGATCCTTGAGCCTGACTCGCTAACTCTATTCGTTTCGGTCAGCAACCATGTCTACTTCAAGCTGAGTTAGTCACAATCGGGCATATGTAGCGTTTTTTCAAACACATGGAGTCCACTTTCAATTTCTTATGGAATGTAAATCAGTAGCATCATCTCATAGGTATTTCATCAAACACTTAGTATACAATATAAAAATCAAAATACGATAGTATTGTTTGTATTAACACTTGCTTAACAACAACAATATCAAAATAACCGAGTCACTGAATTGATTTGATCCGAGTTTAATTCGAGTAGCTAAAAAAATAAGCTTGAGCCAAATTGAGCCGAGTTTTTTTGCGTCAATTCGAGCAAGCTATCCGATCTAACTTGGTTAGTATACATCTATACTTATCTACACATTCATTTATTTTTTTCCATATCATTTTAAATTATAAGCAAAAAAATAGAGCAGATTCAAGGCTCAAGTGGACTATAAAATGGAGATTAAACTCTTACTGTTAAAAAATTCTTGGGAGCCATGGGAAATTAAACTCTTACCCTCGAAAACTTCTTATGGCCACAGAAGTTTTGGATGGAGCTGATATTTATGCTTTCTCTTCATCCTGGCGTATGTAACTTCATGAATACGTTGGATGACAAATAAATATAAGGGTGAGCCCTTATAAAAGTTTCAACTCTGAGAATCATTATCACTGCTGCTTCCTGTGGTGTAGTCCACTTAAGTATGGAATCTGTCTTATTTTTGGGTTGATACCCTACGATGATACCAAAAAAAATAGATGGATGGTGTGGATAAGACCCATATATCACGGTGGCCACTCAAAGCTCTGTCGTATTCCCAGCTGGAGACATGCGGAGTTGGACGCAATCCGCGTCCGTGAAGTACCGCCGGTTTGTGTATTCTATGCAAACTTTAAATTAATAGGTGATGGGATACCAATGGTTCAAGACCGCTCATTCATTAAGTAGGCCCCACTATAGGAACCCATGTGCAACCACCCAAAAAAAAAAATCCAAATTGACGTCGAGTTCCACTACCGCGACTTTCGTAAATGGGTCAGGTGCACAGTCACACGAAAGTGGACGCATATTGCGTACTACCTCCGAACGGGAAGTTATGTGGGTGGGCCCACCGTGATATATCTGTACATCAAAACCGTCTATCCTTTTTTTCAGATTATTTTAAGGCAGCGAAACAAAAATGCCTAAAAATAATATGAGAAAAGGGATTGATAGTTTGGATGTACAGACACATTACGGTGGGCCCGCCCACAAACCTGCCCGTTCGGAGCTAGGGAATGACAGGGGTAGTACGCAATCCGCATCCCACCAAACTAAAGTCACATGGGAACCTTGACCCCACAATCTGAAATTCAAGGCCTGGTATCCCATTCGCCTACCTATCTTATTTACAGTTTTCAAGGCATTTTTAACTTTACCTAGTTTGTTTAGAATGTTTAGCAAGCAAATGATCAGACTAACATGGGTTATAGACTATAATAGTCGAAGCACATCAGAGTACACCATACGCCTGTGCGGGCTCATAGACATGATTGCCTCACTTGGCTCAAGGAGGGCCATTTTGACCCATTATCTCTTGAATGAGCCTCATAAGGCAAAGTATTTTTTTACAGTATCGTGCATGCAGGGTGTTTGTGGTGTTGCTTTAACCCGATGAATTATGGAAGCGGATTGGCTGGTGTACCACACACAAGCTATATAGGTGCTGTAGGTACGTGTCCTGCGAAGACAGGCACTGACGCTCCTCGACCTCTGAGTTGTACGAACTGTTCGAAGGGGATTGGATTGGCTACTCCCCTGCCACCAGCCAATGGCTAAAGGAACAAGCATTAGCTCCTTCATGGTAAGGAAGAATTGAGTGATCATTCGGGCCTTTCAATTCATAGATGTGGATCTTGGACCTATGAATGGGAATATTCCAGTAGTCGCAAAGAAAAAAGGAAGTGACTTAGATAAAAAGAGAAGTGACTTGGACAAAAAGAAATGAAGTGACTTGGACAAATCTTGTTTGTCCATAACCTCGGACCAATCAATGGAATATTGATTAATACATAATCGATTGTGCTCTGTGGGTGCCACCATGATGTATCTGTTTCATCTATGCCGTCTATCTATTTTTATAGATCATTTTATGATTTGAAAACAAAAATTAGTTATATCCAAATCTCAAGTGGACCACATTAAGTGAAACAGTGTTGAATGAACGTTAACCATTAGAAACTTTTTGGGGGCCATAAAAGTTCTGGATCTAGCTGATCTTTGTTTTTTCCCTTCATCTGGGTCTGTATGACCTAATCAACAGATTGGAGGCCAAATAAACGGTACAGCAGGCCTTAGAAGGATTTTAATGGCGAGTATCCAATCACCCTTGTTTTCCTGTGGTGTGATCCACTTGAGGTTTATATCCCTCTAATTTTTTGTATTAAGTACTAAAATAATCTTTAAAATTGGATGAACGGAATGGATGAAACACATACATCATGGTGGGGCCCATAGAGCACAGACCATCAGCCACCAGGCGGGTGGCAGGGGAGTAGCTAATCCGCTTTGTTCAAAGGAGATCAAAGTTGCATGGTCCCATAGTGAAGTATTTATTATATCTACACCTTTTATCTATTTTTAGAGATCATTTTAGAGCATTATCCAAAAAAATAAATCATATCCAAAGATCACCTGAACCACACCACAAATACCAGTAGAGATAATGATTTTCACAGTAGGGCCCACAATAACATTTATTTTCCATCCACTCTGTTCATAAGGTCACAAGGACCTTAATGAAGAGGAAAAACAAATTTCATATTGATCCAAAATTACTGTGGCCCCATAAAGGGTTTCAATGGTAGGCGTTCAATCCCCTACTGCTTTTTGCAATGTGATCCACTTGATAGTTAGATCTGTCTCAGTCCTTAAGACGAGCTTGCTAAATGGATCAACCGTTTGGATATAAAACATACCTCGTGATCAGATGCACATAATTTGCTGACGTCAATAAAGCAGCTATATAGCTGGTGTGAGGTACACCAGCCAATCCGCTTCCATGAATTATAAGCACGTACATGATTGATTTGAAGAGATACACCGTTGACCAGAGCTGCCTAAAATATCTTCAAGATTAAAGATCCTGACCCTTCCATCAAAGAAACGCTTAAGTCTTCCTATTTAAACATGGAAAACTCCTAAGTCCAACAGACAGTACATAAAACCACTTTAGTAACTATGGTGATTAATTAATTTTACCACTGATAATATATATATATATATATATATATATATATATATATATATATATATATATATATATATATATATATATATATATATGTGGGAAGATGTACTATGCGCTCGAGCTCTCGATAAGCTTATCATGAGGTCGAGCGGTGTGGGCCTCACCGTGATGCGTGTCAACCATCAACACCGTGCATTTGATGGGTACCCTTTAAATTATGGGATATTCCAAAAATCAGCCGTATAAGGAACTCAGGTGGGTCATACCATCTAAAATTATGTGAAGACACCGTTAAAACATATAAAAGCAATTGGTGGAGCCCACCGGAGTTTTGCATGCGCCTGAAACTCAATATGAACCCTCATTCAAGTGGGACACACATAATGGATGGGCTGGATTTGCAAAACACATCTCGATGGGTCCTCAAACATGGTTATGAATGTTTTAATGGTGTGCAGCCCCTCTCCACTTCTGTATGTGGTGTGGCCCTCAAAAGTCACGGATTGACTTGATTTCTGGGACCTAGGCCAACAATAGAATGGTGCATCGGACTGATGGGGTAGATGTTTGAAATGCATCACGGTGGGGCCCACACAGCTCGACCTCATGGGATGGACCGTGAGCTCGAGCGCATAGTACGTTTTCCCTCTATATATATATATATATATATATATATATATATATATATATATATATATATAAAAGGAAGGGAAGTAAAAAAAGGTGGCAGCTTAGGTAGGTCCCACTTAGGTGTTCATGTGAAGTCTAACCCATCCAAAGTGTGTCATGCTAGGCCCAGGGCCAAAATGCCAGCTCCGTGTAATTCAAGTAGATCACGTGATTGGAAAACATGTCCATGTCAACTCTCATCCTTCAAATTATAAACCTTAGGGCCTGTTTGGATGCCCATAAGTTATTTTAAAAAGTCACTTACATGGAAGTGACTTCTCACCCCATTTCCCTACAGTGTTTTGGTAGATTTACTTATAATTGACTTACAAGTTGTAAGTTACGTATAGGTGAATTTTCTCTCTCAAACGTTACTTGTAAGTGACTTTCCTATAAGTTACCTTGCACTTACCCAACTTATAGGCATCCAAATAGGCCATTAGTGTAGCCCACCTAAATCACATATACGATTGATTTCTAGGCTCTAAATCTATATTTTAGTGTGACATCCAATGGTGGGAGTGGATTTTATATAATCACTATGAAAGGCCCCGTAAGAAATAAGAGTGGCAGTATCTATCTCAACTATTTCAGTTGGTGTAGCCCACTTAAATCACAAGTCAACTTGATTTTTTATGCTTAAGCTTAAAGTGGAATTACATATCTAATGGTCAAAGTAAATCTCACAGCCATGGTGGGTAAGGGTGCACATAGGTCACCCAACCCTTAAAAAGAGGACTTGGATTGTGTTACCTAGCACACAACAGTGACACTGGTATTATGTGCAGCTGGAAAAGCTTTATGGGCACCCTCCATAATGTATGTATTTTATCCATGGTCCATCTATCTTTTCAGGTTATTATAGCACATGAGCCAAAAAATAAGGCCCATATCACAGGAAACAGTAATAATTGGCTGTCTATCATTAAAAACATTTTTAGGGCCCATTGTAATGTTTATTGGTCATCCAACCTGTTGATTAGGCCACACATACCTGGATGAAAGAAAAACACAAATATATCAAATTGATCCAAAACTTTTGAAGACCCGATAAGTTTTGAATGGTGGGCAACATTCAATTATTACTATTTTTTTTTTTTTTTTTTTTTTTATAATGTGGTTCACCTGAGATTTAGATTTGCCTGATTTATTATTATTATTATTATTTGTCTCATGCTCATAAATGAACTGGAAAACTGGATGGATGACGAGGATAAAATGTATATATCATGGTGGGGCCCGCAGAGCTTTTCAAGGAGCATAGGCTCGTGCTACACTGTAATCCGAGTACAGCCTCAAAACTGCAGAGACATCTCTTTACGTACACATGGCAGGTTGTGCCAATGGGGTAAACAAGGATGTAGGGCTATCAATGGGCCAAGCTTGGGCCTATCAAAATTAAAATTTTAAAAAAGACATGCCCAATATATCTCAGCCTGAGATAGTCCAAAATGTTAGCCTCAGCCCGATTACAGGCATACAAGGACAACGGGAGAATAGCTTAGTGGGTGTTACCCTCACCGTGGGCCTACCTTGATGAGGTGTTGAATCTCTACGCTGTCCATCCATTTCTCCAGCTTATTTTAGGACACGGTTTGGTGGATCACACCACAGGAAACAATGGTGATCGAGTGCCTCAACATTAAAAATTCTAAAGAGCTCGTCATAAGGTTCTTGTAGTATTTATTTGCAATCCATATTATTGATAATGTCAAGAAGATTTGGATGAAGGGAAATAGAAAGATTAGATTGATTCAAAGCTTTTATGACCCAAAAAAGTTTTTAATGGCTATTCATCACTGTTTCTATTGGTAAAGTACGCCTGAGATTTGGATCTTCTTATGATTTGGGATCGTGTCCTAAAATGTGATGGAAAAAGATATGGACAAAGTGAATATACAAAAAAATACATTAAGGTGGGCCCCACACACTTAGGGTAACACCCACTAAGGTGTTATCTGGGTAACAGCTAATCCGCTGCCAACTAGGACAAAGCTAATTTCCTGCCAAAGCCTTCGTCCGGAAGTTCCTGCCCTGGGATAAATTCACCCAGTCTATCGGATTTACGAGCTCATTTTAGTATATACTACCAAAAATGAGGCTGATCCAAAACTCAAGTGGGCCATGCTAGAGGAAACAGTGTGGTTTCAAATGCCTACAGTCGAAACCTTCCTGGACTCCACCTTGATATTTAAATGCCATCCAACCGTTTAGAAGGTCATTCCCACTGGGATGATGTGAAAACACAAAAATCTTAACCTGCTACAAAACTTGTGGCCATTAGAATGTTTTAACTGTGATCATTAAATCCTCACTGTTTCCACTGGTCTAGCCCTCTTGAGTTTTGGATATCTCTCATTTTTTGTTGCATGTCCTGATCAATGAGCTCACAGAATGGATGGACCGGGTGAATTTCTCACAATATAACTGTGGGCCCACCTAGCATCCCAGCGCAATGCCAATGGGTTCGGCAGGAAATCACTGTCCCATTTATTACTAGGTTATGTAGAGCCAAAGGTCACAACAACAAGCCCAGCCTCACCTAAACAATAAAGGCAAGCAAACTATAGGAAATAAAAACATCTACACCAAAGCAAATACCTCAATGCTATCCACTCTCCCACCCTAATGAGCCCCATTCCATCGTATATAGGTCGGGCATTTAAACTTGCTAGAAATCTTGCCGAGTGAGTCATCGAGTTGGGTAAGTCACGATAGGTCCTAAGTAATGAAGGGGTTAGATTTTACACATGCATATGTGTAAATAGATAGATTATGTAGAAATTATATTTTTTGATTACACACTGGATTACAAGTTCCATCTATTATATGTAGAAATCTTAGATAAAATCGTAAGTTACAAATTCAAATAATTGAACATGGAAGGTTGCAGGCCGACAATTTTAATAGGCCAATGAAATTTTACTTAAAGAGAACAACATTGTCTATAATCATTACATTTACAATCTCCACTCACACCCTTAGCTTTGTAAATTTAAATTTCAGTTTTACCATGTATATCTGGTGGATCCCTTTTTCTATTAGTGTATATAGTGGTTCTCTTTTCTCATCTATCTACCTATGCGACACTTGTTTAATGGCGATGGCCAACTTGGCCTCTGATCATGATCCTCTTCCCTATGACCATGACGGCCGTAACAATTGCTTTCGTCGTTTTAACGGCTATTTTTACTGTTTTAACAACTATAAAAAATTTCTTCTTAATTTTAGTTGAGATAGTATTGTCACGTGACATCTTCTTAGTTGTATGACATGATAGTGCCAAATTGAGTGTAAATAGGACCGACCTGGATGTCACATGCACAATATGGGGGGACCCACCAAGCTTGGATGTTGTACCCGGTGCATTCAACAAGTGTCGTATGGGACTGCAGTCAATAAGGAGAGTGGAGTAGGAGGATGGATGTAAGAAGTACATCAATTTTGTGGAGATGGAAATTTTACAATTGTTCATCCAAAGTTATCTAAAACCATTTTCAAAAGTTTAAAGCCTTTGTTGTTAACATGTCTTAAATCTGCAAAGTTTGACTAGCCCTAAGAAAGTTAAGCTCAAAGTCCAGTAACGAATTTCCGAGGTCTTCGACCAGTCGAAGCCCTGCTTCGACTAGCTGAAGGTTACGGTGATAGCATACGGACTGCGTAAATTTTAGGCGGTTTTCGTACTATTCCAAAGTCGGTGCATAAGTGGAGTTTTCTAAACTATAAATAGAAGTCCCTAAGGCTATTGTAAAATATTATAAGGGCTTTCTAAAGGTATTCCAAGGATTTTTAAAAGGGTTCTAGGGTTTGCAAAGGGTGTAGCAACAGTGAGATTTGAGGTTGTTCGAATCGGGTAAGTCCTCTCTCTTTTTAATTTATGCTTTCATAGTGGATTGTCCGTCGCTTTGTGTTGTGGTTTTTTTTTTTTTTTTGAAAGAGTTTTTCATGTTAAATCTTTGTGTTCTCTCCTGTTTGCTTGGTACCATTGGATTGCTATCCTAGATCCATCTCTGTGTGATTCTGCAGCCCAAATCCCAATAAGTAGTATCAAAGCAAATCGTTGGGGCATAGATTTGAATCTGTAGGAGTAGCATCAATGAGAAACGTCAAGTTTGATATTGAGAAGTACTCAGGCAAAAATAATGTTGAGTTATGGAAGATTAAGATGATTAGTCTATTAACCAAGCAAGGCAAAACTAAGGCTCTTGAGGAGCGGAAATCGACTATAAAAAATAAAGAATGTGAGACTCTTGATAGTAATACTTTAGCCTCCATCCATTTGTCTTTCACAGATGAGGTTCTCTATAATGTCATGAGGGAGAAAACTGCAGCTAAGTTATGGGCGAATTTAGATGATGTCTATGCGAAAAAATTCTCTGAAAATCGCCTACATTTGAAGCTACGGTGCTATAACTTTAGGATGATAAAGAGTGAAGATCTAGAGGCCCACATCAGCAATTTTAATAAATTGTTGTGCAAATTGCTGGATATGGAGGAAGTGATCGAAGATGAGGAACAAGCATATATGTTGTTGAATTCTCTTTCGGCATCGTATGAGTCATTCAAGGACACGATGTGTACCGCAAATAAAATCCTGAGTGTCGACGCCGTTATCTCAGCCCTTCAAGGGAAGGCTATGAGAAAGCTTAATGGCGACATGGAGACATCTTCCGATGCACTGATTACGAAGGGCATGAATTCTTAAGAAGGTACAAGATCTTGAAGCTCTAGATCCAAATCCAAGGGCAATGACAAATGAAAGTTAAAGTACTGGAACTGTGAGATGGAAGGACATATGAAGAAGGATTGTGCAAATCCTAAATTTAAGAGAGAAGAATCTGAGGCTTCGTACAGGGAGGTCAACACTGCCACATCAGATGGATCGAGTGGATGTGATGGTGATGTCTTGTCTGTGTCTACGATTAGACCCCATACGATGATCATAAGGGCGAGTGGATTCTAGACACGGGGGCATCTTTTCACATAACTCCTCATCGGAGTTGGTTAACCAGTTATAGGGAGTGTGATAGTGGACAGGTATTTATGGGCAATTACAGTGCCTGTAATGTTGTGGCTGTTGGTATGATGCGTGTCAAGATGTTTGAAGGGACAGAGTGTACCCTGACTGCAGTGAGACACGTTCTTGACATGAAGAAAAGCTTGATTTCTCTCGGTGCATTCGAGGCTATATGGTGCAGGTTCACGGATATTGATGGTGTCCTTAAAGTATCTAAGGGGGCACGGGTGATCATGAAAGCGTAACTACTTGATAATATTTTATCAGGAGCACTTCAAAACGTGGAGCCGCAGTGGCTGTAACGGATTCCACCTATACACGTATGTGGCATGCTGAGCATGACCACATGAGTGGGCAGGGCAGGAAGGATGTAACGCGCGAACAGAGATACGAAGCAGGTAGAGCAGCCACCTGTGAGAAGAATCACACAACATAATCTTAAGATATGACGAGGTACATGGACGACTCCAATATCGCACATGCTTTCATTACAGGCGAGGGGGATCCGTTTACTATTTAGATGGCTCCAAGTGAGCCTGATGCTAAGAAGTAGAAGGTAACTATGGATGATGTGATGGACTCGCTGTATTAAATCGACACATGGGAGCTGGTGGAGCTTCCAATGGGTCGGAAAGCAGTTAGATGCAGGTGGATCTTCAAAAGGATACAGCATAGATACAAAGCGAGGCTGGTAGTGAAGTGTCATGTTTAAAGAGAAGTGATCGACTTCTCAGAGATATTCGCGCTGGCGGTATAGCAGGTTTTTATTAGATTCGTATTGGGCTGGTTGCCTAATGTGATCTTGAGTTGGAATAGATGGATGAAGAGACTGCACTTCTGCATAGGAAAGTGGAAGAACGGTTCTTCATGAAGCAATCAGAGCGGTTCGAAGTTTAAAAAGGTTAAAAAAAGTTTGCAGGAGGTCGTTGCATGACCTGTCGCCTAGGTAGTGGTATAAAATTTGATTACTTCATGGTGAGTCAGAAATCACTGTGTCGATTGCAAGACACTAAGTGATGACACGTTCATCATCCTATAATTGTATGTTGATGACATGTAGATCGTTAATCATGACATATCTGAAATCAATGTACTAGAGACTCGGCTAAGTGAGACATTCAAGATGAAGGATCTGGGGGCTGCAAAGAAGGTTTTCAGCGGTGATACATATAGAGACTGGAAGAAGAGTAGGCATTGGTTATCTAAAGCAGAATACCTTGAGTAGGTATTGATTAAGTATGTGATAGAACAGGCAAAGTCGGTGAACGTTCCCTACGCAGCTCACTTCAAGTTTTCCTTAGAACATGTCCCAATACAGATGAGGAAAAACAGGATATGTCTCATGAGCCTTATTTGAATACGGTTGGTAGTGCATGCCATGGTCTGTATTAGACTGGTTATTTCACAGACTATCGGTGTCGTGAGCAAATACCCGGCAAGCAACATTGGGTGGCGGTGAGATGATTACTTCAATACATTCGAGGTACGAAGGACTTCGTCTTTCTTTTTAAGAATACATGAGTAAAGGTGGTTGAGTATGTGTATTCAGATCTGGCAGACATGCTCACCAAGGTCGTTCCTTCAGAGAAGTAGAAGTTCTGTGCGACTTTTCTGGGCTTGGTGATGGCGTAAAAGAAGGACGGAGTGTGCACGAGAAGCGTTGATTGAAGCTATGATGCGATGCAGAGATAAGAGAAGAGATCAAGAAGCTACATGTTTGAAGATTGAAGACATGGTGGAGATTATTGTTAACATATGTCTTAAATCTGCAAAGTTCGACTAGCCCTGAGAAAATTCAACTTGAAGTCCAACAAGGATTCTTGAGGTCTTCGACTGATTGAAGGACGGGTTCAACTAGTCGAAGGTCAAGCAGACAGCACACGGGCTATGTAAATTTGAGGCAGTTTCCGGACTATTACAAAGTCGGTGCGTAAGTGGAGTTTCCTAAACTATAAATAGGAGTCCCTAGGGCTATACTAAAACATTTTAAGGGCTTCATAAAGGTATTCCAAGGGTTTCTAAAAGGGTTCTAGGGTTTGTAAAGGGTGTAGCAAGGGTGAGATTCGAGGTTGTTCGAATCAGGTAAGTCCTCTCTCTTTATAATTTATACTTTCATAGTGGATTGTTCGTCGCTTTGTGCCATGGTTTTTTTCCTGAAAAGGTTTTCTATGTTAAATCTTTGTGTTCTCTTGTATTTGCTTGGTGCCATTGGATTGCTATCTTAGATCCATGTCCGTGTGATTCAGCAGCCCAAATCCCAACAACCTTTTCATGAGTTGTTCCATATAATTAAAAATGAGTTCAACTAATTTTATTAATCTTAACTATGCAATGACGATAACCAACAATCCCAATCTCTAACAAAATTATAACAAACTAAAATAGGATTACACATTTTTTAGCAACACACAAGCCCTAAAATTTCAAAACCGATGAGAAGAAATGACATGGGTAATTAGAAAGAAAACAAGAACATATTTAAAATTTAGTTTCTTCAGGTGAAATCGAGCCATAATACTTTTTTTAAAAAAATCATTTCATATGATTACATTGAATTAACATTTTACCCCTAGCCATGCACTTTAGATAATGAAACAAAAATGGCAAATTTTATTATAAAAAACACTGCATTTTCAGTGTTGCTTTCGAAGGCAAGCATCATGGGTTGTAGTGTTATCCTATGTTTGCCTTTCCGGATCATCTTTCTCGCTTACAACAGTTGCCATCCAAACAGGCGGGCCACATATGTACGAAATTAATGGATTTAGCCCTAATTATCGGATTAGTGCTCTCAAAGTATCAGTAGAAGATGAAAGAAACTGTAGAAAATTACTCTCAATGGATCATTATTCACCGTTGATCTGTGCAGCTGAATGTAGAACTTGGATGGTTAATGATATATTTTATCATTTTCGATGGCCCCATGATGTATGTGTTTTATCCATGCTGTTATCCATTTGGTCATTTCATTTTAGGGCATGATCCCAAATGGCGTAGATCCCAAGCTCAAGTGGATGACACCATAGGAAACAGTGGGGAATGGCCGTTGAAAACTTCTCGGGGGCCACCAATATCATAAAGTCATGTAACTTTGTATGAAGGGAAAACATAAATATCATTTGATCCAAAACTTCTTTGGCCTCCAAAAGTTTTTAACTATATATAAGCATTCAATCTCCATTGTTTCTTGCGGTGTGGTCCACTTGAACTTTGATCTACCTTATTTTTGGACTCCCCTAAAACAAGCTTTACCAAAATAGATGGACAACGTGGACAGAACACATACATCAAAGTGAGGTCCAAGCTTTTTACTGGGAACCTGACTAGTGAGGGGTCACCAGACAATCTTTGTCCCTTTTTCATGCCGAGTTGCTACTGAGACGAATGGTACTCCGTTTCATGTTCACGCAGAGGGTACATAAACATATAATAAGAGGGAAGCCGTGTGGCTTCGGTGGATCTGAGAGTGGGATAGGCCTAACCTGAACTTGACCCGACCCGACATGGAATCCAGCATGCCTGACTCGATCCAAGTCTGGGTCTGGCGTGGGCTAATCCGGATCAAGTCTGACCCAATCACAAGTACCGAGTCAGGTCAGGTCGGCACCGATTTGGCTCAGATGCAACAGGCATCGGACTGAAATCACAACTCAAAACCTAGACTCACTTGCTAGAATTGTAGCCTCTCCATCAGTTACACTGCATCGATCTTATATCTCAAATGTCATATCAGAAAATTTGAATATATATATATATATATATATATGTAGGGATCAAGTCGAGCCAGTACCAAGTTGGATTTCAGGTCGAGCTTATTCGAGTTACCAGGTGACTTGAACTTGACTCAGTTTAAATTTAAATTGTACGAAGTCAACTTGATTCGGATCGACTCACCCACTCTGCTCGGATCGAGAGTCACCCCATGCCCAACTCTAGTGGGATCACTGAGTGTGAGGCCCACCGTGATGTATGTTCCCTGCATCCATGTCATGCAACTGTTTTAATGGCTCATTTTAAGGCATTATCCCAAAATGAAGCATATCCAAATCTCAGTTGGACCGTACCACAGGAAACATTGGTGATTGAATCCTCACCCTTAAAAACTTCTTCGGAGTCACCGATATGTTTATTGCCATCCAACCCTTTGATAACGTTACAAAGACCTGGATGAAAAGCCCACACAAATATCAGCTTGATCTAACAGCTTTTCCTGCATTAATTTTTTAACGGTCACTCACCACCGTTTCCTGTGGTTGAATCTGCTTCATTTTTTAAATCATGCCACAAAATGAGCTGTCAAAATAGTTGGACGGCATGGATGTAAAGAACATACATCGGTGGGTCCCACGGGATCCCACCGACTTCGCTGAATCCGGGGATCCACGGAAGCCGCACCGATAAACCGGAGTGAATGTGGACAAGCCACCGCCCTTCGAAAGTCTGTCCCACATTATCTATTTTGGAGCGGATTGCGTCAGACCTCGGATGGACCTTTAAGCGTCCGGTCAGATTTGTGTGGGAACCCGTGATGTATCTGTTTATCCACACCGTCCATCCCTTTTGTAAGATCGTGTTAAGATATGGTCTCAAAAATGAAGCAAATCAAATGTTCTACTGGAACACACCATAGAGTAAGCTTAGATTGCATTAAACTCACATTAAATGCTCAAAACATTAAATGAAAAATCATATTGGGTTCCTTGATATGATCTGAGAAAAGGAATGGACTGCGTTGATAAGCAGATACATCAAGGTGGGCCCCATACAAATCTGGTCGAACGCAATCCGATTCCTTCTTTTGCGTTGGGTGTCAGATGGAAGAAAATCTATTCACGGCTCTCACGCCTACATTACTTATTTCAGGCAGCGAGATGTAAAATCCACTCCTTCCATCAGGTGAGAATCGTCGAAAACAATATGAAATTGCTCCCTAACCGCTAATTTCACAGTGTGTGCCCCACTTGAGTTTTATATCAGGTGTCATTATTTTTATATTTCTCTCATCCTACTGATCAGTTAGACCACATTAATGGGTTTGGAGGAAGATAACACATGATGATGGTCCGAGGACTATCAACGGTCTAGACCTGGGGTTGGGCTCAGCAGGTGGGGCCTATTCAAAACCTATGGTAGCCATCTATCCAGTTGTTCAATGTGGTTTGGCCCATCTAGCTGATCTTTATCCTCGGGCCAAACATCAATTACAGAATCTGATGGATGGATTGGAGTTATACAATACTGTGGGCCACACATACTGCTGTTTTATACACCCACGGCCTATAAAAGAGGCGTTGCACTGGATTCTGATACCGCCCTCATTACATGGCACCACTTCACAATGTCAAGCTGTTGGAGGTTTCTAGAGTCTCTCCTCCGCCCAGCTCCATCACTGACGCTTCTCTCCCTATCACCTTATTCGATGTTGTTTGGCTACAATTGCCTCCGGTCCAACGCCTCTTCTTCTACCAATTCCCACAAAACCCAGATAACACAATCACCACAACCCACTTTATAAACACTCTCCTTCCCAAATTGAAACACTCCCTTTCCCTCTCTCTCCGTCTCTTCTTCCCTCTCGCTGGTAATCTGACTCGCTCTCCCAACAATGGCGAACACGAGATTCGCTATGTCAATGGCGACTCAGTCTCATTCACCGTCGCTGAGTCAGACGCTGATTTCCACCTACTCACGGCGAATCACCCAAGAGATGTAATGGAATTACAACCACTCGTTCCTCAGTTACCCGTTTCTGACCCTCAAAATCAACCCCTGCTAGCTTTGCAAGTCACCCTATTTCCCGACTCTGGCATCTGTATCGGAACCTGCATACACCACGCGGTGGCAGATGGGAGCAGCTCCATGCATTTCATGAAATCTTGGGCGTCGATTTTCCAGTCCGGAGACGAGTCTTTAATCAGGTCGAGGCCGTTCTACGACAGGTCCGTGGCTGCATATCTCGACGGGCTCAAGAAACTAATGTTAGACCAGATTGCTAATTCCAAACTCGACCAGGTCTCAGATAGCTTGAAAGCTCGAGCAACCCCTGTTCTAGCCACGTTCATCATCGGTCGAGCAGACATCGAGACGCTAAGGCGACGGATCTTAGCCCGACGGTGCGACGCCAGCCAGAAACCAATACATTGCTCATCGTTCGTGCTAACATGCGCATACGTGTGGGTTTGCTTGATCAGGTCACGTGGAGATGACGTGAGGGACAAAAACGTCCATTTCTCCTTTCCGGTGGACTGCCGGGCTCGGCTGGTACCGCCGATACCCGCTACGTATTTCGGGAACTGTATCGGTTGTTGTACATGCCATGCGAAGGGGAACGACTTAGCGACGGAAGACGGGGTGGGACCCGCGTCGGAGGCCATCGGGAGAACAATCCAAGCGTTGGATGGCGGGGTCTTGAATGGCGTGGAGACTTGGATACCGGAATTTGTTTCTACCGCAGCTTCAGGGGAGCGGATCGTAACGGTTGCTGGGTCGCCCAAGTTTCGGGTCTATGAAACGGATTTCGGGTGGGGAAGGCCTGTAAAGGTGGAAGTGTTTTCGATTCAAGAAGCAGGCGCTATATCGGTTACGGAGAGTAGAGATGAAGAGGGAGGAATCGAAGTTGGGGTGTCGCTGCCAAAAGGCGAAATGGACCGATTTGCTTCTCTGTTTGTGGAAGGTCTTAAGAATCTCCGTAGCTGAGGTCGAAATCAACGGTCCAGATTCGTCCTTGATGCTTAGTATTTGGGATTTTAGGTTATTCGAAATAATACTAGAGGATGGACGGTTCTGATTCTGGTATTTCTCCGCATGCTTGACGATCTTGAGCAGATAAGTAGCAAGATTTAGATCTACCATATTTTTAGGTTCGAGCCCTAATATTATCTTTCGAAATGGATGGACGGCGTGGATAAAGCACATGCATCATGGTGGGGTTCACATAGCACCGGCCACCATCCACCTGGCTGGTGTCAGCGTCCCTGGCCAAACCGCGTCCGTTTCTAGCATGTTCCTGTAGAATATGCTTATTTTCTGACGACGGTTTCTCTGCAGGTTCCTGCAAAGTCCCTACACGTAAAGGCTATTCACGTGAGTGGATTAGGTGTTACCCGGGTAACACCATCGTGACCGTGGGGTCCACCTTGATAATTTTTAGTAGATCCAACCATCAATCCGTTTTTAAAGTTTATTTTAAGAGGTTTTTACAAAAATTAAGGATATCCAAATCTCAGGTGGACCACACCACAGGAAATAGTGGTGATAGAACGCCCACCATTAAAAGCTTCCTAGGGCTTACTGTAATGTTTATTATCCATCGAACCCGTGTATAATGTGAAACAGACCTGGATGGATTTAAAACTTGTGGCCCAAAAACCACTGTTTTTATTGGCGTGACCCACCTGAAATTTATATCTTCTTAATTTTTGGGATCACGTACTAAAATGAGTTTTTAAAACGTATGGACGGCGTGGATATGTAAAAAATTCATGTATACGGGCCCCACACGGTGAGGGTAATACCCTTAAGGTGTTACCTGGTATTCGCATGCTTGTTCATCTGCCTGCTCACCTGCTTTTGCATTACTGCCGGCTTGTGTGTTTCATGCAACCGTTGAGTTATTGATGACGGGATGCCCCATCGATGAAGTCCGCTCATTCATTAGGTAGGCCACAATGTAAGGAACCATGCATAACCACCTAAGAAAATTCAAATTAACGTGATGGTTGAGTCAGCTTGATTTTTGGGATGTTCAAATTCCACTGCCCTGACTTCGGTGGACGGGTTGGATGCATACACACACTTGGGTTGCATGAAATATCAGGCACTGTTTGGGCTGGATATCAGGCCCATGAGCTTGACCTGGATCTAAAACTCAAGGCCATTGCTTAACTCGCCGGTCTACGGCTGTCTAAAAGCCCATTTGTCGAACATCCTATTTACACTGTTCATGGCATTTTTCACAAGTTTATATGGTTTGTTGGCAGATTTTTTTTTTTTTTTTTACACACCCCCTTACACCATATGGACACTCAATCCCATGATCTCAGGGTTGAAACAGAGTCTATCTACCATTGAGCCATGGAGCCAGACCTGTTTTGTTGGTAAATGTATAGCAGGCAAGTGATCAGACTAGCATGGGTTATGGACCATAATACAAGCACATCAGAGTACATAGTGCACCTGGCCCGGCTCATAGGCATGATCTCCTCAGACCTGGCTCAAGTAGGGCCATTTTGACCCATTATGTCCTAAACGAGTTCATTCATTTATAGGGATGAGCCAAAGCACCGGTGAGGAGACTGACGAGCATGATTGATCAGAAATGCAGACTCAAGAAAGGTTTAAAGTATTGTCTGAAACTGGTATACATTGCCTGATATATACTGGCATTGCCCATGAATGATATGGATGTATCAGCCCTGTATTGGCCCCATACAGCTTGATTTGTATTCATGCACACTACGTTTCAGTCATTGCTTACTAGCAATTTAGAAAGCCTAACACTCGACCAGCTCATAGGCATGATCTTAGCGGGCTTTGCACTTTCCCCACTTTGACCCATAAATGGATTTCCAGTGACCCATGGTTCAGTGGTAGATAGGGTATGTTTTAACGTTGAGGTCATGGGTTTGAGTGCGCACGTGAGGGTGTGTGTGCAGACTTCAAAAAACAATCTTCTTTATTTTCGCCAAGCAATGATTGTCCAAAACTGAAGTCTCACAAGGGATTTAGGAAATCTAGGACCACATGTGCTCAACTTAATATCTATGCCCATTATTACAGTTAAGCTGATGAGGATCTTGATGAATGGCTCAGTGATAGATGATCTGTGTTTTAACACTTAAGTATAAAAATTAGAAGAAAAAAAAAAAAAAAACTGATGAAAGTTATCATACCAACAAATAAGTTACTTTTTAACTTATGCTAAGTAATTAAGTTTCTTTTTTCACTCAAGTATTAGCAAATCCAATCACAGGGGGGATAGGAACTCCTTTCTAGAGAGTATTACTCTTTAGGCCTTGGGTATAGATAACCAGATACCAAAGGACAACGTAAAATTGAGATTGTCAAATGGATTAAACCATTGATGGGATGTAATGTCTTTATGCGGAATTGTCGAAGAACCTTGTTGTACATTGGATATGGAGATATGAAGAACTATAGGACGTACCTTGTTGTGTCGTCGTTGCTTTGAAATCGGATTGTTGAGATCTTCCTCTCCTTACACCTTTAGAGAAACTTTGATGGGATTGCCGCTTCTATCAATGTATTGGATTGGGGACCCCGCCATGTTAATATAGGTTATAGGGATGAGGAGTTTGAAACCCATCAAAACTCCTCTTCCCAAGGCTCCACACGAATTGGTAGTCATAGATCCATTAGAACACCGTGTGCGTATCACATTTGCAGCACTCCACCCCTTATACGAATTTATGGATGTATCACAACTTAGCTAGGCTCACTGGTACACCGGATCACATTATCCAACCCTTACGACAATATAGACCATTGATTAATAAGGCTCACCTTATAGGATTCTTACATGGGATGCCTCAGCGAAATTTGGAACCCTATATTTGTAGGATATATATATATATATATATATATAAAATATGTGCACACAAAGTTAAACAAAAATAATAAAAGAAAATGAAAGAATTTAAATTAAATTTTTTTTTTAAAAAAAAAAAAAAGAAAAAAAAAAAAAAGAAAGAAAGAAAAGAAGCATATGCAAAGTTGGGCCTGGTCAGACTAAAATGACACAAAACCTGACTAGGTCATGCATGAGAGGCCCATGCACAGCTCATGGGCCACTTTGGTATTTCGAAGCCCAAGCCAAAGCCAGTCATGCTCGTTGGGTCGGGTGGGCCACCTGGCCCTTTACCACCCTTATCTGCCATGCAAAAACATGACCGATGGGATGTCAAATCCATCTGAGGCCTTATTTTTTGTAGCCATCCGAATTGATTAACAGAAGTGGATATTTAGAATATAAGTAATCCACGATGGGATTAGATCTTTTTTTGTACAAATGATCTTGACCGTGTGTATTAGAGGCCATTGATCAAATGGTCAAGATCATCGGACCATACTAAAATTTGCATGGCTGCGCATGCAATGTGTGTTGGACCTAATGGACCGTCTCGATCGATCCATTAGACTGTTTATGTGTCCGAATGTAACTAAGAGGAATATAACTTATAGTGCTCGGAAGCATCTCTCTATGATTTACACCCAGATAGTTGGAAATGTAACAGGGAATTATACAATGACTAGAGCTCTACCGGAGTCGAGTTAACTCGGTCAGCTCGATCAACTCACCTTGGCTGGAAATTGAATTCCAGCTGAGTGGAGCTAGTTTTTTTAAGCTCTAAAGAAAATTCGGCCGAGTTCAAGATTGCCTGATCTCGACTTGACTCGGCTCAAACCCTTATTTGAATCGACTCACTAACTTGATTATTTTGATCTTGATGTTACTCGCCGAGTGTTTGATGAAATGCTTCAACAAAGTATTGTTTCTTGGATTACCTTCGTATCATGGTATTATCGAAATAAGCAAATCGAGGGAAGATTGAAGAAACAAATCCCCACCAAAAAAAAAAAACTTTACATTGTAGGACCTCATATCTTGATCTTGATATTGCGCACTGAGCGTTTGATGAAATGCCTACAAATCACTTTTACTGATTTACATTCGAAGTATGAGAGATTGAAGATTAAATCTATATATTTCAGAAAATGTCACACAAGCTCGAACTCAACTCAAGTTGGTCCGAGCTGTTGATCGAGCCAAGTTGACCTCGCCCGTCAGGCTCGAGGACCGAGCTGAGCTGAGTTTGAGCCGGGGTTGGTTGTTGGCCGAGCCGTGCCAAGCTCGACTCGGTTCAACTCGCATACATCTCTAATTGTGGCCCGTAGTTTGGTGATCTAGATCGTTGATATTATGGGACCCACCTTGGATGGACAATGTTCTACCAAAAAAGTTTTAACCTTTGATCTTTGGCCTAAATTAAAACAAATGCCAAAGAAAAGAAATGCATCAACGCCAACACTCATTGAATTAGATGAATGATCGTGTGCAAATGAAAGAAGGATAGAGATTAGATGGCTAAGATATTCCGATATCTAACACTTGGGAGCCATTATTCATTTAAGATAGCAACCATCTGGTCAAAGATTTGGATTACTGAACAACAAGCCCACTTGTAGATATTGTTCCAAGGGTACAAATTTTTTTTTTCTTGGATATATGTGGATACCCTATGCCACCTGAAACAAGAATGAACTAATCTTCGGACTTTAACAAAATCATCCTAACCAACTCTTTGAACCATTGAAAATTTAATTGATCAAAGGGGTATGATTCTTGACACGTTACAGGAATAACCGATGGACCAGATTGGTGGACAACTTCCTCGAGCAAATTTAATTGATGCAGCCCCTAACGGCTTTCCGAACTGAAGGTTGGACCGGTCTTCTTGTCGATCTCTTTCGTCCCTGATAAGCTTTCGCTCAACTTCACCAAGCCGAACCACTTGGGCCCGCTCTGAGCCAAGCTATGCTGACCAGACTGTTTCAGGACAGTCCTTATGAGGTACAGAGGTGGAAGCTCAGGGACATGTGCTACGAATGGCTGCGCTCGGGGCTGCGAGCTCTAACATTTCTGGATGAGATGGTGTGGGAGTGTATGCTAGTCAGCCCCAACCAACCTTGAGAGTGGTCAGATCGTATTTTGCCCATAGCAAATACTATTTTGATTTGTGTATTAAAACTGAAGTTTTGGATTCGAGCATCCATGTGTCAGTTTGTTGGGGGTTAAGCAGCAGTTGAGTGTGCATTATTACCGGATGGTGGGACCAAAATTCAGGACCATCAGATCAATGGTTTGAAACGTTGGGTTGAACTTGTATGCATTCAAAGTCCCCAAAAGGATCATATGATTCGGAGAAACACCGATGCACTCAGAGCATGATAAGTTATTGTGCTTCTGTTTGCATCTTGTGACGTGGACGCTATATATGGTAGATCAATGTAAGCTGTCCATTAGAAGGGCTGCCATTAGGGGTGGCAATGAGCAGGGTTTGACCTGGGCTCAGCCCGTACAAATACTTAAGTCCCAAGGCCCATGCCTGAGCCTGAAAACTTCTTTGGGGCCAGGTTCAAACCGATCTGTACCAATAGGACCTGAAGATTTATAAAATCATATTTCCTAATTGAATTTCTCTAATGGACCCACTATTCAAGTGGGTCCACAAATGCACATAGAAACAACATTTTAGAAGAATGAAACCGGCCGTCTACATTTAAGATGGATGGGATGCCTCAGCGAGGATTGGAACCGCATATTTGCAGGATGTTCTATGCGGTTGAGCTCAAGGGGACTTACCATGAGGTCGAGCAGTGTGGGCCCAACCGTGATGAGTGTTGAACATCAACACCGTGCATTTGATGGGTCCCCTTTAAATGATGGGATATCCCAAAAATCAGCTGTATACGGAACTCAGGTGAGCCATACCATCTAAAATCATGTGAAGTCATGCTTAAAACATATAAAAGCACTTGGTAGGCCCACCTAAATTTTGGATGCACCTGAAACTTGGTCTGACCACTCATCCAAGTGGGACACATATAATGGATGGGCGGGATTTGTGAACCACACCTCGGTGGGCCTAACAAATGAACAAATGATTATGAATGTTTTTATGGGAGGGTAACCTCTCTCAACTTTTGTATATGGTGTGGCCCACAAAAGTCATGGATTGACTTTATTTTTAAGCCCGAGGCCCACCATGGAATGGTGCATCACTGATGGGGTAGATGTTTGACACGCATTATGTCACGCCCCGAAATTCGGGTACCTAAATAAGGTATTCAGGACCCGAATCCCAAAGTGTGAATTATGATATGATGACATTTATTACAATCCAGTTGATTCAATCAAATTCAGTACATACTCAACGTTATCTAATAAGAAAATACACGTGAAATGTTTATTAAATTCAAATATTTTGATAGTTTGTCCTTTCTACATCGAACTTGAACATAAACTAACCTAAATAACAAAAAAATAATAATAATAATTGAATTAAAACTAATCCTAATTTCTAAAAATAAAGCTAATAGTACAGGCCCGCCTGCTCATAGTATTCCAGCTCTACACCTGTGCATTTGTTTTAGTAGGATGAATATAACAGCCCAGTAAGGTCATTTCTTACCCAAAATTTAACATGTTCAAATAATATCAATTTTATAACAATGAAGGAAATATAATACAGATAATGGAATGTAACAACAGAATTGTGAAAATGCAATGCATGTAATATTTCCGTAAATACTTGTAACATTTATATTATTTCTTACAACACCGTACCCAAGTGGATGGTCACGTTGCATTAACGCCCACGCACTGGTACCTCATGGTGTTGGACCCATTTATACGTTAGCTGGTCAGACTACTGCTCCAGTTGTACCTCTGACGTATGTTCACGCACACAATTGTACTCATATGTCGTACACAAAGGAGACTCCAAAGAATCCTGTGGGTTTTAGGGTCTTTCACCCAAGGAACACAATTGCCCTACTTGCTGGCTTTAGGGTCTCTCACCCAAGGGATACGATCGCTCTACTTGCTGATACAATTATACATATTTTTTTACAAATAATATAATCAATAGATAAACATAAATGATATGAACAATTTTAATATCAACAAAAATAAATGATTAATAATTTAATAAATTCAATTTCTACACTATAATGCAAGTTCTGAACGAGGTGCATAAATTTGTTAAAATATCTGGTTCTACATGAGCTCCACCCTTGAGCAATAAATCTCACATTGAGTGGTCAGGGCCTACCAAAATCCATGGTTACTTTCACATTCTCAACTCAAACTTTTAGTGGTCCAACATCAAAAGTTGGTTCAGCAATTTGGACGGTCTGATTGTCGTACAATCATTTCATGATGGACGGTTGAGGAGTCACCACCATATTAAAAATGGCAGTAGACTATCATAATAGTGTTATTTAACAAGGAGGCAGAGTGTGGTAATAAATCCATACAACAAACCGAGTAAATGGTGCAACTCAAAGTAATAATTTAAAAATGCAGGTATATGGTGAATCTATACACTACAGAACCTGAGGGGTTATGACCCTTTACACAATCCAGAGCCGTTGGTTCATTTCTAGAATCCATACAGCAACTCCAATGCCCCACCATTCAATTCTTCATGAAAAATGGGAAAGCTACTCGCGCAAGTAGGATTTGAATCCTACTCGTGTGTCACGTGCCACACGAGCCACGTGTGTGATATCTATTCCGTTCATCTGAGAGGTCATGTTTTCTATGTTCCCTTTACTGAAAATTTGACAGTTAAACTAAATAGGTGGACCATACTTGTAAGTTGAATAAGGAACATTGTTAGCTTTCATTCATTCATGGTGCCCAAGAAAATAGACAGACCGTGCTCTTTTTATTTTTATTTATTTATTATTATTATTATATATATATATATATATATATATATATATATATATTAATCTGGGCACGTCAAAGATGTGGATTGCATAGTAGATTTCTCAAACTTACACACGTGTGCTATGTTCCGCATGTAGAGATGAGTAAGCTAGTAGTCATACTGGCATATCTCGCACTAACAGAGTCCCTTCATAATAAGAAAATCTCCAGTACAACCGGTTGGAAACATTACGGTCCATCAAGTGAATAACTTCTAACCTTTAATATATGTGAAAAATCTAATCAATTCACTAGGTTTATTAAACAATTAGGATCTCTTACAAGAAAACCATTTATGTTCACTCAATAAATGGATAATACTATTTATCAACAGTTATAAGTTATTTTCTATTTTTGAGGATATCCTGACTAGTATATAGGAATGATTTTTCTTATAAATGATCTTCATGTTGTTTTAAATGTATTGGAAGGATTGGATTTTGTATGAACTTAGTATGTCATAAATCTATTGCTGGGTGGACCGTAACTTGTGGTCCAACTTGATGGACTTGAAACCTTCTCCATTAAAATAGTTTCTCATGGTGCATCCTCTGACATCTCATGAGTTATTTGATACTCTGGTAGAGTATGACGATTGAAACGTAGGCACTCGGAAATTGCAATTGTGGCATATGATAACACAAATATTTTATAAATAGAATTTATAAATTAAATTATAACTTTAGATAAATTGTTTATTTATTTATTTATTTATTTTTGTAAATTTATTTTATTATAAATATATATGTAACTTATTTTAACATTAAATAACAGAATTATATAAAAATAGAAATTCCTAAATAAATAGGATTCCCTACATAATAATCAATTGACAAAAACAATATTCCTATCAAAATGTTGAATTAAATAAGCATAATTAAATAACTGAAAATGATAAATTCTAGGATAAAATCACCTACCTTAAAAAAAAAAATCTGATGATCCGACCCCACTTTAATCTCTCTCTTGATCTACAGAGCTCTCTCTCTCTATTTTTTTTATTTGATTGATTCCTTCGATTCTTTTCTTTTTTTTTTCTTTTTTTTTTTTAATAAATGGATGCGTAATGAAATGGAAGAGTGGATTATGGGACGGTTTCGGCGGCCATTACCGTACAAAAAGGAAGAAAATGGAGAACGTGGTTTAGTCGGCGTGCGAAAGATATAAATTATTTTATTTTTATTCCTTTAGATCTGATGGGTCCCACTAACGATAATATAAATCTACTCCGTCTATCATCTCGGTCAGGCCAAGAGAAGACATCAGGCTAAAAATGAGGCTACTCCAAAACTCAGGTGGGCCACGCACAAGCCGACGGTGGGGTTAGTTTCCACAAAAAGTGGGTTGTTACACATCATGGTGGGCCAACATAGCCCGACCTCATGAGAAGTTCCCCTGAGCTCGACCGCATAGAACCATTTCCCACACACACATGTATACAAGAAATTTCCTACTATACGACCCATTTATGGGCCACGAACCTTTTTAAGCCCACTTCTTTTTAGCTCCCAAGAATAAGCCCCGGCTGTACGGACAACTTTTCACGGGAACGGATTGGTTACTCCCCCTGACACCATCCCCGTGGCTGGTGGTCGGTGCACTGTGGACCCCACCATGATGTATTTGTTTCATCCATTCCGTTCATCCATTTTTACAGATCATTTTATGTCCTCTTCCGAAAAATGAGAGGGATATAAATCTCAGGTGGACCACACCAAATGAAAACAATAGTACTAATTGGATATCCACCATTAAAGTTCTCCTAAGGCCCACTGTACTGTTTATTTTACATCCAATATGTTGATTAGGTCATACAGGCCCAGATGAAGGGAAAAAACAAAAATCACCTTGATCCAAAACTTTTATGGCTCCCAAAATATTTTTAATGGTCGACGCTCATTCAACACTGTTTTCTGTAATGTGATCCACTAGAGATTGGGATATACCTCATTTTTGGTCTCATACCTTAAAATGATCCTTAAAAATAGATGTACGACATAGATGAAACACATACATCATGGTGGGGCCCACAGACCACCGACCACCAGCCATTGGCTGGTGTCAAGGGGAGTAGCCAATCCGTTTTCGAAACAGGTCGAAAATGCCCCGCCTTTCCTTCCGGAAGCAGATTGGCTGATGCTCGAAGACGAGCGCTGACGCTCATCGAACTCCGATTTGTACGAACGGTTCAAAAGAGATCAAAGTTACATGGCCCCACAGTTGTGTCTTTATTATATCCACAACGTTCATCCATATTTCGAGATCATTTCATAGCATTATATATATATAAAGAATCATATCCAAAGATCAACTGGACCACACCATAAAGAGCAGCGGGAAAATTGTTTTTCACCGTAAAAATTTTATAGGGCCCACCATAACATTTATTTTCCATCAAATCTATTCATAAGGTCACAAAGACCTGGATGAAGAGGAAAAACAAATTTCATAATGATCCAAAACTTTTGTGACCCCTAAAAGGGTTTCAATGGTAGACGTTCAATCCTCCACTGCCTTTATGTGACGCCCCGCCCACATGAAGCAGTGATCGGGGCATTTGTAAGGCCTACCCCCACAACACATGATATTGTCCGCTTTGCCGAAACTCACGGCTTTAAAACGCGTCATGTCTGTTAAGGGAGAAACCTAACATATAACCACCACAACTCCAGACAACTCTTCTGATGTGGGACAAGTTACGCTACAGTTAACTGCAACAGTAGCTCGCCCAGCACAGTAGCCTGCTAGCCACACAGTAGCTTGCCAGCCGCACCTGGGGGCCCGCCCACATGTGTGCCCGCCCACGTGTGCCCGCCCACATGAAGCAGTGACCAGGGCGCCACACTTTAACAGTGTGATCCACTTGACGGCTAGATTTGTCTTATTTTTCATCTCTAGCCTTAATACGAGTTCGACAAATAGATGGACGGTTTGGATATAATACATACCTCATAATGGGACCTACAAAAAGCGGTGGGGATTACAGCAGGGAACAGAAGAAGAAGAAGAAGAAAAAAAAAAAAAAAAGTCAGCAAGGCGGGTCGACCGGGTCCCGACCCGAGCGACGAGGTCAATGGGATTCTATTGCTACTGATTATAACTATATCCATAACTGTAGTGTCGTGCCAATCTATGCACTTATTTTTTTTTTCAGGGAGAAATTTTTTCCCCCTACATTTTTCTCTAATACATATTTATATAAATATGAATATATAATCATATTAAAAAAAAAATTCTTTTTATTCATTTCTTTCTTTATTCATTTAATAAGCATATCTTCTAAACCAAAATAAGTTATTTGACGTACCATATATGATTTTGGGGTAGGAGAAGCTACTATAGCCAGCCAACTTAGTTATTTTCCAAGATTCCATCAGGTCGATGGTCGAAAATCCATTTCATTCACTTCGCGGTCAATTTCATTCATTTCACAGTCAATTCCCTTCACTTCACGGTCAATTTCATGCATTTCACAGTCAATTCCCTTCACTTCACGGTCAATTCCATGCATTTCACGGTCATTACCCTTCACTTCACGGTCAATTCCATGCATTTTGCAGTCAATTCCCTTCACTTCACGGTCAATTCCATGCATTTCACGGTCAATTCCCTTCACTTTACAGTCAATTCCATGCATTTCACGGTCAATTTCCTTCACTTTACGGTCATTTCCATTCATTTCACGATCAATTTCGGCGATTCCCCTTCACTTCACGGTCAATTCCATGCATTTCACGGTCAATTCAATGCATTTCATGGTCAATTCTCTTCACTTCACGGTCATTTCCATGCATTTCACAGTCAATTCGCTTCACTTCACGGTTAATTCCATGCATTTCATGGTCAATTTCCTTCATTTCTCTGTCAATTTCGGCAATTCCCCTTCACTTCACGGTCAATTCCATGCATTTCACGGTCAATTCCCTTCACTTCATAGTCATTTTCATTCATTTCACGCTCAACTCCCTCCATTTCACAGTCAATTCCCTTCACTTCACGGTCAATCCCAACAATTCCCCTTCACTTGACGGTCAATTCCATGCATTTCACGATAAATCCCGGTGATTCCCCTTCACTTCATGGTCAATTCCATGCATTTCACGGTCATTTCCATTCATTTCATGGCCAACTCTGTAAGGCCCACCCCCACAGCACATGATATTGTCCGCTTTGCCGAAGCTCACGGCTTTAAAACGCGTCATGTCTGTTAAGGGAGAAACCCAACATATAACTACCACAACTCCAGACAACTCTTCTGATGTGGGACAAGTTACGCTACAGTCAACTGCAACAGTAGCTCGCCCAGCACAGTAGCTTGCCAGCCACACAATAGCCTGCCAGCCGCACTTGGGGGCCTGCCCACATGTGTGCCCGCCCACATGAAACAGTGACCGGGGCGTCACATTATCCCCCACCGAGGGCAGAGCCGTCCTCGGCTCTGATACCATTTGTAAGGCCCACCCCCATAGCACATGATATTGTCCGCTTTGCCGAAGCTCACGGCTTTAAAACGCGTCATGTCTGTTAAGGGAGAAATCCAACATATAACCACCACAACTCCAAACAACTCTTCCGATGTGGGACAAGTTACGCTACAATCAACTGCAACAGTAGCTCGCCCAGCACAGTAGCTTGCCAGCCACACAGTAGCCTGCCAGCCGCACTTGGGGGCCCGCCCACATGAAACAGTGACCGGGGCGTCACAAACTCCCTTCACTTCACAGTCAATTCCATGCATTTCATGGTCAATCCCGGCGATTCCCCTTCACTTCGTGGTCAATTTCATGCATTTCACGGTCAATTCCCTTCACTTCACGGTCATTTCCATTCATTTCACGGTCAATCCTGACGATTCCCCTTCACTTCATGGTTAATTCCCTGTATTCCATGGTCAATTCCATGCATTTCGCGGTCAATTCCATGCATTCACGTCCTCTCAGAAAACGAATGCAGGTAGCCTTGAGTAGAATGGAACATGAAGATGTAATGTGATAGTAGGATGGAGATTTAATGAAGAAAATGAGTGAAAAGAAGGAATAGGGATGGAAGAGATGAGTTCGGACGTGTATTTGAGGGAATAGGTATGACAGAGATGAGTTCGGACATGTATTTGAGTGTAAGGGAGTGAATGGAGTGAAATGCATGGAATTGACCGTGAAGTGAAGGGAATTGACCGTGAAATGCACGGAATTGACCATGAAGTGAAGGGAATTGACCGTGAAATACATGGAATTGACCGTGAAATAAAGGGAATTGACCGTGAAGTGAAGGAGAATCGCTGGAATTGACCGTGAAATGAATGGAAATGACCGTGAAGGGAATTGACCATGAAATGCATGGAATTGACCGTGAAGTGAAGTGAATTGACCGTGAAATGCACGGAATTGACCGTGAAGCGAAGGAAATTGACTGTGAAATGAATGGAATTGACCGTGAAGTGAAGAGAATTGACCGTGAAGTGAAGGAGAATCGACGGAATTGACCATGAAATGCGTGGAATTGACTGTGAAGAGAAGCGAATTGACTGTGAAATGCACGGAATTGACCGTGAAGTGAAGGGAATTGACCGTGAAATGAATGGAAATGACCGTGAAGTGAAGGGAATTGACCGTGAAGTGAAGTGGAATCGTCGGAATTGACTATGAAATAAATGGAAATGACCGTGAAGTGAAGGGAATTGACAGTGAAATTAAGGGAATTGACCATGAAATGAATGGAAATGACCATGAAGTGAAGGAAATTGATCGTGAAATTGGAATTGACTGTGAAGTGAAGGGGAATCGCCGGAATTGACCATGAAATGAATGGAAATGACTGTGAAGTGACGGGAATTGACCGTGAAATGCATGGAATTGACCGTGAAGTGAAGGGAATTGATCATGAAATGCATTGAATTGACCGTGAAATAAAGAGAATTGACCGTGAAATGCATGAAATTGACCATGAAGTGAAAGGGAATCGCTGGAATTAACCATGAAATGCATGGAATTGACCGTGAAGTAAAGCGAATTGACCGTGAAATGCACGGAATTGACCGTGAAGTGAAGGGAATTGACCGTGAAATGAATTGAATTGATTGTGAAGTGAAGGGGAATCACCGGAATTGACTGTGAAATGCATGGAATTAACCGTGAAATGAAGGGAATTAACCATGAAATGAATTAAATTGACCGTGAAGTGAAGGGAATTGACCATGAAATGAATTAAATTGACCGTGAAGTGAAGGGAATTGATCGTGAAATGAATTAAATTGACCGTGAAGTGAAAGGGAATTGCCAGAATTGACCGTGAAAATGCATGGAATTGACTGTGAAGTGAAGGGAATTGACCGTGAAATGAGTTGAATTAACCATGAAGTGCAGGGAATTGACCGTGAAATGAATTGAATTGACCGTGAAGTGAAGGAGAATTGCCGGAATTAACCGTGAAATGAAGGGAATTGACTGTGAAGTGATTGAAATTGACCGCGAAGTGAATGAAATTCACCGCGAAGTTAATGAAATTCACTGTGAACTGATTGAAATTGACTGCTAAGTGAATGAAATTGACCGCGAAGTGAATGAAATGGATTTTTGACTATCGACCTGATGGAATCTTGGAAAATAACTAGGTTGGTTGGCTAAAGTAGCTTCTCCTACCCCAAAATCATATATGGTACGTCAACTAACTACTTTTGGTTTAGAAGATATTCTTGTTAAATGAATAAAGAAAGAAATGAAAAAAAGAGAAGTTTTTTTATATGATTATATATACATATTTATATAAATATGTATTAGAGAAAAATGTAGGTAGAATAAAGTTCTCCATGTTATAATAAAAAAAAATAATAAATAAATAAATAAATAAAAAGTGCATAGACTGCCACAACACTATGGTTATGGCTACAGTTATAATCCGTAGCCATAGTGAACCACATTTCTGAAAAAGCAGGGGCATTTTGGTCCACTAAATGTGCATCCATACAGCCAAGACTTATTTTTAGAAGCGAAAAATAAGTGGGCTTTAAAAGGTTCGTGGGCCATACATGGGTCGTACAGTAGGAAATTTCTCTATATACAAAGTTAAAAAGTAGGGGTGTCGAGCGACCGGATTAGGGTCAGGCCAAGCTCAGTCAAGCTTGGCCCGTAATTTTAAATGTAGGTCCAAATCCAGCCTAGCCATGACGGGCTAAAATAGTCTAGAGCCTGGCCCAGACTGTATATAGGGCCCGTACAAGCCTGAACTCGGAAAGGTGCATGGAGGGATATTTCTTGCCTACTGGTAAACTGTGAGGCCGTGGTGAGGTATATATCTCATCCATTCCATCCATCTATTTTTTCAGAGACTTTAAGGGCACAATACGAAAAATGAAGTATGTCTAAAGTTCAAGTGGACCACATCAAAGGAAACAACGGGAATTGAATTCTTATA
Organism: Magnolia officinalis; assembly: GCA_021015155.1. NCBI lineage: Eukaryota > Viridiplantae > Streptophyta > Magnoliopsida > Magnoliales > Magnoliaceae > Magnolia > Magnolia officinalis. The sequence continues at coordinate 4,119,055 of JAJHSJ010000004.1, read as the reverse complement.
GTGAAAACTTATTGAGGGCCAAAGAATTTTTGTATCAAGCTGATAATTGTTTCTTCACTTCATCCATGCATGTGTGACCTTATGAACTGTTTGGATGACAACTAAACATCTTTGTGGGCCCTCAACTATCCACACTGTTCCTTGTGGTACGGTCCAGTTGAAATTTGAAGATGCTTCAACCCTGGGATCAGGCCCTACGATAAGCTGATAAAACAGATAGACGGTGTGGATAAGAAACATACGGCACATTGGCCCCACAGAGTTTTCTCGACATGCAATTCTGTTGGTTGCACAGGATACGGAATCTGCTCATAAGGTTAGGGTTTTGGAAGGAAAAATTAGCACTGTAGATGAGTCCGTACAACGCCCTTTTTTTTTTTTTCTCTTTGGCAGAAACTTATCTGACCAAAGGTGATTTTTAAGGTACGAATGTTGGTTTTTTTTATGAAAATACCCCTGCCTGTTAGGGTAAACAATGGAAAAAAGCATGAGTATTTTCGTCTTTCTAGGTTCGTCCGTACGAATGTTAGTATACTTTGGTAATTAAGGTTTCTTTCCTTCCAATGAAATAACGTGGGTAGTACGTTGGGTCTATACGACGCAAAATCCCGTTTTGGAAGGTTGATTGCCTTTGAAAGGAATCGAACTACTTGCACAGGAAGTTACCGCAGTGGGAAGTTAAGTGGGACCCTTCGTAATGTTTATGTGAAATCCAACCTGTCCATCCATTTTTCCAGCTCATTATAGGAAATGAGACGAAAAAATAAGTGGATACAAAACTCAAGTGGGCCTCGCAGGTGAAAATAGTGGGGATTGAAATACCATCGTTGAAGCATTTATGTAGGCACAAAAGTTATGTATTAGGTAAGCTTCATGCCAATGCATGACGTTATAAACAGTTTGGATGGGAGGTAAATATCACGGTGGACGTAGGAAGGTTTCAACAGTAGTCTTCCTTTTCTTTTTCTTTTCTTTTTCCCACTTTTTCCCTCTCTTGCAACCTCCGTAAGTCTTGGATCCACCTCACGGCTGCTGCTAGAGAATGGGAGAAACGGGCCGAGCCTGAATTTACGGGCTATTGGATATTGCATCCAAGCCTGCCTGATTTTATAATGAGCTTGATTTTTAAGCCCCAGCCCGGCACTCTGGTTTAATGCTCTAACTCAAGCTTGGGCGGAGGCAGGCCAGGCACGGAAGCCTGACAGGCCGATCGGCCCATTGACAGCCCTATTAAGTCAGGTCTGGTTGGATGAAAATGACTTTAACTAGAGCTCAACTCAAAAATACGCATCTTCTGGCTTTTCTCAATGGTTATGGCAGTTAAACTATTGCCACGTCGATCTTTCGTATCCTTATATCTTCTTGTCCTTTTAACTGTTCTTTTTTGCATGATCACTTTCCTCCTTTTGTACTTTTCATTCGTGCCTCGTCATCAAATGATGTGTATCATCGAGCTCAATGCCAACTATTATATAGGTCAATACCAGCTATATATGAAAAGAGCTCCAAATATCTCTAAAGATCTTTCGCACACTATACATTTCTCGTGCAATGACACAGGTCCTTTTCTCATTGGCTATTTCAAGAATGGTGAGAAATAGGGTACAACATTACCTCTCACGTCACTTCGCCTTTGGGCAAAAAGGTAAAATCGATGGTGGCTCGTTGTTTGATGTAATAAATGTGATTGCTCGATCAAGAAAAAACATCAATTTCGACCATCTTAGTCGAACTCGACCATCTTGGTCAAAAAACATCAAATTCGACCATATTGGTCAAACTCGGCTAACTTGGTCGAAAAACATTAAATTCAGCTATCTTGGTTGAACTTGACTATTTTGGTCGAAACACATCAAAGTCGACAATCTTAGTTGAATTCGACCATCTTGGTCAAAACACATCAAAGTCAGCCATTTGATCAAACTCAGCAATCTTAATTGAAAAACAACAAATTCAGTTGTGGCAATTGAGATTATCGGTCAATTCATTCTAGATAAGGCTTATGGTAGACCGGAGTGGTAGTTCGACTAGAACTTAGCCTGCTACCTCTTTAACCAGTTGTAAAACTTGGTCACGGTCCAAATGGTGTGGTTTGACCACATGAGGTGGCTCAAGACCTACCGGATATTGTTCCCCGTTACGAGAGATATTCCTGGAAAAAGGCTGCCTCCCAGGTATTCCCTGATTTCTGACCTCAAGAAAAAAATTCATGTTCTCATATTCAAATCGTTTTATCTCAACAGGGAGAGTAACATTTCACACTTCCTATATTAAAGCAAGATGCATGTTTCCTTGTGAAAAAGGTGTTATCGATACTGCCTCTATTGGGGCCAAGCTTTCAACAAAGCTTATCTCAATAGTTTGTTGAAGCATAGTCGCCTGAGGCAAAGTTTGTTGATGCACAGTTGGCACCTTTTCATTGAAAATGGGCATCAATTGATTCAAGCTCTCATTTTGACTGGCCATCCACCTGTTGAAGGTTTCAGCCTGAATCTGAGACTGCTCAACATGAGCCTGTGACTGCTCTGTAATATGTCAAATCCCCATTTGCATATCGCGTAGCCCGGTCGACATTATCTCAAAAGGATCTGTCCCAGATGATGATGCTCGTCCTCATTTGGAAGATTGGGTACCGGGTTCGGAAATAACTCAAGTACTGGCTGCACATGCATTTCCTCCTTTAGTGCAGGAGGTTCATTAGCACAAGATGTGTTACGACCTCTTCGGCTCATACTGTACGAAACTAGTTTATCGATATGTATACTCAAATTCTCGAGTCTCATCGGGCGTGCCAAAAATTGTTTGCACTCGGTTTAATTTTGGTCACGTGTGGTGTGTGCGGGTGTGCCAGAACCAATTGTATAACTCGATTCAAACTGAATAACTGGACTCCAAGCGCCAAGATAGGCAGATACGTCATATGTGAGCGTATATGATCGAGATTTGAGAAGATTAGTCACCTATTTAGCCCCTTATGATGGATTTGTACGATGATCATGTGATATTCAGAGGGTAGGGTTCTTTCTCTGATAATGGGTTGCCTCTTGCCTTCGGTTCGAAAGGACTTTAATATACCAATGCAATCGAACAAAAAAAGAAAACACTTACAGTCAGTCGCAGAGAGAAACTGCAAGAAACTTTTCTAAAGATGAACTTGTAGCGAGAATGGAAATAGTTCAGCGCAAAAGCATAAACTTGGATTACAGCTAAAGATTAATGCTACTGGTTTATAACTACTCCTAGGATTAAGCTAATGTATGATAAGGAAATATAAAGATAATTTATTTGGTTTGTTGTATTAGTATGAGACGATTCACTTTGCTGAATTTCCCACTATTTATAAATCTTTGTTGTTGCATCTCTTTAAGTGTTTCTATTTTTTATTTCAACAGTAACAGCAGCTGAACCACTGTCATGCCGGTCTTTAAAATCCTTATGTTTATTCATATCCCTTTAACTATTCTTTTCCACTCGACCACTTCCTGCTTCTTGGACTTCTCAGTCATGCCTCATCATTAGATGATGTGTATCATCCAACTCAATGCTAGTTGTACTTCCGTGAAAAGCGTTCTAAATATCTCTAAAGATCTTTCGCACGATATACATTTCTCGTATAATGACATGTGTCATTTCCTCATTGGTTATTTTAAAAACAGTCAAAAATATGGTATAACATTGCCCCTCATGTTTCTTTGCATTTGGGCAAAAAGGTGAAAGCGATAATGGCTAGTTGTTTAATGTAAAAAATGTGACTACCTAATCGAGTAAAAACATTAAATTCAGCCATCTTAATCGAACTCAACCATCTAGGTTGAAAAACATCAAATTCGGCTATTTTAGTATTTTTTTTAAAAAAGAAAAAAAAAAAACAGCAAATTCGATCACGGCAATGGAGATTGTTGGTTAATTCATTCCGAATAAGGCTTATAATAGACCAATATAGTAGTTCGACCAAGAATTTGGCATGTTACCTCTTAGACCAGTTGTAAAACTTGATTATGGTCTAAATGGTACAGTTCAGCCACAAAAGGTAGCTTAAGACCTAGTGGATATTGTTCCTCATTATGAGGAATATTTCTAGAGAAAGGTTGCCCCTGTGTATTCCCTAATTTTTTACCTCATGAACAAAATTCATGTTCTCCTGTTCAAATCATCTAATCTCAATAGAAGGAGGAACATTCCACACTTCCTTTACTAGAGCAGGATGCATGTTCCGTTGTAAAGGAGATGTTATCATTATTGGTTGTGTTGTCGTCAAGTTTTCGATAGAGTTTATCTCAATAGTTTGTTGAGGCACAGTTGACACTCTTTCAGTGAAAATGGCCATCATCCGATTCTAGCTCTCAGTCTAACTAGTCATCCACCTGTTGAAGGTTTCAGCCTAAATCTGAGACTGTTCAGCCTGAGCCCGTGACTGCTCTACAATATGTTGAATTCCTATTTGCATATCGCGTAGCCCGACTAATATTATCATAAGAGGATCTGTCCAAGATGATGATGATGTCATGTCTTGGTTTGAAGGATTGAGTATCAGGTTCGGCAACACCTTATGCATTGGTTGCACCTCCATTTCCTTTTTTTAGTGTAAGAGGTCCATTAGCACTAGAAGTGTTACGACCTCTTCTGCTCGTATTGTACAAAACTAGTGCACCGGTATGTATACTTAATTTCTTGAGTCTAACCAAGCGTTCCAAAATTGTTTGCATTAGCTCAGTTTAGTTTGGGTCGTGTGTGATGTGTGCAGGCGTGCAAGAGTTGATTGTGCGGCTTGATTCAAACCAAATAACTTGACCCTAAGCGTCAAGATAGGCAGATATGTTAGATGTGAGTGTATATGATCAAGATTTGAGAAGATCAGTCACCTATTCAGCCCCTCTTGATGGAATTGTAAGATGATCAGGCGATATTCAAAGAGTCAGGTTTTTGCTCTAATGATGGGTTGCTTCTTGCCTTCGGCATGAAAGGACTTTAATATGCTAATGCAATCAAACAAAAAAAGAAACACTTATAGTCGGTCGCAAGGATCAACTGCAAGAAGCCTTTCTGAAAGATGAACTTTATTGAGAATGAAAATAGCCCTGTACAAAAACATAAACTTGGATTATAGCTAAAGATTACTACTTTCGGATTATGGCTACTCTTGGGATAGAGCTAAGCTATGATAAGGAAAGATAAAGATAATTTGATTTATTTGTTGGATTGATATGAGACAATATGCTTTGAGAATCTCTTGCTATTTATAGATATTTGTTGCAACATCTTTTTAGATATTTTTCTGCTTTATTTCAACGGTTACTGTAGTTGAACGGTTGCCACATCGGTCTTTCAGATTATCCTATTTATTCATGTCCTTCTAACCATTCTTCTTCACTTAGCCGCTTTTCGCCTCCCAAGCTTTTCAACCATACCTTGTCATCAAATGATGTATATCATCCGACTCAATGCCAACTTTACTTTCTAAAAAGCATTTCAAATAACTCCAAGTTTCTTAGTACACTATTCATTTTTTATGTAATGACACGTGTACTTTTCTCATTGACCAAGTACAGTGACGATAAGAAAAAATAAAAATAAAAATAAAATAATGTACAACACCATCATAACAATATTCTCTGCTCTTAAATACCTTGGCTAATCTTTGGAATATCTTCACCCTTCGATCCGTACACGTAATAAATGTTATAAAATAATAATAATAATAATAATAATAATAATAATAATAATAATAATAATAATAATAAAATCTTCCCTATTTAAATTCAGAGAACTTTTTTTTAGGCATCTGTGGGCGCAATGAGGCCAATTAGATAAACTAAAAAGGATTGGAATATGTTGACCCTTCGATCAAAAGTCCATCTGAAACGTTAAAAAATCTTCCCTGTTTAAACACAACCTCTTTTTTAAAGCATCCGCATGCGCAATAAGGCCATTATATAAACGAAGGGCCCCGTTTGGCCGGTCAGATTGGAAGGGATTGGAAGTTAAATCCCGGATTGGCGGGGCGTGCCAAACAGAGTCGGTGGTGACCTGATCCTAATCCCATGGGTCTTAAGACAATCCACTGACAACACCCAGTAGGATTAGAAGGGATTAGGTGGGATGGGATTTAAAAAACACAATTATTACCCATGCTGGGATTGTCCCCTATTGCCATGGGATAAAATTAATGTCATGCTTGGTTGATAATACGGTGGTACATTAAATAGATATACTCACCATCATTTAAAATTATTGAGAATAACAAACATGTATTATATCTAAACGGTTCATTTGTTTTGTAACCTCATTTTATGGCATGGGCCTAAAAATGAGATAGATCCAAAACTTATGTAGCCCCAAAGAAGTTTTCAACGGTAAGTATTCAATACTTGTTGTTTTCTATGGTGGGGTCCACTTGAGCTTTAGATTTACTTAATTTTTTGGCCCATGCTCTAAAATAATCTTGATAAATGGGTGGACGGTGTGGATATAGCCCACACATCATGGTGGGACCTACACAACTTCCTAATCATTGAGTGAAATTGGCACAGGACCAATGCAATTTTATTTAATGTAATTCCACGATTTTCTATTCTTCCCCAAACATAGAGTAGAATTGGAACCCGACCAGATGAACCCTATCCCACCTAATTCCTTCTAATCCTGCCTAAACTAACCCTAAGATTGGCTGGTGTTTGGTCCGATAGATTAGAAGGGATGGGAAGCTTTAATCCCGGGATTGACCGAGTGTGCCAAACAGACTGGATATAGCAATCCAGGATGTAGCAATCCCATGTATCTCAAGACAATCCGACAACACCATCATTACCTTAAAAATCTATGTCGTCCACCCTAATATCATTCACTCCCGTGGATTGGAAGGGAGTGAATGGTATTAGGGTGGATGGCGTGGATTTCTAGGTAATGACGGGGTGGTCAGCGGATTGTCTTGGGATCCATGGGATTGCTATATCCCTATATTGATACATCCAGTCCATTTGGCATGCCCGACCAATCAGGAGATTAAAGCTTCCAATTCCTTTCAATCCTACGAACCAAACATGTGGCAGGCTAATTTGAACGGATTAGGATGGATTGGATGGGATTTAAAGGTAATGATGGTGTTGTCAGTGGATTGTCTGAAGATCCATCTGATTTGGATCAGATTACCTACACTGTTTGGCACGCCCGGCCATTCCCGGGATTTACCATCCAATCCCTTCCACTACCATCTAATCCCTTCCAATCCAACCGGCCAAACGGGCCCTAAATGGTTCTTTGATTTTTGAAAGCGAAACCGAACAGGTGCACTTTAGAACCTGACTAAACCGGACCGTTTGATCGGTTCGGTCCAGATCCACGGTTCTACGGGTTGGATGTGCACCCCTACCTCAAGCACTGCGTGAAACAGGTGTTGTAGAGGACTCACTCCGGTCCATGTACCTTGGAGCAAGATAATCACGTGCTGCAATTATCAGGTGGGCCACAAAAAGAAACTTGTCGGCTGGTGTTTGCCAATGTACTCTTCTTCTTCCTCTTCTTCTGCCTCTCTCTCTCTCTCTCTCTCTCTCTCTCTCTCTCATGGCACCACTTCACAGTATCAAGCAGCTGCAGATTTGCAGAGTCTCTCCTCCGCCCGGCTCCGTCGCTGACACCCTTCTCCCTCTCACTTTCTTCGACGTCATCTGGTTACAACTGCCTCCAGTCCAACGCCTCTTCTTCTACCAATTCCCACAAAACACAAATAACACCACCACAACAACCCACTTCATAAATACTCTCCTTCCCAAACTCAAACACTCCCTCTCTCTCTCCCTCCGCCTCTTCTTCCCTCTCGCCGGCAATCTGATCCACTCTCTCGAAACAGGCGATCTCGAGATCTCCTACACCGATGGCGACTCTGTCTCGCTAATCATTGCCAAGTCAGACGCTGATTTCCACCGACTCGTTGCAGACTACCCAAGAGACGTAACAGAATTCCATCCTCTCGTACCTCAGTTGCACGTTTCCGATGCTCGGAAACAACCCCTTCTGGCGTTGCAAGTCACCGTATTTCCCAATTTCGGCATTTGCATCGGAATCACCACACACCACGGCGCAGCTGATGGGAGCAGCTCCATCCATTTCGTGAAATCCTGGGCGTCCATTTACCGGTCCGGCGAGGATTTCTCGATCATGCCTCTCCCGGTCCACGACCGGTCCTCGACTGCACATCTCGACGGAGTCAAGAGGGTTCTGTTAGACCAGCTGGCTAAGATCCAGCTCGACCGAATCCTCGCCACGTCTAGCATTAAGGGTCGAGCCGACCCGGTCCGAGCCACGTTCGTGATGGCTCGAGCAGACATCGAGAAGTTGAGGCAACGCGTCCTGGCCCAACGTATCGAAGACAGCCAGAAAGCGCTCCCTTCCTCGGCGTACGTGCTAACGTGCGCATACGTGTGGGTTTGCCTTGTGAGAGCACGTGGCGACAGTGGCGACGCTAGGGGCAAAACCGTCCATTTCTCTTTCCCCACGGGCTATCGTGCTCGGGCGGATCCGCCACTACCCGCTACGTATTTCGGGAACTGCATCGCTCCGCGTTTCGTCGAAGCGAACGGCAGCGATTTTTGGAGCGAGGATGGGGTGGGGTCCGCTTCCGAGGCCATTGGGAGAGAGATTCCGGGGTTGGGTTCCAGGGTATTGGAAGGCGCCGAGGGTTGGATTCCGAGAGCTTTCAAGTGGACAGGTGAGCGAGTCGTAACGGTTGCCGGATCGCCGAAGATTCGCGTCTACGACACGGATTTCGGATGGGGGAAACCAAAGAAGGTGGAAATGATTTCGATTGAAGGAACGGGCGCTATATCGCTTGCAGAGAGTCGAGATGAAGCAGGCGAGATCGAGGTCGGTTTGGCGCTGCCCAAATGCGAAATGGAGAGGTTCTCTTCTTTGTTTTACGAGGGTCTGAAAGTTCTTGCGTAACGGTCGAGTAGTTTGTCGTAACGTTTCGGTATATATCAGTCGCGACCTGATTTTTATTTGAATTTGGGGAATAATACGACTGAGCCCGAACGAAAGCGGATTGCCTGATTTCCCAGCCACTTCATTTTCGTAAGGCCTTTGTGATCTAATCTACAGGTTGGTTGGGTGACAAATAAACATTATGGTGGGCCATAGGAAGTTTAACGGTGCACATTCAATCACCACTGTTGCAGTTGAACATAAGTACCTACATAAGTGCTATGTACGGTACTATGTGGTACTTGAGAAACTCCCTTTGAGAGCAATCATGATGCATGTATTTTATCACCTATCTATCTATTTTGCCCGATCATTCTGAGACATGAACCAATAAAAAAAAGTGAGGTGAATTAAAATTTCAAATGAGCTAAACCATAGAAAAAGTGGTGATGGAACGCCGTTGAAATTTTCATAAAGCCTTCTATAATGTGTATTTCCATTCAACCTGGGGATTATGTCACTAAATGAAGGAAAATATAAATATTGGATGAATCGGGATTATCTGCTTACATATAAATATGAAAATTCTATTTATAGCAATGTAATAGGACTACATCATCACACATTGCATTTAATGTTGTGATGTTAACAATAGTGAAGATAATGTATACCAATTACAAAATAGGAATTTTCTACTTGTGGGAAGCAGAAGATCCAGATTGATACTAAATTGATACAAAACTTGTGTAGCCCTCGAAAAGTTTTAAGGGGCCATTCAATCACCCTTATTTTATGTGGTGTCGTGGCTAACTTGAGATGAGATTTGTTACATTTGTATCTTCCTTGTTTTTTTATCCTACCCTATTATTGCAGTCAATGGTGCGTACAACACCATAGAACCTGAGATGAGATTTGTTACATTTGTATCTGCCTCGTTTTTTATCCTACCCTACTACTGCAGTCAGTGGTGTGTACAACACTAGGGGAAGCGGATCGACGGTATACCAGCACCACCGACTTTGGTGGTATGTGTACGTGGCGTGTGGCGTGAGAAGGCGAGGTCCTCTAACTCGACAATGTACCAACGGTTGAAATGAAATCAAAATTACATGTCCCCATAATGATGTATTTATTATATCCACATTGTCCATTCATTTGGTGAAATCATTTTAGAGCATGAACCCATAAATGAGTCCTATCCAAAGCTTGAGTGGACCACACCACTAATAGCAGAGAGGATAATAATTATCACCTTTAAAAAATTAGTAGGGCCCGCCATAATATTTATTTTCCATCAATCTGCTCATAAGGTCACACAAACCTAGATGAAGATAAATAAATAAATAAACAAATATCATATTGATCCAAAGCTTATATGACTCCAAAAAGGTTTCAACAATAAAAGTTCAATCTCCACTGTTTTTTTATTTTTATTTTTTATTTTTTATTTTTATAACACACGCACACACACCCCACCAGGGGTGTACACGGTTCGGTTTGGTCGGGTTCTGGGGTGAAACCGGAACCGAACCGTTCCTAACGGTTTTAGGAAATTTGGAACCGGAACCGGACCGTTGGCACCCTAGAACTGAACCGTTAAAATCGGTTCGGTTCCGGATCGGTTCCACGGTTCTGGGCTTTTTATAATCAAGTCCAATTGCAAGCGCATGTCCATCCATGTTGTGGTCCATTTGATGAATGGTTTAGATATTGTATAAGGTGTGCAAAAATATTACATTTACGAAAATAATTGTTCTAGAGAAAATAATTATAAGGTATGCAAAAATACATCGGTTCAGTTCGAGGTTCGGTTCCACGGTTCGGTTCGGTTCTACATACCCCCAAACTGAGAACCGAACCGATGTCACCGGTTCATTGATTTTTGGAACTGGAACCGGAACCAGTGCAGTTTAGAACCGGACTAAACTGGACCGTTTGGTCGGTTCCGGTCCGGTTCCACGATTCTACCGGTTAAATGTGCACCCCTACACCCCGCACACTCACGCTAGTGGAATTTCGCCACCTATGGGCACTCAAACCCTTGACCGGGAGTTGAAACTCCTGGGAGTCTACCACCCGAGCAAGAGTAAAGACCGTCAATCTCCACTGCTTTATATAGCGTGGTCCACTTGATCTTTGGAACTGTCTTATTTTTCATCAAGCCATACAACTATCTCACCAAATGGACGTACCGTTTAGATATAACACATACCTCATAGTGGAGCCCATACAACTTGGTGACGTCAACACACCATCAAGGTTAGTGGTGTGTGGCACACCAGCTAATCGGCTTCCACACCACGGTATCCGACTCCACTCGGAATGCTGCAGAGGCATCTGTGTCCATAAATGTGGCAGGTGGTTGTACCAGTAAAGACCGTACGTCCATAGAATTCTTTATTCTATATAAAGTATAAGCATATCACATGTCATTTTATTTCTAAGTTGTATACAGCTAACGAAGGTGGGCCACAACAACAGCTAGCCAGCTTGGTATAACTAATACACCCAAGCAAACAACAGGGAAAAAGACAACTATAAATGTTATCCACTCTCTGCATGGATTGGGGGTTTAAACTGCTTGAAAAATGGCTGAGTGAATCATCGGACATAATCTTGCGCACGTGTGTTGTTGGCACCTAAGATGTATGTGAAGGAGACTCGCTTGTGGGGGAAGCCGATAATTGTTTGTCTGTGCCTGAGGCTGTGCGGCCTACAGAGATGTTCGTGACAAAGCCACTCTGTCCATCCGTTTTGAAAGACCACTATAGAACAGGATTTTTGAAATTAGGCATATCCAAAACTCATGTAGGCTACACAAACGAAATAGTGGAAACAGAAACGTCCACTGTTGGAAACTTTCGGAGGCTGACCATGATATATATATATGCCATCCAAACCATTCATAGGATTATTACTACTAAGATAAAACTGCCGGAACAAATATCATCAGTAAGAATTTTATAAGGTGAGCTTTATTGATCAACGGTCTGAATTGTCTTAAGGATTGGAGAGTGTGATCATGAATACTGTTGATGCAAAAAATTTGACGTCCCTCCTCTGGTCGTTACCTGCACAAGAAAAATAAAGAAAAGGGACCTTGGTTAGAGCCGGGGAACCTCATATGTTTAAGTCAGTGGTTGGGCCAGAAAAGAGGAGGTTTTGAGGTATTTTTTGCATACCTTTTAATCCCGTAGAATCCTGCTTTTATAGGAATGAGAGGTCCCGGCGTGAAGGGATTTTCTTCCCGATTTCTAGGAGATTCGATTTAGTTGCTATCTGTTTACGGATGCTTCCCTGATCCCGAAATTATCGGAGTCGGGAGTCCTTCTACGAGATCTTCGGGACGGTATTTAAGATTACACCGTTTCTTCCTTGCTCGGCTCGGCCGAAACTGACCTTGATGTCAACTAAGTTTCGGCTGGCTACAAGGATAGGGCTTTTTGTCTACTGTCGGACGAAACAAAATGGGCCTATAACCAAAGCTCTTCCTTAATCCGATAGCCGACACTGTAACCGGCCTTATATGGGTCGATTTTATGGTCGGGCAGGTGACTTTTAGCTTTAGGGCCTTAATCGGCCTCTTTAGACGTTGTTGCCTTGTCATCCGAGTCAAATTCATGCATTTTCTATATTTTGCCTATGGCTCCTGATTCTTTGAATCTCGGTTGGAACTTCTTTTCCACAATCCGAGTCAAGTATCTCCTTTAGGCTTCACTATCTTGCCTCGGTAAGACCTGTTACCTCGGATTTTCGGGTTGTGTTCGTAGAGTTGGTCCGTTTCATAACCGGGTCTCCGGACCTGTCATATTTTTCCCCAACAAATACCATTAAACCCCACTCAGTTATGTCGTGAAAGGGATGGTGTGATACAACTATGATACATATACAGTGCTTTAGTTGAACTAAAATTATCAAATTCATATGGAGCCTAATTGAGCTGGTCCCAATCCTATATAACGAAAGTTTTCATTCTCATCTCAATGCTTCTACGAGGGTGTAAATTGCGAAAGACTATAGTATCAAGCATATAGTGATGGTGTCTCAACGAGGTACTAGATGCATAGTACGGTCATTTACAATTCCGTATAAAAATTGCATCATTAGGATACAAAACTTCGGTCATGCAGAGCCATTCAGTCCCCACTATTTTGGTGTGGTATGTACACATGAGTTTTGGATCTGCCTGATTTTTTAAATCCCATCTTATTGTTGTCTTTCAAAACAGACGGACTGGACCCACAGCCACGGGCACAGGAATATCTGTCCCTGGGGTCACAGGCAATTCGCTTCGGTCGTGGGGTTCTTTCTTATCTTTTGAGCTGTTAACGTGTGGGTTTCAAGTTATGCTGAAGATAAGGCAATGATGAGAGAAGGGGGATTTTGCAGTAAGAGCGTGCAACGACGGATCTCTGTGGGGTCATTGTGATATTTGTGTAGATGATTTAAAGAAAAATTAGAAAAATGTATATTTTAAAGTCACGCTTGCAGAAAGTAAAGTATCTAATCAAGCTATTAATGTTAAATAAAAGAGAAGGCTGAAAATATCAGATAGAAATTAAAATAGGTGCGGCTAGACAAGCAGAACCGAGGATGCAAAGATTGAGGTGGATACCTGAACCTGGACTATACCAAGTAGATCCCAGAATCAGGCGGCTGAATCTTCTGTCATGGTAGAAATTGGTTGCAGGGTCGTCGTGGATGGGTTGTGGGCAGACAGATGCAGGCCCAAATATCAGCTATCTGGATGACTATTTGGGTGGTTTGGATTAGTAATGACAGAGGCCTGATCTCGAAATTGAAGACGGTGAAGATGAATGGCTGAGATTGCTGATGAAGGGTTGTAATTTAGCAAGAACTCCAAGAACAATTGCAAAATGTGTACTTTTCATCAAGGAAAAGCCCTGGTACCTGTACAAAGAAGAGCACCCAAAAATATTAGCCTGATCACTTGGGTTCTTTGGCCTGTGTCTTAACATGATCTGATAAGTTGGATGGACAATGTGGATTTCTCACAAACATCAAGGTGGGCCCCAACTAGCTTCTGAGTATGGAAACTTCTTGTAATAGGTGTTCTATGCAATCCAGGTCCCCTCTCCGGTAGGTGAATGGGAGAGCAGATTAGGGGCGGCCCGGCCTCACCCATTGCGGTGCAGCCATGCCCATAAGACCCACCTTGATATGTATGTATTATATATTCATGTTATTTATCCATTTTGCTAGCTTATTTTAAGGCATGAGCCCAAAAATATAGCAAATCTAAATCTTATTTGGACTAGACCATAAGGAAATGTACCTATCCTCCGTTTGAAATAAAAAAGAAAATTTCTATTTTACTACATTGTGATCGGTCCACATTATTACTAAATATTATCAGCACTGCTGCATTAAATGCAGTGTGTGATAATGTGACCCAATCAGTCTGTAACACAGAAATTTTCTATTTATGACAAACAAAAATCTAAATTCTAAGGAAATGATTGTGATTGACCATTAAAATCTTCTGGCAGGCCACAAAACTTTTGAATCAAGATGATATTTGTTTTCTCTTTTCATTTAGGTCCATGTGACCTGAAAAAATAAAAGGTGCATATGATGTCATCACCAGGTTGGATGGAAAATAAACATTACAATAGTGCGTAGGGAGTTTTTAATGGTTGGCGTTAAATCACCAGTCTCGTATGGTGTAGTCCATTAGGTAGATGGATATATTTCATTTTTTGGCTTATTTCCTAAAATGAGCCAGCAAACTGGATGGGCAGCATGGACATAGAACCTACATCAAGGTGGGCCCCATGTTGCGAGATGTCTTAAATCTGAGTCCTTTCGCAACTGGGATGCGGAAAGGAGTTTCGCGGATTTTGTGTCGCAAGTCCTTTCGCAACTGGGATGCGAAAGGAGTTTCGCGGATTTTGTGACGCAAGTCCTTTCGCAACTGGGATGCGAAAGGAGTTTCGCGGATTTTGTGACGCAAGTCCTTTCGCAACTGAGATACGAAAGGGAAGTTGCCAAAACTATAAATTGGGGTCCCTAGGGCTATTCTTTTGATCATTCTAAGACTTCCTAAAGGTATTCTAAAGGATTCTAGGGTTATCAAAGGGTGTAGCAAGGGTGAGATTCGAGGTTGTTCGAATCGGGTAAGTCCTTTCTCTTTGTAATTGATGCTTTCATAGTGGTGATTTGTCGCTTTGTGCCGTGGTTTTTTCCTGCAAGGGTTTTCCACGTTAAATCTGTGTGTTCTCTTTTCTTGTGTATGTGCTTGGTGCCATTGGATTACCATCCTAGATCTAGATCTGTGTGATTCCGCAGGCCAAAAATCCCAACAAGTGGTATCAAAGCAATCGGTTGGGACACAGATCTGAATCTAAGGGATTAGTAATAATGGCGAGCGCCAGGTATGAGATTGAGAAGTACTCAGGGAAAAATAATTTTGAGTTATGGAAGATCAAGATGATGAGTTCCTTAATTAAGCAAGGCGAAGATGGTGCTCTTGAGGAGCGGAAGTCCACCATGAAAGATGATGATTGGAATACTCTTGATAAGAAAGCCTTATCATCGATCCGTTTATGTCTCACGGATGAGGTTCTCTACAACGTCATGAGGGAGAAAACTGCGGCTAATTTATGGGCGAAGTTGGAGGATGTTTATGCGAAGAAATCCTCTGAAAATCGTCTGCACTTGAAGCGGCAGTGGTATAACTTCAAGATGGCAGAGGGTGGAGATCTGGAGGCTCACATCAGCAATTTTAATAAATTGGTTTGCAAATTGCTCGATATGGATGAAGTGATGAAAGATGAAGAACAAGCATGTATGTTGCTGAATTCTCTCCCGGCGTCCTATGAGTCATTCAAGGATACTATGTGCAGCATGAACAAAACCCTGAGTGTCGACACTGTTATCTCAGCCCTTCAAGGGAAGGCTATGAGACAGCTAGACAGCAACATAGGGACATCTTCTGATGCACTGTTTACAGTGGGTAGGAATTCTGAACACAGTACAGGTTCTTCAGGTTCTAGATCCAAATCCAAGGGCAAGGGCAAAGGAAAGGTAAAGTGCTGGAATTGTGGGAAGGAAGGACATGTGAAAAAGGATTGTGAAAATCCTAAATCTAAGAGGGAAGATTCTGAGGCTTCATGCAGGGAGGCTAACACTGCCACGTCAGATGAATCGAGTGGATGTGATGGTGATGTTTTGTCTGTGTCTTCGCTCAGACGGTCATACGATGATCGTAAGGACGAGTGGATGCTAGACACAGGGGCATCTTTTCACATGACTCCTCATCGGAGTTGGTTCACCAGCTATAGGGAGTGCGATGGTGGACAGGTATTTATGGGCAATGACATTGCCTGTAATGTTGTGGCTATTGGTACGGTACGCATCAGGATGTTTGATGGGGTGGAGCGTACTTTGACTGATGTCAGGCACGTTCCTGATTTGAAACAAAATCTGATTTCTCTTGGTGTGCTTGAGGCAAAGGGATGCAAGTACACAGGTATTGATGGTGCTCTTAAGGTATCCAAGGGAGCACGGGTAGTCATGAAAGCGCAACGACTCGATCATGTTTACAGGTTGATCGGGAGCACTTCAAAAGGTGGAGCTACAGTGGATGTAGCGAATTCCACCTCTGCACGTGTGTGGCATGATGGGCATGGCCACATGAGCGGGCAGGGCAGGAAGGCTAAGACGTGCGGACAGGGATACAGAGCAGGTGGAGCAGCCACCTGTGAGAAGAACCACATGGCATGATTGCAGGATATCGGCAAGGTACATGGACGACTCCAATATTGCAGGGGATTCATCTTCTATTCTGATAGCTCTAGGTGAGCCTGGTGCTGAGAAGTGAAGGTGACTATGGGCGATGTGATGGATTCGTTGTACCAGACCGACATATGGGAGCTGGTGGAGCTTCCAGTGGGCCGGTGAGCGGTTGGATGTAGGTGGACCTTCAAGAGGATACAGTATAGATACAAGGCGAGGTTGGTAGCGAGGAGTTATTCTCAGAGAGAAGAGATCGGCTTCTCAGAGATATTCGCGCCGACGGTATAGCAGGTATCTATCAGATCCGTGATTGGCGCTGGTTGGCCAATGTGATCTTGAGCTATGATGTGATGCAGAAATAAGAGAAGAGGTCAAGAAGCTACACGGTTGAAGATTGAAGACATGGTGGAGATTGTTGCGAGATGTCTTAAATCTGAGTCCTTTCGCAACTGGGATGCGGAAAGGAGTTTCGCGGATTTTGTGACGCAAGTCCTTTCGCAACTGGGATGCGAAAGGAGTTTCGCGGATTTTGTGACGCAAGTCCTTTCGCAACTGGGATACGAAAGGGAAGTTGCCAAAACTATAAATTGGGGTCCCTAGGGCTATTCTTTTGATCATTCTAAGACTTCCTAAAGGTATTCTAAAGGGTTCTAGGGTTATCAAAGGGTGTAGCAAGGGTGAGATTCGAGGTTGTTCGAATCGGGTAAGTCCTTTCTCTTTGTAATTGATGCTTTCATAGTGGTGATTTGTCGCTTTGTGCCGTGTTTTTTTCCTGCAAGGGTTTTCCACGTTAAATCTGTGTGTTCTCTTTTCTTGTGTATGTGCTTGGTGCCATTGGATTACCATCCTAGATCTAGATCTGTGTGATTCCGCAGGCCAAAAATCCCAACACCCCATGGTTAGGGGCGCACCATGTTGAGTGAGGGTTGGGGCGCACCTAATCAACTCCCTGTGACTGGTTCGCTGTGGGTGCCAAACTAACACAGGAGTTGCCCAATTTTGTAGCATTGGCAAACTAGCTTATGGACCCACCATGATATGTGTTTTATATATGATCTCCATCCATTTGCCAGTTTATTTTACAACATGAGTCCAAAAAAAGAGGTAGATCCAAAGTTCAAGTCGATCACACCACATGATGCAACGGGGATTAAAGGGGTCTTGTTCCAAAATTTTAGAGGCTTGCAATGTTTATTTGTCATCCAACCTATTCATAAGGTCTTCATAAGTTCACACAAATATAGATGAGAAAACACAAATGTCAGCTTGATCAAAAACTCTTGCAGCTCCAAACATTATGTAACAATAGCTGTTTAACAAGGTGTGGTCCACTGGCATGGATTGTGTAGTGCGGCACAAAGCATGACATCAGTGTTACATGATTCAACGGGCCCACCGTGATGTATGTGTTTTATTGACACTCTCCATTCGTTTTCCAAGCTAATTTTATGGCATGATGAAAAGATGACGTGGTTTGGCTCATATTTTAAATTGAATGTCTATCATTAAAATCCTGGTGAGTGGTGAGAGTTGCAGAAGTTTTGGATCAGTGTTTTCCCTTCATGCAGAAGATCTATATGACCTTATGAACATATTAGATAGCAAATAAACATCATCGGTAGCCGTTGGGAAAGTTTCAACGGTGGGTTTTTGCAGCTTCCTATGATGTGGTCCACTTGAGCTTTAGATCTACCTCCTTTTGGGGCTCATCCACTAAAATGATTTGGAAAAATATATGGACAGTGTGGATAACATCCATAAATCACAGTGGGCCCCACAGAGCCACTGCCTTGACGGATCATCTTGATCCAACGAGGCATGGGCCGGACGCAATCCGCTTCCATTGTTTACCGGTAATTACCGGTTAGATTCTACATCCACGTGGCACGGTCGTGTCTTAATCCCTAAAGTACAATGAATACATGATCTAACCTTTTGCTTGGCTGTCCTCAAATCGGAGGGTCGACATGAATGGAGAAAGGATAACTTTATAATACTCAGGTAGGGTATACGCTTGATACACAGGCGACCAGAAATTGAAAATATGGCATGCATCAACCGAAATTGAAACAACTAAATTGTGGAACTCAACGTCATAAGCACGGTCCAAAAAGCAGATTGGTTTACCAATTCTATATTCTAATTCGTGGACACTGGTTTGTGGAAAAGGATCCTTTGGATCATTTTCATTTTTAGCCGTCGAATAAATGTTCACCAATCTGATGGTTAGATAATCAAATATGTGTAAATGTTCTGTTCATAACATATCTAAAGTCGGTCCGAGAATAGTTTGACTTATTTCCATGTCGCTTATCAATTTCTAGGTAATTTCTAATTGCCTGTGTATCATCCTTCGCACTCTGCCAGAGTACCGAAGGTTTTCTCAAATAAAAATTCATAAATTTAAGACTGTAGACCCCACCTTTTATCCAGCTGTTTTTATGAAAGAAGACAAACCTTCTTTTGCAACTTAGACCTGCGTGTACGGACAGCGAATTTGAGGACGAAAATACCCCTCCCTTTCGAAGACGAGCGCTGACGCTCCTCCAGCCAAGAGTTGTACGAACGGCTCAAAAGAGATCAAAGTTACATGGCCCGACAACTATGTATTTATTATATCCACAACGTTCATCCATATTTAGAGATCATTTCGGATCATTATCCAAAAAAAAAAAAAAAATCATATCCAAATCAAATGGACCACACCACAAAGAGCAGTGGGAAAACTGATTTTCACCGTTAAAAATTTTATAGGGCCCACCACTTGATAGTTAGATCTGTCTTATTTTACGTCTCAAGCTTAATATGAGCTCGCCAAATCGATGGACGGTTTGGATATAACACAGACCTCATGATGTGACCTACAAAAGGCGGTGGGATTACAACAGCAAAAAATAAATAAAATAAAATAAAAATAAAAATAAAAAGAATCTATAGCTACCTATTATAACCGTAGTCATATCCATAGCCTAGAAAATTGGCGAAGCAAACTAGAAAACGGCGGGGCAAAAACGGTGGGGCAAACTAGAAAATCGGCGGGGCAAACTAGAAAACGGCGGGGCAAACTAGAAAATGGGCGGGGCAAGCATGAAAAACGGCGGGGCAAACTAAAAAATCGGCGAGGCAAGCATGAAAAATGGCGGGGCAAACTAGAAAATCGTTGGGACAAACATGAAAACGGCGGGGCAAACTAAAAAATCGGCGGGGCAAGCATGAAAAAACGGCGGGGCAAACTAGAAAATCGGCTGGGCAGGCGGGGCAAACTAGAAAAACGGCGGGGCAAACTAGAAAACGGCAGGGCAAACTAGAAAATCGGGGGGGGGGGGGGGGGGGGGGTGGGAACTAGAAAACGGCGAGGCAAACTAGAAAAACGGCGGGGCAAACTAAAAAATCGGCGAGACAAACATAAAAAGCATGAAAATCGGCGAGGGAAACTAAAAAATCGGCGAGGCAAGCATGAAAATCAGTGGGAGAAAAAAAATTTCATATAATGTCAATATATCTACATATTGTCGATATATCGATGCGATATATCGACAATATGTCGATATATTGATGCTTGATTTTGTCAATATATCGACATATGGTCGATAATATCGAATTAAGTCCTCATTTGTTCAGCAACTTAACCAAAAAATTCCATCTAACGTCAATATATCGACAATATGTCGATATATCGCTGCTTGATTTTATCGATACATCGACATATGGTCGATAATATCGAATTAAGTTCTCATTTGTCCAATGACTTAACCAAAAAATATCATGTAGCGTCGATAGATCGACATATTATCGATATATCGATGCAGTTTGTGTTGTTATATATATACACACACATGTTGTGTTGCTTTTATAGGTCCCATCATGATGTCTGTGTTATATCCAAACTGTCCATCTATTTGGCGAGCTCATATTAAGGCTTGAGACGAAAAATAAGATAGATCTAACTATCAAGTGGACCACACTGTAAAATATAGTGGGGAATTAAACGTCTACCATTGAAACCCTTTTAGGGGTTATAGAAGTTTTGGATCATTATGAAATTTGTTTTTCCTCTTCATCTAGGTCTTTGTGACCTTATGAATGAGCTTAGATTGGGAGGATTTCTCACAAACATCACAGTGGGCCCCCAAAAAGTTTTTAATGGTTGATGCTCATTCAACACTGTTGCATATAATGTGGTACACTTGAGATTTGCATATACCTCATTTTTTGTCTCATACCATAAAATGATGTCGAAAAATATATGGACCGCATGATGAAAAGCATACATCATGGTGGGGCTCACAGACCACTGACCATCCACCATTGCGTGGTGGCAGGGGAGTACCCAATCCGTTCCGTGAAAGGAGGGGTATTTTCGTTCAGCAATTCCGTCCCGCACGTGGAGGTCTAAGTTGCAAAAGAAGGTTTGTCATCTTTCATAAAACCAGCTGGCTAAAAGGTGGGGTCCACGGTCCTAGTTTTCTCATAAAAATTTGAATTTGACAGTAGGATCGCAGAAACGTGCAATCATTTTCATTTTCAAACTGTGCCCTCGATTTATTTATCTTGATTCGAGGGATTGGACAGTTTCCAGCCTGGATTCACTTAGTGAGGCCCACCTTGAAATCTCTCCTGCCGGATGAACAGGATCAATTTAAGAAGTTGTCTTGATTCGGCCACACGTATAGCTTCCAAACAGTCATATATATATATATATATATATATGGGACATTTAAACCGTCCAAAAGATCTTTCCTAGAAATTAGATAATCTGCTGTAAAAATTAGTCCGATCCACTCAGCAAATGGGCCACAATGTGGAAAAAGGAAATTCAGCCGTTGATGTATTCTAAAGTATGTGTTGGCCCATATAATTAGTAGATGGGCTGATTTTTGCATATGGTGATCCTTAATTCGTTGTAGGTCCAACCTTCTGGAAAAGCGGGATGTTGCATGTCCAGTGAGAAGTTGGAATTTATTTCCTGGCAGTATGCATGTGTGGAACATGAGAGACATGATACATACACACCATCCATGCCTATGTATAGATCCGTGTGTGTGTATGGCATGCAATATAATACTTAAAGTAAAGCAAATGCATTAATTTTTTTTTAATTTTTTTTAAAATCATTTGGTAAAGCTTCCAACCTTCCAGTCGAGATATTTTTTTAAAAAAAAATATTTTTTGTTAGCTTGTTAGTACACCCACCGTCAGATCACACTTCACAGTTAGCCACCCCCACTAGGGAATTGGTAAAGATCATTTGGTAAAGCTTCCAACCTTCCAGTCGAGATCTGAATACATTAACGAATAATGGATGATCAAACTAGGCAGTCCTTACTCATGCCTAAGTGGTTGATTTGAGTTTCAATATGAGGTAATGAGTTCGAGTACTCATCGTGGTAAAATCCTATTGCGGTGAGGGGGAATTTATCACCACTACAAAAAGTCAATCAATTGCTTAGATTTTATCTACTTGAACTCTTTCGCTAGCTTGCACATGTATCTTATATTCCTTCTATTTTTTATTATATGTGTGCAGGTGTGTTAGAATTGAAATTGTGGCTCAATTCAAATCGAACCGCTATGACCCCAAGCGTTAAGATAGGCAAACACGTAGTGTACGTATGACTGAAATCTGAAGAGATCAGTCACTCATTCAGCCACTCGCTCAATTGTAAACATGATTGGTAATATTCAAATGGTGGAGTTCGTCTTTTGATGATGGGTTGCACCTTTGACTAGAGGTGGGCATCGAGCCGAGTCGAGTCGAGTCGAGCTGGGCCAAGATCGGCTCGGCTTGTCCATGCTGTAAGAGCTCAACATTGAAGCTTGGCTTGTTTACCAAAGCTGTCGAGTCGAGTTCGAGTTGAGCTAGTGGTTCGAGTCGAGCTAGTGGTTCGAGTCGAGTCGAGTTGAGTCGAGTTTACCTCGAGTCAAGCTCAAGCTTGTTGGGTGAGAGAGTAATGGATTTTGTTCTTGATCCTCCTCCATTGATGAAAAATTCAAAAATCTTAGGAGAATCAAAGCAAAATCCGATGAAAAAACTAAACAAAACTTCGAATCGGATGAGGAAACCTATAAGAACCGATCGGCTCTTAATCTTCTTCCACAAACAAAAATCCAAATACTAAAAAAGAAACAGAGCAGAACACAAATCAGAAATCCAAGTAAATAGATCTAGCCAATCAGATCATTGGATTTCCTTGAAACTTTAACAAATCTGAGAAGAAGCCATCTCGAATTTCTTGAGTTTCTCGACCAAGAAGTAGATCTCAAGAGATTAAAATCATACTATCGTGGAGTTGAAATGAAAACTAGTGGTGGTGGTCTGGGCGGGCCTGCGGTTGGCAACGGGTAGAGAAAGAGAAGAAAGGGAAAGGGAAATGGGGTGCGTGCAGTTGGGTAGAGACTCTAGGGTTTGTTTTTTTTTTTTTTTTTTTTTTTTTTTTTTTTTTTTTTAAGTTAAAAGTTAAAACTTATATTAAATATATATAGAGTTGTACACGAGTCGAGTCGAGTCGAGCCGAGTATTGCCCTACTCGTACTCGGCTCTTAACGCCCGAGTCTTGCTCGTACTCGGCTCTACTCGGCCAACGAGCATGGACTCCCTGCTCGTACTCTACTCGCCCGAGTACGAGCCGAGTACGATTAGAAAACGAGTCGAGTTGAGTCCAAGTTTTTTCTAGTTAGCCCATTAGTACACCCACTGTCAGTTCACACTTCACTGTTAGGCTGTTAACCACCCCCTCTAGGGAATCCATAGCAAAGCGATTATTTAGGAAAAACACAAATATCAGGTTAATCTCAAAACTATATTAAACAATTTCTATATTAACATATATTAAACCATTTCTAAAAATAAAAAATCAAAAATTAAAAATCAAAAATTAAAAATCAAACCCACACATTACTAGGCGAGCTGGGCTGGAATGACCGGCAGCTGCGTACAGGGCAAGGCGATGACGAACGAGTGGCAGCCTGGTAGGGACGAGCTGCGGCACCGGACGAGTGGCAGAGACGACCTCCGTCACCAGACAGGCCGCAGGGACGAGCGGCAGGGTCTAGCACCACCGGACGAGTGAGAGAGAGAGGGAAGAAGAGGGACGGCCGGATGGGCGCTCGGAAAGGGAGGGGGGAGAGAGAGAGAGAGAGAGAGAGAGGGAAGAAGAGGGACGGTCGGACGGGCGCTGGGAAAGGGAAGGGAGAGAGAGAGAGAGAGAGAGAGAGAGAGAGAGAGAGAGAGGGGTTTTTTTTTTCTTTTCTTTTCGAACGGCCGCTGGGAGGGAAGAAGGGTTTCGAACGGGCGCTGCTTGAAAATGACGGGTGACTGGGTTAGTAGGGTTTTTTTTTTGGGGGGCGGGCTTATATATATGGGTACGAGTCGAGTACCTCTTAACTCGTACTCTACTCGTAATCTAAACGAGTCTTAGAAACCCGCTCGTACTCGGCTCTAACTCACATGAGTCAAGTATCGAGTCTAGTATTCCGAGTTGAGTCAAGCGAGTACCCGAGCTTAGTCTGCTCATATACAGCTCTAATAATATATATATATATATATATATATATATATATATATTAATATATTTATTAATCAAGCCGAGTCGAGTCGAGTCGAGTCGAGTTCGAGTTGAAATGCCCCCTGGTCGAGCTCGGCTCGAACTCAACTCGAGCTTCAAATAATTAGCTTGACTCGGCCCAACTAAGCCATTCAAGCCGAGTCCATCCAAGCTGACTCAAGCCGAGTCGAGCGAGTTTTTCTAGCTATCTCGACTCGTGAACAGCCCTACCTAGAGCTGGGCAAAACAGACCCGATCCGATGGATCCGACCCGATCAGAATCGAACCGATGGTCTGGATCGGTGCGGATCGGGTAGCCCCATCTTGATTCGAAATTTTTTCGAATCGAGTTCGGATTGCCTATGATCCAACCCGACTCGACCCGAAAACCCAATCCGAATGGATTTGGACCGATCTGATCCTACCCGATCCAGAGTAGTTCTTATTGATATTTCTACTTTTTCCCGTGGTATGGTTCACTTGAGCTTTGGATATGCATCAATTTTGGGTTCAACCAGTAAAATGATCTACAAAAACGAATAGACGGCGTGGATAAACCACATGCATTCAAGGTGGGCCCCAACAGATTTTATTGTGTACAAATGGAAGAAGATTTGTCGGTGTACTGCACACAGCTATGTAGCTGGCTATGCGCCTAGCTGTAGGTACGTGTCGTGCCAAGACGAGCACTAACGCTCCTCGAGCTGTGAGTTGTATGAACGGTTCAAAGGAGATCAAAGTTATATGGCCCCACAGTGATGTATTTATTATATCTACACCGTTCATATATATTTAGAAATCATTTTAGAGCATTATCCAAAAAAAAAAATGGATCATATCCAAAGATCATCTGGACCACACCACAAATAGCAACAGAGAATAATTTTCTCCTTTAAACAATTCGTAGGGCCCACCATAATGTTTATTTTCCATCCAATCTGTTCATAAGGTCATAAAGACCTGAATTAAGAAGAAAAATAAATTTGAAATCAATCCAAAACTTCTATGAGACTATGACACCAAAAAGAGTTTCAATGTTAGACGTTCAATCCCTACTGCTTTTTTCAGTGTGGCCCACTCGATAGTTAGATCTATCTTATTTTTTGTCTCAAGACTTAAACAAGCTTGTTAAATGGATGAACGGTTTTGATATAACACATACACCATGATCAGACCCTCTTAACTTGCTAACGTAAATACATTATACACCACTGATACGCACCACACTTTTTTTCACATCACGTCACTGTTGCATGCCTTTCACAGCACGTAACCAGGCACCTCGAGCTTCGAGTTGTACGAACGGCTCAAACGAGATAAACATGGGCCCCACAATGATGTATTTATTATATTCATATCGTTTATCTATTTTTCATGATTATTTTATAGCATTTTGAAAAAAAAAATGAATCGTATCCAAAGTTTAAATGAACCACACCAAAAATAGCAGCAATGATAATAATATTCACCGTTAAAAAATTCAAATTCGAATAGGATTGTACCCAATCCGATCCGACTCGGTTTCCTTGACCGAGTCGGACTCGGTTCAGGTCAGGCCAATCGTGCATCGGATTGATTCAAGTCAGATGTCCCAGACTCGGCGCTGGATTGGATCAGGTTCGGATCCACCCACATAGATTTCAGACCGAATGGAGTTGGACTGAATCCGGTCTGACTCGGTCCGATGCCCAGCTCTAGCCCTACCTTTGACCTCTGTACGAAATGACTTTTCAATACAGATAAAAGAAATGATAAAAAAATTCTTATAGTCGATCATAAAGAACAGTTGCAAAACATATTTTCAAATGAAGAACTGAATACAGCGTGCGAGCGTAGACTCAAATTATAACTAAGATTACCAGCTACTTGAATAATGCTATGAATTACGATACGGTGTTTACATGTAGATTGAAATGATAATCGAAAGGAAATGTTTGGTTTGATTGGGTTGATATGAGATAAATTTTCTTATTGAATTCTTATGCTATTTATATTCTTAATCAATCATTTGGATCATTCTCACATTCTGACAGTTGCCATAACCGTTTGCCATTACTTGACTTCATCTGTTTCTTCTTTTATCATCTGTATTATAACTATTTCTTTATGATTACTTTTTCATCAGTCACTTAAACATTGACATGGTACTGTCTGACACATCCCCTTTCTTATTTTGTGGGTCAGTCGCATTCAAGATGTATTCGAGAAAACCTCCAGGCCCCTTTCTCATTCCGTCAGCTAGTTGTAGATGACACATAGACTAACTATGCATGCATGTCATCCAACAAATTTGATGTGGAGCGGGTGGCGGACACTTTCATGTCCAAGATGGACCAGAGAAGGCTCGATTGGAGGCGGAAGTCATCAAGACCATTAGAACCTTAAAATAGGCATACGTCGTAAACCTGAATGAGTTACTAGATGTATCATATTTGATTTTGGGGTAGGGCGAGCTACTTTAGCCAACCAAACTGGCATAATTGGGTTACCCGCGCTGAATTTTCAAGATTCCATCAAGATCGGCAGTCAATTTTTTGTTTATTTCCATTTTTACTATTTTTAGTAAGTTCTGGTTTGATTGTTACTCTTTATCTATTGGGCTTTAAGAGTTGTGTCCAACATGAAAAGTGCTTAGAAAAAATAGGAGAACAGTGTGATTAAGCCACATGGTACACTTATTATAAATAGTAAATTGACTATTTATAGTATGTTACGAATTTTAGGGAGTTTTGAGTTTTGGTTCGGAAATTCTTCCAAGTTGTGGTATCATTATTTAATGGGTTGTAAATTTATTTTTATTATCAATCAATCAAATTACAAATTTTATAGAATTTATTTTCTATTTTCCTTGTTTTTTTTTTTTTTTTTTCTCATGGATTTGAGAAGTCCATGTGAAGAGCCTACGTCACCATTCATCATGGTCACTGCACCGTGAAACCGGGACACCAAAAATCCAGTTGATCGAGCCATCAGGTGGCCCACCACGTGTATTTGGAAGATTTTGGGTGGTTATCCATCGTTTATGTGGTGTTGGCCACCCAATGATTGGCTTAGGCTGAGTCTTTGTACGTCTATAACGGATTGAATGCCATCTGCACAATCCTACGATGGGCCTTTAGAAACACATAATGGATTTCTCAAACAAGGGTATGTTTGTCATTTGGTAATGACCCCTCTGACATCTCCAACAGAGGGAGGCATTTACATTCGATTGTCGTTAAGAATCATGGATGAAGACCCGTGATTTAGATCTAGATTCGATTTTAGGCCCGATAAGTAATTGAGTGGACATGGATTACATAAACGTGAGCCCAACAAGGGCCCAACCCAGATGAACTAATTTAGAATAGATGGGCTGAGATTTGGATGCTACGCTAAGCCCGGAAAGAGAGAATTTTGAGGTGGTTTGGGCCTGTAGAGAAGTCCTTGGCATGGTTTTCAGACTCAGACAAGTCCCATGCAGCTCATCCAAATCAATTCGGACTAAGTCAGGCCCTATTCGGCCGGACATAACAGACCAATGATCTGGAACACCCAAACATGGTCATGGGCCCTAGTGGTCAAAATTAAAATACATTCAAGTCTGTCTTTGTAAAGAAACATATACATTTGTAATGTATTTTCATCTTCTACTATCATTTTTTAAAATAAAATTTATAAAAAGACACTATAATCATTTACTAAGGGGTCATTTGGCACCATTGATTTACAGGGGTTTCAAACACCCACGAAAGAGAATGTTGTTTCAAATCCACAGTGAAAGCTTGGATTACATCTAAAATCATTTCCTGAATTGCATGTGTAATACGTTTGTCACTTGAGTATTAAATTATTGGGCACATGACCCACTAATTATATCCCAAAGCAATTAGATTATCAATTGCATCACTGTAATTACCTTAATATGATGATCAGCACCGTCGAAACATTGTCCATCTAAATCAATGGTTAAAAATCATTGGTTAGTCACTTGAGACATGATCTTGTGCTTATGGACCATCCGAGACTTGGAATTTCATCATTTTCAGGTAAAGAATATATTTCAGCAGCTTTATTACAACCATTGTGTCAAGCATTATATATGTTAACTAATTAGAGATATTAAAGTTAATTTACTAATTAAATTCAAACCCCTATAAATATACCATGCATAGTTACATTTGAATTAAAGTTGATTTCTAATTCAGGGTCCAAAAATAATAGGAGAATTTCAAATCCAAGGGGTTCCAAATCCAAGCAACCAGTCAGGCCATAAGAGTTGTCCAATACTTATAACAAGAAACACTTGAAATCATTCCTTTTATTTATTTATTTTTTTCTTTAAAAGAAAAAAAAAAATCCAAATTAAACTTCTAATCACATTTATAGCGGCACAAACATGTATTCGCGTTCCTGCACGTCCCTGTTACATCTCCCGATTGGTCATAGTCGAAATTATTGTAGCAATACGTATCGCATTCGTCGTTCTTGCAGTTGGGTAAGTTGACTGGGCACTGACAATAACCGGAGTCATCCAGCCTGTTCTTTGAACTACCAGGACATGGGTCATCAGCGACCACAAACATGCCACCTGTCATTCATCCAAAATTCCTAAGAATAGATAACACAACAAAAGATGGGAAATACATGTACTATACAGTACATACCCTACCATGGATGGGGTGTACCCTAAATAGCTAGATCGTTATGGTCCCCGATCAGAGGATCGACTTTTGAGGGCTGTGAATGGGCTGTTAGAAATAATAGACCTAACAGGTGGTCCACATATATTACGAGCCTGACCATTGATAGGATATGCCCATCTTGAATAATTTGTTCGGTATCCCATCAACGGTGAGGTCCATAATATACACGGTCTAGATCATTGGAACATCACCCCAATCCAACGGCCAAAGTCACAACGTGAAAGAAGCAATGCGTCTGTATGTGCTGTTAGCAAACCTCAAACTAGAGATCACTTGGCGCGCAAATTTCAGTGGATACAGGGAGCCATCCGTGGGCCCTTTATGATTGTGGGGGCCACCGTAATGTATTTGGTTTATATCCATACCGTCCATCTGTTTTACCACTCATTTTAAAGTTTAAGCCCAAAAATGAAGGAGATGCAAATCTCAGGTGGACCACACAGTGATGATTAAAAGCACGTCATTGAAGAAAAATTCCCGAGGCCACAAAGTTTTGAATCAAGCAGAAATTTGTCTTCCTTTCATCCAAGTCCACGTTACCTTAATTGATGGCAAAAATACATCATGGTGTACTCTATGAAGTTTTGGATGGTGAGCATTTAATCACCACTGTTTCTTGTGGTGTGGTCCACCTGAAATTTGGATCTACTGGAAAAAAAAATGGATGGCATGGATATAAAACACATACATCACAGATTGAATGAATAATTGCTCTTTCTGGTTTCCTAACCCACCGAATCCGCATCCATCCAAACCATTCATAAGGTTATTCAAGCCATCCACCGTGCAAAGGTTTCATTTCTAATGAGAGGACAAATCTGATTTTCGCACTGGACCATTTCGTGGTAAGGTCCACCTTATGCATGGCTTAGATTTCCCAAGGCGAGACCGTTAGAACTCGTGTAAAGTTACATGTACAAATAGTAAAATCAGGCCTTTCCTATTATGGTGGGCCACACCATAAAAACAGTGCTCGTTACAGCTACGGAGTGCTGTTTCTAGCACATAAAGAAAAACTAAAAAGAAAAAGAAAAAAATAAATCACCAAAGGAGAAGAGAAAGGCAACAAGGAGAAGAAGGGTAATCTCTTCATGCTATCGGACGGGACGTGAAAAGAGATGCAATGAAGTGGGATTTATTTATAGGAGTAAGCTCTTTCCATTTTTACCTAATGAATCAACAGCTGTAGTTTACCATATCTAGACATTGCGGACCAACCTGTTTTGACGCACCCAAAATCCCCCTTGATTACTTGGTTTAAATGCACCTATTGGGATTTTTATAAAGAACCGCCTAATTAATATAAAATTTACATACCAATATATTTTTCAAAAAACTACCTCATTAATTAATATTATTATTATTCTACCGCCTTCCGATGCATTTTTTTAAGGGGCTGATTGGGTGGGCGTGGCGAATGACTATGCCCGCTTTACCAGCTCATTTTAGGACATGAGACCAGAAATAAGGTAAATACAAAACTCATTTTGATTCAAAAGATCATATATATCAATTAAAAAGCAAATACCTTTTCAAGAATAAATCTAGCTCTTAGGTTGTCTTTTGTTTCTATGTTTTTTAATATTTAATTCCACGTAATCTTTTTCAGGATCTTTTTGTCGGTTCCGTGGATTTGATCCAAGATTTCCTTTGACCGACGCAAAAATGAATTAGATCCAAATCACAGGCGGACCACACCATACGAAACAGTTATCACTGAACATCCACCATTAAAAACTTCCTAGGGTCCACCATAATGATTATTTACCATCAACCCGTTGATCATGTTATCCAAACCTAGATGAAAGAAAAACACAAATAAGAAAAACACAAATATAAACTTCATACGAAACTTTGCAACTCACAAAAAAATTTTAATTATTAATTCCTGTGCTGTAGTCCACCTAAGATTTTGATAAACTTTATTTTTTGTCCCACGACCTAAAATGAGCTAGCAAAATGGATATACAACACATACAACTAGATGGGTCCCACGGCAAAGACCTGGCCGAATCCTCGTCCATGAAACGGTGGCATCCGGACACTCCCTTCGTTACACTAATAGTATGATCTTACCCATCCAATCGGAGTAAGGGAGTAGCCAATGACCGCCATGATGTTTGTGAGAAATCCACCCCTTCCATCCGTTTTGCCACCTCATTTTAGGACATGAGACCAAAAATAAGGTAAATACAAAACTCAAGTGGACCACACGATAGAAAACAGTGGAGAGGGAATTGCCTGCCGTTGAAACGTTTTTGGGGTCCACCATGATGTTTATATGCCCTGAAAAACAGTTCATAAGACCATTCCCACTTGGATAGACTTAAAGCACAAAAATAATAGCCCGACCCCACAAATGTTTCAACAATGGGCATTCAATCTCCACTGTTTCTTGTCACTACATTTTTGGCCTCATATCAAAAGATGAGGTGGCAAAACGGATTGAGTGAGTGGACACAAATATCAGTGGGCCCACCTAACTAGCAGCCGGGCCGTCCCTAATCAGATGGATATTTGCTTGTGATGTTTAGACATCTCATTCCATTGTACTGAGTCACTGACCCTGTAGTGAGGTCCATTTTTTGGGACAGCTTGGATTGAGATGCATTCGTGCCTCTTGGACAGAGCAACGTGCATGGTCATATCACACGGGTGAAAAGCTTTGATACCCTGGAAATTCTGATGGTTCACACGCACTTACATCTAGTCAATTAAACCATCCCACTCGTGGGACACACATCACTGGGCACAAAACCAAGGGTCATCCATGATTTGGACGGTTCAATTTGAGTTACATGCCACGTCTACAAAGACTGAGGCCCCCTGCAAAATTTTAAAGTAAAATTATTATTCTAACCGATCTATTGGTGAACATCTAATGGGCCATAAAAGCTGTAATAGTCGATGGTCCTTATTTGATAAACAAATATCAATAAATCATACGTGAAAAACTTTGGTACCCTGGCAACTGTGGTGGTTCATATGCATGCACAAAAATTGTAGGCATGGCATACATTTCAATTAAACCGTCCATGCCATGGGACCCACATAAATGGGACAAAAACCAACGGTTATCCGTGCATGTGAAGTAAAGCTCATGTTCATGTACACACCACACGTGCCAGCATGGCACATAGGTACGAGATGATACAGCAACACAAGTTCAGTGCCGTCGCCTGTAGGTGATCAGATTTACACCTTTCTCTACAATCCGACCAGAATGTCTATATTCTCAAAACCCCTCACCAGTTGGACAGTTGTGTGATCACTGAAAGTTGGGCCCCACTGATAAGTTTCTGGGTCAATCAAAAATCCCTGTTATTTCCATCCAAACCCCACAAATTATCTCCTTTCAAGGGTGAGATGGAGATGTGTTTTTATTCTGCCAACTGCATGGACTTGCCCACATTCCAAATCAAGATCTTTCATTTGGTATGCTTACCAGGATCATGTTCTGAAGAGCTAATACACCAAAGGACTTGGCCATACAATCCGTAGTGCCTGTGATTAGCATATCTCAATAACCCTTTATTGAGGTCCCGATTATTATGATGGAGGGTAAAGGAGAATGCCAGATTGGTGGTCAGCTAAATGATCAGGTGGCCCTTGCAATGGCCTTTAAATATAATTTCATCATCTTGGACTACCCTGTTCTTGCCCTCCTGCAAAAATAAATCAAAGTACCTTTGTATGCACTGTTGAAATCAGATCCCAATATTTGTTGAATATCCATATCTAACAATAAGGTGATTGTACAAAATGATGAGTGGGTCAGGGGCAAAGATCAAGAACCCCACGCGGAATCCACAGCTCATGTGGCACCACAGGGAGCAATGGGTATGGGATGCCAACCGTAGGTTTGTGTGTGTAGAGCCACCATGGTGTGTATATTTCATCGAACCTGTTCTTCATGTGTGAGTTGCATGACTCACCAGGATGAAGGGAAAATACAAATATGTGCCGGATCATATCTCAGGAGGGCCGCGCCGGATGAACTCAAGATGTTCTAGACGCAATTTACATTGTTCCTTGTGATGAGGCCTATATGGGTTTTGTATCGGGATGATCTTTTGAATTTTAGGTGAACATAAGTGTTATCACCTGATGGTCGGAGTACATGTTACACATGGAAAAGGATGGGCCCCACATTGCTTGGACGTTGTGCATGCTGCGCAGTGTTGTAGACTATTTCAGTCCTCAAGAATCCAATTGACGGTGAAGGAGCTCTCTTCAGCCATTCCTTGTCTGCAATCTGAAGCCCAAACTCCATGATCACCCAACATACACACACCGCGTTGGCTTGCCTCATCACAGGTCACAACAGCCACTTGACACCCCCAGGAAGATCTGCAAATCAAATAAAAAGCCCAAACATAAAAACTAACATGAGAAAAATCATCATTTCTCCTCTTGATCAACATCAAATGCAGGCTCACCTTCGGATCAAGAGCTTAGAACACAAACATCATCTTGCAGGGTCCATCAACCCAAAACACAAACATATAATACAAGTACTCAAGCTTTTGCCATGGCCTCAATATAGCATGGCATTTTTATTTTTATTTTTCCTATCCGCACTACATGGCATACATGGGAAAGTATCATGTATTGCATGGCACACACAATACTATGGCCTGAAAGGTATTCATTCATTATCATTTTAATGCTGCTCTTGACCTCAGGCTTACTAACAATGTGGGGATTTGGTTAGATTTGGAATGTCAACAGGCAAGGCCTGGATCGGATCACAGTCAGCCCAAGCCCGAGCCAGAGCCTATCCTGATAATACAAGGTCCGAGCCTGAACCCGAGCCCAGCCAGAACCTGAAACCAGCCAAGCCTTTTTGGGCCTGAAAAAAATCCAACAAAAAGTTTGTCAAGCCTGAGCCTAGCCCACTAAGCAATTTTCAGACATTTTTAGAAAATAAAAGAAAATTCATTGAGCTTATGCATTCATAACTTTTTTTTCTTGGTTGCATCAATATGCCCTTACATGAGATTTGCTTCTACAGTTTATAAGAAGAACGGTGTTGCCAACATGGTCTTGGCTGCCTGTGGAAGTGAAAACGAGTGTGGAGCATGGATTTACTACCTACCTCTAAGAGCTCCAAGAAGAAAGGAACAAGGCAACTACCCAATTCAATTAGGGGGCTCTTGGATGTGCGTCAAACATCTCAGAAGCAGACAATGACAAATCATGGTTATCTATGTTTTATGATTTAATGGCAGATTGTTGTCGGATGAAGAAAACAAAAAGATGATATCACACTCCTATCAATGTAATCAGCACAAAACAGATAAATCATGATGGTCACCCTGCATTAAAGATACACTTGGCTGTACTGCTAAATCATGGTTGACAAGACTTATGAGCCAACAAAGTTGGCTTGACAAGATTTTTTCAAATCACAAACATATTTGAATTCAATTTAAAGCTACCCATACCTCCTAAACTACATGTCTATGGTTGACGAGGCAAATTCATGTTCATTTCACAATTGGACTGTTCTCACAATTCTTGAATTTGCGTGAGAGCTCATTTTGGCAGTGGAGTAAAAGGGATTTGTGGGTTTTTTTAGGTCATTTGATAGTAAGGAATGAGAGGGATTTTGAGGAGGCCATTTTGCATTCCCACCTTAAAGCTGCTTTGCAAAATCCACTCGATTCCACAGGTTGTAAAATGCACCCAACTCCATGGGATTTAAAAACCACTCTGCCAAACGAGTCTTATTTCATGTGTTCGGGAGGGACTTGGGAGTGTTCATACAATTGACAAGGCAGTTGACGGTTATTTTGGATTACAAACTATCACAAATGGTTCGATGAGTTGCAGATAGAATCTCAGAAACACGTCACAAAAGGCCTCGCCAATTTCAAAGGCAAAGCCAAAGAATGAACGCATCCAAGGGTCACAATCTTAACACGATTGTGACCATTTGTGCAATCTGTATAACGCACTGAAACTAACTGTGTTAGAACAAAACATATTTGAAATCCAATTTGTAAAACAAAATATGGGCTTTCTTTTCCCACCAATTCACTTTTTGAGAGAAGGTTTTACTCTCCTGCCAAGGAAAGGAAATCCCATGACCTTCTTTTTTTTCATATCCAAGGAAACTCAGGAAAATTGTTTGCTTTCCTTAGGGGTCGTTTGGATGCCTATAAATGGGCCAAGTTATGATTTACAGGTAAATTTTACAGTGATTGGATGGCCTTTTTTGCCTGATGTAAATGATTTACAGCATTTACCCCCATCTCATTTACAGGCAACAAGTTCGGATTCTCCATTACAGCCTAACGACTATAAATGGAAAGATTGGCACTCCATTTACAGGGCTTAAACAATTTACATGCTATCCAAACACAGACAATCATTTACAGCTTAAAGCCAAACAGGACAGGTTGTAAATGATTTACACCTACAAATCATTTACCTGTAAATCATTTACAACTCAAACCATTTTTACAGCCATCCAAATGACCCCTTAGTTTTCCCCTCAACCCAAACATGCCCGTATCCCGCCTATGAATGGACCATCGTGGTTTAAAAGCATGTCTAAAGTGGATCTCACCATATAAGCGGCCGCGATCATGGATACGGCGACACACTCTTAAAAATCTGCACCATAAAGACCCTCTTCAATGCTCTCAGTTCAGTTCCGTGTGCGTTTGATGTAGAGCGGGTCGCGGATACTTTCTTGTCCAACATGGATCAGAGAAGGCCATCCCCAAAGGCAGAAGTCATCAAGGCCGTCAGAACCTTAAAACAGGCATATCTCACAAACCGGAATGAGTTACTCGACGTTAGGACGAGCTACTTTAGCCAACCAACCCGGCTGTGCCGGGTTGCCCACGCTGAATTTGTGAGATTCCATCATATTGAAGGCCGAATTCCATGTTTAATTCCGTTTTTACTATAAATAGTAAGTTTTAGTTTGATTATAACTCTTCATCCGTTGGGCTTGAGGAGTTGCGCCCAACATGAAAAGTGTTTTGAAAAATTAGGAGAATAACTTAGTTAAACCAAGTAGACACTTACTATAAATAGAAAATTTAATATTTATAATAAGTTACGAATTTTAGGGAGTTTTAGTTATAGTTTAATTACAAAACTTATTCCAAGTCTTGGTAATCTATTAATTGATCAACAAGTTTCTTTCATATATTTTAAAATTATTTCTATTTCTTTTCCTCATAGATTTGAGGAGTCCAGAGAAGCTCTGTGGATTCAGAGTAGTTATCCTTGAGGAAGATGGTGATCGACCTCATCACGTTCATCCCTGCGTCAGCGTTTCTCATAGAAGAAGAAGAAAGAAGAAGAAATAAAAAAATAGAGATTATTTCATTGGACTACCTTGCAGGTGCAACCTCTCACATTTGTGCCATGTAAGCTTCATAGACATCAGGAGCATTCTCCTTGTATGGATCCACATACTCTTCCAAGAACTTCTTCTCTGTCAGGAAGATGATTGTCGACAGTGAACGACCCTTCTTTAGCAAATCCTTCGATTCCAGGATCCGCAGCACATTGCATCGAGGGATTATCCTCTTCTCCAAGCTATAAGTCAGCAATTTTGGCCGCAGGATAATGTGGGATCGGTCACACCCGAGCTCAGTCACGTAGTAATGCATCATCTTCTGAATCCTCTCCTCGGAGTATGCCAAGAACATTGGATACCGCATGAACGCAGAAAGGGTGTCGGCCTCCGACCACCCAAAGCTCTTAAACAAGTTGAATTTCGCCTCCAGCGTGGCCTTACTCAATGATCCAACAGTCAAAAGCGCGTGGATGAACATCCTGTCCTGATGGGTGAGCCCCATTTCCTCAACGCGAGCAACAGTCCCCTCAAGACATCTCGGATTCTGCATGAACAAGGTGGGCTTTCGCAGCACGAGCATCACGATTCTTTGAATCGGGACGCCAATCTTATGCAGATTCGAGATGTTGGGCTGCATCTGTTTCTTGATGCCGGAGTGGAAGTCCCATGTGGAGCGCCTGAAGAACGTGGCAACGTTCTTGTCGGTGCCAAGGACAGTCCGGAGGAAATCGACGGTGGGGATGAACCAGTTATTGACGCTTCTCAGCAAAAGGACGGGGTTTCTTACTATGGTCATGGAAAGATGGGGCCCAGAGAGGCCTATTTGTTGCAAGATCTTGAGTTTGGGGATGAGGGTTTTCTCGACATTGGCGGCAAGGAATCGGGGCCTCTTGGAAATGAGATCTCTGATTTGGGGGTCGTTCAAACCGCAGTTTCTGAAGAAGGAGAGAACAGAATCTGGGTTTTGTGGGGATTTTATGTGGGTGAGATTTTTAGAAACAGAGATTGCTTTTTCTGCGGAGAATCCACATGAGTTGGTGAGATAATCGATAATGAAAGGGATTTGGGGAGATGGGTTTTGGGATTTGGACGTTGAGAACGGGAGGTGGTGTGTGAATTTGAAAAGGGGGTTTGAGATGAGGGTTTTGCAGGGGTTTTTGAAGAAGAAGACAGAAAGCTGAAGAACAGGCATTTGAATAGAGAAAGAGCAGACAAATGACCGAGAGACTGAAGAACGCGTACGCGCCTCGTCACTCTTGAGGGGCCACCACGTTGTATGTGAATCCCGTCCATCCGGAGCGCTCTTTGACGCTTAGTCCTTGGGCCAGAAATAAGCAAGATCCACGAATCAGGTAGGCAAGACCACAGAAAACAGTGGTGATGGGAAGCGAATCATAGGTTTGTCTATGGGCCTATTCATCAGGTGTCTTTCGCCAGGATGAACGTAATGTACAAAAACAGCCTTATCCAAAACTAGGGGCCCACCGAAACTACTACAGGATTATATTGTTCCCATTGTTGTGGGCCATCAGAGTTTTTTCTTCTATATATATATATATATATATATATATATATATATATATATATATATATAAAGAAAAAAGAAATTGGGGTCATATTTTGTATGCACGGTTAAATAAGGGTCATCACTTAACGGACGAAATGGATTTCACATGTTATATATAGTGGCCCCCAACGTGCTTGGGTGTTTCACCGAGTTTGAAATCCATGCAATTAATTAGGTTAGATGCATTCCGAATATTCTTCAATATGCCGGCTATTTAGGTAAAGATGACTGACTGACTATTCTTCTCTCCTTTCTCTGAAAAATGAGCAAAAATCTAACCTGATGGTGTAGCTTTCTTATGTCCAACACGTGTCAAATGAGTTGGATACCACACGCGTGTGCGTTTCTCGTATGGAAATGCAGAAGCATACTAGTGGTCAAACACAAATAGATCTCATAGGTGGGCCCAGTATTTCTCAACCATACAATACAGAGGTTCTTACTGTAGTCAGAGGCCATGTGGGGCCACAAAGATGCCCATGAGAAATCCACTCTGTCCATCAGTTTCTCAAGCTCACAACAGGACGAGTCCAAAAATCAGACAGATCCAAAACATGGGTGGATCATGCACCACAAGAAACAGTGGGGATTTAACGCCCAGCATTAGAAATAACCTTTTGTCGGGGCCACAGAAGTTCTGGATCAGGATGAATGGATGATATTTTGGCTACAGTTTATCTCAGTGGAAATAACACTGGATGATTTGTATGGCATATAAACATCATGGTCCACTTCATTTTGGATTTTGTCCTATTGCCGGGTCATGCAGTTACACTCACACAGAAAGGACAGTGGACCCTACACTCACACAGAAAGGACATTGGACCCTACATCTAACGGGTGCACATAACCAGCTAGTTAAGTTTTTATTTTGCCAACACAGAATCTCCATATATGGAACCCCACTCACTGGAGGCCCACATGCTGACTGAACCTACTATACTGAAACAAATAAAAAAGAAAAAGAAAAAAAGGATGATCTTCAATGTTTCCCGTTCAACTCCAAAAATCAAACCATAGAATCACATAACAATAGCTTATTCATCTCTAGACAAAAATCAGCTACGTACCACTCAGCCAGGCTACACCTCATGGATCAATGGAGATGGAATGCCGCCATAGATTTGTGTGGGGCTACCATGGTGTATTTATCTCATCAAACATGTTAATCAGGTGCACCTCACCAGGTCCAAGAGAAGAAATAAAAATCAGACACATATAGGCTACATGGTATCAACCTAGCGGTTTCCAGAGTAATTGTAAGTTGTTTCCATTGGCATAGCCCATATGACTTCTTATTCAGGCTTATCTTCTTCTTCTTTTTTCTTCTTTTTTTTTTTTTTTTTTTTTCTTTTTTTCTTTTTTTTTGTTAGCTTGTTAGTACACCCCACTGTCAGTTCACACTTCACTGTTAGCCACCCCACTAAGGATCGATACCAAGACCTCAGTGTTGAAACGAGGTATCACTCAGTCTACCACTTAAGCTATGGATCAAGGTGTTCAGGCTTATCTTTTGAACTTCCCATTCAAATAATGATTCTCACATGGTGGAGGGAGTGGATTTCGAGGGCTATGACTTTCATTGGTTACAGGACCATTAGTTCGTACTAAGCCTTTTAGTGCGAACCAACCAATGACTATTTCACTGCCTTTTTGTGCTAACGAACCATCACTATTTCACTATCCTGGCTTCCACTTCATTTTCCAAATACATGACTACTTCCACCTGCCCCTTGGCATGTTATTACCTACACTCATTGAATGAGAGTTTCAGGGGCTACCTTTTATGTACACCAGACCATATAATCAAGATGGGGTATACCAGACCATGTCATTGAGAGGGGTGTTGGGGATCGCATGGAAGCAAACCTTTTTTTTTTTTTTTTTTTTGGGTTAGCTTGTTAGTACACACCCACTGTCAGTACACACTACACTGTTAGCCACCTCCACTAGGGATCGATACCAAGACCTCAAGTGTTGAAACAAGGTATCTCCACTTAGTCTACCAGTTGAGCTATGGATTAGGGTGTATGGAAGCAAACCTGAATTCAATCAAACAAGACGGAATAAAATGAAAACTAAACACGCGAACACATGAATTTTATATGGAAAAACTCTCACAGGGAAAAACCACGGCACAAAACAACAAACAATCCACTATTAAACGATATTACAAGAGATGATGCACTTACAATAATGAGAACCTCATTCGAATCTCCCAAAAGCCCATCTTTTCTTCTCTAGAATCCTTAGGAATGTCTTAGTAAACTTCTGTTATGCCCTAATCCCGATTACACCCGATATATATACTATTACAACTGGAATAGGAAACAAATCGCGCACTTACATAGTTCCCCGCGCACCGTCAATCTCAATGTCCATCGACCGACACTGATCAGGCACCCTTCGATCGATCGAGCAGACCAAAGCTCAAGCAATCGAACTAGTCCAAAACTGTCCAGAGAGTAAATAAGAATTTTCCGAATATTGTCGATCGATTGAACATGGTCCAAAAGTGTCCAGGAGCAATATGTCTAATTTCGAAAAGGTTTGATCGATCAAGCATAGCTGTCAATCAATTGATGTCTCCTAATTATGCATAGATTGAAGACATCCTTTCAATAAGGGGAGCTACCTTATGCACGGTTCAGATGTTCCACACACTTGTCAGGTTAGCACGTGTGTTGTATGTAAAGGTGCAGCATGTGAAAGCAGTGTCTGCAGGGCTAGTAAACATATCTAATGGCATGCTATGGAGTTGTCTCAGGCATTTCTCTAGGTCGGGTGGTGGGACCCAGGCCAGAGACGAAAGAAAGAGGCCAATTCCAAAAATGCCTAGGGGCAGGAAAGCTTCTGTTTCAAAATGCTAGCAAGTAGAAATGCCTTGAAAGTGGGGGTACGAGTTCAATTCAAGTCAAACTTAGGAGTAGCACCTATGTAGAAGCTTGCTCCAACTAAGGTTCAAACAAGAAGAAATCCGACATGCAAATTCACCCAAGACAAGAACACATCAAAAAGTTACTTTCCTCCATAAAGCTTCCGGCTCTTCCCTAAACCTCCGTCATTTGCTTGACAACCCCATCTTTTCTTTTCTTTTTCTTTTTTTCTTTTTGATGGATACCAAAAAAAATAAAAAAAATTCCAACTCTTCCACAAAACCTCCACCATTTGCTGAAAGGCCCCAACTTTCTTTCTCTAACATGTCAATCCCAAGGACCAGTTCTCTCACAAGCTTCTGAACCCCATTCAAATTAATGAGGCGGAAGTCCCTCCATTCCTCCCCTCCCTTCCAGCAAAAAAAATTACTTTGAAGGTGCTCAATCTCAAATAGGGGTGCAACTCAGGCGAGATGGATCAGGTCAAGGGTCGACCTGAGCCCGACCCAACCTCTAGAGGACCTAATCAACAATCCAACCGAACCCGAGGTGCCCAACCTGAACCCAACCCAAATTCCTCTATACTCAACCCTAAACCGACCCTCAACTTTCAAAATCTTCAAAAAGAGAAATAATTGTAAAATTAGGACCTTAATTTGTATCTATTATGTATTTCTTAGGAAGAAAAAAATAAAGAAAAAGAAACAAGGTTGTTGTTGTATAGTGGTGAGTATTCTCCTGCCTGTCATGCTAGCAACCCGGGTTTGATCCTCGGCAACGGCGTTATATTTTTCAGAAGGATGTTACCCATAGAATTCAAGCTAGGTGGTAGAAATGGAGATGTGCCTCTAGAGTTTTATGTGATTATCGTGTACCGCTTGAACTGAAAGGGAAATTTTATAAGATAGCTACAAGACTAGCCATGCATTATGGGATAGAATGCCGGGCAATTAATGAACAACATGTTCATTCATAGGATAAGTGTAGCTGAAATGAGGTTGTTGTAATGGATGAGTGGCAAGACGAGGAAGGATAGATTTAGAAATGAATGAATTCTAGGGAATTTAGGAGTAGCACCAATAGGGCAAGGAGAAGACCCAAAAGGATGTGGATGAAAGTAGGAAGAAAAAACTTGATGACCTATGGTCTAACTATAGGTTTGGACCTTGATAGACTGGAATGGCAGAAAATTATTCATGTAGCCGGCCCCAATTAATTGGGATAAGGCTTTAAATGATGATGATGATGGAATTCGTTTTTTTTTTTTTGGGGGGGGGGGGGGGGGGGGGGGGGGGGGGGGGCTAGTGCAGTTTTGTCAATGACATAGGCTAGGGTGTCTCGAGTCGGTTAAGCCTCCATAGGAAGACGTTGAAGACCGAAGACTCGAAGACTTAAAGCATCATGGCCAAAGACAATAGGTAAATCATGAAGTGCCTAGGTAATCCTAGCCCTAGACCTCTATAGTTCCAAAACAACCTACCCTAGATGACTAGTTCCATATAGGAAAACCCTTAGTCATCAAGTTTGTGCCGGCTAGTACATGTGCAAAAGAAAGACATCAAAATGCACAAGTTCGATCGATCTTCAATTAATCGAGCAAAGATTCGATTAGTCTTGATTGATCGAAGCTGCAAAAAACGTCCAACAAGCTTTCGACCTTGTTTCGTAGAAACCTCGATTGATTGAAAGTGCACAAAAGAGTCATGCGAGCTTTCTGCCTTATAATCAAATTAAGTTCATTCAATCGAAGGAGTTGCTAGATCGATTGAAGCAAGTAGTTATAGATCCATTGGAGCCCTTTCTTCTATAAAACTAGAAACCAAATCTTTGTGGAATTGATGGTTTTAGGTGATTTAGAAGCCCTAGAGCATTCCAAGCCTTCCCAACACTCTTACGCTATCACCCAAAGAGATCCATGCCTTCTTCATTGTGATTAATCACTCTAATGACATTCCAAGCTCCATTTGATGAAAAACATGGTATATTGCATTCTCTAGAGATTAAACATAAATAACATAGGCAAATCATAATGTCTATCATCCTCAAGAATGCCCGTATAGGTGAATCCCCAATTGGAACCAATTACCCTTAGTTGTAGGAGATTCAACCTCTCTCACATTACTTTGGTAGCCTCATTAGAGCATTAAGTGCAAGGTAGTCAATTCAAGGAAGCGGAAGAAGACGGATTTCAAAGATCGGGAGAGCACAAAAGAAGAAGATTCAAGAAGTTGAGATGCATCTCAAGCAAGGCGCATCAACGAGGCTCAATCCGACAAGTAAGGTTGTTAAATTAGAGTTCATATACTCTTTCCTTGTGTAGGATTGAGTATAAAGTTTATGACCCAAACTCGATCAAGTCCTTGTGTAGGCCTTCAACGGGAGTGTACATATGTAAGTCCTCGTGCAGGCCTCCAACAAAAGTGTACGTTTGTTAAGTCCTTGTAATGCAAGGGCATTTTCACACCGTGCTCGAGTAGGGTGGCCTATGGGATGTTGAGGCACACTCGGGTGAGCGGCCCATATGAGGCGAGTGACTCATGTAAGGCGAGACCCATGTGATGTGGGGCCCACGAGAGGGGTTCAACCAAGGACCAAACCCATGGGATGTGAGGCATGGGCTATGAGAGAAAGGGATTGATTCCCCACGCTCTATCAGTTCGAGCTTTTAGAATAAGTGGTTAGTTGTCCTGCATTAAAGTGGTATCAGATCAGAAGGTCTCGTGTTCGAGACTCCTCACTGAGAGTGATTAATGCATGGGGCATTTTCACACACAAGGCTCGAGTGGGGTGGCCTGTGGGATGCGAGGGCACACTCAAGGTGGGTAACCTGTGTGAGGCGAGTGACTCGTGTGAGCTGAGACCCATGTGATGTGGGGCGCACGAGGGGGGTTCGCCGAGAACCTAACCCATGGGATGAGGAGCCTGGGCTATGAGGTAAAAGGATTGATTTGCCACACTCCATCAGTTCGAACTTTTAAAGCAAGTGGTTAGTTGGCCTGCATCACCTTGTGTAAGCCTCTGACGAGTGTACATGTGTAAGTCTCTGTGGGAGCCTCCGGCGGGAGTGTATACTTGTAAAGGTTAGGGGTGAACCTATTGAAAACTCCTGTGATAGTGAAATCCAGTACACTCGAGGAGAGTGCATCCACAGGAAGTGGAGTAAGCAAGTAGTTGAACCACAATATATCCTTGTGTTTGCTATTGTCATTTGAGCACATTTTTATTCATGCTTATTAGTTTAATTGGTTGAATTATATGACTACTTGAATGAATTGTATGCTAGGCATTTGATTGATAGAACGCGCACACACAAGATATCAATCTCGCACACAGATTAGTGATTCAACTTGTTGTATAATTTGTAGTTTATGCAACCCCCCCCCCCCCCCCCCCCCTGATCTGATACCACTCGAGAAAGGGATTGATTCCCCACGCTCTATCAGTTCGAGCTTTTAGAATAAGTGGTTAGTTATCCTGCATTAAAGTGGTATCAGATCAGAAGGTCTCGTGTTCGAGACTCCTCACTGAGAGTGATTAATGCATGGGGCATTTTCACACAAGGCTCGAGTGGGGTGGCCTGTGGGATGCGAGGGCACACTCAAGGTGGGTAACCTGTGTGAGGCGAGTGACTCGTGTGAGCTGAGACCCATGTGATGTGGGGCGCACGAGGGGGGTTCGCCGAGAACCTAACCCATGGGATGAGGAGCCTGGGCTATGAGGTAAAAGGATTGATTTGCCACACTCCATCAGTTCGAACTTTTAAAGCAAGTGGTTAGTTGGCCTGCATCACCTTGTGTAAGCCTCTGACGAGTGTACATGTGTAAGTCTCTGTGGGAGCCTCCGGCGGGAGTGTATACTTGTAAAGGTTAGGGGTGAACCTATTGAAAACTCCTGTGATAGTGAAATCCAGTACACTCGAGGAGAGTGCATCCACAGGAAGTGGAGTAAGCAAGTAGTTGAACCACAATATATCCTTGTGTTTGCTATTGTCATTTGAGCACATTTTTATTCATGCTTATTAGTTTAATTGGTTGAATTATATGACTACTTGAATGAATTGTATGCTAGGCATTTGATTGATAGAACACGCACACACAAGATATCAATCTCGCACATAGATTAGTGATTCAACTTGTTGTATAATTTGTAGTTTATGCAACCCCCCCCCCCCCCCCCCCCCAAGGACTTAGCCGTAATTCTAAGCACTTCCACGAGTTGTGGTAGTCAATCCAAGCAATTTCAAATGTCCTTGGGGAAATGTCATAGTGAAACCATTC
Organism: Magnolia officinalis; assembly: GCA_021015155.1. Lineage (NCBI taxonomy): Eukaryota > Viridiplantae > Streptophyta > Magnoliopsida > Magnoliales > Magnoliaceae > Magnolia > Magnolia officinalis. The sequence goes on along the minus strand of JAJHSJ010000004.1, from coordinate 4,074,111 downwards.
ATCTTAGCACTTTGTCCATATCATCTCAAACACCACATTCCTAACTTTCTCTTCTTCAAGGTCAAGGCTTCTTTATATCCACTCCGCCATTCCTCCTAACAACGACTTCAAAGAAAGGCTGTCCACAAGAGGCCTTGAGACTTTTTACCCACTTTTCAAACTAAAAATCCAATTAATGGCACATAAGCGCCTATCCTTGAGGTATTTTGCCCACTTTCAAGCTCAAAATTCTGGTAAGGGCTCCTAAATACCTATCCATGAGGCATTTTGACCTATTCTCAAGAAAAAAAAAAAACTAGGTAAGGATACCTAAATGCCCATCTTAGAGGCATTTTGTCTACTTTTCAAGTTAAAAGTCCATGTGCAAGCACCCAAATGCCTATCCTCAAGGCATTTTATCCACTTTTCAAGTTCAAAATCTCGATAAGGCCACCAAATACCCTATCCTTAATGGATATTTTGTGCACTGTTTATGTAAAAAATCTAGGTTAGAGCACCTAAATGCCTATCATTGAGGCATTTTGCTCACTTTTCAAGTTATTTAAAAAGAAGAAGAAGAAGAAGAAGCTAGAAAAAGGCTCCAAAGTGCCAACACTTCTACATTTTGCTCACCTTTCAAGATAAAAATCTACGTTATGTAACCTAAATGCCAATCCTTAAAGCATTTTTCCCACTTTTAAAGTTAAAAACTAGTATAACGCGGCACAAATGCATATCCTAAAGGCATTTTGCCTACTTTCCAAGCAAAAAAACAAACTTAGAGCACATAAAGGCCTATTGTTGAGGCATTTTCCCCACATTTCAAGCTATTAAAAAAAAAGAAGCAAGGGCTCCTAAATGTCTATCCATGAACATCTTGGCCACTTTTCAAGACAAAAATCTATGTAAGGGATACCCGAATGCCTATTCTAGATGCATTTTGCCCACTTTTTCGAGGTAAAAATCCAAGAAAGAGCACCTTATTTCCTATCCTTGAGGCATTTTGCATACCTTTCAAGTCAAAAATCTCAAGAAGGACACTAATCCTTTATGCATTTTGCTCAATTTTCAAGCAAAAAATTTGGGTAAGGTCACCAAATTGCTTGTCCTTGAGGCATTTTGCCCGCTTTTCAAGCTAAAAATGCAACAAAGGACACATGTCTATACTTGACACATTTAGCCCACTTTTCAAGCAAAAATCCACACGTATAAAATGCCTATCATTGACACATGTGTGCATTGTCTACTTTTCAAGTTAAAAACCTCAGTAAGGCCAACTAACTGCCAATCCTCAAGGCATTTCGCCAATTTTAAAGTAAAAATTTCTAGGTTAGGGCCTATAAATGCCCAACCATGAGGCATTTTGCCCACTTTTCAAGTTTTAAATCTTGATAAGGGCACCTAAATGCCCATTCTTGAGGCATTTTGTGCATTTTTCAATATAAAAATATAGTAAAGCAAACCAAAATGCCTATGCTTGAGGTATTTACCCATTTTTCAAGTTAAAAATCTCAATACAGGCACCTAAATGCCTATCCTTGATACATTTACCTACGTTTTAAGTTGAAATCTCGGTAAGGGCACCTAAGTGCCTATAGTTGAGGCATTTCCCCACTTTTCAGGTTAAGGGCACCTAAGTCTACACTTCAAGCATTTTGCCCACTTTTCAAGATAAAATCTGCATAATAGCGCCTAAGTGCCTTTCTTTGAGATATTTTGAGCACTTTCTACTAAAAAATTCTCGAGAAGGGCACCTAAATGCATGTCCTGGATGCATTTTGCCCACTTTTCAAGCTAAAAACTTGAGTAAGAGCTCCTAAATGCCTATCCTTAAGGCACTTTGCCCACCTCCCAAGCTAAAATTCAAAAGGCATGTAAATGCCTATACTAGAAGCATTTCGCCTACTTTTCAAGTTAAAAACTCAGGTAAGGGCACCTAAATTCCTATCAATGAGGCATTTGGCCACTTTTTAAGCAAACAATCAAGTAAGAGTACCTAAATGGAGCGGTCTCTTCTCTTGGCTCAGTGGTAGACATTGTGTGTCTCATATCTGAGGTCAAGGGTTCAAGAGCCCGTACATGCGTGAGGTGGTATTGTGTGTGTGTTTCTCACCTTTCAAAAAAAAAAAAAAAAAAAAAAAAAAAAAGAGTACCTAAATGGACATCCTAAAGGCATTTTGCCCATTTTTCAAGGTAAAATCCAGGTAAGGGCACCTAATATGTTATCCTTGAGGCATTTTGCCTATTTTTCAAGTTAAAAATCCAAGTAGAGACACGTAAATGCCCGTCCTTGAAGAATTTTCTCCACTTTTCTAGTCAAAAATCTTGGCTGGGCCTCCTAAATGCCTATACTTAAGACATTTTGCCTACTTCTACGTAAAAATTTGAAGTTTAGACACTAAAATGCCTATGCTTGAGGTTGCCCACTTTTCAAGTTAAAAATCGTGAGAAAGGCACCCGAATGCACCTATACTTGAGGCATTTTGCTCGTTTTTCACATAAAAAATATAAGGGAAACAAATGTCTATCCTTGACGCATTTTCCCCACCTTTTTTTCTTTTTTCTTTTTTTTTTTTTAGTAAAAAATCTCAGTATGGGCACCAAAATGCCTAGCCTTGAGGCATTTGCCTACTTTTGAAGTTAAAAATCCAAGAAACAGCACCTAAATGCCTGTCCTTAAAGCATTTCGTCCAATTTTCATGTTCAAAATCTCAATAAGGCCACCCAAAGCCTGTGTCCTCAAGGCATTTTGCAGACTAAGTAAAAATCTTGGTTTGGGCAACTAAATGCCTGTCCTTAAGGCATTTTGCCCACTTTCCAAGTTGAAAATCTTTGTAAGGGCACCTAAATGCCTATCGTTGAGGCACTTTGTCTACTTCTAAAGTTAAAAAATCTCAACACATAAATGCCCACACTTTAAGCATCTTGCCCAATTTTCAAGTTAAAAATCTAGGTAATGGCACCTAAATGCCCTTCCTTGAGGCATTTTACCCATTTTTCAAGTCAAAAATCATGAGAAGGTAATCTAAATGCCTTTCCTTAAGCAATTTCGCCCACTTTTCAAGTCAAAAATCATTAGAAGGGCACCTAAATGTCCTTTATGCATTTCGCCAACTTCATTGAAGCATTGAAGATGTCACGACATTGAAGCATTTTGCCAACTTCATTGAAGATGTCACTCACGACATTTTCCCTGACCTCGGTTAGAGACTGATACAACGATTTAACTGAAAATTTTCCCCATTTATCTTTTAACCGTCTTAGTGAGTCCGTGCTTGAGGAAACCGTAGAAACTTTGCCAAAGGTTGGAGAAGCCTAGTAAAATCTTCAAATTCTTCATCTCGAAAATGCCTTCTACAAGGGGGAGCCCAAATAACTTCATCACCCCTCCATGAGAAACAAGTAGAAACCTTCATATTTGGCTCCCTAGCTAACCCCACTAATCTAGGGAAGCTGATTGCCAAAGAACTATCCCCTAACCACCTATCCTCCCAAAAGCGAATGTCTTTCCCATTCCCCTAAGAAAGTAAGCACCTTTTCTCCTATTATTTGAACCCTTCACCAGAATCCACTGAGAAGCCATGCCTTTTCTCAGCCATTGGTGTTTTTATGAACACACACAAAATACATTCAGATTCAAAGCTTATCAAGCACCATCAAAATTCACATCTTTTTTTAGATAAAAGGAAAATATTTTAACCATCAAAGATGGGAAATGATGCCCCTGATGCCTATAAATGTAACAGATAAACAAGCCCAAATCAGCAAAACATGAAGATATGGACAACAATTTGAGACCAAAACAAATACAAGAATGCAGTAAAATGGGAAAGAAAGGACTATTGCACAGAAACAGATAAGAAAAACCCACAATTTAATGCACAGGAACAAAAGCAACTTCAACAGAAGATACATTAAGCCCAAATTTGTGCAAAACCACACTATAGATGTTCCAACTGCGCAATCCCTAAAGCCTCATTAGGAAAGTTGGAAAACTGCACTTTAGATGTTCCAATCGGGCAATCTCTAAGAGCTCTAAGGACAGGAAAACAAGTGGGGAACATGAATACCTATTTCAATCTAGGGCCTGTTTGGATGTGCATGCAAATGCCCAGGTTAGGAAGTGATGAACTATGTTCATTTTTTTTTACTTATAACATATTAACAGATAGAGTGTAGATAGAGATATGCACATAACAAGAAGGAAACAGATAAGGCCATAACCATATATGAGTCACTTGTTTCTCTTATCAATGCAACAACCACAATGAACCAAATGAATTCATAAATTCCATTTGCCTCCCCGTGCTTAGGCAGCGTTTGGGTGTACAAACTGAAGTGAATTGTGAACATTCAGTCTAACTTGTAAGTTTCTTATCCAAAATTACGGAAATATGGTATCCAATGTTGATGATTTTAACAGGATTAGTGCCTGCAAATGCAAACTGTCTAATGCAGAAAACAACCCATTTTGTAAAAAGCAATGTTAATGGATTGATCTCCCTGACAAAGAGATCAAATATGAAATCCAATCTGTAAGCTTGAAAGTTAAATTCCTCCTGAATTTGACAGATGAAACGGTTGACACTATTACAAAATCCCCATAAGGAGAGAGCTGTTCTCATGTATCATCCACCCATTCAACTTTGGCTGCAACTAAAAAAAATAATAAAAAAAAATGGTATTCCTGCTTGTAAGTTGTACAATTCTGGGGAGAAGATTAGAACCACATCTATAACATTTCTTTATACTTCAAGCTCGAATCATGAATGGCGATGAGAAGTAAAAGTTCTTTCATCTTCATACGTTTTCAATGGGAGTTCTGATAAGCCCACATTCACCTAAGCATGCTGCAGTCATGTGTCACAGACATCTGAGCCATGCATCAGTCAGGTCCCACCCTGTAAATGGCCTGGACCAAAATCAAGCTGGTCAACTAGAAGGCCCACATCTGAACATTGGATGTGGACCATCAGCAATTGTTTTTAAAAACCCCACATTGGTTTTGTACATATGCAGCCCACCTGATGAGCTGACCACCCAAATTTCCGGGCAATGTCATATACAATTTGGGGCCCAAACAATGCATAGCACAGATGCCTGCAACGCATGTGGCCGCCCGTCCAGGTGTGTCTAGGATTATTTAAGTTCAGTCGATGGAACCATCATATACGCCCCAAGTAAGCTTGACAGATATCAGGAGCTATCTTCATATACGGGCGCACGTACTGCTTCAAGAACTTCTCCTCTGACAAGCAAACGATCGGATACAAATTGGGGTTCTTATTCAGCAACTCCTTTGATTTCACTATCTGCAGCACATTACATCGAGGGATTATCCTATTCTCCAAGCTGTATGAGAGAAGCTTGGGGAAGAGAACAATGTATGATGGCTCGCATGCAAGCTCCTTCACAAAGTAATTCATTGATTCCCGAATCTTCCGCTCGGAATACTTCACATATTCAGGAGCTTTTGCAAATGCAGAAAGGATATCGACATCCGACCACCCAAAGCTCTTGAACAAGTTGAATTTGGCCTCCAATGCAGTCTTACTCATCGAACCAACTGTAAACACTGCATAAACAAACATCCCATTCTGGCAGGGAAGCCCCATTTCCTCGATACGGTTGGTAAGCTCCTTAACCCAACGTGGATTCTGCGCCAAGAAGTTCGGGTTTCTCATCAGGAGCGTCGCAATCATATGACTGGAAACACCGCAGCTCTGCAAGAATGAGATGTTGGGCCGTATCTTATTCTCAACAACCGCGGCAGAAAACAGGCATTTGGATCGTTTGAGGACTTTGATAACGTCTTTTTCAGAATGGAGCAGAGGTTTGACGAAATTGATCACAGGCTCACCGGTTACGATCAGAAGCCTTGGGTTCGAGACTACAACCTCTGCCAGGCCAGAGCCGGCGAGGCCGAGCCCTTGCAAAAGCCTAACTTTCGGGAGAAGGGTTCTCTCCACATTGGAAGAAAGGAACCTGGGTCTCCAAGAAATGAGGTCTCTGATGTTAGCATCGCTCAAACCGCAGTTTCTGAAGAAAGAGACAACAGAGTCTGGTTTTCTGGGGGACTTTATGTGGGTGAGATTCGTAGATAGAGAGATTGCTTTCTCTGATGAGAACCCACATGAGGTTGTGAGGTAATCGACAATGAAAGGGGTTTTGTGAGGCGGGTCTTGGGTTTTGGAGGTTGAGAATGACAGGAGAGCTATGAAGTGGGAGGATGAGATTAGGGTTTTGCTGGGGTTTTTGAAGAAGAGGAGAGTGTGCTGGAGAACAGGCATTTCGATAGAGATTGCAGAGATTGAATACTGAGAAAATAGAAGGACAGAAGAGCTGTCGAGGTCTTGACTCTTGAGGATCTAATTTACCAAAATAAGACCCGGTTAGAATACTGAATAACTCAGTACACTACATCGCAGTGAGTAAACTCTGTGGGCCCACTGTGATGTGTGTGTCTCATCCACGCCGTTCATTCACTTTTCGAGATAACCACACTACAGAAACCGTCTATCAAAATTGAATGTACGGCATAGATATAAGCCACGTACATCAAGGTGGACCCCACAGTCAGGGATCCCACCTACCTCGGTGGATCCACCGAAGCCACCCAAAATAACACATGCAAGACTCCGGACCAACTAATAAAAGGACAGGGGATATGTGTTCAAGGGGTCGTTTGGCACCTTGGATTGGAGGGGATTGGAGGGGATTAGAGGGGGTTTCAAATCTCCTTGGTTGTTTGGCCGCATAAAGCAACTGGGGATTGCCAATCCAGGGGTTGCCAATCCCCTCTTTGAGGGGGTTTGTAATCCACGGTGAGAGCTTGGATTACACCTAAAATCGTTTCAATAGTTGCAGGCATAAATGTATGTCACTGTACACTATCATTCTACTGGGCACATGGCCCACTAACGATGATCAGCGCCGTCCAAACATTATTCATGTAGATCAGCACCATCCAAATATTATCCAGCACCGTCCAAACATTGATATCCGTCATCTCTCTCATCAGAAATACTTGTCATTTCTCCCACAAAAACAAAAACGGTAAAATTAAAAATAAAAAAAATAAAAAAATAAAAAAAGGAAAAGACAGGAAAGCCTCAAAGAGAAGACTGAAAAGGAAAAGAAAATAAGACCACCCCAAATCATCCGATTAAAAACAGTTTACGATTGTGATAAAAAAAACAAGGATAAGAAGGTAACCAGGCGGCCGGCTATGAAGTAAGTCTCTCCATCTCTTCTGACACTCAAAAAAAAAAAAAGAGAGAGAGAGAGAAAAAATATGCCTAAGCAAAAAGGGCGAGCTGAAAACCCGAAAGGACAGCTCAAGTAAAAATAGCGGGCATGTAGCGGACTTGGTGAAAACCTGAAAAGACGCCAAGGGTAAAAACGCACAGCTGCCAAGGGGCAGGCAAGAGCAAAGACCCAGGATGTAACGACTCGAAAAATTCCGTACAATGCCCCGAATACCACCTCAGGCGGAAATCACTTAGGATCAAATCCTTCAGAAATTAGACAAAGTTAACTAAATGCTAAACTAGATTAGCCATGAAATCTGCACTAATCACTTTAAATACGATCTGCAAGACCCAAAACTTGTGGAATCGTTGACGCTATATTACCCTAAAATTTAGAATCAATCTCATTACCTGTCTGTTCTCAGGAGCACATGGAAACTCCGTATTATATCTGGACTGCACATCGGAAATCCGAATAATATGAGGTTATAGAGTTAGGACCGCCTTGCTGGGCTTGATAACCATCTAGGAGATCAAATCCAGATAATGTCCCAGCGTTATTCGCTTGAGCCCGGAGTGAAGAGTGTGAGAAATGCGAAATTAAGTAAAACTAAAATATAAATTTAAGTAATCTGGCACGTGTCGCTTGCGGATCAGTTATAAGGATTCCGACCGTCAGAATCAGGCCAGAATACACCCTCGGATCAGGAGAAATTTCATACACATGGCAGTGTACTTAAAATCCCCGATCGAGTTTCAGTGATCGTTGAACTGAAACTGGTCCGCCACGTGCGATCTGAGAACCCAACTGGAACGAAAACTTAACTATACTTAGATCCAATGTTAGTAAGCTTAAGTCCGACCGCACACAGAAAGGGGGCCTCCAGAAGTGCTTCGTTTGATCGAAATGGACCCACTTTGGATATAACCTAGGTATACCTTGACCCTGGGTCTATTTTGGTTATGTTTTAGCCTATATAAGGACCTTAAACCCTCTCTCATTCAGCCCATACGAATTTGAAGAAACCCTAAGAGAGAAAAGAGAGAAAGTGTGAGAGAAGTGGGAAAATCTCCCTGCTACTTTACCCCGCCACTCTACAAGCTTCATCACCCCGATCTAATCACTTTCCCGGCGATTCTAGCTTCGTTTCTAGGTAAGAAACCCTAACCCTAATCTGTTCTAGGGTTATGAATGTTGCAAGTGATGAAATAGCTAACCTATTTCATGTCTTAGGTTGCCGTTCTGCCAGTGATTAAGACTTGGCGTTTAACTGAGTCCATTACTCGTTTCTACGGCGTAAGGTGCGGACATTAGGTGTATAGGTTATGGTTTTCAACGCTTTCAATGTCAGATAATGATAGATTCATGATCTGTATGTTATTGCACATGTACAAAGTGCTGTCCGTTTCGTTTTTCGGTTATACGTTAACTATGTTGAATATACCGTATTCCTCGTATTTGTAGAAAGTACCGTATACGTATAAATTTTGAAAGTGTGTTTGCCATGATAAATGACTATATGTATATGTTATATATGTGTATGATACTTACTTGGCGAAAGGATTTGCCCTAATACATGTTCTTGCTAATATACGCTATGAATGTTGAAAGAGTGTATCCTAAGTGTTTGTGAAAATGCTTGTAAGAGTAAGTACTTAGGGGATTGTGCTTTAGGTAGGTGTTGAGATAGGATTCTCAGCTACCTTAGAGATATATATGATTTTCTTCATGATGATTGTTTAATTTAATCGCTTGCTTAAGAAATATATGTGTTTGCATTTCCTGTTATATTGTGCTTTATAACATGCTTTATGACATGCTTATTAACATGCTTGAATTACTATGTTTATTATGCTTTACTCCACATGCTTCTGGTTAAGAATTGATTGTGATTGGGGCTATGATTATAGCACAGACAATCGGTAACAGACTTGAGTACGTGGTTGAGATTTATTCACCACGTAGGATGTGTTTTGATGAACTCGAGTCGTACTTTAATTGGCGACAGTGGTTAGGCCACGCGAAGTGCTTATGCACTTCATGTCGTTCAATTGGTTGTGCGCTCGTGTTAGTCAGGCTCGTCAAGTAACCCGATCTGTCTAATGTATGTTCACCATGTTTGGACACCTCTGTTTGAACCTAAGGTATTAAACTTACCAGTGTAACCCCGTTAACCTTGGTACTTCAATCCGCTAAAACTCATGAGTCGGGTATGGTGGTATGGGACACTGTGGTCGAGCTGTCGGCCTATGTTGGGGCCACGGGCCTCCCCGTAGTGACCAGTGAGCAACCCAGACTCGGGAGCCGAATACGGTGGTATAGGACACTGTATTCGAGCTGTTGACCTACACTGATTGGTGACGAGCCCTTTGTAGTGACCTCGAGCATACTCTGAAACTGTGGAGAGACGACGAGCCTTCCCATAGTAAACAGAGTATAAACTAGGCCTGTATTGATAAGGTGATGGGGGAGCGGTGCAACGAGTGCGTGTAACAGCCCTGGTAGCCCTTTACAGCGACCTAGAACCGTATCATCGTATGAGATTATCTAGGACTGACGACCCTAGAATGGATCATTGCTTGGGAATGATATAAGGAAGGTACCTTAGTTTCCCAATACTGTTGTTTGAAATGGACTAATAACAACTCGGTAATCATGCTCATCATCGCACTGCATGTGCCTGGAAGATGTGGAGCACTGAGGGATGAACGCGTGCCGCAGACGTAAGATGGTGTTGTATGAGGGAGTATGTTGGTGAGGACATGCATCATGACTGCATTCATACTTGCATTAATAAGAGTATTTAGGAGTGTTTGATTGTACTGCTTTATCATTACTGCTTGACTGAATTGATAACATGTTAACCTATGCTTTATTGTTCCACTGAGCTAGCTACTCACTCCCACGTTATGGGACGGTGTTCTGGACACCCACCAGACTCTGTCTTAGATGCAGGTATCGACGATTCACTGGAGGCTGAGCCTGATTATTACGGTGATCAGGATGAGTTCTCCTATATGCAGTTCTCCGGCGGCTTTGCTTAGGCTATCGGATTGACGGGGCTACTGGGCTATCACGACAGTTGGACCATATTTTTTTGACATTTTGTTTTTGATTCAGTACATGTATATGATGACTCAGTGAAGTAATCATACTTTGAAGATAGATCGAAATCGTTTTGTTTTTATATACATCTTTCAGTCTTCCGCTTGCGTTTTGTACAATGATCTGGAGTATGGATTACTGTTTTGGTATAATCTCACTCATGTTTATTGCACTAAGACAGACAACATTCAATCATCATTTTCTATGTTGCATAAGTGATGTTTTGGAACTCAAGAGTTGAGTTGCTACTCGACCCTCGAATTTCAGGGCGTTACACGGGACGTAGTAAAAATCCGAAAGGACGCTACGGGTAAAAATGACGGGAAAAGCCGGCCGTAGTGAAAACCTGAAAGGGCGCTACGGGCAAAAATGGCTGACAAAATAATAATAATAAGTGCAGGTACAGAAGAGGCCAAGGCAAGAATAACAACGAAGAGATACAAGGAAAGGACCAGCTTCGGATCAGTGCTCTATCAAGCTCTGCTCAAATCCAAAAGACACGATCGTGGACACTCTCTCAAGGAACCAAGATCCCAAGTGCATAATCCAAACTACTGCCCAAACCTGAGCTAACACAAGTTTTGACACACAAAAACATTCTTTCTTATCAAAAGTCTTTACATCACTTGTCTTTTCTTTACTCGCAAAAAATACAAGAAAACAATATATATATATATATATATATATATATATATATATATATATATATATATATGGGAAAAGGTACTAGGCCTCACGAGTCTGTCCCATGAGGTCGAGCTGTGTGGGCCCCACCGTGATGCGTTTCGAACATCTACCCCATCAGTCAGATGCACCATTCCATCGTGGGCCTACGTCTCAAAAATCAAGTCAAACCGTGACTTGTGTGGGCCACACCACATACAGAAGTGGAGAGGGGTTGTGCACCATTAAAACATTCATAACCATTTTTGAGGGCCCACCGAGATGTGGTTTGCAAATCCAACCCATCCATTATGTGTGTCCCACTTGAATGAGGGTTTAGACCAAGTTTCAGGCGCATGCAAAACTCAGGTGGGCCCCACCAAGTGCTTTTAAATGTTTTAACGGTGTCTTCACATAATTTTAGATGGTATGGCCCACCTGAGTTCCGTATACGGCTGATTTTGGGATATCCAATAATTTAAAGGGGACCCATCAAATGCACGGTGTTGATGGTCAAAATGCATCACGGTGGGGCCCACACAGCTCGACCTCACGGGAGCTTATCGTGAGGTCGAGCACATAGTACCTTTTCCCTATATATATATATATATATATATATATATATATATATATATATATATATATGTATATATATATAAGCAACTGGTCAAAATCATGGACCCCAGGTAAGCTCCTATCCCTCGTACATCGACAGCCTTTGCCTGAGCCTCTCTATCTCCATGCGCGGGTAAAAGGCATCATCCCTCTCCAAGCAATGCGCAGCAAGCATGCTCTCATCATATCGTCGCCCCACTGCCAATCGACGGGCCATATCCTCACATGTATGACGAAGGACAGCGATCTCGGAAATCAGGTGACCATGTGTGGCAAGTAAGAAGGATGGATCAATGAAAGGCCGCTCCTTGAAGGCCTCAAACGAATCATCAACACATGAAGATGATGAAGCAGTATCGCCAACCATATCCTGATCATTGGCCTCATCGGCCAAATGCCAACCGGGGACCTGACGATAGAGCGATTGCTCTGTCACCCACTGCTGGTATGACACTGTCGCCAAGGGAGGAGCCCAAGACTCAAGATCTAAAGTTGTCGCATCTAAGGAACCCTGCCAGGAAATCCAGACTCGTCGGTACAAAGCAATCAAGTTAGAAGGAAGAGGAGTATGTCCAAATCCAGAAAAGGTGAAATCTAGGATATCCCGCCAAAAACCAAACTGCTAGAGGAAACGAGTAGGATGATAAGAGCAGTATCCTCGGAGGCCTAGCAACAACAAAGGAGTGCGAGCGGCACTACAAATCAAGGGCGTCCGACAAAGCCAGAGCCTCCCAACTAATTTCCCATCTTCGAATCTGGGAAAGCATGCAACGATAAAGCGACTCAGTGGCCTTGGCACCAGGGAGAAGGCCATCAATCAATAGAGAAAGCACATCATCATGGCGGGAATCGGGCCACACAAGCAGAGGAGTCATACAAAGATGCTCCCACAACCATATCTGGAGAAAGGTACAAGTCAAGCTCAAGTTGCAAATAGATAACAAAGCAGAGGAAAGAAAAAAAAAAGAAAAAAAAAAGGACCAAAGCAAGAAGTACCTGAAGGAATGAACAGCAGCCCCGGATGATGCGGGTGTGTCCGAGTGAGCACTCAGTCAGACCCAAGAAGAGCTCCGCTAGCACCACAGAAATGATGCTCCTACAGAACAGAACGCGGCGGAATACATCTAGTAAAATCGTTAAAGATGACTGCCGCCAGCCCGAGAAAAGCAACTCAGCCAAGACATAGAATATCAATTCATTCAAGCACTGAAGCTGGCGATCTGATCTGAGGCCTCCTCGGGTGGTAGAACAACGATCATACAGAAGCTCCAGCGAAAGCTCATCTGCCCTACCCTCTGCAGTGGGAAAGGCAGCTGGAAATCCAAACCAGGAGATCAGATCGGTGGGACGAACCGGCTCAGACGAGGGAACATAAGGCTCCCGAGTAAGAGGAAGACTAGATAGGCGCGCAAACTCCTCCAATGATGGGCCCAGCTCCAGATCATTGAAAGAAAATAGGTTCAATGCTGGAACTCAATCGTACGAAGCCGCACTCAACAGTCACCAGTCTAGGCAAACTCGGTGAAAGTGAAGAACCTCTCAGAAGCCCAAAGAGCCCAACTCAAAGATCTCAGACTCGGTCAAGCTCTCGATCCAGATATGCAATCGCTCAGAACAGGTGTCGCGTTGCTGCAAACGGCAAGTCCGGACAGGCACGCCCCCTATAATCTGGAACCCAGGATCCACATGCGAGTTGTCACAAATGGGCATCCCCTCATCCAATAGGTCAATCTCATGGTGTCGGAAAAAGCTTGACTCCCCCATCGCACCCCAAAGAGCATCCTGAAAAGCCGCAATAGGCGGGCCCGAATCTCCAACGACCGCCACATCAGGAGCAGTCTGGAAAGCAGATGCCCCAGGAGCTGCAACGCTTAAAGTATCCCAGTAGCTGACTGGACCGGTACCCTGGTCCCCGACAACAGCTGCATGTCCCATCACTACCTCGAAGTCTGCACCAAATATCTGACCCAGGCCATCCGCAAGGAGTCCATCACCTGTCAGATCCAAACCGCTCGAACCGCCAAGGTGGGGCCCACCAACCATCTAGACCCGATCCAACCCATCGACACCATCCACTCCCATTGACGTATCATCTCTGACACCCAAAAGTGGCCCACCAAAATCCAAACCACCCACCATCCCTCCAACACCATCTCCACCATCTAATGGTCCATCCATGCCAATCACATCCAATGGCCCACCAAACATGGAACCATCAAAACCATCAAGTCCATCCAACCCATCAAACCGATCAAACCCATCCAATCCATTCAAACCCACCCCATGGCCACCATTAATGGAGGTAGGAACCATGCCATAAATGGCATTAACCTCTCCAAAGGGACCCACTACACCACTATCCACCTCCATCAATTCATCCATAAATGAGCCCTCACCATCATAAATGGAGGATGATGCTCCACCAACCCCTCCATTTATGGACCCACTAACATCTCCAAAGTTTCCAGCCATAATAAAGCCAAAGGAGAGAAAAGGACAAATGAAAGAAAAGAGACAAAAAAGAGGAGAAGGGGACAAATGGGAATGATCGGACGATCTGAGCAAGAAGAGAATAACCAGGAGAAGTTATTGAAAGCAGACAGAGAAGAGAGGAGTTTGCTGGAAGAAAAGATGGACGGAGGCGGTAATCGAATTACCGTTGGCGGTACTCGGAGTACCGTTGCAGGTACTGACATCACTGTATCACTGCTACACCTGACAAAACAGGAGGAACGGGCAAAAGTCAGCGGGCGGTAGTCGGACTACCGTCCGGGCCCACTTTTCGGCGAAATCAAGACGGGGTCCACTTCAGGGGACCAAGACCGTGGAATGTACATCCGAATGCCCAAATGAGATTACGAAATGATAAAGAACAATCCAGGAAGGCAACATTAAGCAACTGAAATTTCATATATACAGAAGATTATACAGTGGATGATGCATGATCACATGATACAGTGGAACTAATCGTCGTAAGGGAGATAGGCATCCGTATCCTTCCGACGAAAGTGAGGCCCCAAAAGCCCTCCTTTAACAAAGCGCACACCGTCGCCCGGAGCATAGCCAGTCTGCAAGATCGGGTCGATACCATATTGCTCGCACCAGGAGATGTACTCTCTCTCTAGATCAACAAAGGCACTAGCATCAAAGCCCTCCAAAGCAGCAACCAACTCCCGCTCAGGCACCGATCTCCAATCAGATGGACCAGACGATGGACTAAGTGGAACCAGTGGACTACCAGTCAGCTGTCAGAAGAGCCTCTCTCCGAGATACCACTTCGTCACACGAGGATCTTCCAGTATACGGCACCGTCGTGAGGCCTGAAAGCCTCCTGAGCAGTAGGGGTAAGTGCCGCATTCGATTGGAGGTACGGCCTGGTCCAAAACTGCAGGAAAAGAGAAAGATCAGGGGTAGAAAGATACGCAGAAAGCAGATAGCACATTGGCAACACATGGCAAGATAATCACTCACATCATCAGGGACAAGGAAATCGACATTCAACCCCCACGCGAGATCGGAAAACATACGCGTGGAAAAGGAGGTGAATGATCAATCAGAGTGGGCGTCAGGTGGGGAAAATGATTTTTTAAAAAAAAAAAAAAAACCTGCACAAGGCCGCAATCAGAAAAGGCACAACATACCATCCCCAGGAAGAATAATGTAAAAAGGAGATCTAAAAAGTACATTGATGACCGGACAAAAACCAGTCAAAGATCGACTAATGCAACGGCCGGCTTTATCCAGCCCCTCATACAAACGGGCAAGGAGGGCTGCATTCCAATTGTATGACGTGGGAAAGGTGATATCGGCCACAAGCGATAACAAACGGGAACTCACCAGCTCGTTCCCGTGACAAAAAATCATCACCCCCATAGTGTATAAAATCAGAGCACGAGCTTTCACCATGGCCGCGACCTCAGTCTCGGGGACGAGCCTAGCAAAGTTCAAGGACAGCCAAAGCAGTCTGAATCGATGACCGAAAAAAAATGAAACATCCGGCATCATCCCCAGCAGCTCCATCCAGTCATCATCAGAAGGTACCGGAAGATCCTCCTCAAAAGGAACAGATCTTCCGTCATATCAAAGACCCAACTGCATATATATGTCATAAGGAGTGATTCCCTACTCCCCAAAGGGCAAATGGAAGGTATGGGTCTCGGTAGGGGTGCACACGGGTCGGTTCGGTCCGGTTCTGGGGTGAAACTGGAACCAAACCATTCCCAACAATTCTAGGATATTCGGAAAAGGAACCGAACCAGAACCGGACCGTTAAAACCGGTTCGGTTCCGGATCAGTTCCACGATTCTGGGCTTTTTATAATCCAAGCCCAATTGCATGTTTTATTTTATAATCTTGCCCATGTCCATTCGTGTTGTGATCCATTTGATGAATGGTTTAGATATTGTATAAGGTATATTAAAATACATTTATGGAAACAATCAAATGGTGCATTGTAAACCATAAATCATGAGTCAAATATGAAAATAATCAAAGGGTTCCTAGTTCGGTTCCAAGTTCGGTTCTAGGTTCGGTTCCATGGTTCGGTTCCACGGTTCGGTTCTACGGATCGGTTCACGGTTCGGTTCGGTTCTACATTTCCCCAAACCGAGAACCGAACCGATGTAATCGGTTCTTTTATTTTTGGAACCGGAACCGGAACCAATGCACTCTAGAACCGGACCAAACCGGACCGTTTGGTCGATTCCGGTCCGGTTCCACGGTTCTACCGGTTCAATGTGCACCCCTAGGTCTCGGCGTGCCATCGCTCGGTCATGGCAAATAAAAGGGACATATTCGTCTTGCTTAGATGAACTCGAAATAAGCTGGCAAATGGAGTGCGCTCCAACACCTCAAAGAACAGAGGCTGTGGATCATGAAACCAATCAGGCCAATGTGTCCTAACCCCACGTCCCCTCAAGATCGCAGGTGCGCCACCTTCCTGGGCCACATCAAAAAGGTGTCAGCCCTCTCGAGGTACATGGCAAGGATCGGCTGATTGGCAAGAAGGGTCGGCCTCATTCCTAACATGGCGAGGCATGCTGCACAAACAAGGCTCATAGGTAAGTATCCTTCTCACCACAAGGTCAAAAGGCCCAAGTCAAAAAGCACAAGTCAATGGTTAAAAGTCAAGAGTCCCAGTCAAAGTCAAAGGGAAAAAGGGGCAAGTCAACGATCAAAAGTCCATTTTCAAGGCCCATGCCTCCAAGGCCCAAGCCCACTTTCAAGGCCCATGCCTCCAAAACCCAAGCCCACTTTCAAGAGCTCACTTCCAAGGCCCAAGCCCATTTTCTAAGGTCCATTCTCCAAAGCCCATTCTTAAGGCCCGTTCCAAAGGTCCATTTTCACAAAACCCATTCCAAAGGCCCATTCTCAAGGCCCGTTCCAAAGGCCCATTTTCACAAAACCCATTCCAAAGGCCCATTCTCAAGGCCCGTTCCAAAGGCCCATTTTCACAAAACCCATTCCAAAGGCTCACTTCCCATAGAATCCATGAAATCACATCCAGGGACCATATCTCCAAATCAAGGTCCACCTCAACTTGGCCAAGTCGGAATCACGATTTGGGGCCCACTTAAGGAAAGGCATCCATACATCAAATCAAATAAATTACATGGGATGTACCGCAAATGGCGGCCCACCATCCAAGTGCTCAAGTGGGCCCTAAATCATCCATCCTACGATCCAGATCATCTCACAAAAAAATATATAATAAAAATAAAGAAATAAATAATGAAAACCAAATAAAAGAGTGGGGCTCCCTTTCTTATCACACCCCACTCTAACAAAATAATAATAATAATAATATAATACACCAACAAAAAATAGAAAAATCCAGCCAACTCTATGGCCCAAAATTAAAAATTAAAAATTAAATTCAGTAAGATCCAACGGTTGAGATCTGGTGACAATGTCCAATGGTCCCGATCATGACCTCCCATGGTCCAAAAGAGAAGTCCAAGACCACCAAGATCTTCTCCCAAAAATTCAACAAAAAATCCCCAAGCTTCAAATACATGATCAAGTCACTTGAAAATGTGAGAAGGGAAGAAAATATAAGAAAAAAAAATCAAGAAAACCACCACCAAGAAGCTTCCAGGGACCACAATGGAGTCCCTGGATGTCCAAGGGCCAGTTTCAAATAGAGGGAGAAGCCTCATCGTTTGAACCAATGCACGGCTCGGACCACTGGACCAAGTGTTAGACCGGCGGTAATCGGACTGCCACCGGCGGCAGTCCGACTGACGCCTCTGACCGGATTCGCATGCCACAGTGAGCCGGCCCCCCAAGCCATGATGGGATGTTCGGATCATCTCTTTATTCACTGGATAAAGCCCCAAAGAAAAAAAAAAAAAGTAAAAGGCAAATCTCGCGATAAATTCAATTTCTCGCGAGAAAGTGAGAATCTCAACAAAGCATATCTTAAAAATTGCTGGAAAATGCGCAAAAGAAGAAAAATGCAAATAAATGGTAGTGAAATACCCAATTAACTTATTAGTGGAAGCCATCCCCCATACAATAAAAACCGGATGATCACAACCATCTGTGAGATCGGACGGATCTTTCAAGAAAAACTCAAAAATATTTCAAACAATTAGCCCCATTAATTCATTAGTGGAAGCCATCTGATTTCTTTACAAATAAAAACCGAACGACGACACCCACCCGCGAGATCGAACGGATATTTTCCAAAAAATCCAAAAATATTTTCAAATAAAATCCCCAAGGAGTCTAGTTCCAAAGGGAATAACTTTCAAAAAAAAAAAAAAAAAACCGCACTCGACGCGCAGTACACTGAGGAATCTTACATATTCTCCAGTTGCGATCAGTGCAAACAGCTAAATAAGATTCGATCTCTTCCGATTTCCCCCGAAGGATGATCGAATCCGTACATGATACAAGCACGATTGGCCCGATCCCTATATCTGGACAGTCGTACAAGTAGAAATGAGTGGATCTATCTTTGGGAAGAATAATCAAACTCAAAGAGACAACAATCCATTGTAACCAAATTATCAGGATCAGAAGATCGCATGACAAAAGATTACCTGCACATACCTAGTCCAGGACGTTCGCAAAATTTGATCGAGTTTAAGTCGGTGTAGTGAGTTCCCCATAAGGTCGCACCAACGTGCAGGGCAGCTAACCACTTTGATGATCAAATGGATCGAATACTCCTAGGGTGATTACGTAGCAAAGGAACGGCATACCAAACAGTACAGGAATCCTCGTAAAGTCGCACCAACGTGCAGAGACCCTACTTTCAGACTTACCCGCAAATGCTATTAACAATTTGACGTAAAAGAGTTATGATTGGTGACCCGTAATGCCGCACCAACGCGCAAGGACAATCACAACGTTTTCCTCAGCCCTCATGATATGTGCAATTCATCTCTTTTCCAAACAATCAGCTAACAATGATACAATGGCAGACAACAGAAGGGAATCACTATCTTTTCTGACCGGAAGGGTGAGATGTCCGCTCGCTTTGGCGCTCGGCCAAAGAGGGTCATCTGTAGACACCCCACCCAGGTTATCATCTTGAAGAGACAAGGACAATCCGGACCATGATCAAACAACCTGAACCCGAAACCCTAATCCAAACCATATCCGAACCCGAAACCCTAATCCAAACCATATCTGAACCCGAAACCCTAATCCAAACCATACCCGAAGCCGAAACCCTAATCCGAAACCCTACCCGAACCTAAAACCATAATCTAAGCTATTAAAACCTCCCAAACCCAGCCCCAAATCCCAAATCTAGGACCCATTTGAGCCAAGACATCCTAGAAATACACCTGACCGATCCAAAAACCTGAAAAAAGGACCACCGGATAAACTAATGCGCCACACGAAGGTCGCACGTTCGGGCCCGGCCCGGGCGGTAGTTGGACTACCACCGGCGGTATTCTAATTACCTCCGCTCGCCGAAAGTCAACTTTCTCCAGGAATTACCCTCCCATCCGATCCTATTTACCATTTTACCAAGCCTAAGAACCAATGAGAGCGCGCCACGTGGCGTGTCTCTCTCCTCAACCAATCACCACTTGCCACCTCAGCTTTTACCCCTCCTAAACCTCACAATTACCACAATGCCATTGGAGAAGACTATAAATAGCCCTCTCCTCCTCTCATTTTAAACAACAACAAACACCTTAAGCCTCTCCACATCCAAGAGAGTGAGGGGAAGAGAGAGTGAGGAAGAGAGTGAAGGAGAGGGAAGGAGCTCCCAAGCCTTCGAAGTTTTGATCTTTTAAGCCACCCCCTAGCCTTTCCTCTTGACCTTTTCCAACCATTTAGCTTAGCCCAGTTTGGTCATGGTACGGTCCATATGTTAACCTACACAAGTTCAAAGCCAAAGATCCATTTATTTCATACATAATCATGACATTTATTCCATTCTCAACCCCCTTGCTCCTCTAGATTTCTAGTGAATGTATGCTTTGTGACTTGCCGTACATCGGATCTTGTCACATCAGAAATTCCTAGCATTCTAGTCCATTTTTGTTACTTCCTTTGCATGAGAATCATTACATGTACCTTCTAGACACGCCGTTGGACATATGATCTGCGTCTTGCCGGAATCTCGGATCTTGCTACATCAGAAATCCGTGTGTGTGCCTAGTCCCATCCCGACCACAACATCCATTGTCCCTTGAAATTGTTTTACCACACTAAGTAGAGACCGTACATTTGTACAAGCAGAGAGGGTGCCTAATATCTTCTCTCTTTGTAACCGAAGTCCCTTACCCGGAATCCCGGATCGCAGACCAGGAGTCAATCTAAGGTACAAGAATCTTCGAATTTCTCTAACCTTAAGTATTCCGCGGTTCTAGCCGACCACAGGATTCTAAGATTCATCTGCTAGTGGCGACTCCAACATCCCCAAATCAGCCTAGTCACCCCACCATCAAAACAAAACCATAAATCAGCGTGGGCACCGATTTCCAGTGTCCACTCTATGCTTTATGGAACTGTTGTTAAATTAGAGCTGGGCATCGGACCGAGTCGGATCGGATTTGCTCCAACTCGACTTGGTTTGATATTTGTAAGGTGTGACCCGAACTCGATCAGATCCGGTACCGGATCTGGGTCATCGGACTCGAACAGATCTGAACTCTGCTGACTTAGAACCGATCCGAGTCCAACCCGGTAAGGAAACCCGAGTCGGATCGGATTGGGCAAGGTTCGGTGCAGTACTTAAATTTTAGTATCAATCCCTAAAATGGTATGAAAAAACTGATGGACGGTGTGGATAAACCAAAAATTTTAAAATGACCCCCACACAAGCTCACACCAGCTAGCTTACAGCTTCCTGAAGAAGCTTCACGTCTTATAGCTTCCCAAAGAAGCTTCAAGTACAGTAATGTTATGAATAGGGTGTACTAACAAGCTAACAAAAGAAAAATAAAAATAAAAAAACCTACTGCTTAGCTGACACCAACTATAAGCAGCTCTAGGTACGTGTCGCTTGAAGACAAGCACTGACGCTCCTCGAGCTCGGCGTTGTACGAACGGACGGGTGGGCTACGGATTAGACTACTGAAGTGACATCACTAAGTTCTGTGGGCCCCACTATGATGTATGTGTTGTATCCACACCGTCTATCCATTTTGAGATATCATTTTAGAATTATGAAGCAGATAAAAATTTGTAGTGGACCCCACCACAAAAAACAATGGGGAGAGTGATTCCCACCGTTGAAACTATCTTACGGCCCACCATAATATTTATTTGAAATCCAACCTGTTTAAAAGTTAAAAAGGACATGAAATAAGGGAAAACACAAATATCAGGTTGATCTAAAACTCTTGTGGCTTTTAGAAGTTTTTAATGGTGGGCGTCACTGTCCCACTGTTGTCTCTGTTGGGGTCCACTAGAGCTTTCGATTTAACTCATTCTTTGGATCTTGCCCTAAAATGATCTCTCCAAATGAATGGACGGTGTGGATACAAAACATACATCATGGTGGGGCCCACGAAACTTGGTGACGTTACTTCAGTAGCGACTCTCGCTACTAACCTACCAGTAGCTAATCCGTGCCCAGTTCAACAGCTGGATCGCATTTACACGCCGCCCTTCCGAATTCAGAAAACCTTTGATACTCTTGAGGACCACGATAAATGATACGCTGGCACTTAGAAACTGCACATTTTAAATATAATTAATAAAATTAAACCGTCAAAATTATTTGAGAATTGTTTTTACAATATTGGAATGGTGAAGATTTATTATTAGATTAAAAAAGAAAATATCTAACTCTCTTATTTCCACAAACATGTGTCCAGCAATCAAAGGTTAGGATCTTCCAACTAATATGATATTGCTATATATTTGATTTGGAGACGATGGATTCATAATCTAGTCGGTTTTATTTGACTTTATTTATGCCACGTGTACAACTTCTAAGTGCATGAGCATCAAGTGTCACGGGCAGCCTGAGTATCATGCAACTCATCTTCGAATTTGGATACAAAGAGTCACATGCGCGCATTTACTTTTGAGAATAACCTGATACTCTGGTAGAGTCCGACACTTCATGCTCATGCAAAATAATTCACATACGTGTCAAATTTTCAACACCATCTACACCGTCTATATATATATATATATATATTTGATTTAGAATTATATATAATATACTACTGTAAATATCTGATTTACGGACATCTAGATAGCGTTGTAGCAAATAGAAAATAATCAATGGCGTAGATTTAATAGAAAAGTTTATTAAAATATTAGATTATAGACTAATTAAGTGCTACGTTTCAATCATATATATAATTTTAAAGTAATTAAAGTATTTTCGAACGGTTTACTTTGAGTTACATGTATGACAAATATACAATTCATGCTTGACTGTTTATGGATTACCACACTCCGCCAGAGTATCAAATAACTCTTCTGCAATTCGTACCGTCGCATTCGAAAAGAAGCTTATCTTTTAACTATTCAACGCATCAAATCCCATACTTTCCCTCGTCGATTAGACCTAAATAGACTGTCGAATTTCCAAATACTACTCATCAGATGCCCATAAATAGCACTCCGATCAAAATGGACGGTCCAGATCGTTGATTAAACTAACGATAAAACCCTAATGCCGATTCCAAGAGCTTTGAATACCGGATAGAAAGCTGGAGGAAAGCACAGAGATTTCTAGGTATTTTTTAAATCAAAAAAGCGAAAAAAGAAATGGACATGAGAAATTATGATAATAACCTGGGTGATAACCCTGCAGGAGATGTATGCTTGGACGGGCTTTGTAATGATCCTGAAAGGCTTCTCTGCTGGAAAACGAAAAAACAAAAAAAAAAATAGAGAGATTTTCATTTAAGTCCCTCGATTCTAGCATGCAGATACGAATGCGGGAGGAGAATATGGATGGTAGTATCGTAATTACCGTGGTAGTAATGCCACAGCGTGGATATCTATCAAAACAGATCTAGCGCTCGTCCGTCGTTCGGGTAGGGTTAGGGTAAGAAAAGAGGGGAAAGGGAGAGTCGGGTAAGAAAAAACAGGGAAAGGAATGTTAGGGTAAAAAAAGTAAAAAAGATATTTTATACTACCCGCCCGCCGTTCTGTCCGGGTCTGTTCGGGTCGGGTCGGGTCCATTCGGTTTGGGTATCTGGGTCGGGTCAGTCCGGATATAGGTCTATCCGGACCCGAACCGAAAAAATTCGGATCTGGAAAATCACGACCCGATCAGGCCTGATCTTGGCCGTCGGTTCTGTTCGGAACTGGGCGGATCGGGTCGGATCCGCCGGATCGGGTCCATTTTGCCCACCTCTATGTTAAATAGAGAGAGATGCCATAGGTCTTACCATAGAGATGGAGTGCTAAGCTATCACCATCAACATAATCTGCAAGAATCAACCTTTCTTGTTCCCTAGGCCCCCAATAGTAGCCTCTTAATATAACCATGTTGGGATGCCTGATAGTTCCAATTCTTTTGGCTTCCTTGGTGAATTCTTTCTTATGTTTCACAAGGCCTATTCGCAACCACTTCACAGTCAACATATGGCCACTATCTAACGTTGCTTTTATATGAAGTCCCATGGCTGCTTCTACCAAGAACTTCTGCTGGAGCACGACACAGTTCCTCAGTCGTGAATACTAGAGAACTGTCTAGGAAAAATAATTCTCCAACCAATCGATCTGGAGAATACACACTTAATGTCACAGGTTGCTCAGCTGCACATGATTCAATAAAGTGGGAGGAAGAAGAAAATGGGGAACCCGGAGAGGACCTCGATCCCGTGGCCAGAAGACATTTATCTGGCACGTTGGACTTTATGGACTCTGAAGCTGCTTCTTTTAACTCAGGAATGCCATGTTCTGCAATTTCAGTTACAAACTCTTTCTGTTTAGGTATTGAGGGTCTAGCATCTGAAGCTAGCAACTGGTCATTAGAAAAACACAACGAAGTTGGAACAAGGTCAGTATTTCTGATGAACCCGAAGAGGGTAGGACGAGTAAATATCCCCGATGTAACATCTCTGCCAGTATTTTGGCCGCTCAACCCATCTCTGCCATGAAGCTCTTGCAACCGTGACCTAGTATGAGCCAGCAAGACAATGATGATCATCATGAGGGCCCCAAAAGACCCAACGATAATTGCTACTTTAATGTAAGACTTCAGATGATGATGGCCCTTGCCATAACCATTGTTCCCTGGCTGGAATAAAGGCAAACTGTTGTGGAAGATTAGTAAATCATTTCCAGGATGAAATGAGGTGTATGGAAACCTCCTCAAATTTTCAGGAACATGACCCGATAAATTGTTATAGGACACATTGAATACTTTTAGACTTGCTGAAAGCCTATCAGGGATCTCACCCTTGAAATTGTTGCAAGATAGATTGAGATGCTCCAAATCATTAAGCTTGGTTATTTCACTTGGTATCCCTCCTGACAAATTATTCTTCCCAAGATTCAGCAACTTAAGCCTCACCATGTCGTGCCTATTGCTGGAGGCAAAGCACCGGTTAATGAATTATCAGACAGATCTAGGGACTCCATCTGAGAACGAGAAGGTATAACTAATGCTTCAATTGAGTCTGAGCTATGTAGAGGAATTGTTCCAGTAAAGCCATTTCCTGAGAGATGCAGATTTGTCAAGGTCAATGACACAAAGAAGCTACTCGAGATAGTTCCCGTAAGGTTGTTAAGGCTAAGGTCAATGGTAGTCAACTTTGGGTAGCTTCCTAGTACAGATGGAAGAACTCCTTCTAAAGAGTTATTCCTGATCTTGAAAGAAGTCAGCATCTGAAAGGTCACATTTGGAAAGTTCCCGGACAATGCATTAGAACTCAGATCAATAACCTCCAAAGAATCACCCCAGCTCTGCATTGCGGAAATGCCTCCATAAATCATATTTCTACTCAAATCCACTTTCACACAGCTTCCTAGAGTGGAAGGTAATGAACCTGATAGTGCATTTGATGAAAGATTCAAAACCTTCAAAGTTGTAGAGTTGATACTCTGAATAGAGCCTGTGAAAATTAAAAGCATGTGTTATATCACAGATGGAACATTTTGAATTAAAATCTGCACATCACTAAGAAAAAAGAACAATGACCAGTAAAGCAAGAGTACAAGAATATAACATTGTCAACTATTATGCACATCCAGATTTCTACATGTGGCAAAGAAAAATAGTCAGGCTCCTATTCCTATGTGCGCACCTATTGTCGGTGATGCCCTTGGTGTGGTCCATCAAGTGAGTGTCATAACCATTTAGTGGGACGTAGTTTCAGCCTCGAAGGAGATCGTTGAATAATAGGTGGCTAGTATGCATTCCCCTATCCACCATTTAGCCAATGGTTGGGAGACGGCTCACCCAATTGTGTCATGAGGCTTGGCTTATTTCCCTTCCAAGTTGACTTATTTATTTATTTTTCCTTAATTTGGTTGAGCATGTGTTCCCTCGTGCAAGATACGTAGCAAGCACAATCCAATGCTTAAACAGATTGTCGTGCCTGACTCCTGTTTCTGACAAATGTCAAGCAAGCATTGACAAACCTATTGGGAACAACCGTAATGCATGTTTCATCCTTATATTTAGCATCATCTGTATACCAAAATAGTTCTAATGTGTCTCCAGTTATTTTGATGCATTTTTCCATATCTTAGGCACTTATAAACTAAAAATTACATTGAAATACAAGTTACCATGAACATATATTTCTACCGATGTGTCTGTTTGCACATGAGGTTTTCATACATTGTAAGCATTGGCCCTTCTTTTAGCTATTAGGGCCACCTATAAGCATCATATCCAACTGGGAGGGTAAAAGGAGGGTTGATGTTGAGTGGGAAGCCGATTATCAAACTTTTGCCAAGCTACCATGAGAATGAACCCCGATCCAAATCCTGATTAGCAAACAAGATTCTTAAAACTGACCCCAAATAACTGGGACAAGGCTATGATGATGATGATAATGACAAGAATTAAGTCCATAAAAAATTAGTTTCCCCCAATTCTACGTCCAAATATAGAATATAAATGGGTGGAAAAACGAAATTCAGCATGTAGTAAGACCAACATTATGTGTTGAACAGTTACTGCCACTTCACTGCTCTCTATAGCACAATAAAGTGATTACTTGTAAAATTCAATAAAGATAACAAAAGCTAAGGAGAACGCATCGATTTGGGCTACGGACTATTTATACATCAAACATGCATATGAACTTAAGAAGGGTCATCACGATTTCTTTACCAGAAAATCTGTTGCCACTGAGATCCAGTTCTTCCAATGGTACAAAACTCCCAAAGAGTTCCATCGGAATAGACCCCTCGAGCTGATTGTTTCCAACACGTAAGACTCGAAGCGACGGCAATGATCTGATTGTGACCCACATCCAAAACTTCCAAGTTCCTAAACATCTGAATTGAATCATGTGAAAACAACTCCCCGACCAGCTCATTGTAAATCAAATTCAGACTAAGTTGTAAGTTTCATATCCAAAATTACGGAAATAGGGTATCCAATGTTGATGATTTCAACAGGATTAGTACCTGCAAATGCAAACTGTCTAACGCAGAAAACAACCCATTTTGTAAAAAGCAATGTTAATGGATTGATCTCCCTGACAAAGAGATCAAATATGACATCCAATCTGTAAGCTTGAAAATTACATTCCTCCTGAATTTGACAGATGAAACGGTTGACACTATTACAATTCTGGGGAGAGGATTAGAACAACATCTATAACATTTCTTTATACTTCAAGCTCGAATCATGAATGGCGATGAGAAGTCAAAGTTCTTTCATCTTCATACCTTTTCAATGGGAGTTCTGATAAGCCCACATTCACCTAGGCATGCGGTCATGTGTCACAGACATCCGAGCCATGCATCAGTCAGGTCCCACCGTATAAATGGCCTGGACCAAAATCAAGCTGGTCAACTAGAAGGCCCACATCTGAACATTGGATGTGGACCATCAGCAATCGTTTTTAAAAACCCCACATTGGTTTTGTACATATGCAGCCCACCTGATGAGCTAACCACCCAAATTTCTGGGCAACGTCATCTACAATTTGGGGCCCAAACAATGCATAGCACAGATGCCTGCAACGCATGTGGCCGCCCGTCCAGGTGTGTCTAGGATTATTGAAGTTCAGTCGATGGAACCATCATATACGCCCCAAGTGAGCTTGACAGATATCAGGAGCTATCTTCATATACGGGCGCACGTACTGCTTCAAGAACTTCTCCTCTGACAAGCAAACGATCGGATACAAATTGGGGTTCTTATTCAGCAACTCCTTTGATTTCAGGATCCGCAGCACATTACATCGAGGGATTATCCTATTCTCCAGGCTGTATGAGAGAAGCTTGGGGTAGAGAACAATGTATGATGGCTCGCATGCAAGCTCCTTCACAAAGTAATTCATTGCTTCCCGAATCTTCCGCTCGGAATACCTCAAATATTCAGGAGCTTTTGCAAATGCAGAAAGGATATCGACATCCGACCACCCGAAGCTCTTGAACAAGTTGAATTTGGCCTCCAATACAGTCTTACTCATCGAACCAACTGTAAACACTGCATAAACAAACATCCCATTCTGGCAGGGAAGCCCCATTTCCTCGATACGGTTGGTAAGCTCCTTAAGCCAACGTGGATTCTGCACGAAGACGTTCGGGTTTCTCGCCAGGAGCGTCGCAATCATGTGACTGGAAACACCGCAGCTCTGCAAGAATGAGATGTTGGGCCGTATCTTATTCTCAACAACCGCGGCAGAAAACTGCCATTTGAATCGTTTGAGGACTTTGATAACGTCTTCTTCAGAATGGAGCAGAGGTTTGACGAAATTGATCACAGGCCCAGCGCTTACAACCAGAAGCCTTGGGTTCGAGACTACAACTTCTGCCAGGCCAGAGCCGGCGAGGCCGAGCCCTTGCAAAATCCTAACCTTCGGGAGAAGGGTTGTCTCCACATTGGAAGAAAGGAACCTGGGTCTCCAAGAAATGAGGTCTCTGATGTTAGCATCGCTCAAACCGCAGTTTCTGAAGAAAGAGACAACAGAGTCTGGATTTCTGGGGGATTTTATGTGGGTGAGATTCGTAGATAGAGAGATGGCTTTCTCTGATGAGAACCCACATGAGGTTGTGAGGTAATCGACAATGAAAGGGGTTTTGTGAGGTGGGTCTTGGGTTTTAGAGGTTGAGAATGACAGGAGAGCTATGAAGTGGGAGGATGAGATTAGGGTTTTCCTGGGGTTTTTGAAGAAGAGGAGAGTGTGCTGGAGAACAGGCATTTCTGTAGAGATTGCAGAGATTGAATACTGAGAAAATAGAAGGAGGACGGAAGAGCGAGGTCTTGAGGATCTTAAAAGTTACCAAAATAAGACCGAGAAATTTACGACTGTAGATCCCACCTTTTATCCGGCGGTTTTTTTGAACCAATACAACTTAGAATACGCACTTTGACCTCCTGTACGGAGTTGGAATTTCAGGACGAAAATACGCCTCCTTTTGACGGAAACGGATTCGGTACTCCCCTGCCACTAGCTAATGGCGGACGGTCGGTGGTTTGTGGACCCCACCATGATGTATGATTTTCATCCATGCCGTCCATATATTTTTTCAGATCATTTTATGGTATGAGACCAAAAATGAGGTATATCCAAATCTCAAGTGTACCACATTACAGGAAACAGTGTTGAATGAGCGTTGATCATTAAAAACTTTTTGGGGGTCCACTGTGATGTTTGTGAGAAATCTTTCCCGTCTAAGTTCATTAATAGGGTCACAAAGACCTGGATGAAGAGGAAAAACAAATTTCATCATGATCCAAAACTTCTGTAACACCTAAAAGGTTTTCAATGGTAGACGTTCAACTCCCCACTACCTTTTACAGTGTGGACCATTGGATAGTTAGATCTATCTTATTTTAAGTCTCAAGCCTTAATATGAGTTCTCCAAATAGATGGACAGTTTGGATATAACACATACCTCATAAAAGGACCCACAAAAAGCGGTGGGGATTACAACAGAGGAAAAAAAAAAAAGTCAGGAATATATGGCTACGGATTATAACCGTAGCCATAACCGCAACCCATGCTTTTTCGATATGTCTTTTGCTATGTATCGAAGGTCTTTCAATATGATCGAAAAAAGTCCAGAACTGTCCAGCGAGTTTACCTAAAAAATCTTGCAATTTTTGATACAGCTATAGCTACGGATTATAATCGTAGCGATAACTGTAGTCGTTAAAGTCTATGAAATTTTTTTTCCTGTTGCGGTTGATGCCAGATCGGCTACGGTACCTATTGCTACGATTATAATCGGTAGCGATATGTCTACGGTAATTACTCGACATTAGTTATCGATATTATCGTTTATGTCTCGATATTACGATGACTTATGCTTGATACTATCGAGCATATCTCGATAATATTGACAATTCATCCATTTTTCGAGTTTTGTTGCTGGACAATTTGGCATTCATCTTCGATATTATTGAATTATGGTCGATATTATCGATAATCTATGGCTACGGTTATAATCCATAGCCATAGGTCTGCGGTTATTTTCTCCTCGCTTTTCCCCACAAGTACTATTACTTTATCAACTTTCTTCTTCACACCTGATGTAAAAATAAATAAATAAATAAAACAAAACATAATTAAAAATAAAAAGAAAGAAAGAAAGAAACAAAGCATTAGGACATCATAGAGAATGTAACCTTAAAAGGCAATGTTTTGCCTGTCTGAGCTTCATGGGCAACATCTTCCTACAACATGAGAAGACTCAAATTATGAAAGGAGCAAGTATTAATAGGATTTTTGTCCTATTCCAGAATAGGATGGTGCAGTGATGAGAATGCAATCAGACCAATATTTGAATTACAATATAATATATTTTATAATATAACTCATATAATCTGAAGTCTAGCTCAGTTTCTAACTTCCATTTACCTGACTTCAATAAATGCCCAATGTGATGAATGTTGCTCTGGTTGCTTTGGTAGTTCACATGGTTGGAGTTTGTTATAAAGAGTACTCCATGTAGAAACCTCTGCCATGTACTTTCTAAAAGCTAACCCAAATTTTAGGAGAAGACTAAGATAATAATGATGATGATGATGCATTTGTAAATTCATACACATATACAAACATACATACTTATATAAATATATAGATATGCATATACACATATAGATACAGATACAGGCATGTAGTTTTGATTGTATATGGTAATCACACAATGTTATTCTTGAGATTCCGGAAAAGTCCATCATTTTCATAGCTAACAATTATGGCCACCTAAGACCTATCACTTGCCATGAAAGAGAAAAAGCTCTTAATTTATTTTTAAAATTGCAACAAACCCAAGACATCATTTCAGTAGCAATAGTGTAGGATACGATGTAAAGTAAAAACCCACTACACATCGTGAATCAATGTAATTTCAAAATAAAATTACGCATGCCTATAGGACTGATTTAGATAGGGGACTCAATCCAATTCCAAACAACACATTCCATGCAATTCCATTACAAAATTCTTTTAAAAAATGGATGAACATGTTTGATAACAAACAAACATCTATGTTGGGCCTAATATGGTTTCAATGGTGGAAATCATTATGCCCACTATGTCCCGTGGTATGATCCACTTGATCTTTTGATATGCTTCAATTTGGGGCTCAACCCTTAAAATTAGATGGAAAAACGGATGGACGACGTGAATATACAACATACATTCAATGTGGGCCCAATTGAGTTTACTTAGTACGATGGGAAATTGAAAAATCAGCGGGGGAAACTAGAAGATCAGCGGGGCAAACTGAAAATCAGTGGGGCAAACTAGAAAATCAGCGGGGGAAACTAGAAGATCAGTGGGGCAAACTGGAAGATCAGTGGGGGAAACTGGAAAATCAGCGGGGGTAACTAGAAAATCAGTGGGGGAAACTTAACAAATAATTTCGTGGCTTGAGCCGAAAAATCTAAACATATCCAATGTTCAAATGGACCGCACCACATGAAATTTTGAATTGAACTTCTAATGTTGATCATTTCTTAGGGCCACGAAAGTTTTGGATCAAGCTTATAATCGTGTATTCTATTAATCCATATCTGTATGATCTTATGAATAGGTTTGATAACAAACAAACGTCACTGTTGGGCCGACTATGGTTTCAGCGGTGGAAATCATTATGCCCACTGTTTCCCGTGGTATGATCCACTTGATCTTTTGATATGCTTCAATTTGAGGCTAAACCCTTTTAAATAAATGGAAATACAAATGAACGGCGTGGATATACTACATACATTCAATGTGGGCCCAACTGAGTTTACTTAGTACAATGGGAGTGTACTGACTAACTCAGTACGCAATCCGATTACGCTTGTTACGCCCAACAATGGTGTTTTATTTGTAATACATCATGTTCATCAGATTATGTAATACCCCTCCGTGAGGGAGGGAACCTAGACATTCAGCGGGACAAACATGAAATTGAACGGGACAAACATGAAATTCAGCGAGGGAGACATTAAATTCAGCGGGGAAAACATGAAATTCAGTGGGGAAAACATGAAATTGATCGGGGTAAACTTGATATTCAACGGGGAAAACTGGAAGATTAGCGGGGGAAACATGAGATTCAGCAGGGCAAATCATTAAATTCAGCGGGGCAAACTGGAAGATCAGCGGGGGAAACTGGAAGATCAGTGGGGAAAACTAGGAAATCAGTGGGGCAAACTGGAAAATCAGCGGGGCAAACTAGAAAATCAGCTGGGCAAACTGGAAACTCAGCGGGGCGAACTGGAAAATCAGCGGGGTAAATGAAAAATCAGTGGGGAAAATTAGAAAATAAAGGGGGGAAACTGAAAAATCAGCGGGGCAAACTAGGATATGAGTGAGGCAAACATGAAAATGAGCGGGGCAAACTTAACAAATAATTTCGTGGCTTGAGCCGAAAAATCTAAACATATCCAATGTTCAAATGGACCACACCACATGAAATTTTAAATTGAACGGGACAAACATGATAATCATTCTGCCTACTGTTTCTCATAGTATGATCCACTTGATCTTTTGATATGCTTCAATTTAGGGCTCAACCCTTTAAAATAGATGGAAAAATGGATGGACGGCGTGGATATACTACATACATTCAATGTGGGCCCAACTGAGTTTAAAATATACTTATGCTGAGGTCATTACTCTTGCTCGGGTGGTAAACTCTCAGGAGTTTCAACTCCCGGTCAAGGGTTCGAGTGTCATAGGTGGTGAAATTCCTGTTGAGGAACCTAAGTTCAACATGTATTAGCTCATTGAATGCCTGAATCAATCATTAGTAGAAAAGATTTCTGTGGCTGCTGATGGGCAAATGGTGTAGGAGTCATTCCTTAAAGGTTCTCATTCATTTTAAAAAACAAAAGTTGAAGAAATCATCCGACTACATGTTGAAATAGAATATTAGAGTGCAGATGTTATGACCAAAAGACTTAAAGAAGAAACATAACAACTCAACACCTTCACACAGTTACATCTTAATTCAAGGGATGACTCTTATCATTCTTTCAAGTAACTCATTAACAAGCTTTTGATTTCCCTGGTTAGATCCTTGTTTCACGCAGAGTATCAGACATAAATGGTCTCCGTGAACTCTCTTGATTTAGTTCATTAGTTAGAATGACATGCTATTAACTATCAAACCCTAGTTTAGGGTACAATGCAGGAAATGTTGAAAGTTCGTATGCAGGAAAAGTTCGTATAAAACTGGACTTCGTATGCAGGAAATGTTGAAAGTTCTTTTGGAGTTGCTGATGTTATTGTTGAAGGAGAGGTAATAAACAAACAGCGGGGCAAACATGAAAATGAGTGGGGGACACTATAAAATCAGCGGGGGAAACTAGAAAATCAACGAGGCAAACTAGAAAATCAGTGGGGCAAACATGAAAATGAGCGGGGGACATTAGAAAATCAGCGGGAAAAACATGAAAATGAGCGGGGAAAACTAGAAAATCAACGGGGGAGACATGAAAATGAGCGGGGCAAACATGAAAATAAGAGGGGGACACTAGAAAAACAGCGGGGCAAACTAGAAAATACGCGGGGGAGACTAGAAAATTAGCGGGGCAAACTAGAAAATCAGCGGGACAAACTAGGAAATCAGCGGGGTAAAAATGCAAATCAACGGGGGAGACTAGAAAATTAGCGAGACAAACTAGAAAATCAGCGGAGCAAACTAGGAAATCAGCGGGGCAAACATGCAAATCAGCGGGGGACACTAGAAAATCAATGGGGGAAACATGAAAATGAGCGGGGAAAACTAGAAAATCAGCGGGGGAGACATGAAAATGAGCAGGGCAAACATGCAAATGAGCGGGGGACACTAGAAAAACAGCGGGGCAAACTAGAAAATCAGCGGAGGAGACTAGAAAATTAGTGGGGCAAACTAGAAAATCAGCGAGGCAAACTAGGAAATCAGCGGGGCAAATATGCAAATCAGGGGGGACACTAGAAAATCAGTGGGGGAAACATGAAAATGAGCGGGAAAAACTAGAAAATGAGCGGGGAAGACATGAAAATGAGCGGGGCAAACATGAAAATGAGCGGGGGACACTAGAAAAACAGCGGGGCAAACTAGAAATTCAGTGGGGCAAACTGAAAAATCATTATGCCCACTGTTTTCCATGGTATAGTCCACTTGATCTTTTGATATGCTTCAATTTGGGGCTCAACCCCTCATATACTACATACATGTGCATGCGCATGCATACATATGTGTCGTGTGTATATATACGTGTGTGTGGGAAAAGGTTCTATATGGTCGAACTCATGTGAACTACCCATGAGGTCGAGCTGTGTGGGCGCTATCATGAAGTATGTCAAACATCTACCCCATCAGTCAGATGCACCATTCCATGGTGGGCCTAGAGCTTAAAAATCAAGTTAATTCGTGACTTTTGTAGGCCACACCACGTACAAAACTTGAGAGGGGTTACCTTCCATTAAAACATTTATATTTATTTTTTGGGCCCACCGAGATGTATTTCACAAATTCAGCCCATCCATAATGTGTGTCCGACTTGGATGAGGGGTTAGAACAAGTTTCAGACACATCCAAATTTCAGGTGGGCCCCACCAAGTAATTTTATATGTTTTAGGCATGTCTTCACATGATTTTAGATGGTATGGCCCACCTGAGTTCCGTATACAACTGATTTTTTTGCTATCCCATAATTTAAAGGGCACCCATCAAGTTCACGGTGTTGATGTTCGACATACATCATGATGGGGCCCACACAGATCGAACGTATAGAACCTTTTCCTCTAGTACAAAAATAAAAATGGAACTACATACATTCAATGTGAGCCCAACTGAGTTTAAAATATACCTGTGCTGCGTGCTTTCTTCACTAGATCGACCATTTTCAGAAGAAGACAAAATGCTGATGAGGGGGGTCCACAAAAAGGGTTTTTTGCATCTTTCTGCCGGAAATGCAGTGAGGAAAGGGGGTGAAAGCAACGGCAGTGAAAGCAACAGTGGAAAAGGAGAGGAAAAGCAAGCAGTGGAAATGGGAGAGGAAAAGCCATATCCGCGAAAGGAGGGGTATTTTCGTCCTGAAATTCCAACTCCGTACGAGGAGGTCTAAGTGCGTATTCTAAGTTTGTATTTCTTCAAAAAAACCGCTAGATAAAAGGTGGGGTCCATAGTTGTAAATTTCTCAATAAGACCCCGGTTAGCCTACTGAATAACTCAGTACACTACATGGCAGTGAGTAAATTCTGTGGGCCCACTGTGATGTATGTGTCTCATCCATACCGTTCATTCACATTTCGAGATAACTTCACCGCATAAACTGAAAATTGAAGCAAATCCAAAACTGAAGTGGACCACACTACAGAAACCGTCTATCAAAATTGAATGTACGGCATGGATAACGTACATCGAGGTGGGCCCCACAGTCAGAGATCCCACCTACCTCAGTGGATCCACCGAAGCCACCCAAAATAACACATGCAAGACTCCAGATCAACTAATAAAAGGACAGGTGATGTGAGTCTAAGGTCTTTCAAGGTTTACAGTGAACGTGTCATCCATCCAAACCATTCATAAGGTTATTCAAGCCATCCACCGTGCAAAGGTTTCATTTCTAATGAGAGGACAAATCTGATTTTCGCACTGGACCATTTCGTGGTAAGGTCCACCTTATGCATGGCTTAGATTTCCCAAGGCGAGCCCGTTGGAACTCGTGTAAAGTTACATGTACAAATAGCAAAATCAGGCATTTCCTATTATGATGGGCCACACCATAAAAACAGTGCTCGTTACAGCTAAGGAGTGCTGTTTCTAGCACATAAAGAAAAGCTAAAAAGAAAAAAGAAAAATAAATAAATCACCAAAGGAGGAGAGAAGGGCAACAAGGAGAAGATGGGTTATTCTCTTCATGCTATCGGACGGGACGTGAAAAGAGATGCAATGAAGTGGGATTTATTTATAGGAGTAAGCTCTTTCCATTTTTACCTAATGAAGCAACAGCTGTATTTTACCATAGCTAGACACTGCGGACCAACCTGTCTCGACGCACCCAAACCCCCCTTGATTACTTGGTTTAAATGCACCTCAATCCATACCGTTTAAATTTTACCGATTTTTATAAAGAACTGCCTAATTAATATAAAATTTACATACCAATATATTTTCATAAAACTACCTCATTAATTAATATTATTATCATTTTACCGCCTTCCCTTGCATTTTTTAAAGGGGCTGATTGGGTGGGCGTGGCCAATGGGTCGGCCGCTTAGGTGGGGCTGCCATGATGTTTATCTAAAATCAATCCAACCATCAAGTGTGTCACTTGATGTTAGGCTAATGGCCCAAAATTAGTCCCTATTCTTGATTCATGTGGACCACATATCTGGAAATAATGTACAGAGAAACGATTGCCCTCTAAATTGTTTTTCTTGGTATGGCCCACCTAAATCATAGATAAGCCTGACATTTAGGCTCCCTCCTAAATTTTTATGTGACAGGTAATAGTCGAAGTTGATTTCATATAATCATCACAGTGGGTTCTGTAAAAATCAAGGGTGGTCAGCTCCCTCCCAACTGTATTATGGTCCACCTGAGATTTGGATCTGCTTCGTTTTTTGGATCATGCCCTAAAATGAGCTTTCAATACGGATGGCCGGGGTGGATGTAGTCACATACATCACAGTGGGCCCCAGAGTCAGGGGTCTCACCTAATCCACGGTGCCTATTCACTCGTGTGGCAACTGACTACGCCTGCTTTACCAGCTCATTGTAGGGATTTAATTGATCATTCTTTGATTCAAAAGATCATCCTGTATCAATTAAAAAAGCAAATACCTTTTCAGGAATAAATCTAGCTCTTAGATTGTCTTTTCTTTCTATGTTTTTTAATGTTTAATTCACGTAATCTTTTTCAACATCTTTTTGTCGGTTTCATGGATTTGATCTAAGATTCCCTTGACCAATGCAAAAATGAATTAGATCCAAATCACAGACAGACTATTAAAAACCTCATAGGTCCACCTTAATGCTTATTTGCCATCAACAGTTGAAAATGCTATCCAGACCGGGATGAAGGAAAAACACAAATATCAATTTCACCCAAAACTTTTGCAGCTCACCCAAAACTTTTGCAGCTCATAAAAAGTTTTAATTATCAATTAACACTATTTCCTGTGGTATGGTCCACCTGAAATTTAGATAAACTTTATTTTTTGTCCCACGCCTTAAAATGAGCTAGCAAAATGGATATACAACACATGCAACCAGATGGGCCCCATGAAAAAGACCTAAGTCCTCGTCCATGAAACGGTGGCATCCAGACACACCCTTTGTTACACTAATCAGATGATCTTACCCATCCAATCGGATTAAGGAAGTAGCCAATGACCACCATGATGTTTGTGAGAAATCCACCCCTTCTATCCGTTTTGCCACCTCATTTTAGGAAATGAGACCAAAAATAAGGCAGATACAAAACTCAAATGGACCACACGATAGAAAACAGTGGAGAGGGAATTGCCTACCTTTGAAACCTTTTTCGGGTCCACCATGATGTTTATATGCCATGAAAACCGTTCATAAGACCATTCCCACCTGGATAAACTTAAAGCACAAAAATATTAGCCCAACCCGACGAATATTTCAACAGTGGGCATTCAATCTCCACGGTTTCCTGTCACTACATTTTTTGGTCTCATATCCAAAAATGAGGATTGAGTGAGTGGACACAAATATCAGTGGGCCCACCTAACTAGCAGCCGGGCCGTCCCTAATCAGATGGATATTTGCTTGTGATGTTTAGACATCTCATTCCATTGTTCTGACCCTATAGTGAGGTCCATTTTTTTGACAGCTTGGATTGAGATGCACTCGTGCCTCTTGGGCAGAGCACATGTATGATCATATCACACGGGTGAAAAACTTCGATACCCTGGAAATTCTGATGGTTCACACCCACTTACATCTAGTCAATTAAACCATCCACATCGTGGGACCCACATCCATGATTTGGACGGTTCAATTTGAGTTACATGCCACGTCTACAGAGACTGAGGCCCACTGCAAAAATTTAAAGTAAAATTATTATTCTAACGGGTCTATTGGTGGACATCTAATGGCCATAAAAGCTGTAATGGTCGATGGTCTTTATTTCATAAACAAATATCAATTAATCATACGTGAAAAACTTTGGTGCCCTGGCAACTGTGATGGTTCATACGCATGCACAAAATTGTAGGCATGGCATACATTTCAATTAAACCGTCCATGCCATGGCACTCACATAAATGGGACAAAAACCAACGGTTATCGGTGCATCTGCAGTAAAGCTCATGTACACACAACACATAAGCCAGCATGGCACATAGGTGCGAGATGATACGGCACCACAAGTTCAGTGCCGTCGCCTGTAGGTGTTCAGATATACATCTTTCTCTACAATCTGACCAGAATGTCTATATCATGTACTGAAGAGCTAATACACCAAAGGACTTGGCCATACAATCGGTCGTGCCTGTGATTAGCAAATCTCAATAACCCTCTATTGAGGTCCCAATTATTATGATGGAGGGTAAAGGAGAATGCCAGATTGGTGGTCAGCTAAATGATCAGGTGATCCTTGCAATGGCCTTTAAATATAATTTCATCATCTTAGACTACCCTGCTCTTGCCCTCCTGCAAAAATAAATCAAAGTATCTGTGTATGCACTGTTGAAATCAGATCCCAATATTTGTTGAATATCCATATCTAACAATAAGGTGGTTGTACAAAATGATGAGTGGGTCAGGGGCAAAGATCAAGAACCCCACGCGGAATGCACAGCTCACGTGGCACCACAGGGAGCAATGGGTATGGGATGCCAACCGTAGGTTTGTGTGTAGAGCCACCATGGTGTGTATATTTCATCAATCCTGTTCTTTATGTGTGAGTCGCATGACTCGCCAGGATGAGGGGAAAACACAAATATTGCCTGATCGAATCTCAGGAGGGCCACACCGGGTGAACTCGAGATGTTCTAGATGCAATTTTACATTGTTCCTTGTGATGAGGCCTATATGAGTTTTGTGTCGGGATGATCTTTTGAATTTTAGGTGAACATAAGCGTTATCACCTGATGGACGGAGTACATGTTACACATGGAAAAGGATGGGCCCCACATTGCTTGGATGCTGTGCATGCTGCGCAGTGTTGTAGACTATTTCAGTCCTCAAGAATCCAATTGAAGGTGAAGGAGCTCCCTTCAGCCATTCCTTGTCTGCAATCTGAAGCCCAAACTCCATGATCACCTAACATACACACTGCGTTGGCTTGCCTCATCACAGGTCACAACAGCCACTTGACACCCCCAGGAAGATCTGCAAATCAAATAAAAAGGCCAAGCATAAAGACTAACATGAGAAAAATCATCATTTCTCCTCTTGATCAACATCAAATGCAGGCTCACCTTCGGATCAAGAGCTTAGAACACACATCATGTTGCAGGGTCCATCAACCCAAAACACAAACATATAATACAATTAAGTACTCAAGCTTTTGACATGGCCTCAATATAGCATGGCAATTTTTATTTTTATTTTTCCTATCTGCACAACATGGCATACATGGGAAAGTATCATGTATTACATGGCACACACAATACTATGGCCTGAAAGGTATTCATTCATTATCATTTTAATGCTGCTCTTAACCACAGTCTTACTAACAATGTGGGGATTTGATTAGATTTGGGATGTCAACAGGCAAGGCCTGGATCGGACACAGTCAGCCAGAGCCCGAGCCCGAGCCTATCCTGAAAATACAAGGTCCAAGCCCGAGCCCGACCCCAGCCAGAACCTGAAACCAGCCAAGCCTTTTTTGGGCCTGAAACAAATCCAACTAAAAGTTTGTCAAGCCCGAGCCTAGCCCACTAAGCAATTTTCGGACATTTTTAGAAAATAAAAGAAAACTCATTGAGCTTATGCATACATAACTTTTTTTTCTTGGTCGCATCAATATGCCCTTGCATGAGATTCGCTTCTGTGGTTTATAAGAAGAACGGTGTCGCCAACATGGTCTTGGCTGCCTGTGGAAGTGAAACGAGTGTGGAGCATGATTTGCTACCTACCTCTAAGAGCTCCAAGAGGAGACAAACAAGGAACAAGGGTACCCAATTCAATTAGGGGGCTCTTTGGATGTGCGTCAAACATCTCAGAAGCTACCCAATACTATAGAGTCTCCTAAACTACATGTCTATGGTTGACAGATTGGGGTTATCCATGGTTATCTATGTTTTACGATTTAATGGCAGATCGTTGTCGGATGAAGGAAAAAAATATGATATCACACTCCTATCAATGCAATCAGCACAAAACAGATAAATCATGATGGTCACCCTGCATTAAAGATACACTTGGCTGTACTGCTAAATCATGGTTGACAAGACTTATGAGCCAACAAAGTTGGCTTGACAAGATTTTTTCAAATCACAAACATATTTGAATTCAATTTAAAGCTACCCAACACTATAGTCTCCTAAACTACATGTCTATGGTTGACGAGGCAAATTCATGTTCATTTCACAATTGGACTGTTCTCACAATTCTTGAATTTGCGTAAGAGCTCATTTGGCAGCTCGGAGCAAAAGGGATTTGTGGGTTTTTTTAGGTCATTTGATAATAAGGAAAGAGAGGGATTTTGAGGAGTCCTTTTTGCATTCCCACCTTAAAGCTGCTTTGCAAAATCCACTTGATTCTACAGGTTGTAAAATGAACTTGACTGGGGATTTAAAAACCACTCTGCCAAACGAGTCTTAATTTCCTGTGTTCAGTTGGGACTTGGAGTGTTCATACAATTGACAAGGCTATTGACGGTTATTTTGGATTACAAACTATCACAAATGGTTTGACAGGTTGCAGATAGAATCTCAGAAACATGTCGCAAAAGGCCTTGCCAATTTCAAAGGCAAAGCCAAAGAATGAACGCATCCAAGGGTCACAATCTTAACCATTTGTGCAATCTGTATGATGCACTGAAACTGTGTTAGAACAAACCATATTTGAAATCCCATTAGTAAAC
Organism: Magnolia officinalis; assembly: GCA_021015155.1. NCBI lineage: Eukaryota > Viridiplantae > Streptophyta > Magnoliopsida > Magnoliales > Magnoliaceae > Magnolia > Magnolia officinalis. The sequence goes on along the minus strand of JAJHSJ010000004.1, from coordinate 4,033,436 downwards.
CAGAATATGGGCTTTCTTTTCCCATCAATTCACTTTTTGAGAGAAGGTTTTGCTCTCCTGACAAGGAAAGGAAATCCCATGAACTTCTTTTTTTCATATCTAAGGAAAATCAGGAAAATTGTTTGTTTTTCCTTAGGGGTTGTTTGGATGCCTGCAAATGGGCCAAGTTATGATTTACAGGTAAATTTTACAGTGTTTGGATGGCCTTTTTTGCCTGATGTAAATGATTTGCAACATTTACCCCCTTCTCATTTACAGGCAACAAGTTCGGATTCTCCATTTACAGCCTAACGACTATAAATGAAAAGATTGGCTCTCCATACACGGGACTTAAACAATTTACACACTATCCAAACACAGATAATCATTTACAGCTTAAAGCCAAACAGGACATGCTGTAAATGATTTACACCTATAAATCATTTACCTGTAAATCATTTACAACTCAAACCAACACCTACAAATCATTTACCTGTAAATCATTTACAACGCAAACCATTTTTACAGGCATCCAAACGACCCCTTAGCTTTCCCCTCAACCCAAAGACGCCCGTATCCCGCCTATGAATGGACCGTCGTGGTTTAAAAGGCATGTCTAAAGTGGATCTCACCATATAAGCAGCTGCGACCATGGATACGGCAACACACTCTTAAAAATCTGCACCATAAAGACCCTCTTCAATGCTCTCAGTTCAGTTCTGTCTGCGTTTCTCATAGAAGAAGAAGAATTAAAAAATAATAATAATAAAGATTATTTCATTGGACTACCTTGCAGGTGTAACCTCTCACATTTGTGCCATGTAAGCTTCATAGACATCAGGAGCATTCTCTTTGTATGGATCCACATACTCTTCCAAGAACTTCTTCTCTGTCAGGAAGATGATTGTAGACAGCGAACGACCCTTCTTTAGCAAATCCTTTGATTCCAGGATCCACAGCACATTGCATCGAGGGATTATCCTCTTCTCCAAGCTATAAGTCAGCATTTTTGGCCGCAGGATAATGTGGGATCGGTCACACCCCAGCTCCGTCACGTAATAATGCATCATCTTCTGAATCCTCTCCTCAGAGTATGCCAAGAACATGGGATAACGCCTGAACGCAGAAAGGGTGTCGGCCTCCGACCACCCAAAGCTCTTAAACAAGTTGAATTTCGCCTCCAGCGTGGCCTTACTCAATGATCCAACGGTCAAAAGCGCGTGGATGAACATCCTGTCCTGATGGGTGAGCCCCATTTCCTCGATGCGAGCAACAGTCCCCTCGAGACATCTCGGATTCTGCATGAACAAGGTGGGCTTTCGCAGCACGAGCATCACGATTCTTTGAATCGGGACGCCAATCTTATGCAGATTCGAGATGTTGGGCTGCATCTGCTTCTTGATGCCGGAGTGGAAGTCCCATGTGGAGCGCCTGAAGAACGTGGCGACGTTCTTGTCGGTGCCGAGGACAGTCCGGAGGAAATCGACGGTGGGGATGAACCAGTTATTGATGCTTCTCAGCAAAAGGACGGGGTTTCTTACTATGGTCATGGAAAGATGGGGCCCAGAGAGGCCTATTTGTCGCAAGATCTTGAGTTTGGGGATGAGGGTTTTCTCGACATTGGTGGCAAGGAATCTGGGCCTCTTGGAAATGAGATCTCTGATTTGGGGGTCGTTCAAACCGCAGTTTCTGAAGAAGGAGAGAACAGAATCTGGGTTTTGTGGGGATTTTATGTGGGTGAGATTTTTAGAAACAGAGATTACTTTTTCTGGGGAGAATTCACATGAGTTGGTGAGATTATCGATAATGAAAGGGATTTGGGGAGATGGGTTTTGGGATTATTGAGAACGGGAGGAGGTGTGTGAATTTGAAAAGGGGGTATGAGATGAGGGTTTTGCCGGGGTTTTTGAAGAAGAAGACAGAAAGCTGAAGAACAGGCATTTGAATAGAGAAAGGGCAGACAAATGGCCGAGAGACTGAAGAACGCGTACGCGACTTCTCACTCTTGAGGGGCCGAGCAGACAAACTGCTACGACTTTCATTGGTTACAGGACCATTAGTTCGTACTAAGCCTTTTAGTGCGAACGAACCAATCACCATTTCACTATCTTGGCTTCCACTTCATTTTCCAAATACATGACTACTTCCACCTTCCCCTTGGCATTTTGTTACCTACACCACTCATTGAATGAGAGTTCAGGGGCTACCTTTAATGTACACCAGACCATATAATCAAGACTAGGTATACCAGACCATGTCATCAAGAGGGGTGTTGGGGATCACGTGGAAGCAAATCCGAATTCAATCAAACGAGACAAATTAAAACGAAAACCAAACACGCAAAGAACCGTGAATTTTACATGGAAAAACCCTCGCAGGAAAAAAAACCACGGCACGAAACGACAAGCAATCCACTATTAAACGAATTACAAGAGATGTACTTACAATGATGAGAACCTCATTCGAATCTCCCAAAAGCCTAGCTTTTATTCTCTAGAACCCTTAGAAATGTCTTAGTAAACCCTTGTTATACCCTAATCCCGATTACACCCGACATATATATACTATCACAACCGGAATTAAAAAACAAATCGCGCACTTACACAGTTCTGCGCACACCATCGATCTTATTGTCAATCGATCGACACTGATCAAGCACCCTTCGATCGATCGAGCAGACCAAAGCTCAAGCAATTGAACTAGTCCAAAACTATCCAGAGAGTAAATGAGAATTTTCTGAATATTGTATTGAACATGGTCCAAAACTGTCCAGTGAACAATATATCTAATTTCGGAAAGGTTCGATCATCGAGCATGGCTGTCACCTGTCAATCAATTGATGTCTTCTGATTCTGCATATATTGGAGACATCCTTTCAATAAGGGGAGCTACCTTATGCATGGATCAGATGTTCCACACACTTGTCAGGTTAGCAGGTGTGTTGTATGTAAAGGTGCAGCATGTGAAAGCAGTGTCTGCAGGGCTAGTAAACATATCTAATGGCATGCTTTGGAGTTGTCTCGGGCATTTCTCTAGGTCGGGTGGTGGGACCCAGGCCAGAGACGAAAGAAAGAGGCCAATTCCAAAAATGCCTAGGAGCAGGAAAGCTTCTGTTTCAAAATGCTAACACGTAGAAATGCCTTGGAAGTGGGGGTACGAGTTCAATTCAAGTCGAACTTAGGAGTTGCACCTATGTAGAAGATTCCTGCAACTAAGGTTCAAACAAGAAGAAATCCGACATGCAAATTCACCCAAGACAAGAACACATCAACATTCAAACATTTTTCTTTGGTTAGGGTTTGATCAACAACAAACAAAACAGGCCTGGAATTGATATTAAAAGATGCAATGCAAACATCATATAAAGTATGAACAATTTTCTTTCTTGAAAGCTGACAATTTTGTTATTGAAAGAAAACCAAGTCACACTAAACCAAAGGCGACAAAAAGGAGAGCCAGCAGAACAACTACAAACAACACCATTTTCTCAGTAGGATCCGCATTGGAGCAACCACAAAAATCAAGATCTTTTGATTCATTCAAAAGTACGCATGATAATTCAGCCACAAATATTCTAGCATTCCTCTCTTTCTATGAACCCATGAGACTCCAAACAAACGCATCTAACAAAGGATCTCCCTGCACCCATCGAACAGCCCGTCAATGATTCCACCACCAATGGAGATATCGAAAATCCAAGTGACCACATTCCTCCATGGGGGGGTCAGGATGCAAAGAAATCTATCCAGCGTCTAAGCTGACCTTTTTGCCAATCTCCTTAGCAGATTAAACAATACACATATTGCTAATGATAGGAAAGTGTGGAGTTGGTTGCTAATTTAGAGTTCTTGGCAAAATCTTTCTTTCTGGTGGTGTTGTCACAGCCACAGGAAGGGCAATCCCCCGCCATGTGCACAAGTTGGAAGGCCCATGTTCCACTAATGGTAAAAAGACTTCTCTTGGGTAGCTACGGCTAATACGATCCTCACGGTAAACGACTTAAAGAAGCAGAATATGGTTTTCCCCAACATGTGCCTCGTGTGAAGGAGAAAGGAAGAGTCGGTTAACCATCTGTTTTCCCATTGCTTTGGTGGCTAGGGAGGTCTAGGCTTATGCTTCTTTGTCACCTGCTAGCTCTAACAGAAGCCCGAAAAGAAGACTCTAGAGCTCCATCCAAGCCAAGAATCTCTCCAGAAGCGAACTCTATCACATTTGCTGATGAGAAGCAGATGTGCCTCCCGAATCGCATAACCCACTATGCTCAAATACACTAGCCCCGTCATATAGTTGTCCAACCTTGCTAATATCTTTCCCAAAAAAAAGAAAAAGAAGAACTGAACTATTTCTGCCACCCTGAAACCAATCCCTTCCAAAGAACCATCTCTCCCAAAAGTTACATTCCTCCATAAAGCTTCCGGCTCCTCCCTAAACCTCCGCCATTTGCTTGACAACCCCATCTTTCTTTCTTTTTTCTTTCTTTTTGATAGATACCCAAAAATAAAAATAAAAATCCAACTCTTCCCCAAACCTCCACCATTTGCCGAAAGGCCCCAACTTTCTTTCTCTAACATGTCAATCCCAAGGACCAGTTCTCTCACAAGCTTCTGAACCGCATTCAAATTAATGAGGTGGAAGTCCATTCATTCCTCCCCTCCCTTCCAGCAAAAAAAAAAAAAAAAAACTTTGAAGGTGCTCAATCTCAAATAGGGGTACAACTCAGGCGAGATGGATCAGGTCAAGGGTCGACCTAAGCCCGACCCAACCTCAAGAGGACCTAATCAACAGTCCGACAGAACCCGAGGTGCCCAACCTCAAACCCAACCCGAATGCATCTATACTCAACCCTCAACCTTCAAAATCTTCAAAAAGAGAAATAACTGTAAAATTAGGACCCTTAATTTTGAACTATTATGTATTTCTTAGGAATTAAAAAAAAATAATAAAGAAAAAGAAACAAGGTTGTTGTTGTATAGTGGTGAGTATTCTCCTGCCTGTCATGCTGGCAACCCGGGTTCGATCCTCGGCAACGGCGTTATATTTTTCAGAAGGATATTACCCATAGAATTCAAGCTAGGTGGAAGAAATGGAGATGTGCCTCTGGAGTTTTATGTGATTGTCGTGTACTGCTTGAACTGAAACTACAAGACTAGCCATGCATTATGGGATAGAATGTCAGACAATTAAGGAACAACATGTTCATAGGATAAGTGTAGCTGAAATGAAGCTGGTGTAATGGATGAGTGGCAAGACGAGGAAGGATAGAATTAGAAATGAATGAATTCAAGGGATTTCGAAGAGTAGCACCAATAGGGGGGGGGGGGGGGGGGGGGGGGGGGGGGTGACTGAAGGCTATAAAAGGGCAAGGAGAAGACCCAAAAGGATGTGGATGGAGGTAGGAAGAAAAGACTTGATGACCTATGGTCTAACTATAGGTTGGGACCTTGATAGATTGGAATGGCGGAAAATGATTCATGTAGCCAGCCCCAATTAATTGGGATAAGGCTTAGATGATGATGATGATGGAATTCTTTGGGGTAAAAAAGAAAAAGCCACAACATCATTTTAGATGATGTTCTTAGTGCCTCGGTTTTGTCAATGACATCGGCTAGGGTATCTCGAGTCGGTTAAGCCTCCATAGGAAGACATTGAAGACCGAAGACTGGAAGACTTAAAGCATCATGGCCAAAGATAACAAGTAAATCATGAAGTGCCTTGGTAATCCTAGCCCTAGATCTCTTTAGTTCCAAAACAACCTACCCTAGAGGACTTGTTCCATATAAGAAAACCCTTAGTTATCAGGTTTGTGTCGGCTAGTTCATGTGCAAAAGAAAGACATCAAAATGCACAAGTTCGATCAATCTTCAATTAATCGAGCGAAGATTCGATTAATCTTGGTCGATCGAAGCTGTGCAAAAACGTCTAGCAAGCTTTCTGCCTTGTTTCGTAGAAACCTCGATCGATCAACATATCGAGTTCAATCGATTGAAAGTGCGCAACGGTGTCATGCGAGCTTTTTGCCTTATAATCAAATTAAGTTCGTTCGATCGAAGGAGTCGCTAGATTGATTGAAGCTAGCGGTTATAGATCCATTGGAGCCCTTTCTTCTATAAAACTAGAAACCAGATCTTTGTGGAATTGATGGTTTTAGATGATTTATAAGCCCTAGAGCATTCTAAGCCTTCCCAACACCCCTACGCTATCACCCAAAGAGATCCATGCCTTCTTCATTGTGATTAATCACTCTAATGAGCATTCCAAGCTCCATTTGATGAAGAACATGGTATATTGCATTCTCTAGAGATTAAACATAAATAACATAAGCAAATCCTAATGTTTATCATCCTCTAGAATGCCCATATAGGTGAATTCTCAATTTGAACCAATTATCCCTTAGTTGTAGGAGATTCAACCTTTTTCACATTACTTTGATAGCCTCATTGGAGCATCAAGTGCAAGGTAGTCAATTCAAGGAAGCGGAAGAAGATGGATTTCAAAGATCGAGAGAGCACAAGACAAAAGAAGAAGATTTAAGAAGTGGAGGCGCATCTCAAGCAAGGCGCATCAACGGGGCTCAATCCGACAAAGTTGTCAAATTAGAGTCCATATACTCTTTCCTAGTGTAGGATTGAGTATAAATTTTGTGACCTAAACTCGATCAAGTCATTGTGTAGGCCTTCGACAAGAGTGTACATACGTAAGTCCTCGTGCAGGCCTCCAACAAAAATGTACATTTGTTAAGTCCCTGTAATGCAAAGGCATTTTCATACTGGGCTCGAGTGGGGTAACCTGTGGGATGTTGAGGCACACTCGGGATGGGCGGCCCATGTGAGGTAGGTGACTCGTGTAAGGCGAGACCCATGTGATGTGGGGCCCACGAGAGGGGTTCAACCAAGGACCTAACCCATGGGATGTGGGGCCTGGGCTATGAGAAAAAGAGATTGATTCCCCATGCTCTATTAGTTCGAGCTTTTAGAATAAGTGATTAGTTGTCCTGCATTAAAGTAGTATCAGAGCGGGAGGTCTCGTGTTCGAGACTCCTCACGAGAGTGATTGGTGCATGGGCATTTTCACACAAAGCTCGAGTGGGGTGGCCTATGGGATGCGAAGGCGTACTCAAGGTGGGCGACCCGTGTGAGGGCGAGTGACTTGTGTGAGGTGAGACCCTTGTGATGTGGGGCGCACGAGGGGGGTTTGCTGAGGACCTAACCCATGAGATGTGGGCCTGGGCTATGAGATAAAAGGACTGATTTGCCACGCTCTATCAATTCGAGCTTTTAAAGCAAGTGGTTAGTTGCCCTGCATCACCTTGTGCAGGCCTCCAACGGGTGTACGTGTGTAAGTCTCTGTGGGAGCCTCCGGCGAGAGCGTAGGCTTGTAAAGGTTAAGGGTGAACCTATTGAAAACTCCTATGATAGTGAAATCCAGTACACTCGAGAAGAGTGTATCTGTAGGAAGTGGAGTAAGCTAGTTGAACCACTATATATCCTTGTGTTTTCGATTGTGATTTGAGCACTTTTTTATTCATGCTTATGAGTTTAATTGGTTGAATTATATGAATACTTGAATGAATTGTATGCTAGGCATTTGATTAATAGAACACACACACACAAGATATCAATCTCATACATAGATTAATGACTCAACTTGTTGTATAATTTGTAGTTTATGCAATTGGAAGTGTTAATTCATTTTAATTGGCACGTTTTTTTAAGTGGTCCTATTCAACCCCCCCCCCCCCCAGGACTTAGCCGTAATTCTAAGCGCTTCCACAGTGTCGTGGTAGTCAATCCACGCAATTTCAAATGTCCTTGGGAAATGCATAGTGAAACCATCCATCCTTAGCACTTTGTCCATATCATCTCAAAACACACTTCCTAACTTCCTCTTCTTCAAGGTCAAGGCTTCTTTATATCCACTCCGCCATTCCTCCTAACAGCGACTTCAAAGAAAGGCTGTCCACAAGAGGCCTTGAGACTTTTTACCCACTTCTCAAACTAAAAATCCAATTAATGGCACATAAGCGCCTATCCTTGAGGTATTTTGCCCACTTTCAAGCTCAAAATTCTGGTAAGGGCTCCTAAATACCTATCCATGAGGCATTTTGACCTATTCTCAAGAAAAAATCTAGGTAAGGATACCTAAATGCCCATCTTAGAGGCATTTTGTCTACTTTTCAAGTTAAAAGTCCATGTGCAAGCACTTAAATGCCTATCCTCAAGGCGTTTTATCCACTTTTCAAGTTCAAAATCTCGATAAGGCCACCAAATACCCTATCCTTAATGGATATTTGCGCACTGTTTATGTAAAAATCTAGGTTAGAGCACCTAAATGCCTATCATTGAGGCATTTTGCTCACTTTTCAAGCTTAAAAAGAAGAAGAAGAAGAAGCTAGAAAAAGGCTACTAAGCAAGGTGTTCCGTAACGGTAATGGTGGTCATAACAGCCACTGTTACCTTTACGATACGGGCATAACGGCTGTTACGACCCCATAACGGCCGTTACAATATCTCTTTTTTATTTTTTATTTTTTGAAAAAACCTCCAAAAAACGTGTATCTGCCCCGTAATGTTGATTAAAAAGTATGAAAAACCTGTATATGTCCCGTAATAGACGATTACGAGGCTATTATGGCCTTTACAGTATATGTAATGTGCCGGGTCATTTTTTTCCATAACAGTTGTTACGGCTGTTATGACCCCGTAACGTGTAACAGTTGCCACCATTACCTTTACGTAACGGCCTTTACGGCCCCAAAACAGCCTTTACGGCACACCATGCTCCTAAGTGCAAACACTTCTACATTTTGCTCACCTTTCAAGATAAAAATCTATGTTATGTAACATAAATGCCAATCCTTGAAGCATTTTGCCCATTTTTAAAGTTAAAAACTAGTATAACGTGGCACAAATGCATATCCTGGAGGCATTTTGCCTACTTTCCAAGCAAAAAAACACAAACTTAGAGCACATAAAGGCCTATTGTTGAGGCATTTTTCCCACATTTCAAGCTAAAAAAAGTCAGGCAAGGGCTCCTAAATGTCTATCCATGAACATCTTGGCCACTTTTCAAGACAAAAATCTATGTAAGGGACACCCGAATGCCTATTCTAGATGCATTTTGCCCACTTTTTCGAGGTAAAAATCCAAGAAAGAGCACCTTATTTCCTATCCTTGAGGCATTTTGCATACTTTTCAAGTTAAAAATCTCAAGAAGGGCACTAATCCTTTATGCATTTTGCTCAATTTTCAAGCAAAAAAACTTGGGTAAGGTCACCAAATTGCCTGTCCTTGAGGCATTTTGCCCACTTTTCAAGCTAAAAATCCAACTAAGGACACATGCCTATCCTTGACACATTTTGCCCACTTTTCAAGCTAAAAAATCCACACACAAAATGCCTATCAATGACACGTGTGCACTGTCTACTTTTCAAGTTAAAAACCTCAGTAAGGCCAACTAAATGCCAATCCTCAAGCCATTTTGCCAACTTTTTAAGTAAAAATTTCTAGGTTAGGGCCAGTAAATGCCCAACCATGAGGCATTTTTCCCACTTTTCAAGATTTAAATCTCGATAAGGGCACCTAAATGCCCATTCTTGAGACATTTTGTGCACTTTTCAATATAAAAATATGGTAAAGCAAACCAAAATGCCTATGCTTGAGGCATTTACCCATTTTTCAAGTTAAAAATCTCGATACAGGCACCTAAATGCATATCCTTGATACATTTACCTACTTTTTAAGTTGAAATCTCGGTAAGGGCACCCAAGTGCCTATTGTTGAGGCATTTCCCCACTTTTCGGGTTAAAGGCACCTAAGTGTCTACACTTCAAGCATTTTGCCCACTTTTCATAATAAAATCTGCATAATGGCGCCTAAGTGCCTTTCTTTGAGATATTTTGAGCACTTTCTACAAAAAAATCTCGAGAAGGGCACCTAAATGCCTGTCCTGGATGCATTTTGCCCACTTTTCAAGCTAAAAACTCGGGTAAGAGCTCCTAAATGCCTATCCTTAAGGCACTTTGCCCACCTCCCAAGCTAAAATTCTAAAGGCATGTAAATGCCTATACTTGAAGCATTTCGCCTACTTTTCAAGTTAAAAAACTCAAGGGCACCTAAATTCCTATTAATGAGGCATTTGGCCACTTTTTAAGCAAACAATCAAGTAAGAGCACCTAAATGGAGCGGTCTCTTCTCTTGGCTCAGTGGTAGACATTGTGTGTCTCATATCTGAGGTCAAGGGTTCAAGAGCCCATGCATGCGTGGGGTGGTATTGTGTGTGTTTCTCACCTTTCCCCAAAAAAAAAAAAAAAAAAAGTACCTAAATGGCCATCCTAAAGCATTTTGCCCATTTTTCATGGTAAAATCCAGGTAAGGGCACCTAATATGCTATTCTCGAGGCATTTTGCCTACTTTTCAAGTTAAAAATCCAAGTAAAGACACATAAATGCCTATCCTTGAAGAATTTTCTCCACTTTTCTAGTTAAAAATCTTGGTTGGGCCTCCTAAATACCTATACTCAAGACATTTTGCCTACTTTTACGTAAAAATTTGAAGTTTGGACACTAAAATGCCTATCCTTGAGGTTGCCCACTTTTCAAGTTAAAAATCGTGAGAAAGGCACCCAAATGCACCTATACTTGAGGCATTCTGCTCGCTTTTCACATAAAAAATATAAGGGAAACAAATGTCTATCCTTGACGCATTTTTCCCTCCTTTTTTTCTTTTTTAAAGTGAAAAATCTCGGTATCGGCACCAAAATGCCTAGCCTTGAGGCATTTTGCCTACTTTTGAAGTTAAAAATCCAAGAAACAGCACCTAAATGCCTGTCCTTAAAGCATTTCGTCCAATTTTCAAGTTCAAAATCTCATAAGGCCACCCAAAGCCTGTGTCCTTAAGGCATTTTGCAGACTAAGTAAAAATCTAGGTTAGGGCAACTAAATGCCTATCCTTAAGGCATTTTGCCCACTTTCCAAGTTGAAATCTTTGTAAGGGCACCTAAATGCCTATCGTTGAGGCACTTTGTCTACTTCTAAAGTTAAAAAATCTCAACACATAAATGCCCACACGTTAGGCATCTTGCCCAATTTTGAAGTTAAAAATCTAGGTAATGGCACCTAAATGCCCTTCCTTGAGGCATTTTACCCATTTTTCAAGTCAAAAATCGTGAGAAGGTAATCTCATGCCTTCCCTTAAAAGGCATTTCGCCCACTTTTCAAGTCAAAAATCATTAGAAGGGCACCTAAATGTCCTTTACGCATTTCGCCAGTTTTCAAGCTAAAAATTTGGGGGATGGCACCTAAATGCCTATCATTGAAGCATTTTGCCAACTTCATTGAAGATGTCACGACATTTTCCCTGACCTCGGTTAGAGATTGATACAACGATTTAACTGAAAATTTTCCTGATTTATCTTTTAACCATCTTAGCGAATCCGTGCTTGAGGAAACCGTAGAAACCTTTGCAAAAGTTGGAGAAGCCTAGTAAAATCTTCAAATTCTTCATCTCAAAATGCCTTCTACAAGGGGGAGCCCAAATAACTTCATCACCCCTCCATGAGAAACAAGTAGAACCTTCATATTTGGCTCCTTAGCTAACCCTGCTAATCTAGGGAAGCTGATTGCTAAAGAACTATCCCCTAACCACCTATCCTCCCAAAAGAGAATGTCTTTCCCATTCCCCTAAGAAAATAAGTGCCTTTTCTCCTATTATTTGAACCCTTCACCAGAATCCACTGAGAAGCCATGCCTTTTCTCAACCATTGGTGTTTTTATGAACACACACAAAATACATTCAGATTCAAAGCTTATCAAGCACCATCAAAATTCACATCCTTTTTAGATAAAAGGAAAATATTTTAACCATCAAAGATGGGAAATGATGCCCCTGATGCCTATAAATGTAACGGATAACAAGCCCAAATCAGCAAAACAAGAAGATATGGACTACAATTTGAGACCAAAACAAATACAAGAATGCAGTAAAACGGGAAAGAAAGGACTATTGCACAGAAACAAATAAGAAAAACCCACAATTTAATGCACAGGAACAAAAGCAACTTCAACAGAAGATACATTAAGCCCAAATTTGTGCAAAACCACACTATAGATGTTCCAACTGCGCAATCCCTAAAGCCTCATTAGGAAAGTTGGAAAACTGCACTATAGATGTTCCAATTGGGCAATCTCTAAGAGCTCTAAGGACGGGAAAACAAGTGGGGAACATGAATACCTATTTCAATCTAGGCCTGTTTGGATGTGCGTGCAAATGCCTAGGTTAGGAAGTGATGAACGATGTTCATTTTTTACTTATAACATACTAACAGATAGTGTAGATAGAGATATGCACATAACGAGCGGGAAACAGATAAGGCCATAAGCATCTATGAGTCACTTCTTTCTCTTATCAATGCAACAACCACAATGAACCAAATGAATTCATAAATTCCATTTGTCTCCCTGTGCTTAGGCAGCGTTTGGGTGTACAAACTGAAGTGAATTGTGAACATTCAGTCTAACTTGTAAGTTTCATATCCAAAATTACAGAAATATGGTATCCAATGTTGATGATTTTAACAGGATTAGTGCCTGCAAATGGAAACTGTCTAACGCAGAAAACAACCCATTTTGTAAAAAGCAATGTTAATGGATTGATCTCCCTGACAAAGAGATCCAATATGACATCCAATCTGTAAGCTTGAAAGTTACATTCCTCCTGAATTTGACAGATGAAACGGTTGACACTACTACAAAATCCCCATAAGGAGAGAGCTGTTCTCATGTATCATCCCCCATTCAACTTTGGCTGCAACTAAAAAAATGGTATTCTGCTTGTAAGTTGTACAATTCTGGGAGAAGATTAGAACCACATCTATAACATTTCTTTATACTTCAAGCTCGAATCATGAATGGCGATGAGAAGTAAAAGTTCTTTCATCTTCATACCTTTTCAATGTGAGTTCTGATAATCCCACATTCACCTAGGCATGCGGTCATGTGTCACAGACATCCGAGCCATGCATCAGTCAGGTCCCACCGTGTAAATGGCCTGGACCAAAATCAAGCTGGTCAACTAGAAGGCCCACATCTGAACATTGGATGTGGACCAACAGCAATTGTTTTAAAAAACCCCACATTGGTTTTGTACATATGCAGCCCACCTGATGAGCTGACCACCCAAATTTCTGGGCAACGTCGTCTACAATTTGGGGCCCAACAATGCATAGCACAGATGCCTGCAACGCATGTGGCCGCCCGTCCAGGTGTGTCTAGGATTATTGAAGTTCAGTCGATGGAACCATCATATACGCCCCAAGTGAGCTTGACAGATATCAGGAGCTATCTTCATATACGGGCGCACGTACTGCTTCAAGAACTTCTCCTCTGACAAGCAAACGATCGGATACAAATTGGGGTTCTTATTCAGCAACTCCTTTGATTTCAGGATCCGCAGCACATTACATCGAGGGATTATCCTATTCTCCAAGCTGTATGAGAGAAGCTTGGGGAAGAGAACAATGTATGATGGCTCGCATGCAAGCTCCTTCACAAAGTAATTCATTGCTTCCCGAATCTTCCGCTCGGAATACTTCACATATTCAGGAGCTTTTGTAAATGCAGAAAGGATATCGACATCCGACCACCCAAAGCTCTTGAACAAGTTGAATTTGGCCTCCAATGCAGTCTTACTCATCGAACCAACTGTAAACACTGCATAAACAAACATCCCATTCTGGCAGGGAAGCCCCATTTCCTTGATACGGTTGGTAAGCTCCTTAACCGAACGTGGATTCCGCGCGAAGAAGTTCGGGTTTCTCGCCAGGAGCGTCGCAATCATGTGACTGGAAACACCGCAGCTCTGGAAGATTGAGATGTTGGGCCGTATCTTATTCTCAACCACCGCGGCAGAAAACAGCCATTTGGATCGTTTGAGGACTTTGATAACGTCTTTTTCAGAATGGAGCAGAGGTTTGACGAAATTGATCACAGGCACAGTGTTTACGACCAGAAGCCTTGGGTTCGAGACTACAAACTCTGCCAGGCCAGAGCCGGCGAGGCCGAGCCCTTGCAAAATCTTAACTTTCGGGAGAAGGGTTCTCTCCACATTGGAAGAAAGGAACCTGGGTCTCCAAGAAATGAGGTCTCTGATGTTAGCATCGCTCAAACCGCAGTTTCTGAAGAAAGAGACAACAGAGTCTGGTTTTCTGGGGGATTTTATGTGGGTGAGATTCGTAGATAGAGAGATTGCTTTCTCTGATGAGAACCCACATGAGGTTGTGAGGTAATCGACAATGAAAGGGGTTTTGCGAGGTGGGTCTTGGGTTTTGGAAGTTGAGAATGACAGGAGAGCTATGAAGTGGGAGGATGAGATTAGGGTTTTGCTGGGGTTTTTGAAGAAGAGGAGAGCGTGCTGGAGAACAGGCATTTCTATAGAGATCGCAGAGATTGAATGCTGAGAAAATAGGAGGACAGGAGCAAGCGAGGTCTTGAGGATCTAATTTACCAAAATAAGACCCGGTAAGAATACTGAGATCTAATTTACCAAAATAAGACCCGGTTAGAATACTGAATAACTCAGTACACTACATCGCAGTGAGTAAATTCTGTGGGTCCACTGTGATGTATGTGTCTCATCCACGCCGTTCATTCACTTTTGGCGATAACTTCAAGGCATAAACTCAGAATGGAAGCATATCCAAAACCGAAGTGGACCACACTATAGAAACCGTCTATCAAAATTGAATGTACGGCATGGATATAAGCCACGTACATCAAGGTGGCCCCCACAGTCAGGGATCCCACCTACCTCGGTGGATCCACCGAAGCCACCCGAAATAACACATGGAAGACTCCAGATCAACTAATAAAAGGACAGGTGACATGAGTCTAATGGGTCGTTTGGCACCGTGGATTGGAGGGTATCCGGGGGTTTCAAATCCCCTGTTGTTTGGCAGCATAAAATCATTGTGGGTTTCAAATATAGGGTTTTCAATCCCCTCGGTGAGGGGTTTGTAATCCATGGTGAGAGCTTAGATTAGGATAGGGATTGGGAGCCCGCTCATCCCTACCTCCGAACGGGCAGGTCTGTAGGCGGGCCCACCGTGATGTATCTGAACATCCAAACCATCTACCCTTTTTCTCATATTATTTTAAGGCATAAACACAAAAATGAGGCAAATCCAGCCCTCAAGTGGACTACACCAAATAATAAGCTTCGTTGCATTAAAATGTGTTGGGGATTTTGACCTGCGGAATCACACAGATCTAGATCTAGGATAGCAAACCAATGACACCAAGCACACACAAGAGAACACAGATTTAACGTGGAAAACCCTTGCGGGAAAAAACCACGGCACAAAGCAACAGATCTCCACTATGAAAATAGAAATTACAAAGAGAGAGGACTTACCCGATTCGAACAACCTCGAATCTCACCCTTGCTACAACCCTTTAAACCCTAAAATCCCTTTAGGAACCCTTGGAACACTTTTAGAAAGACTTAGAATACCCTCTTTCATCCTCAATCCCGGATACACCCCTTATATAAGAATAGAAAGAGGTAGAATCCAAATAGGAAACAAAATTCGCAAAATCTACGTTTCCACAATCGCATCTGCGGAACTTATCGATATCATCAAAGGTCTCTCGATGACAGCTTCGATATCATCGATAGTCCTTCGATGATATCGAAACAGGACCAAAACTGTCCAGCGATCAGGGGTGAAAATACTGTGAATTATCGATGTCATCGAAAGTCTCTCGATGACAGCCTCGATATCATCGACAGACCACCAGACAGATTTAAGACATCTGTCCATAACAAATGCACTAAGCATTAAATGTCAGTTGCATTTGCAAGAGTCATTTGTGGTGTGTGGTCCATTGAGGCCCACCTTGATTTGTATAAGGCCCATTGTTGAGATCCATCTTAATGTATTGGTGGCCCGTTGTGGAGGCCCACTTTGACATATATAAGGCCCATGTTGTGAGGCCATTATGATGTATGCAAGGCCCATGGGTTATGGCCCATTACAATGTACGTAAGGCCCATTGGTGCGGCCCATGATGCGGCCCACTTGATGAATATAAGGCCCATATGTGTAACGCCCTAAAATTCGGGGGTCGAGTATGAACTCAACTCCCGAGTTCCAACGCATCACTTATGCAACATATACAATGATGGTTAAATGTTGTCTGAGTTAGAACAATAAACATGAATAAGATTATACCAAAACAGTAATTCATACTCCAGTTCAATTGTATAAAGGCAAGCGGAAGACTAAAATTTTATATTCAAAGTATGTAAAGTAACAAATTTTATGAACTCCAGAGTATGAGTACTAACTGAGTACCAATATACATGTATGGTTTCTAAGTCAAAAATCAAAATACAACTCCCAAGAGAAGCCCTGAAAACCCCGCGATGCAGCCGGCCTAAGCAAAGCCGTCAGAGTACTGCATAAAGGAGAACTCCTCCTGATCCTCATCGAAGTCGGGCTCCGGCTCTTGAACCGAAGCGCCATCTACACCTGCGACAGAGTCTGGTGGGTGTTGCAAACACCGTCCCGTAACGTGGGAGTGAGTAGCTAACTCAGTGGAATAATAAAGCATAGGTTAACATGTTATCAATTCAATCAAGCAGTAATGATAAAGCAGTACAAATCAAACATTTCTAACTAATCTTGTTAAGTGCGAAAATGAAATGACATGATGCTGTATGCCCTTGCCAAACCACCCTCATGCGACATCATCTTACGTTCGCGAATGCTTAACTCCCTCAATGCGCCACATCTACTAAGCACATGCGGTGCGATGATGATCATGATTACCGAGTTATTATTAATCCATTTCAAACAGCAGTATTGGGAAACTAAGGTACCTCCCTTGTATCATTCCCAAACATGATCCATTTTAGGGTCGTCAATCCTAGCTAAACTCATACGATATTATGGTTTGAGAAGCGTAGTGAAGGCATCGCAAAGGGCTCGTCACCCGTCAGCGCGGATACAGATCTCACCGTATGCGGCTCAATTGCTGGCTGTCAGCTCGAGTACAGGTCTCACCGTACTCGGCTCAATCACTAGCCGTCAGCTCGAGAACAGGTCTCACCGTACTCCGCTCAAATCATACTCTAGTTGCTATGAAAGACTCGTCGCCAATCACAGACCCTTGGAGTATACTCGAAGATACTACGGAGGACTCGTCGCCCGTCAGCACGAGCACAGGTCTCACCGTACTCGGCTCTCGCCGTAAGTATCGACAGCTCGAATACAGTGTCCCATACCACCATATTCGGCTCACGAGTTTGGTTGCGCAATGGTCACTACGGGGAGGCACATGGCCCCAGCGTAGGCCGACAGCTCGACCACGGTGTCCCATACCACCATGCCCGGCTCATGCGTCTTAGCGGATCGAGGTACCATGGTTAAAAGGGGTTTCACTGGTAAGTTTGGTACCTTAGGTTCAAGCAGTAGCGTCCAAACAGGGTGAACATGCATAAGGCAGATCGGGTTACTTGACGAGCTCGACTAGCACGATCGCCCGTTGAGCTGCACGACATGAAGTGCATAAACAACTTCGTGTGGCCTAGCCACTGCCGACAGGCAACGCACGACTCGAGTTCGTCGAACACATCCCACGTGGCAAATGAATCTCAACCACGAATTCAATCCCGTTACCGATTGCCTGGGCCATAAGCATAGCCCCAAACACAATCAATTGCAGATAGATAAAGCAGTAATGGATCAAGATTCAACTCATACAATCAAGATCTGGTATTATCCGTTTAGGGCTGTCAGGGCTGTTGCACGCACTCGTTGCTCCGCTCCCCCATCACCCATGACGGATCATACAACGTAAATATAAATTCAACATATGCATTACATAGATAAAATCATAAAAGCAGTTGAGCATATTATGAATCACAACACAAGCATGAGTTTGTACATGTTCAATTCCTAATCACACAACTATCAAAGGAGATCATACACATAGTTAAAAGAGGTTGAGAATCATATCTCAACACCCTTATACATTACAATTTGTTAACTACTACTCATTCAGACATTTCAAGAAACACTTAAACAAACATACATCAACATACATGACATATGTCGATCACATAGGCATTAGGCCAAATCCTTTTACTAGGGAGTTGCCTCAATCATAACACGCGTACACCCACGACGGATAGTCATGGCAAGCAGGAATCCAAGTTCCATATTCATTCAGCTATTTCCACAAACACTTGGGCCACACATTTTAGCATATATCGTGTATATTGGCCGTGACGTGACTTAGGGCAAATCCTTTCGTCAAAGGGGTATCGCCAATACATCAATCATGAATTCATGACAATTAGTCATGGCGAGCACGAATGAGAATTCTATACTCATTCAGTCATTTCACAAACACTTAGAATACACTATTATAACATACATGGTGCATGTTAGCAAACAATGTATTAGGGCTATCCTTTAGCCAAGCGAGTATTTTATCCGTGTATACCATAATCATACAGTAAATAATCATGACAATTGCATTTCCAAAATTTACACATATGCGGTATTTCTAGAATACACAATTTCAACATACGTAGTATTTACAAGCGAACATATATTTCGGCGATTCCTTTCGCCAAACTAGTATTTTATCCATATATTGTATAATCATACATTAAATAAACATGTCAAACATTTTTCCAAAAAAAATACGTATACGGTATTTCTACGTATACCTAGAGTATGTGAAATTCCATATTCTACAACGTTAATCGAAACAGGAAACGGAAAGCACTTTGTACATGTGCAATTGCATGCAGATCATGAATCTATCATTATCTGACATTGAAAGCGTTGAAAACCGTAACCTATACACCTAAAGTCCTCACCTTTGCCCTTGGAATCACAACGAATCAGCAAGGGTAGTAGAGCTTCCGTATACGGACGTTTTCTAGGCTAAAGAGTGAAATCGGTTAGCCTTTACACAACCTACAACCTATATGCTTCAAATCAGACCTAGGGTTAGGGTTTCTCACCTTCAAACGGAGTGGATACCGCCGGAAAAACACCTGGAAAGGAGCGGTGTAGGCCGTGCGACAATCGAAAGCAGCAGGAGGGAGTTGGTCTCACAAATCCAAAGCTTTCTCTCTCTTTTCTCTCTCTCTCTCTAGGGTTTTGTCCCAAATTCGTATGGCTGTGAGAGGGGCTGTTCTAAGCTCTTTTTATAGCCAAAAACCTCTCCAAAATAGACTCAGGTTCAAGGGTTACTGCTAATATAGGATATTTCGTCACTTTTTCAGCTCAAAAGAGAGGTTCTGGTGGCCCTCCTTGAGCCAAACGCCAGACTTAAGCTCACCACACATGGATCTATGTGGGATTACGTTTTCGACTCGATCGGATTCCCAGATCGCACGTGGCGGACTACTTTCAGTTCAACGGTCAGTGGGCCACGATCCGAAATTCCAAGTACATGTAAATGTTCCTGAAATTTTTCTTAATCCGAGGGTGTAATTTGGTCTGATTCTGACGGTCAGGTTGCTTAATACTGACGCGCAAGCGAATGGTGCCAGATCACTATTCCTGATATTTATTTTAGAATGGGAATAGTGTTTTTCACATTCCCTCGCTCCGGATCCAAACGAATGGCCGTGGGACATCGGCTAGACCTGATTTTTGAGATGATTGTCAAGCCCAGTGAGGCGGTCCTAGTTCCTTACTTCGTGTTAATCGGACTTCCGATGTGCGGTCTAGACCTAATACGAAGTTTCAAGTCATTCCCGAGAGTAGCCGGGTAATGAGTTTGATCCTAAACTTTAGGGTAACCTAGAGTCAATGTTTTTTGCAAGTTTTGGGTCTTGCAGATCGTATTTAAAGCGATTGGTGCTAATTTCACAGGCACACTAGTTTAACACTAGCTAAATCTCGCCTAATTTCTAAAGGATTTAATCCTGTAAGATTTCTGTCTGAGGTGGTACTTAGTCCTTTGTAGTTTGTATATAAAGTGATCCAAGTTATACTACTTAGCTAGTTTAAGATAGTGTCTAGGGCGAAAGTACTTTGAAAAATTGAAAGCACAAGGTAGTGAAGGGTGGGATTTGTGAAGGAAATGGTTTGAAAAGGGATTTGAGGCTTTAATTGAGCGTTTGGGAAGTTAAACCTGTGTTAGGATTGACCCATCGCCTAAGGACGTCTAATTCCAGGTTGGCAAAAATCCGGGATGTTACAATATGATACGGCCAATTGATGTACCTAAGGCCCAATGGGTGCAATTAGGTCCATTGCAATATGTGATTCCTCCGTGGTATATATAATAATGGGTAGTGTCTTGGGAATAATGATGGTTAGATGCCCACATTGTAAGGATGATGTCGGTAAAATGTTTGCATTGTCACTCTCCCTAAAGCCCACTGATAAGCCCATACTTGTAGTGGGTAGGCCGTCTAGGCCCATCTTCGCTTTGGTCAGAGCCCGTCACTATATAACATGTTTAGTATAGATACATGATTCATGATCATACGCATCATATGTATGCTTGGTATGAGGAGTGACTGATCATAGCATATGCTTTCGGGCGGATTGTTTATGGGCTCCCTGATAGACGGAGTTACCCTACATGAGCACTCGGTACGCGCAGGATTGTTGCATGTTTGGTAGGATGATTCATACACTTGCATTTGTGTGATCATGATTATTGTATGCCCTAGCGACATCAGGGTCATAGCCTCCACAGACACATCGTGGGTGGTTGGATTGAATACCGGAAATGTTTGGTTCTAGCATACGGGCACCATAGATGTCCCTGGGTGAAAATCCTTAAACCTGATAGTACCAGAGGATGACTCCAACGTCGAGACCGAGTGGATATATGAGCGCATGAGGGCCGAGTACCAAGAGGCCGCGTCTCCCACTGTGTCGTGGTTAGTTGGAAAGGGGTGTGGCCTTACTCGCCCGAGGGTAGGGGGCAATACTAGGCTGAGTTTGATCAGCTCGCAAATGGGTCCGCTATCGACGTGCCGGATAGGTATTGGCAGACTATTGATTAGGCGGATAGTGAAGTTTCTTACGCTCACTTGAACTGTGCGGCTAGGAGAGCGGCAATGCCATTTGGAGTGTACTGAACCCCAGTGATTATCCTGAATGAGAACTGTACTGATATATGATGAGGATTGACATGCTTGAGCTGTATCTTGTATTGCATGGTCTTGACATGACCGATAACATTCATATCTTGCACCACATAGACTTGGTACGGCTGGTTGCATTCATGTACTCATCAACACGATTCCGCATTACTCTAACCTTGCATTTTGAGCACGCTCATATTGCGCACACACTTACACCACCCTCTAAGCTTTGTATAAGCTTATGCACGATTGATGCGTGCAGGTGACGCCAGGACGCATCCGTAGCCTTGTCGCAGTTGGAGTGTGCAGCCGAGCTTTTGAAGTTTTTGTTACTTTCAGTATATTGTATTTCCATTTCATACGCCTTGTACTCAAAGTTTTTGATCATAGTGGATTTTGTGATGGTGTTCTTATGGTTATTGTTCGTGAGTTATGCTTATGGTTATGCTTATTATGAATCAAATTGATTATTAGAAATCCTCCTTGTAGCATCCCAGGATCGGAACCTGGTATATGGGTGTCAGGAGCCAAGAATGGGGTACTATGGAGGCTGTCGGCGCCGGATTCGGCGATCAAAAATTTTGTGAGCCCGATTTCCGAGTTCGGGGCATGGCACCAGGTTGGTGAGGACCTCCCAATTAAGATATCAGCTACACATTTCGAATCTGATTCAAGCAGAATCTGATCATCTCCAAATTTCGCACATAGTACCATCGCATCGTACAAAGCGCAGAGTTCCGCTTTGTTATTTGTACCTGTCCCGTACCCATGAGAGAACACAAAAAGGAAAGACCCAGCGGGGTCCTTGCAAATGTCGCCTCCCCCCGAGGGCCCAGAATTACCAAGGGCTGATCCGCCCACATTTACCTTCACCCAACCCGCGGTTGGTCTGGACCATTTAGCAATCTGTGACATCATAGTATCAGTAGGCCTAACCGGAATGCCTAGACTGTGGAGGAGGGAGTTTACAGAAATGGAGGTGGGCTTGGTGGCGGGGAGGTTGATCTTTAAATTTGCCAACTACCATTTAACTCGAGCCACAACTTTGCCCACCGTGGGGCTAATCCCATCGAACCTGGCTGCATTTCTGGCTTTCCAAAGTTCCCATAAAACCAAGCAGGGTGTGATGCGACGTAATCTGGAAGATGAAATGTGTGGGAGCTGAACATTCCACCATGAGTTGAGCTTGTCGCTGACTGAAGCTTGGGTGGGGATATGGAGATTGAAAAGAGTGTTGAACATTGCCCAAACCTTTACCGCTAGCGCTCCAGATAAGAAGAGATGTGAACTCTTCCTGACCTTCGCAGCATATGCATTTTGACGCCAAAGAAACACCTTTTTTTTTTAACTTTAACATCGACTGGGGAGGCTCCCAGAATCAGCCGCCAGATGAAAACAGAGATTTTCGGCGGGATGTCGGCACTCCAAATCTTCTTACTTCATGATTTTTCCTGCCCTATGGACCTGCAGATACTCCAACTAGATTTAACTGAAAAATAGTATGTGTGGTCGACTGGCCAAAACAATTGATCAGGCTCTTCGGAGATGCAGAAGCCCCCTGTGTTGATATGCTCAGCTACCTCAACCGAAAGGAGGCTGACAGCGGGAGAGGACGTGTCAAGCCCGTCATGGTGAAGCACCTCCTGAATTTTGAGCTGATCGAGCTGCTGGGGAATAGCGCGGGGAAAGCAGTCAGCGAGTGGTCCAAGACCCGTCTAGTTACAGTACCAGAAACTGAGATCGCCCCGCCCCACATGCCATTGAGCGTAAGAGGCGATCAAAGGAGAAAGTCTCGCAATCTGTCTCCAAAGTGGCGAAGCGAACGCAGGTAGGTTGAAATTAGTTGTGCCAGATCATATTTGGAGCGAACAAAATCTACCCAAAGACTTGAGCCATTTTGGCAGCCACCGCCCAGGCCATCTTTAGTTGGAAAGCTTTCAAGACCTCCTTTAATCTCCTGATCCCCAACCCACCTTCCATCTTTGGTTGGGCCACTTTATTCCAGCTCAGCCAATGGAACTTCTTCTTACCTTCATGCCATCCCCAGAAAAAGTTTGCGATTTTTGTTTCTATCGTTGCCAGCACTTAGGAGGGGATCGTAGTGGCCGCCATTGTGTGGATCGGGATGTTGCAGAGTACATGATTAATGAGAGTATAACGACTTGCCTGTGAAAGGAACCTAGCGGACCAACCTTGAATTTTTGCCTCAATTTTTTCCACAAGCGGCTGGTACAAGGAGCACCTGATTCTGCCAGCTACAAGCGAAACTTCGAGGTATGTAAACAAGGCCGCAGAAGTAGGAATCCCCAGAATTCTCTCAATGGTCCTAGATCTGCTCGGCGGGAGGGATGAGGAATGGTAAACGTAACTCTTCATATAGTTGATCTTCTGACCCGAGAGGGACTGGTAGGAGGCCAGGAATTCAGCCACCGCTTTAACCGCTGCACTACCACCATTGAAAAAGGGAACTGTGTCGTCTGCATAGAGCTGATGGGTCACGAGCTTACAGCCTTGCTTAAGCAGCGCCCAGTAGACACGAGGTTGGAGAAACCTCTGCTAAGTGCTTCAGAGGCGAGGATGAATAGACTGGGGGATAGCGGGTCACCTTGGCGCAGTCCTCTGGAAGACTTGAAGAAGCCAACCCCTTCGCCATTAATGAGGACTGAGAACCAACTGTTGCTCCAACATTTCTCAATCATATTAATCCAGCAGGCGCTGAAGCCGAATCGGCGGAGGACCTGCTTAAGAAAGTCTCATTCAATCCTGTCATAAGCCTTTTCCATATCTAATTTCAGAATGATGTTCCATCCACGGACCTTTCGATTGATATCTCTGAAAATTTCTTGGCCCAGTGCAATACTTTCTGCAATTGATTGGCCTTTCACAAAAGCCCCTTGTTCTAATGAAATTAATTTCGGGAGGAGTTTGGCAAGCCTAAAGGCAATGACTTTGGCAAAAACCTTGTAAATGCAGTTGTAGAGACTGATGGGTCTGAAATCAAAAAATCTTCTTGGGGTTGACACTTTTGGGATCAAACAAATTAGCGTGGTGGTGAACTCTCTTGGCAAAACACCCCCCTGGAACAAGTAAATGACCGCCTTGAGAATGTCGGTTCCAATCACCTCCTAGCTCCCTGCGAAGAACGTCGCAGAAAATCCGTTTGGACCGGGAGCCCCGTCTTTTGGAATGGACAACATCGTCTCCCTGACTTCATCCAAAGTAGGGAGCTCCAGCAGCTCCTGGTTGTCGCCATCCATGAGAAGGGTTGGAATAGCTGCCAGCAGGTGATCCACCTGACCCTGTGTTTCCGATTGAAAAAGATTGGAGAAAAATTCAGCAGCCGCAGCCTTGATTCGGGTTAGGTCTGATGTGGTCGTATTGTCATCAAGCTGCATTTCTCCAATAGCATTCCGCCTCGACCTTTCAGTGGCTAAAAGGTGGAAAAATCTGGTATTACGGTCTCCTTCCATCAGCCAATTATTGCCGGCTTTTTTTGCTTCCAATATATTTCCTCAGAAAGTTCCAGCTATGCCAGTTGTCGTCGTGCATCGACAAGCGCAGACTGGCCGATCTCCAAAGCGCTGGTCTGGGCCTGATTTTCAAGCTGCATAAGATTGATTTCAGTAGCTTTGAGATGTAGGAAAACATTCCCAAATGTGTTCCTGTTCCAATCCTTCAAACGGCCTTTCACTTTTCTCATTTTAAGCATCAGGTTGATCATTGGTTGATCCGACAGGTCGTCCTTCCAAGCATCAATAATGAGCTGCTCGTACCCTTGGTGGAGCTGCCACATCCTTTGAAAACGAAAGGGCTTGGCACCGAACTGGGTAGCACTAGGGAAAATCAGCAGTAAAGGGGCGTGGTCCGAGTTGACCTGGGGAAGATGCTCGACATGGAAACGAGGAAACTGGGTTGCCCAATCACCATTATAAAGAACACGGTTCAGCCTGGCCCATACTCGTGCATTACCAGCTTGATTGTTGCACCAAGTGAAGCGATTTTCGGTGAAGCCCAAGTCTATTAAAGCTACATTTTTAATAGCTTCAGCGAATTCAGACGCGCTTCCACTGTCGAAATTTCTGCTCCCTCTTCGTTCTGCAATAAACAGAACGACATTGAAGTCCCCACCCATGACCCAAGGTCTTGTAATGTTACTAGCCAAAGAAGAAATGTCTGCCCAAAGGGCTCTCCTTTGCAGTTTAGAACATTTAGCATATACAATAGTAATAGAGAAATGCTGCAAGGAATTTCTAACTTTTATCGAAAAGGAGATCATTTGCGAGGAAGTTTGCAAAACCGATACCTCTAAACTTGAGTGAAAAAAGAACCAGATTTTGCCTCCAGCTTCCGCATTGGAATATGACGAGTGAAAACCCAACTTCATTCCCAATGCAATTCGTCTATCCTCCCTGGTCATAGGCTCCAAGATGGCTAGCCACCAAGGGTGATGCTTTCGAATGAGCCTGTTGGCCGATCTCAGCGTCGCAGAATTGGCCACGCCTCTGGCGTTCCAGATAATGGCTTTATCCATCGGTCACATTTTCGGAAGTGATCGTACACCTTTTCAGCCTCCTGAGCTTCCCACATCAATCCGCAGTTAACCCAACGTTTCTATTACTTACAGATTTCCTCCCGCCTGTCCTTTTTTTTTTTTCTTTTGATGGAGGTTTTCCAAGAGTGGGGCAAGATCCTGGACTGCGAAATTCTGCTGAGCTTTTGAAATTGCTGAGACAAGGGGATATCAACATCCAGGTCATCTACCTGGGTATCACTGTCCTGTTCTGTCTGTATGAGGTTTATTGTTCGCTGCGCCTCCTCCTCGCTGATAAAATATGACTCCGTAGCTGGAAAAGTCTCGAATGTGTTCCCATCATTTGCCTCCTGAAACTTCTAGATTGGTGGGAGGTCCATAGTGCGAATGATCGAGCAGTCGTCATCCTTGGGAGCTTCAGAACTAGTAGGGGCCCGTGTGAACCTTGTCGGCCTCAGCGAGTTTACTTTGGAAGGGCTACCCGACTGCCATAGGTTGATAGGGGAGTTACCCGCCGATCTGGACCTCAGCCGAGAGGGGTAGCACCTCGAATCGGTATCCCGTACAATCGCCGATCTAGAGTAGGCTCGGTTCGTGTTCTGACTAGCAGGGAACTGTTGACCTGTATCTTGGAACACGGGTAGCGCCTCTGGGTGCATGGGAAAAGGGAGATGACCAAGATCGAGCATTGCATTGTCGTCATAGGCAGAACCTTGGGGCTCCTGGACAGAAATAGGTCGATGGGGCAAGATGTTGGGGCTCGCACACCGGTGGCCAGATAGAAAAGGAATGATGTCCATCCGGGAATCAGCCATTGGGATAGTGTCTACCCAACCAGTGGCGAAGGAAGGAGGCTCCGGGTCGGGAATAGGGGATGTGCTAGGCCAGGACGGGTCACGGACGGGGACAGGGGATGGGGCAGAAAGGGTGTGGGAGGGTTAGGGTGTAGATGTAATGTGTAAGGTTGGGGGTGGGACAAGGCATGCACTGGAAGGGGTATCAGCGCAAACAGATGGTAGGGTGTTGGGAGAGAGTGGTAAGGGTGGGGTTATGGAGGGTAGTTCGGGCAGGCTAGTGCCAGGCGTAGGTGCAGGGATGGGAGGGGTTGATATGAGAACAGGACCTGATGAGGTAGCGGGTTAGACTAATTGACCAATGCATCGGAAGCAGGAGGGGGACCTTGAGGGGCGGTGGATGTGGAAATGGACAGTGGGGCATTATTATAAACATCTACTGGGCGGTCAGTACCTGAAACATTCCCCCCCCTGGAAAGTCCTGACCACCCACTGTTTGGTTGTTTCCAGCGGATAGGGATTGTCCGAGACGGCAGGATTTATGGCATTCGTCATCTTACAGTCTTCAAGAAAACCCAGAATTGGGAAATCCCTGCCATTGACAGAAAGGTTCCTTACTCTGGAGAGATCAGATGAAGGCTGGGGTCGGACCGGCACTCTAGCGAATCCCTGGAAGGTACCGAGAGTAGCAACACGATCAATCTCCAGAACTTCCCCAAAAGTGTTGGCCAACTGATGAAGGACCCCTGGGTACCATGCGTGAGCGAGGATATCCAAGAGTCGAAGCCAAACACCCCGAGATAGGGCAGTAACAGTCGGAGACCAAGCTGCAACGTTGATAACCCTCATCTGGCGTTGTAGAGCCAAATCCCTTTCGAGAACCACCATGTCTTGTCTAGCTTTGAATTTCAAGAGGAATCTGTTCGACGCTAGCCTGATAACATCAGCCTTGGAGGCAGAGAACTTTGAGTTTCAAAGATAATTATTGAGGTGGATGATGGATGTAGATATGTCCGCCACTGTTGCCACCAAAGTATCCGAAAGGGAGGCCCTAAGTTTTGATATCTCATCGTTATCAGCCGTAACAGAAAAATGCCCCTCCAAGATGCTCGACGGTGTCTGTGGTATGACAGTGTTCCGAAAATTAGTTGGAGCCGGAAGAGTTTTTGCCGCTGCCAGATAGCTCGTTTCTATAGGGTATCTCTGTCTCGACTACACCGGAGGGTATCCAGTCGTTGATGGAGCTATTTGTCTGCCCTGTTTCTAATTCTTCGCATAGTTGATGTGAACGACACGTCCATCAACTCTCTTTCCATCTAGGCAGCGAATGACGTTAAGGGCATCCTGCTCGTATAGGAACTTGATGAAACCGAAACCTCAGGATCTGTTGAGGGATTTGTCCCAAGGGATGAAAGCTTCAGAAACTTTTCTGTATCTGCCGAAAATGCGGAAAAGGTCTTCAGCCGTCGTAGCAAACGTTAAGTTTCCGGTGAAGAGTGAGAGGGAGGGAGTAGGAGGAGACCGAGAACGGACGGGCTGCTAAGGTCTCTCGTTTTCCTCCATCTCCATCGCATGCAGTGTAGTTCAATGTAAATTGTAATTATTATGTTCTTCCCGGTGTTTACCAATGTAACTCAGCAAAACAAACACACCCTAAAGGATTTTATGTAGCAATCAATGTACATAAAATGTAATAGATGAAGGTTGGGGCCGGACCCGCACTCTAGCGAATCCCTGGAAGGTTCCTGACTCTGGAGAGATCAGATGAAGGTTGGGGCCGGAGCCACACTCTAGCGAATCCCTGGAAGGTACCGAGAGCAGCAAAAGGTTCCTGACTCTGGAGAGATCAGATGAAGGTTGGGGCCGGACCAGCACTCTAGCGAATCCTTGGAAGGTACCGAGAGCAGCAACACGATCAATCTCCAGAACTTCCCCAAAAGTGTTGGCCAACTGATGAAGGACCCCTGGGTACCATGCGTGAGAGGGGATTCCTAAGAGTCGAAGCCAAACACCCTGAGATAAGGCAGTAACAGTCGAAGACCAAGCTGCAATGTTGATAACCCTCATCTGGCGATGTAGAGCCAACTCCCTTTCGAAAACCACCATGTCTTGTCTAGCTTTGAATTTCAAGAGGAATCTGTTCGACACTAGCCTGATAACATCAGCCTTGGAGGTAGAGAACTTTGAGTTTCGAAGATAATTATTGAGGTGGATGATGGATGTAGATATGTCCGCCACTATCGCCACCAAAGTATCCGAAAGGAAGGCCCTAAGTTTTGATATCTCATCGTTATCAGCCGTAATAGAAAAACGCCCCTCCAAGATGCTCGATGCTGTCTGTGGTATGATAGTGTTCCGAAAATTATTTGGAGCCAGAAGAGTTTTTGCCGCTGCCAGATAGCTCGTTTCTATAGGGTATCTCTGTCTCGACTGCACCAGAGGGTAGCCGGTCATTGATGGAGCTATCTGCCTGCCCTGTTTCTGATTCTTCGCATAGTCGATGTGAACTACACGTCCATCAACTCTCTTTTCATCTAGGCAACGAATGGCGTTAAGGGCATCCTGCTCGTATACGAACTTGATGAAACCAAAACCTCGGGATCTGTTGAGGGATTTGTCCCAAGGGATGAAAGCTTCAGAAACTTTTCCGTATCTGCCGAAAATGCGGAAAAGGTCTTCAGCCGTGGTATCAAACATTAGGTTTCCGGTGAAGAGTGAGAGGGAGGGAGTAAGAGGAGACCGGGAACGGATGGGCTGCCAAGGTCTCTCATTTACCTCCATCTCCATTGCATGCAGTGTAGTTCAATGTAAATTGTAATTATTATGTTCTTCCGGGTGTTTACCAATGTAACTCAGCAAAACAAACACACCCTAAAGGATTTTATATAGCAATCAATGTACTTTTCCATGGGAGCACTAGCACAAGAAACTATGTGATTGTTGTCTAACATATATTAGATTTTCACTTGCCATCTAACCAAAACCTCTAATGTTAGAATCCAAGGGAAAATATTGCTAATGGAAATAATAGTTATTTTTTTCTTTCCTTTCTGTTTCCAATGCAATCCAAACATGCTTTGAGAATCAAGTAGATCAGGAAAAAAATGGTACCTTAGAATCACATACCTATCTCAATTTATAGGCATTGCGTGGTAACCATATGCATGTGGGGGTGGCTAACAGTGAAGTTTGAACTGACAGTGGGTGTGTACTAACAAGAGTTTGAACTGACAGTGGGGTGGCTAATAGTGAAGTTTGAACTGCATGTGACTGTGGCATTAGTACCGATATGACCATTAGGTTGTTACTCACAGCTTAGTGGTAGACTCACAAGAGTTTCAACACCAAGGTCATGGGTTCGAGTACCCATTGTGGTGTGTGTGGGTGTGTGCGCGTATAAAAAAACCGGTATGACCGACGGAACTGCAAGATCTATTGGAGCGTTGCTGGGAATATAATTCATGGTCTTTAGACGCATGTATTAATGAAATGGATGGATCTATTCTACTCATACGACTATGAGATTCGTTGCTGATAGAATTCAAGGGTTCAAGGGCTGATTCCCTCATGGCATTTGTTTCAACGATGTTCAGTCCTTTACATACAATGCCCAAGTCAAGAGATGCATCCAGATCCATGATTTGATATCTGAAATGGATTGATTTTTCATGCACCTCGAATACTATTTTCTTGTCAATTTGCATATAGGTTTGGGCTTCTCATATGAATTAAGGTTTATAGTATGTAATTTTCTACCTCTGCTCAGAACCCTCTATGATGAGATCTTGATTTAGCTTTGTCCATGATCAGTGGCCAATTTCGCGAAATATCTAGTGTATGAGAAATACTGTCATTGGTACAGAAAACCCCGACATACAATGGCGCCCCGCACCCTTAGCAATGGAGAGAATAAGCACTTCCAAGGGTGCAGCATGAGCAAAGTTGTTCAACCCTCTTGTGTCAAAAAATGGCTTTGCTTAACCATGGTCAGATAGCGAAAATTTCATCCTTCTAGGAAGACTGGTCTTTAAACACACTGCCATTCCTCTCCCCTTAGAACTCCCCACAAAATAGCATAGGGGAACATCTCCCTAATCTTTCTGCCACACTCCGAAAATGGGCCAGTGGTCCAACCTGCAATAACATCATAAAGGATTCTCTGCATCACCCACCTAACTCTGAGAACCCCTCCACCCCTACCTGAAAGTGCAGGAAGAGATGATCAACTGACTCTTCATCTCCCCTATTCATACAACACATGTTACATCAGGGAAAGCCAAATTGCCATAAGATTTACAGGCCATCTGTTGTCCAATCTGTTTGTGTTTGGGAACCATGTAACAGAAACCCAAACCGAAATGGAATGAGGGAACGCCTGTTCTAAAAAATTCACTTTTTTCGGTTTTTTTTTTTTTTTTTTTCTAATTCCCACTTTGGGAGGGAAGTGTTGGATGAAAACCTAATCGCAAATCCATATAAGACAAGGCTTATCCGCTTTGCCATGAATTTGCTAACTGTAGGGAATAAAGTATCCCTCAATATGCCAGATTCAATTGGGCCATTTTAATTGAAATATACAGCCATTTAATCACTAGCAGACATCAAACTGCATCTCATCAGACAAGCATAATAAAATAGCAAAGCTGATAATTCTAGCTCAAACACTTGAGTTGGACAACTGATACTGAACGTGGCTCTACCAGATTGTTGCGAGCCAAATGAAACTTTTGCTACCTTTCATTCTGTCTTATACGTTACAATGACGGTAAGCCATCACTGCTGTTCTCTACTGATTGAAATGAACCAGCCACGCCATATCAACTCAGCCTGCCTTGAACTTTGTGGGTCCACCCTGTTGTGTGTGACATCCACTCCATCCATCAGATGTGCACATCCACCTTAGGCCCTGGGACCAAAAATCAGCCCAATCCACAATTCGGACTAGTCATCCCACAGGGAGCAATTGGGAGGGAACACCACTGTATTCCAACCCTGAAACAAGCCTCATCTTGGATGGCTTAGTTGGCACATGTAGCATGCTACACACGGGATATATGCAGGCCAATCCAGACCATCAAGTTGAGGGCCAATTGTGGATGAAGCATGGTACCCCGTAAGGTTGTCATTAACATGGAAACTAGCTTATCAGATTGTTTGATTCTCATGTTGATTAGGGAACTGGCAGTGACAAGAGACAAATATCATATGCTTTTCATGAAAATGATAACGGCTGTTAATCTAGAAGCAAAAACTGCAAACACAAACAATTTCTTGCCCTGATAGTCTGATTGTCATGTTGTTTAGGGAACCTTCTTTTTTTCTTTTTGAAATCTAGATACATCTTTTTCAAGAACACTTAGGTCTGACACTCGTTGCCCTACTTTCTTTCTTCTTTTTTTTCTTTTTTTGGTCAGACAGACCTAAATTCAATTTAGTCTTAATTAAGCCAGAAAACTAAGATGATAACATATCCCAATTTGACAGTCAGAACAAACATGAAAACTACAATGACTGTTAAAACAACTGGATCTAATTCAAAAAAAAAATGTACAGAACAAGTTTGTTTGGATGGACAAAACCACACTATCAGACAAGTCTTGCTTTTATAAAGCTTCCCACAAAATGACCATTTTCTCTGAGATTCTGAAATGTAGAATTTCATTCAGGGAAGTGGTACAGCTACTTTATATGACTTCAAAACATCTCTGCACTTTCAGCTAGATCAATTTTTGAAAAAAAGGCATCTTAAAATATTCCCCTTGACTGTAATGTTCAATGAGCCATTAAAAATGAATGGTAAGGAGTGCACCATTACCAATCTTTGAAAATCTTTCATATAAAACATGTGAATGAAATATCTTGTAAAGCAGGTAATGCTCTAGCTTGGGAATGCCGTCTTGCATCAATTGAAGGTTTGCTGTTCCAAGGTTCTAGCAACTTGAGCATCAAATTATTATTTTTTAACATACAAAAGAAGAAGGATTTTTTTTTTTAAATGCAGTTTAAAAAAAAAAAAATGCAACTTTAGCATCATATCAACTTTATTATTATTATTATTATTATTATTATTATTATTATTATTATTATTATTATTATTATATAGACAAAACCTCCTAAAAGAAAGCTCAATGCAGCTTGAAAATCATAGCACAATCGACCTGTAGCTAAATAATTAAGGAAAGGAAAACCTCGCAGGAAAGCCATTATTCATATAATGTTGCTATGTGTACACACCCCACCCAAGCTATCTTCTTGAAGAGACAAGGACAATCCGGACCATGATCAAATAACCTAAACCCGAAACCCTAATCCAAACCATATCCGAACCCGAAACCCTAATCCAAACCATACCCGAACCCGAAACCCTAATCTGAAACCCTACCCGAACCCGAAACCCTAATCTAAGCTATTAGAACCTCCCAAACCCAGCCCAAAATCTCAAATCTATGAATAATTTGAGCCAAGACAGCCTAGAAATACACATGGCCGAGCCAAAAACCTGAAAAAGGGACCACCGGACAAACTAGCGCACCACATGAAGGCCGCACATTCGAGCCCGGCCCGAGCCTGGCTCGGGCAGTAATTGGACTACTGCCGGTGGTACTCCGATTACCTCCACTCGCCGAACGCGTGTGTCCTCCGAGCAACAGCTGACACAATGTCCGAAAGTCAACTTTCTCTAGGAATTACCCTCTCATCAGATCCTATGTACCATTTTACCAAGCCTAAGAGTCAATGAGAGCGCGTCATGTGGCGTGTTTTTCTCCTCAACCAATCACCACTTGCCACATCAGATTTTACCCCTTCTAAACCTCACAATTACCACAATGCCATTGGAGAAGGCTATAAATAGCCATCTCCTCCTCTCATTTTAAACAACAACAAACACCTTAGGCCTCTCCACGTCCAAGAGAGTGAGGGGAAGAGAGAGTGAGGAAGAGAGTGAAGGAGAGGGAAGGAGCTCCTAAGCCTTCAAAGTTTTGATCTTTTAAGCCACCCCTTAGCCTTTCCTCTTGACCTTTTCCAACCATTTAGCCTAGCCTAGTTTGGTCATGGTCCAGTCCATATGTTAACCTATACAAGTTCAAAACCAAAGATCCATTTATTTCATATATAATCATGACATTTATTCCCTTCTCAACCCCCTTTCTCCTCTAAATTTTTAGTGAACGTATGCTCTGTGACTTGCCATATACCGGATCCTATCACATCAGAAATTCCTAGCATTCTAGTCCATTTTTGCTACTTCCTTTGTATAAGCATCATTACATTCGCCTTCTAGACATGTCGTTGGACGTATGATCTGTGGCTTACCGAAATCTCGGATCTTGCTACATCAGAAATCCGCGTGTGTGCCTAGTCCCATCCCGACCATAGCATCCATCATCCCTTGAGATTGTTTTACCACACTAAGTAGAGACCGTACATTTGTACGGGCAGAGAGTGTGCCTAACACCTTCCTTCTTTGTAACCGAGGTCCCTTACCCGGAATCCCTAATCGCAGACCAGGAGTCAATCTAAGATACGAGAATCTTCGGATTTCTCTAACCTTACGTATTCCACGGTTCTATCCGACCGCGGGATTCTAAGATTCATCGACTAGTGGCGACTCCAACATCCCCAAATCAGCCTAGTCACCCTACCATCAAAACAAAACCACAAATCAGCGTTGACGCCGATTTCCTGTGTCCACAGAATGGCGACTCTGCTGGGAATTTGCTAGAGTGCACTAGCTGAGACCCGACTCGAAAGTGTGTAGCTCTCCAATCTCACGGGACATCATTACTGCATTCATACATAAACCATCGATCAATCTTTGGCTTATACTTGTATAGGCATCAATTCGAACCATGACCACCCGATCCCGGGCAGCCATGACCACTCAGGCTACCCTTGAAGAAGAGTCGGCAGCTCTGTCAGGTCCTGAACCCTCTACATCAGAACCAACACCTATGCCAACACCGACATCAGTACCAACGACCCAAACGAATTTGCTAGTTACAGTAGCCTTGAATGAGATGTCTCAGAACTTCAGGGCGTTACAAGAGTTATTACTTCACATGGTACCAAGTGTAGTACCAAACACGCAGGCGACACAGCCTAGCGTACAGAACAACTCAATCCCTTAAACTCATTTTGCCTTTTCCCTCGTTCCTCCAGAAAATCCTGTTCCCCCTCCCCCAGAAGAGTCAGCACAGGATCAACAGCAACCAGCAAATGGGAGCAACCCTCCCATACTCAGCACATCACAACAATCAGGTTACAACACAAGTTCCCCCTAACGGGAACCACATACAAGAACTGGCAGAAGCCCATGAAGGGGGTCAGTTTCGAGTCCAGCTCACTCCCCCTAACGGGAGCAACATTCCGAAACTGGCAGATACCCCGGCGGAAGCCATTTATGAACATCACACCCTCCTCCGAAAGGGAGCGGTGTTCAATTCCAACTACCTCCCATCACTGGGAGTCCATCTTCTTTCCAACAACCCCTCATTCTTGATCCGTATAAAGAGGAAGCAGCACAAGCCCTACAGCAAGAGGCAAGATAGCTGGAATTGAACACCGTAGCCTGTATCCACAGCAAAGCAAGTTAGAAATTGAGGAACTGCGAGAACAGCTGCAAATTTTGCAAAATCAGCTCCAAATGTAGTAAGGAGTGGATCACCCATCCACCAAATTCAAGGATCTGTGTCCCTTCCCAGATGCTGGGTACCTCCAAACTTTGAGGTACCCAAATTCAAAAGGTATGACGGTAGCGGGTGCCCCACAGCACATCTGAAAGCATTTTGTGGGGAACTCAATGCGATAGAAGGGAACGATGGAGCCTTGATACAACTCTTCTAGAAATCTCTTAAGGGCGATGCTTTGGATAGGTACACATCACTGGATAACCATCTGATTAGGACTTGGGAGAGGCTCTCCCATGCATTCATCGACAGATTTTCATACAATTTGAACATGGCTCTGAGAAGGGCAGATCTGGCTGCTAGAGACAAAAAAGCAACGAATCATTGTCAACATACGTGAGGCGATGGCGGGCCATGGCATCCCGAATGAGAAACCCCATCGATGACGAAGAACAAATATCCATAATCGTCCATTCAACAAATTCCAGCATTTGAGGATATCTGATCTCGTACCCATACGTAAACTTCTCTCAGCTCATCTGAACTGGAGAACAGGTGGAAGCCGGGATCAGAGTCGGAACTATGTCTCCATGGCCACATCAGGCCCCCTCAATCAAAAGAAACAAAGTCGAGGAAAAAACCGTTGGATATGGGAATGGAAACGGCACTGCTCACGCGCAACGCACTATATGGAGGTCAACAATATCATCACCAACACTCAAGGCAATTAGTACGCTCCGCAACCGGAGCCACATCAAGACAAGCAGTACCAGCCATAATCAAATAGGCAGTACCAACCACGACAAGCCCAACAGGGATATCAGGCACAACCGCCTCAACAACAACAACAACAGCTTAGGGGGAATGAGCAAGGCCCATACAAACAGGCAATGTTAAGCAGGAAGTTCACCCCTTCAGTACAAACATACAGTCAGGTTCTGACAATGTTAATGCAAAAGCAACTTCGGACACCGCTCCAGCCTCGACTTCCGCCTAATCCCTTGCCACCTGGTTATAATGAAAATCAATATTGTGCATATCACCAGGATATGGCCATCTAACGGACCGTTACTTCGCTTTGAAACATGCGATCCAAGATTTAATCGAAAGCTAGAAGATTACGATCACCACACAGGCTAATAATATGGCTCAAGCCAACATTCTCCAAAATCCTCTGTCATCGCATCAAGCGGGACCCGGCACATCCAGCACATCCAGCACCTCTACCAACAACCACATTGAAGGAGGGCGACCCACATACTCATCTCCACATCATTCCATACAAGCAATCATGCCCGATACAATAAATCGAACATGGGGATACCGACAGACGCCATCGCCTGGGCCACAGGTATTCCTTGAAGCAGCATCAACAATACAGCTTCTCATATTCCTTGAAGTAGCACCAACAACGCAGCCTCTCATCCTTGAAGAGGCACTAACAGCACAACCTCTCATCTTCCTCGAAGCAGCACATAACAAGTCACACCCTTAGCATCTCGCTCCCCAAGGGGCACACATTCAGATCCCTCCTCTGTAAATCCAAATGGTCGAATTCTGAACCCCTCATTCTTTCAATAGGCCTCCCTGATCTAGCCCTGCTAACTTTGCAAGGGGCATCCTCGGTCCAAACACCAAGTTTCCTAATGTCTCACCAACTGATACATGCCCGGAGGATCTCTCCCACACATCAAGAGGAGGAAGAAAACCCCATCGTCAAATCTCATCAAGATTCAGTCACACTTCAAGAGAAATCATCAAGTCCACACAAATAGTTCGGCAACACCCTCTCAGCCTCAAGAACCGATAATATACCTGGAAGGGAGGACGGTTCCCTCTTATAACACGAGGCGGTCCCATGGCACTACCCAAAGTGCGTTGAAGTGGGCAACAACAGAATGTATTTTAGGAGAGATAACCAGAACCCAAAGGAAACCCGGGGAACTTTGGCAGGAACAACTCACATAATCGACGCTGCTTACGACATAGCGGCTCAGCTCAAGTCCATTCCTGCACAGATTTTCATCTGGGAACTCTTGTGTACATCAAGATCATACCGAGAGATCTTTACAAAGACCCTAAATGATGCACACATCTCTCCTGACGTACCTCCCGAGATGGTGGCAAGTATGATCGAACAACTCCTCGCCCCACAAGCCATTACCATCTCGGATGATGAGTTGCCACCTGAAGGTCATAAACATGGACGCTCACTAACATAGTCGTCCATTATAAAAATTTCAAAGTCCCACTTGTACTCATTGACAACGGATCCAGCATTAACGTGTTTCCAGTTATTTTGATGCATTTTTCCATATCTTAACCACTTATAATCTAAAATTACATTGAAATACGAGTTACCATGAACATATATTTCAACCGATGTGTTTGTTTGCACATGAGGTTTTCATACATTGTAAGCATTGGCCCTTCTTTTGCCCTTTGAGGACTATCAAACGTTTGGGGATAAAACTATCTTCTTTCAAGCCCAACACCATGAGCGTCAGAGCCGTCGATAATTCTCGAAGGCAAGTGGAAGTAGAATCGACATTGAGATACAAATTGGACTAGACATGACTCTTGTCACGTTCTGTTGGGACAGCCATGGCTCCATGCTGTCGAAACCATCACATCCACTCTCCACCAGCGGGTTAAATTCCCTTTCGGAAATCGGATCATTTCAGTGCTAGCTGAGCCGGAAACCATCCTACTGGTGATGGTCACTACCCCAGAAACTTATATTCCAGTGATTGACGTCCAGCATGAAGAGGGTGACATCATATCACAGCTTCGAGTTTGAAATTGTGAGTTCCATTGTTAACCCTCACCCACTTGCTGTTGAATATGTCATCCCCCTTGCTGAACAGTTAATCCTGAACTACTATACCGAGTTCCATGAGAAAGGTATGGTAGTAAAGCCAACGCGTGGCAACGTGAAAAGACAGGGACTGGGATATCAACCGACACCAGAAGATCAGGCCGCAAGGTCTAAGAAGAAGCAACCATTTAAGTACACACCCATCAAGTTCATCAAGGCTGGAACAGTCTGTGGTGACACGATGACTTCTCTTGAGGATCACCTCTAGCGGCTCAGTCTAACGGAACATTCCAGCCAGGAGTCCATTTGGCTGCCAATACGGTGGGATAAATCCTCGTGACATCAAAAGCACATCCAATGCTAGGGGCAGAACCCCCAGACCCATCACATGAGGCTAGGGGCATGGAAACAGGACCATCCGAGGAGGACCCAGGACCAGGAGTACCCATTACAAAGGATACAGGCAAGAACGGGGAGGCACCCATCCCCACCCACAGTCAAGGGGAAACACCCCTGCCAATAGCTCAGCGACACAAGGAGCAGAAACAGTCCATCCACTGGATCGATAAATGGAAGTGGCCTTCCCTTGATTGGACAGACATCAGGATCCCACTGCAAGGTGAACCCGAGGAGCTCGAAGAGCTCCAACTTCTGAGCGAAGAGATCGAATCAGTTTCCGACTCTAAGCCCAGCCCAGCAGACATCATCGTCGTCAGGATAGATGACCCCCCAGGAACAAGCAGGTCAGAATAGTAGGATCGAAAGAGGGAAAGAACCAAGCTGATCAGCCATCCCCCTAACGATCGAATCAGCCAGTAAGCCATCCATGGATGCCAATCCCAAAAAAATGTCAATGTAAATAGCAGTTGGTATCCCGAACTAGGACAGGATCAATCATGGTTCGCAATACCATCCTGTTCGGGACCTCTTGGCAACACAAAAAAAATCGGAAAACCTTCAAAACACAAAAACATCACATATTCCAAAAACCACAAAAACATCAAATATTTCTCAAAATCACAAAACACCAGAAAATCTTCAAAATACAAAAACGATAGAAAAACTTTCAAAAATTAGGGTGCCAAACACTTTACACACTGCGCACGAGTTTGAGGTCGACTCCTATGATTTTGATCTAGAGTTGGACTTCGAGCTCATGGGTTTGGGTGAGGCCCAGGATGAGGGAAATGATGATACAGCTCTCGAACTCAAGGATTCCCTCGAAAGGTTCGAAACAAAGGCCAACGTTGTGGCAGACGACTTCGAGGTTGTGAACTTGGGATCACCGGAACTCCCCAGAGAAGTGTGCATCGGTAGATCACTGTCTCCGAAATACAAGCAGAGGATGATGAAATTCCTGAGGCCGAGGTTGTCCAACTTTGCTTTCTCTTACAAGGACATGTCAGGACTCGAAGAAGATTTGATAGTGCACCACTTGCCTACAAAGCCAAAAATGAAGCCCATCAAGCAGAAGCTCCGAAGAATGAAGCCAGAATGGGCCCTAAAGGTCCGTGATGAAGTCATCAAGCAATACAACGCGGGGTTCCTGGTAGTCTCCAAATGGCTCGCAAACATCGTATCAGTTCCAAAGAAGGATGGCAAAGCTAGAATGTGCATCGACTTTAGGGATCTCAATAAAGCGAGTCTTAAAGATGATTTCTCTCTGCCTCATATCGACACACTGGTAGATAATACTATTGGACATAAGATCTTCTCCTTCATGGACGGATTCTCAGGCTACAATCAGATCAAGATGGCCATTGAAGATCGAGAGAAGACTTCTTTCATCACACCATAAGGAACTTTCTGCTATCGGGTTATGCCCTTCGGGTTGAAGAACGCGGGAGCCACATATCAGTAAGCCATGATTGCCTTGTTCCACGACATGATAAACAAAGAAATGGAAGTCTATGTGGATGACATGATCGTCAAGTCTCGCACAATCGAAGGACATTTCAAAGACCTCGAGAAGCTCTTCGACAGGTTAGAAAAGTTCAAGCTCCGCCTCAACCCGCAAAAGTATGTCTTCGGCGCAACCGGAGGCAAACCGTTAAGCTTCATCGTCAGTGAAGATGGCATCCAGGTGGACGAGACCAAGACTAAGGCAATCATCGAAATGCCACCACCCAGGACTGAAAAGGAGATTCGGGGCTTCCTCGGACGGATCCAGTATATCAGCCGATTTATCGCACAGTTCACGCCCATCCGTGAGCTCATATTCAAGCTTCTCAGGAAGAACTCGTCAAAGGAATGGAATGACGACTGTCAAGCGGCCTTCGACAAGATCAAAAAGTACCTGCTAAATCCTCCAGTGCTCATGCCACCTACTCCAGGTAGGCCATTACTGATGTACATCTCCGTCGCAGCAGAAGCAATTGGGTGCGTTCTCGGCCAACATGACGATATAAGAAGAAAGGAGCAAGCGATCTACTATATAAGCCGACGATTCATAAGCTACGAAGCCAAATACTCCAACTTAGAGAAAACATGCCTCGCCCTGGTCTGGGCAATGCAACAGTTATAACAGTTCATGATCGCTCACCTAATCATCCTGCTCACTCGCATGGACCCGCTAAAATACTTGTTCGAGAAACCAACACTAACGGGTAGGATTGCAAAATGGCGACTACTACTTTCTATGTTCGACATCACCTATGTCACTCAGAAGGCAATCAAGGGGCAAGCACTGACAGACCACCTAGCAACACCTCCCTGATTAACTACCACCGTTGAAGACCTTTTTCCCTGATGAGGATATCCTTATAATAAG